>OY848921.1:0-1200000 GCA_963693285.1 Xestospongia muta
CCTAAACCCTAAACCCTAAAACCCTAAAACCCTAAACCCTAAACCCTAAACCCTAAACCCTAAACCCTAAACCCTAAACCCTAAACCCTAAACCCCTAAACCTAAACCCTAAAACCCTAAACCCCTAAACCCTAAAAAACCTAAACCCTAAACCCTAAACCTAACCCTAAACCCTAAACCCTAAACCCTAAACCCTAACCCTAAACCCTAAACCCTAAACCCTAAACCCTAAACCCTAAAACCCTAAACCCTAAACCCTAAACCCTAAACCCTAAACCCTAAACCCTAAACCCTAAACCCTAAACCCCTAAACCCTAAACCCTAAACCCTAACCCTAAACCCTAAACCCTAAACCCTAAACCCTAAACCCTAAACCCTAAACCCTAAACCCTAAACCCTAAACCCTAAACCCTAAACCCTAAACCCTAAACCCTAAACCCTAAACCCTAAACCCTAAACCCTAAACCCTAAACCCTAAACCCTAAACCCTAAACCCTAAACCCTAAACCCTAAACCCTAAACCCTAAACCCTAAACCCTAAACCCTAAACCCTAAACCCTAAACCCTAAACCCTAAACCCTAAACCCTAAACCCTAAACCCTAAACCCTAAACCCTAAACCCTAAACCCTAAACCCTAAACCCTAAACCCTAAACCCTAAACCCTAAACCCTAAACCCTAAACCCTAAACCCTAAACCCTAAACCCTAAACCCTAAACCCTAAACCCTAAACCCTAAACCCTAAACCCTAAACCCTAAACCCTAAACCCTAAACCCTAAACCCTAAACCCTAAACCCTAAACCCTAAACCCTAAACCCTAAACCCTAAACCCTAAACCCTAAACCCTAAACCCTAAACCCTAAACCCTAAACCCTAAACCCTAAACCCTAAACCCTAAACCCTAAACCCTAAACCCTAAACCCTAAACCCTAAACCCTAAACCCTAAACCCTAAACCCTAAACCCTAAACCCTAAACCCTAAACCCTAAACCCTAAACCCTAAACCCTAAACCCTAAACCCTAAACCCTAAACCCTAAACCCTAAACCCTAAACCCTAAACCCTAAACCCTAAACCCTAAACCCTAAACCCTAAACCCTAAACCCTAAACCCTAAACCCTAAACCCTAAACCCTAAACCCTAAACCCTAAACCCTAAACCCTAAACCCTAAACCCTAAACCCTAAACCCTAAACCCTAAACCCTAAACCCTAAACCCTAAACCCTAAACCCTAAACCCTAAACCCTAAACCCTAAACCCTAAACCCTAAACCCTAAACCCTAAACCCTAAACCCTAAACCCTAAACCCTAAACCCTAAACCCTAAACCCTAAACCCTAAACCCTAAACCCTAAACCCTAAACCCTAAACCCTAAACCCTAAACCCTAAACCCTAAACCCTAAACCCTAAACCCTAAACCCTAAACCCTAAACCCTAAACCCTAAACCCTAAACCCTAAACCCTAAACCCTAAACCCTAAACCCTAAACCCTAAACCCTAAACCCTAAACCCTAAACCCTAAACCCTAAACCCTAAACCCTAAACCCTAAACCCTAAACCCTAAACCCTAAACCCTAAACCCTAAACCCTAAACCCTAAACCCTAAACCCTAAACCCTAAACCCTAAACCCTAAACCCTAAACCCTAAACCCTAAACCCTAAACCCTAAACCCTAAACCCTAAACCCTAAACCCTAAACCCTAAACCCTAAACCCTAAACCCTAAACCCTAAACCCTAAACCCTAAACCCTAAACCCTAAACCCTAAACCCTAAACCCTAAACCCTAAACCCTAAACCCTAAACCCTAAACCCTAAACCCTAAACCCTAAACCCTAAACCCTAAACCCTAAACCCTAAACCCTAAACCCTAAACCCTAAACCCTAAACCCTAAACCCTAAACCCTAAACCCTAAACCCTAAACCCTAAACCCTAAACCCTAAACCCTAAACCCTAAACCCTAAACCCTAAACCCTAAACCCTAAACCCTAAACCCTAAACCCTAAACCCTAAACCCTAAACCCTAAACCCTAAACCCTAAACCCTAAACCCTAAACCCTAAACCCTAAACCCTAAACCCTAAACCCTAAACCCTAAACCCTAAACCCTAAACCCTAAACCCTAAACCCTAAACCCTAAACCCTAATTAACCCTAATTAACCCTAATTAACCCTAATTAACCCTAATTAACCCTAATTAACCCTAATTAACCCTAATTAACCCTAATTAACCCTAATTAACCCTAATTAACCCTAATTAACCCTAATTAACCCTAATTAACCCTAATTAACCCTAATTAACCCTAATTAACCCTAATTAACCCTAATTAACCCTAATTAACCCTAATTAACCCTAATTAACCCTAATTAACCCTAATTAACCCTAATTAACCCTAATTAACCCTAATTAACCCTAATTAACCCTAATTAACCCTAATTAACCCTAATTAACCCTAATTAACCCTAATTAACCCTAATTAACCCTAATTAACCCTAATTAACCCTAATTAACCCTAATTAACCCTAATTAACCCTAATTAACCCTAATTAACCCTAATTAACCCTAATTAACCCTAATTAACCCTAATTAACCCTAATTAACCCTAATTAACCCTAATTAACCCTAATTAACCCTAATTAACCCTAATTAACCCTAATTAACCCTAATTAACCCTAATTAACCCTAATTAACCCTAATTAACCCTAATTAACCCTAATTAACCCTAATTAACCCTAATTAACCCTAATTAACCCTAATTAACCCTAATTAACCCTAATTAACCCTAATTAACCCTAATTAACCCTAATTAACCCTAATTAACCCTAATTAACCCTAATTAACCCTAATTAACCCTAATTAACCCTAATTAACCCTAATTAACCCTAATTAACCCTAATTAACCCTAATTAACCCTAATTAACCCTAATTAACCCTAATTAACCCTAATTAACCCTAATTAACCCTAATTAACCCTAATTAACCCTAATTAACCCTAATTAACCCTAATTAACCCTAATTAACCCTAATTAACCCTAATTAACCCTAATTAACCCTAATTAACCCTAATTAACCCTAATTAACCCTAATTAACCCTAATTAACCCTAATTAACCCTAATTAACCCTAATTAACCCTAATTAACCCTAATTAACCCTAATTAACCCTAATTAACCCTAATTAACCCTAATTAACCCTAATTAACCCTAATTAACCCTAATTAACCCTAATTAACCCTAATTAACCCTAATTAACCCTAATTAACCCTAATTAACCCTAATTAACCCTAATTAACCCTAATTAACCCTAATTAACCCTAATTAACCCTAATTAACCCTAATTAACCCTAATTAACCCTAATTAACCCTAATTAACCCTAATTAACCCTAATTAACCCTAATTAACCCTAATTAACCCTAATTAACCCTAATTAACCCTAATTAACCCTAATTAACCCTAATTAACCCTAATTAACCCTAATTAACCCTAATTAACCCTAATTAACCCTAATTAACCCTAATTAACCCTAATTAACCCTAATTAACCCTAATTAACCCTAATTAACCCTAATTAACCCTAATTAACCCTAATTAACCCTAATTAACCCTAATTAACCCTAATTAACCCTAATTAACCCTAATTAACCCTAATTAACCCTAATTAACCCTAATTAACCCTAATTAACCCTAATTAACCCTAATTAACCCTAATTAACCCTAATTAACCCTAATTAACCCTAATTAACCCTAATTAACCCTAATTAACCCTAATTAACCCTAATTAACCCTAATTAACCCTAATTAACCCTAATTAACCCTAATTAACCCTAATTAACCCTAATTAACCCTAATTAACCCTAATTAACCCTAATTAACCCTAATTAACCCTAATTAACCCTAATTAACCCTAATTAACCCTAATTAACCCTAATTAACCCTAATTAACCCTAATTAACCCTAATTAACCCTAATTAACCCTAATTAACCCTAATTAACCCTAATTAACCCTAATTAACCCTAATTAACCCTAATTAACCCTAATTAACCCTAATTAACCCTAATTAACCCTAATTAACCCTAATTAACCCTAATTAACCCTAATTAACCCTAATTAACCCTAATTAACCCTAATTAACCCTAATTAACCCTAATTAACCCTAATTAACCCTAATTAACCCTAATTAACCCTAATTAACCCTAATTAACCCTAATTAACCCTAATTAACCCTAATTAACCCTAATTAACCCTAATTAACCCTAATTAACCCTAATTAACCCTAATTAACCCTAATTAACCCTAATTAACCCTAATTAACCCTAATTAACCCTAATTAACCCTAATTAACCCTAATTAACCCTAATTAACCCTAATTAACCCTAATTAACCCTAATTAACCCTAATTAACCCTAATTAACCCTAATTAACCCTAATTAACCCTAATTAACCCTAATTAACCCTAATTAACCCTAATTAACCCTAATTAACCCTAATTAACCCTGCCTTTTTCTTTGTTTCCTTTTTCTCTTCATTTACCTCTCTTTTTATCCCTTTCCCTTTATTTACATCTCTTTTTATCCCTTCATTCACCTTTTCCTCTTTTTATCCCTTTATTAACCTTTTCTAATCACTCAATTAACTTTACCAAATTTCCTTTCTACTAATTATTTGAATATTTTTTCATTTATTAACCAATTTTTTTTTCATTAATGTCGGGATTGAACTCCAAATTCAAGGTCCTCCATGTTAACCACTATTCCAACTAAGCACAGATGACAGGAAACAAATTAAACCTTAATTTTTTTTTCACCAATCTAGGGATTGAACTCCAAATTCAAGCTAATCCAAGCTAACTACTACTCTAACTGACCACTGTTGAAAGCTAACAGATTAAAATCTAACTTTGTTTTAAAACTAATCTAGAGACAAACTACATATTCAAACACTTTTATACTAATCTGCAATACACCCCTTCGCTGTTCACAAGGGTCCCTCATTGGCCTATTGCATAAGTCCCTCTTGTCTGCTTACAAGAGTCCCCCTTTGGCCATTCACAAGACTTTCCTTGGCCATTCACAATACTCCTCCCTTGGATCTTCACAAGACTCCCCTTACTTAACCTTAACCAACATTCTCAGGGTAAGATAATCCTCAAGCCAGCCTCTATTCTTTACAGACAATTGTGATTTTATAATAAAAGTAAAAAGTAATACTTAGTTATTTTGTATCTGTAGCAATATAATACTCTAACAAATGTCACTAAATCATTATATAACTTTATTATCTTCTGTAGTGGAGATACTGTTTTGTTAGAAAACATTCTTCTCAAAAGGTGAGCCTTCATTTTATTTCAGTAGGTGTAACATCTTCAGGTACTTCTAATATTAATTTCTTAATTGTACACTGATCTTGTGATGGAACATTATCTTGATCATTGGCTGTTTGTTAATGGTCTTTGCCATTATGATGTGCATATGCACTTAAATGACCTAAAATCATTTTCTTTAGACTGACCATATAGTATACCTATAGTATACATTCATAAGATGTATCTTTGCTGGTTGCTTGAAGGAATTCTACCAAAAATAGTGTGATTCAGCAGATACTGGATGAAGCTATAAGTATAGCAATTGTCAGCTATGTTGGTAATACCAGGGCCTGACTTTGACTCAAACATAGGCATTAATTAGAGTTTATTAAGATTAATTAGGGTTAATTAGGGTCAATTGTGATTTAATAGTAAATGTAAAAAGTAATGCTTAGTTATTTTGTAACTGTATCAATAAAATACTCTAACAAATGTCACTGAATCATTGTATAACTTTATTAGTTTCTGTAATGGAGATACTATTTTGTTGGAAAAATTTCTTCTCAAAAGGTGAGCCTTCATTTTATTTCAGTAGATGTAACATCTTCAGGTACTTCTAATATTAATTTCTCAATTGTACACTGATCTTCTGAAGGGACAATGTCTTGATCATTGCCTGTTTGTTAATGCTCTTTGCCATTATGATGTCCATATGCACTTAAATGACCTGAAAACATTTTCTTCAGACTGACCATATAGTATACCTATAGTATACATTCATAAGATGTATCTTTGCTGGTTGCTTGAAGGAATTCTAACAAAAATAGTGTGATTCAGCAGATACTGGATGAAGCTTCAAGTATAGCAATTGCCAGCTATGTTGGTAATACCAGGGCTTGACTTTGACTCAAACATAGGCATTAATTAGTGTTTATTAGGGTTAATTAGGGTCAATTGTGAGTTAATAATAAATGTAAAAAGTAATTCTTAGTTATTTTGTAACTGTATCAATAAAATACTCTAACAAATGTCACTGAATCATTGTATAACTTTATTAGTTTCTGTAATGGAGATACTATTTTGTTGGAAAAATTTCTTCTCAAAAGGTGAGCCTTCATTTTATTTCAGTAGGTGTAACATCTTCAGGTACTTCTAATATTAATTTCTCAATTGTACACTGATCTTCTGAAGGGACAATGTCTTGATCATTGCCTGTTTGTTAATGCATTCATAAGATGTATCTTTGCTGGTTGCTTGAAAGAATTCTAACAAAAATAGTGTGATTCAGCAGATACTGGATGAAGCTTCAAGTATAGCAATTGCCAGCTATGTTGGTAATACCAGGGCTTGACTTTGACTCAAACATAGGCATTAATTAGAGTTTATTAGGGTTAATTAGGGTCAATTGTGAGTTAATAATAAATGTAAAAAGTAATTCTTAGTTATTTTGTAACTGTATCAATAAAATACTCTAACAAATGTCACTGAATCATTGTATAACTTTATTAGTTTCTGTAGTGGAGATACTATTTTGTTATAAAACATTCTTCTCAAAAGGTGAGCCTTCATTTTATTTCAGTAGGTGTAACATCTTCAGGTACTTCTAATATTAATTTCTCAATTGTACAATGATCTTCTGAAGGGAGAATGTCTTGATCATTGGCAGTCTGTTAATGCTCTTTGCCATTATGATGTCCATATACACTTGGATGACCTGAAATCATTTTCTTCAGACTGACCATATAGTATACCTATAGTATACATTCATAAGATGTATGTTTGCTGGTTGCTTGAAGGAATTCTAAAAAAAATAGGGTGATTTAGCAGATACTGGATGAAGCTACAAGTATAGCAATTGCCAGCTATGCTGGCAATACCAGGGCGCCTCACTTTGACTCAAACATAGGCGTATTTAGACCTGGGCATACTAGGGCATAGCCCTGGTAAGCTAATTCAGGAAAGGAAATGACTTCTGGGTATTTTTTTTAGTATTCGTTGGCTTAAAAAGTACTTACTCTGGACAATGACACAACAAAGACTTAATAGTCTAGCTCTCTTGTACATAGAGATAGATCTTTTATCCACATTATGGATTTGTTTAGAAGATTTCGTATTGCAGTTTTAACAGGAGCTCAAAAATTCCAGGATAGTTCTTTGTAAACAAAACTAAACTTCACCATTTCTTAGTAATTAATCATGATTGACTCTATACATAATTAAAAGTTGATAATTATTATTTTTTTAATATTTAATTATGCCCTTGTAGTCTGATGACAAATTTGAAGCAATTTAATTCTTTAAAAGTCTGTAAAAAAACAAAAAAAAATTAAATAGTTTACATATACATTTACTAGTAGAACAAAGGGCATAAAATAAACATTATAAAAAGATAATGCTAGATATTAGAGCAGTAATACTAATATATAGCTATCATCAAAAAAAATTTAAAGCAATTTCATTCTTTAAAGTTTGTATAAAAAAACCAAAACAAATTTATTAATTTACATGTACATTTACTAGAAGAACAAAGGGCATTATATAAATATTTTTAAAAGGATAATGCAATCTTTGTTACAAAATTCAAAGACTTAAACTGTAATGCAGTGCAAAATGCAAAGACTTAAAGCCTAATCCATTTGGTGCAAAAGGAAAATGCTATAAGCTATAACTATAAGCTCTAACTATAAGCTATAAGACAAAAGTTATAAATAGCTACAAAAGCTATAAATAGCTATAAGCTCTAACTCTATAAGCTATAACTATAATTTATAAGCTGTAAGCTGTAACTATAAGGTCTAACTCTATAAGCTATAACTATAAGCTCTAACTATTAGCTATAAGACAAAAGTTATAAATAGCTACAAAAGCTATAAATAGCTATAAGCTCTAACTCTATAAGCTATAACTATAAGCTGTAAGCACTAACTATAAGCTCTAACTCCATAAGCTATAACTATAAGCTAAAACGATAACTCCAGTTATAAGCTAAGCTGTAAGCTTTAACTCTAAACCCCACCCTCATTAACCCACCCACTACATTCCACACAATTTCCATTGCTTTTATGCGTGACCACACTTCATTCACTTGTGGGGCACAATTATTGGCTCATGAACTCATTAACTGACTGCCTTTTATATCCTGTCTATGTTCATGTTATTGTGGGGCTAACCAGTTATGAATATCATTAACTAGCTCCCTTATATATTCTGTTTATGTTTATGCCCTTGTGGGGCTCACTATGAATCTCATTAACTGGCTCCCTTATATATTTTGTTTATGTTCATGCCCTTGTGGGGCTTGGTAACTATGAATCTCATTAACTAGCTCCCTTTTATATTCTGTCTATGTTCATGCCCTTGTGGGGCTAACTAGTTATGAATATCATTAACTATTTTCCTTTTATACTTTGTTTATGTTCATGCTATTGTGGGGCTAACTAGTCATGAATATCATTAACTAGGTTCATTTTATATTCTGTCTATGTTCATGCTATTGTGGGGCAAACTAGTTATGAATATCATTAAGTAGCTCCCTTTTATATTCAGTTTATATTCATGCTATTGTGGGGCTAACTAGTTATGAAATCATTAAGATTCTATCTTTATATGCAGTCTATGTTCATGCTATTGTGTGGCACAAGTGTATAGTTATGAATATCATTAACATTTAATCACAACCAGAAACAAAATGGCTTATGGTTTAGGGCAGCAAAGCCAAACCTTGTTTGCCTTAAAGGATCAACAGAACAATTTGGCTATCACAACCTAACACTATGATTATGGTAACAGCAGCTGTTCCTGATAAACATATTGAAAGTAAATCTACATTAATACTAAAACTATTGAAAGTAAATCTACATTAATACTAAAACTAAGTTAAAATTACCTAATACTACAACTAAACACAGCCTCTTTTGGCTATCAGACTTAACATAATTCTATCTTAATTTAGGCTAGTATAACAGCTGGTTCTATTAAACACTACAATAGGGCTAGTTTTAAGAAATAATGGAGTAGCAGAAGGTTCTACATACATAGATGGTGGTAGGTTGTACGTAATAATAGATGGGGGTAAGTTCTACATTATAATAGAGTAAAGGAAGGTTCTAGGGTGATAGATTGTGGTAGTTCTAAGTAATAATTGAGTAGGGGTAAGTCTTATGTAATAAAAGATAGGAGTAGGTACAGATAGGACTAGTTCTAAGTAATAATGAAGTTAGGGTGGTTCTACATAAATAGATGGGTGTATGTTAGATGTAAGTTTGTATGTAAAAATAGGTGGGGGTAGGTTCTACATAATAGGGAAGGTTCTACATATAATATATTGGGGTAGTTCTAAGTATGAGTTTAGGTCTACAAAATAATAGATGGAGATAGGTTCTACGTAATAATTGATAGGGGTAGTTCTACATAAAAGAGATGGGGATAG
Organism: Xestospongia muta; assembly: GCA_963693285.1. Lineage (NCBI taxonomy): Eukaryota > Metazoa > Porifera > Demospongiae > Haplosclerida > Petrosiidae > Xestospongia > Xestospongia muta. The sequence goes on from OY848921.1 coordinate 9,729, forward strand.
CTTCTAAGTAATAACAGTTGGAGGGGAGGTTTTAAGTAATAATAATCGACTAAGTGTAGGCTAAACATAGAAAAGGTATGCAATAATAAATGCAGGCAGGTTCTATGTAATAATAGATGAAAGTAGATACAAGTTCTATGTAAAATAGATGGAGGTAGGTTCTAAGCTCCACCAAATAACAAATGGGGGTGGGCTCTGCATAATACTAAGAGTAGGGGGGGTTATTAATTAAAGAGGTAGGTCCTACATAGTAATAGAGAAGGTGTAGGTTCTAACAAATAATTGAGTAGGTTCTACGTAAAGGTAAAGGCTCTATAAAATAGGGGTAGGCTGTATTTACAAATAGATTGTGGGTAGGTGTAATAGGGGTAGATTCTATGTACTAAATAGGGGTAGGCTATGTGGGTAGTTTTATATACTAGATGGGGTTAGGCTATATGTAATAATAAAGTAGGTGTAGGCTATACATACTCATAGAGTCTACATATCATATAGAATAGGGGTAGGCTATATTTGCATATAGAATGAATGGTGGTTCTACATAATAACAGAGTAGGTGTAGGCTATATATATTAATAGAGTAGGTCTATGTCACAGGGGACTCTTAGAGTCAATGAACTAGATAGCGATAGGCTACATTTACACTGTAAGTTCTAACTCCAACTATAAGCTCTAACTCTAAGTGTAAGCTCTAAATCTAAGCTCTAACTTTAAGCTGTAAACTCTAACTCTAACTCCAAGCTATAAGCTCTAAATCTAACTCCAAGCTATAAGCTCTAACTCTATCTCCAAACTATAAGCTATAAGCTATAAGCTATAACTCTAACCTGTAAGCTATAAACTCCAACTATAAGCTCTAATCTCTAACTTTAAGCTGTGACTCCAAGCTGTAACTTTGAGCTCTAACCTCTAAGCTTTAACTCCAAGCTATAAGCTATAAATATAAGCGTCCCCCTTTGGTTTGGCCATTGTTTTCATCACTAAGAGTTCCCCCTCTTTGGTTTGGCCTTTGGTTTGAGTGTCGTTTTCATTACAAAGGATCCCTCTTCGGTTTGGTCAACTTTTTTGTCACAAAGAGTCCCCCTTTGGTTTGGCCATTTTTTTATGTCACAAAAGGTCCCTTCTTTTGTTTGGCTATCGTTTTTATCACTAAGTGTCCCCCATTTGGTTAGGCTTTTGGTTTGAGTGTCGTTTTCATCACAAAGAGTCCCCCCTCAGTTTGGTCAACGCTTTCGTTACAAAGGGTCCTCCCTTTGGTTTGACCATGTTTTTAGTTTTCATCACTAAATGTCCCCCATTTGGTTTGGCCATTGTTTTTGTCACAAAGGGTCCCCAAAATAGGGGTTGGCTATATTTATACATAGAATATGGGTAGTTTTATGTACTAGATAGGGTTAGACTATATGTAATAATAGAGTAGATGTAGGCTATACATACACATAGAGTCTACATACCATATAGAATAGGTGTAGGCTATATTTGCATATAGAATGATGCTAGGTTCTACATAATAACAGAGTAGGTGTAGGCTATATATATTAATAGAGTAGGGGTAGGTCATAGGGTACTCTTAGAATCAATGAACTAGAGAGTGATAGACTACATTTACACATAGAATGGGGTAGGGGTTCTACATAGGTGTAGCCTATACATACTCATGTAATCTAGGTAAATAGCTAGGACACCACTCATCACATTCAACACACTGGAGTAGTGAAGCAATTCTCAGACTTCCACCACTAACTATGTATACTGCAATACTGAGTAATATATAAATTATATCAGCCATTGCATAGAGGTCCTGCTATAATAAGTCACTTAAAGATTAATGCTAAATATTACAATTATAATAGGACCTAACTGGAATGTTAAGAGGTTTTCTATAATATAGCCACTGTTGCAACAACAATAATCACAATGATCAATTTCAACAATACTATTATTGTCTCTGACTAAGAAATGAAAATGTATATCAGTGTGTTGTAAATATCTAGTAGATTTTCCAATAGCAAATGCATATATTATATCACAATACATACCTTTATAGAAAGTATGCTATGTCTTTCCTCAAAGTTAGGACAAAGTTATCGGCAATTAAAACAGTTGCAAGTCTCATTGCTTTTTTTCAGTCCCTCAACTTCATTATCAAGTAATGCCACACTATCAGATGAAGGAACATGGAGTAAATATTACCTGTGTTACAATAAAAGAAGACATTTACTAGTAGAACAAAGGGCATTCATTATATACACATTTTTAAAAGGATAATGCAACATTTTAGAGCAGTAATACTCATGTCACTTAACAAATATCTATATAGCTATCATCACAAAAAATTTGAAGTGATTTCAGTAAAAAAAACCAAACAAAATTCATTAGCCATTGCTTAGACATACTGCAATAAAAGTCAATTATAGACTAGTGTTGAGAATTGCAATTATGATATGACAAAACTGAAAAGTTGAGTTTCTTTGTAAATATGTTAAAGCTATACTGTTTATTGATCAAGGTTTAGGGCTTTAGATTTTAACTGCGTTTAGAATTTAACTAAACCTTTTTTGTGCAAAATGCATTAGTGTTTATTGATTAGTACACTATTTTAGGATGAGAATAGCAATGGGAAATACACTATAACCTTGCCCATTAGTTAGAAACACCAACAAATGTAAGCCTAACTGCTAGCACAACACCCACTCATCAAACTCCATCTGCCACACCCACAAGTGTGGCTCATCCACACCTGAAATATTTTAATTAATCCCTTATTTTTATAGAATATAAACCTAACTACAAACACCACACCTACTAATCAGGCTTCAGTAGACAGACACACCTACTAACATTGGGTTTGGCTTATTTTGACCACACCTCATATTTTAATTAATGGTCTAGCTTAACCCAAAATAGCCTTGGGATGTATGGGGTAGAAATAAATAATTTTTTAAAATAATTAGTTGCTCGTGACTTCCTCAGTCTTCTCCAAGATCATATACTGCACATTTGTCCCTTGCTCTAGAGGATATAATTGTATATTACTTTAATTACAAATACACCCAATTTACAACTGTCGAATGTACCACTCTCAAATGATATACTACCAACAACTACAATTTATGACCTTGTATAAAGTACTAATGAACTTACACCATCAATGTAAAGATAGATGAATGCTTCTTGAGGTAGCGACTTCCAATCTAAAGCCTTTGATGTAGAGATAGATGAATGCATCATGAGGTAGCAACCTCCAACCTAAGGATCTGTAGATAAAAAGATGAGAAAAAAAATATAGGAAATAGTATATAATAAAAATCATAAAATATAGCATACATTATTGTTACCTATAAACTTATGACAAAATTAGATCCTGGACTCCAATGATGCTAGAAAAAGAAACAAAAATAAGAAATAATAATGTGTTATAAACTCACAAGTTAATATAATATACATTACTTACTTGCACCCTCAGAAGGAGAGATGCTGCAACCTCAGAAGGAGATATGTTGCACCCTCAGAAGGAGAGATGTTGCAGCCTCAGAAGGAGAGATGTTGTACCCTCAGAAGGAGAGATGAATAAGTGTCTTGAAGCAGTGACCTCTAACCTAAGAGATCTGTAGAAAAAAATGAGAAAGAAGAAAAAAATATGAAATAGTATATAAAAAATTATAAAATATAGCATACATACTTGTTACCTCTGAACTTACGACAACAACAGTTGTACCCTCAGAAGGAGAGATGCTGCACCCTCAGAAGGAGAGATGTTGCACCCTCAGAAGGAGAGATGCTGCAACCTCAAAAGAAGAGATGAATAAATGTCTTGAAGCAGTGACCTCTAACCTAAAATCTGTAGAAAAAAATGAAAAAGAAGAAAAAAATATGAATAGTATATTAAAAAAATTATAAAATGTAACATACATTATTGTTACCTTTGAACTTACAACAACTGTTGTACCCTCAGAAGGAGAGATGTTGTACCCTCAGAAGGAGAGATGTTGTACCCTAAGAAGGAGAGATGTTGGACCCTCAGAAGGAGAAATGTTGTACCCTCAGAAGAAGAGATGAATAAGTGTCTTGAAGCCGCGACCTCTAACCTAAAGGTCTGTAGAAAAAATGAAAAAGAAGAAAAAAATATGAAATAGTATATAAAAAAATTATAAATATAGCATACATTATTGTTATCTCTGAACTTACGACAACAACTGTTGTACCCTCAGAAAGAGAGATGTTGTATCCTCAGAAGGAGAGATGTTGCATCCTAAGAAGGACAGATGTTACACCCTCAGAAGGAGAGATGTTGTACCCTCAAAAGGAGAGATGTACCCTCAGAAGGAGAGATGTTGTACCCTCAGAATGAGAGATGTTGCAACCTCAGAAGGAGAGATGTTGCATCCTCAGAAGGAGAGATGAATAAGTGTCTTGAAGCAGCAACCTCTAACCTAAAGATCTGTAGAAAAAAATGAAGAAAACAATATGAAATAGTATATTAAAAAAATTATAAAATATAGCATACATTATTGTTACCTCTGAACTTACAACAACAACAACTGTTGTACCCTCAGAAGGAGAGATGTTGCACCCTCAGAAGGAGAATGTTGTACCCTCAGAAGGAGAGATGTTCTAACCTCAGAAGGAGAGATGTTGTAACCTCAGAAGGAGAGATGTCTCAGAAGGAGAGATGTTGTACCCTCAGAAGGAGAGATGAATAAGTGTCTTGAAGTAGCAACCTCTAACATAAAGATCTGTAGAAAAAATGAAAAAGAAGAAAAAATATGAAATAGTATAAAATATAGCATACATTATTGTTACCTCTGAACTTACGACAACACTCCAATGATGCTATATAAAAAAGAATAGAGAATAATTATGTAATATAGGCTAACATTACATTACAATAATATTGACAGTATATCATTTGAGAGTGGTACATTCGACAGTTGTATATTTAGCAGTATCATATCACATAACAAAATTACCAAAGTATTATTTACAGTCTTATTAACAAATATGAAACTTACACTTTATGAAGTCATTAACCTGTATGTGTGTGTACGTGACTCAAAAGATAAAACAAACACGATATTATGTTATACAGTGTTATTTCAATTTTACTAACAGCATAAACTATATGTACCTTTAGTAATCATTACACAAATATAACAAAATGTCCAGATTGTTTCACTAGTTAACACAGACACAAAGCAAAACTCCCCATAGAATAATAAATCACATCATCACTGAATATTATTGAGTGTGTTTCTACATTATGTTACCATGTTATATCTGATAGCAGCACTCATAACACCAAAGACTCTGGAAGTGATCTGGTATCTATTATATTGTATAAAGCTGCTTATAACTAATCAATATTTGGTAACCTTTCATTGTTATCCAACAGATAGGACTAGCATATAATTCTATAAAGAAAGAGACAACACAACAATAATGAGTTGACAAGAGTCTTACCTGTAAATCATTCGCTTTATTGAAAGCTCTTGTTACTATCAGTCTGCACTTAAATACTTCTTGATTAATACACAAATTAATACAGAATTTATATGTATACCTTGTATCAAGGTAATAGGAGACACAGTTATGTAATAAAGTACTGCTATAAAACACAAACCTATTCTTATTGACAAATAAAGAGTACACATCATGTTTGACTAACCTCTCATCTGTAGTCTTACTGTAGTCTGAGATACATATTGACAAAGAATAGAACAATATTAAATAAAATGGATTCTTACAAATATGTTTAGACGTCAGGCTGTTCCTACTGACACAGACATTTGGCTAACCAGTTTTACAAACTCATTACAATCCTGATACACAGTGAGAAAACACAAGATTAAATTAGTATAAAACATTCTTACATATTCTTCATTATCCAGGAATTAGAATATAAACCTAACTATAATTATGTTCTACTCCATTAATACCTGTGAATTAAAAACATATCAACCTTGTAAGGTAGAATGAGAGACCTCAATCCTTCTTTGATTCTTGCAGCTGCAATGTGTAGTTTAACATTATGGTGGCAACCTGTATGTATTCATGTGATTCGTACTTTCATAGTATACTGATTCAGTATACTACAATTTACACGTGTTAATTTACTGATCAAGTTTGGGGATTTTCTTTATTCAACATTTAAGAGCAGTAAATTTTATAACACTTTAACGTTGATTACTCATGTAATGAAATGGGATTAGGTGGTAATGTTGTGATGGAAGTTATACACGTAATTGTTGAAAAAAAACTATACTGCTTCTTGCAAAGACAAAAGGACAATTTTAAAAAACATGTCCTTTTAACATAATAGAGCAAAGCATGTACATGAGAAGTGTTGATCATAATCTATTGTCTCTGACTAAGTTGTATATTTAGCAGTATCATATCACATAACAAAATTACTAAAGTATTTTACAGTCTTATTAACAAATATGAAACTTACACTTTATGAAGTCTTTAACCTGTATGTGTGTGTATGTGACTCAAAAGATAAAACAAACATAATGTTATGTTATACAGTGTTATTTCAATTTTCTTAACAGCATAACCTATATGTACCTTTAGTAATCATTACACAAATATAACAAAATGTCCAGATTGTTTCACTAGTTAACACGGACACAAAGCAAAACTCCCCATAGAATAATAAATCACATCATCACTGACTATTATTGAGTGTGTTTCTACATTATGTTACCATGTTATATCTGATAGCAGCACTCATAACACCAAAGACTCTGGAAGTGATCTGGTATCTATTATATTGTATAAAGCTGCTTATAACTAATCAATATTTGGTAACCTTTCATTGTTATCCAACAGATAGGACTAGCATATAATTCTATAAAGAAAGAGACAACACAACAATAATGAGTTGACAAGAGTCTTACCTGTAAATCATTCGCTTTATTGAAAGCTCTTGTTACTATCAGTCCGCACTTAAATATTTCTTGATTAATACACAAATTAATACAAAATTTATATGTATACCTTGTATTAAGGTAATAGGAGACACAGTTATGTAATAAAGTACTGCTATAAAACACAAACCTACTCTTACTGACAAATAAAGAGTACACATCATGTTTGACTAACCTCTCATCTGTAGTCTTACTGTAGTCTGAGATACATATTGACAAAGAATAGAACAATATTAAATAAAATAGATTCTTACAAATATGTTTAGAGGTCAGGCTGTTCCTACTGACACAGACATTTGGCTAACCAGTTTTACAAACTCATTACAATCCTGATACACAGTGAGAAAACACAAGATTAAATTAATATAAAACATTCTTACATACTCTTCATTATCCAGGAATTAGGATATAAACCTAACTATAATTATGTTCTACTCCATTAATACCTGTGAATTAAAAACATATCAACCTTGTAAGGTAGAATGAGAGACCTCAATCCTTCTTTGATTCTGGGAGCTGCAATGTGTAGTTTAACATTATGGCGGCAACCTGTATGTATTCACGTGATTCGTACTTTCATAGTATACTGATTCAGTATGCTACAGGTCTGAGTTGTAGTATACTGAGTGGGTAGGTACACTACGTCAGTATACTACAATTTACGCGTGTTAATTTACTGATCAAGTTTGGGGATTTTCTTTCTTTTAATTATTCAACATTTAAGAGCAGTAATATTAATATTAATTAATATTAATTGATTATTTTAGATGTACATGTGGTAGTAAAACAAGGGAATTTTTTAAATTAATGCAATATTTAACATGCACATACAAGAGAAAATGCTGACATTTATTTTTATAAACACAAGTGGCACGTCAAAGAACAGACATGTGGATTATAGTATAAACCTGATCACGATAAAATTGGTGGCTCCACCACTGCATTATGATATCATTCAATATTGGTTGAACTATTTGTCTGGCTTGGATTTCCAGACAGCATAGAAAAACTGATTCACATAGTTAGGTGGATTGTGGCAGAAAATGGCTGCTACAACATAATGGCTCTTTCACATGTCTATGCAGATTTTATAACACTTTAACGTTGATTACTTATGCAATGAAATGGGATTAGGTGGTAATGTTGTGATGGAAGTTATACACGTAATTATTGAAAAAAACTATACTGCTTCTTGCAAAGACAAAAGGACAATTTTAAAAAACATGTCCTTTTAACATAATAGAGCAAAACATGTACATGAGAAGTGTTGATCATAATCTATTGTCTCTGACTAAGAAATGAAAATTTGTATCAGTGTGTTGTAAATATCTAGTAGATTTTGCTATAGCAAATGCATATATTATATCACAATACATACCTTCAGAAAGAACTGCTATGTCTTTCCTCAAAGTTAGGACAAAGTTATTGGCAATTAAAACAGTTGAAAGTCTTGCTATCTTTTTCAGTCCCTCAAGTTCATTATCAAGTAATGTCACACTATCAGATGAAGGAACATGGAGCAAATATAACCTGTGTTACAATAAAAGAAGACAGTTTACATACACCTACTGGAGATGTTAGGAATGCAAAAAGTATTTATACCACACTTGGAAGCTAGAAAGAGATTGATTCCTACTTTATCATAAGACAAATAGTAAATTTGCTTTACAACCTTATAAACATCATTTGAACGTTATCTTACTTTATCATCATTAAAACAAGCTATAATGTAGCAAATATGATCAACATCTACTAACACATACTTGTTATACATAAGTATACAACGACGAAAGTATATTTATATACTAATGCTTGTACGCTAAAGGTGTCACAACACGCTTACAAAACTCACTCATTTACCTTAAAACTGTTTCCAAAGATAGCAGGAACACTTCTAAACCCTCGTTGAGTAGTTTCACTGGCTGCTGTAGCGCGTTGGAAGACTAGCCAACTAGTGAAATACAAAACACGTTACTTTCTCTTACGTCTCAAATACAATATTACGCGCAATGCGCAATTCCGTTAATTAATAAAGGTTGATGTTTGAACTATAGTTGATTGAATTAAAGGAAGTATTAATGATTGAGATGTTTGTATAGTAGAGGATAGTGATGAACAATTGTTTGGTTGCTGTGATGTGTGGTTGCAAACTGAGATAGATGGATGTAAGATAGAACTATGGTACGGATTTTCTAAAAAAATAAGAAAAAAACGTTGCTATACTGGTAGATACTAACCACAGATATCACTTTATTGTTGATATGAATATAATTACCCTCTTCATCATCCTCGTTAATATCTTTCAAATTGCTGAAATCATCGTCACTTCCAGGCATAACTGGCTCTTGAGGATCATCTAGTTCAAGGAAATAGTCATCTCCATCGTGCTCATGGATTACATCCTCTGCTGTCAAAATCCTAGGTCTTTTTGCCATGTTTATTTTACTATAAAGTAGATTGATGTTTATATACTACCATTTTTAATTTATTTTTTGTTCTTTTACAATATTCACACTTATTACTTATCATATAATTAAAATTCTCACCTGAATTGAAGTGAAAACTTTGAGGTCCAAAAACGAGCCAAATGTCTATAGTAACCACTTGAAAAAACACTTATCAGATGATGTGTGGTCACTTAAGAAAACTATAATCTACTTAAATGATCTCCAGGATGTTATTTAGCAGCTGCAAACAAGTAAGTAACTTCATAATAAATAGAGCATACAGAATTCGTTGCATTCAAACACTGCTTGCTAGTCTGCAAAAAACTAAAAAGATCTATTATTTTACATGTATATAATATATACAGGTAGAATAAGAGGTTAGAGGTACATTTATGTCATCAATTTGTGAGTACAGACAATGAATGCTCTAATATAATCAAATCTACTTTACATTCTAGATGGATCTGACTAAAATGAGAAGGTAACTTGTATCCTAACCATGTCATCGTAAACTATGTCACCATAGTAACATGGTAAGCAATTCTATACAAACTCTTATTACAGTAATTTATATACATAACACGTATCTATATTTATTTGTATATACATATAGCTAACTTACAAAACGTATATTAGACTATTAAAGAAACTGTTACAGAATTATTACAAACACAGATTCCTCTATCATGTGCTGATGCAATAAGATTTATAAAACTAGTGAATACTCTATTAAAACATCTATATACTGAATCATATCTACAATGCATACACAATTCTCGTTATTACATGAGGTCAAAGCCAATCTGGCTACATGATATACAAGATCAAACTATATTGCATTGTAAATATACATAACAGACCACCTCTGCTCCTCCTAAGGAGTCTCCAATATTGTACCAGACAATCAATTGTGTTAATATAATATGTGTGCTTGATGTTACATATATGTATCATATTAGCTACTACTTACAGTATGGGAATACTTTCTAGAATATGCATTATGAGCTTCATTGAGTTTTGTCAAAGTAATCCAAGTAGCCACATCTATTTGTTTGCTCCCTTTCTGAATTCCAATATTGACTATACTTTTAAGATTTCTGACAGGAAAGGTACTATAAAAAGCAGATAGATGCAGTAACAACTTTCTGATAGCTGTAATTATTTGAGATGTTTCGTGCATCGATCTTAATCCCCAAAAATGTTGACAGCTCCACAAAATCTACATCAAAATCTAAGAAAGTGTGGACTTTAACTCCTCTACACCTATATATGCAGACTACACTCGATATTCTTAAGAAAAGTGAGTGAAACTGCTGAGGATAATTTGAAGATTGGAATCATGGAACTCACATACAACATCCTTTTATAATGGACACACACTATGTTACTACAATATTGAACAATGCTGCTAATTTTACTAATAATAGTTTTACATTTTCAAACCTACTTAGCGTAAGATATCGGCTACACAAGACTATTGTATTGACTGTATAAATGAGAATGATGTTCTTCTCAAAATGAGGTTGAGATAAGAAAAGAGGTGAGTACAGTTTGTAGCTAACACTAGATAATGTGTTTTGTTATAGAAAACCCTAAACCTTAATCAATAAACCATAAAACTTAACATATTTACAGAAAACCTCAACTTTCCAGTTTGGTCTCATCATAATTGTAATTCTCAGCATTAGTCTTTAATTGACTTTTATAGCAGCATGTCTATGCAATGGCTGATATAATTTACACATTACTCTAACACTTGTAAACCACAACATTCCAATGGTAATATGATCACTACCTTAAGCCAGCCTCTATCCTGTACAGACAATTGTTATTAATAAAAAATGTAAAAAAGCATTTAGTTATTTTGTAACTATAAAGTACTAACAACAAATATCACTGAATTATTGAACAATTTTATTAGCTTCTGTAGCAGAGATAGTGCTTTGTCGGTAAACATCCTTCTCAAAATCCAACCTCATATCAATATAAACCTCTGGTTCCAAATGTCCATAGTTTAATTTCAAAGGACAATGACTACCAAAACTATCTGGAGTATACTCACTGGAGAGCCTGGTTTTATCTAGAAGAAAATAATATAATAAAGTATTACAAGTACTGTTCCCACCAATGAGATTAAGTTCTTGATATACATGAGCAACAAGTTCACTACAAAATATGAAACTCAAATCTTCTTCATGACTCCTGAGAAAATCCAAGTATTTGTCATCATAATCAACAGCAGACATAATCAAATCTAACTGGTTCTTTTCATATGGTCTTCCTTGAAACTTCTTAATACAAATGACAATACTATTACTTTCATAGCTAACTTTTAACATTGTCTCATATAATGTCTCCCATTGCTCATCAGTTAGTCCAGTTAATTGTTGAATACCAACACGATTATACTAGGGGAGAAAATTTTATTCCTGAGTGGGAAGAGTTCTATACCTCTTCAGACAGTTCCTGTATCAAGATCAACAAGTCCTGCTTTATTAGTACTAGATTCTCAAACCATAACATAACTGGAATATCGATGTTGTAATACCTACCATATTTCATATGTTGTTATATTATATCCTATTATACTTACAAACCAACATATGAAAAAATAGCTCCATCAAATATTTTTGATAAGTGCTCCTGAACTTGTAGCCCCCGAAAACAAAACTATATCTCTAGTTTGTAATTCATCACGGATTTGACCATACATTTTGGTGGGAAAGTCAGGTGGAGGTCAAATACCATCCCTGTAACATCATATAATTATTCCATTAGTTATACAATACTAACAACTTACACTATCTGGGATAATAAAGGTGGAGTACCAGTAACTAGAGGACCTACTTTAACAGGATGTAACTTTATATAAATTCTCCTTTAATTGCTGCTGTAATTCATCCTTTCTTATTTCTCATACTTTATTTTCTCCTCCATCAATTCCTGCTTTATTTTCTTCTTTAATTCCTCCTTTAATTTCTTCTACTTTAATTTTTCTATTAATTTCTATTTAAATTCATCTTTTAATTCCTATTTTAATCAATTCACCTTTAATTTCTCATACTTTAATTTCTTCTCCTTTAATTCCTGCTTTAATTCATCCTCCTTTAATTTGTAATACTTTAATTTCTCCTCCATTAATTCCTCCAGTTATAGTCATCCTCCTGTAATTTCTCCTCCGAATAATTGCCTAGCTATAATAAAATAGCTCAGTAAAATTAATGATTAAAGTCATTCAACTCAGATAGAGTTAAAAATCATGAAATAATATCGGTAGAAGGGAGTGTGTCTCTTCTGTTAGGCATCCCAGAACCAGCAGCTCGCTTTCTAATCGGACTATTCCTTGGTGAGTACTTTTAATATACTATGTTTATTTTATGCTTATATTTAGCCTATGTATTGTCTATCATCTATCGTCCATTGATATCTGTACAATCTGTATGGATTCAGATGTTCTTAACTTTTCATAGTTTGTTTATATTACTATATTACATTTTAGAGGATTTTCTCTAGTATAAGTGGCATTGGATTAATGTACCATGTTTTTGGTAAGTTCATATATTGTTGTGTTCATTGTATGTGGTTATTATGAAGATATCACTATATGGCACTCAGCAGTAGACATTGTCACTGTTTATAGTCTCCTCTCTCTTTTTGGTGGTACTAAGTAATCTTTACTTCTAACATGGACTGTCACAATGGTATGAGTTATATAAATGTACATTAAATGTCTGCAAAAAGTCAGTATATCTTTACTAGTTCTCAAGACGTATCAACCTTTCTGAATTATGATACAAGTTAATGACACGAAGTAGTATATACTTTATCTAAGGATTAAATGAGATGTACGCTAAAGAGTTTTATATAATTGATATATATATATATATATAATTATATATATATATATATATATATATATATATATATATATATACGATTAATAATTATTAATTTTAACGAATTATTTATAATTGATGATATGAACTTTTTAATTTCGTCTCAAGGTGAATTTGTTGTCCCAAATTTCTTATGTTAGTTATAATTTACAAAGTTTTATAAATATTTCTGTAGGGAAGGAGAACTCTATTGTTGCTTCTCAACATATGGCAGTTAAGAAGGTAATGTAGAATTATGTTTCAATAATTACACTGTGTATTGTATTAAGTACATGCTATGACAAACTACACATGCTATATTTTTAAGACAAACTACTTTTGTTTAGGAGCAGGCAATAATATCTAAGAAGATATATACTGAATTTTTGACCAAAGCTAAGAAAAGGAAACTTCACGTACATAAATTGAGTTAATATGCTACTTTTTCAGTTTGGCGTTTTTTGTTGTGGTTTGCAGCAATTATAAGAAGTTAATAAAGAGTTACAATTAATAGACAAAGACATTGAGGCCCAGACTCTGGAAACTGAATCTGATAATGTCACACTTTCAGAAGAGGGAACAATATGCCTTTGATTAAACTTGCTAATAATAATAACTTGGTTAATAATTTTGTGTCTTAACCTTTTGCACGTAAGTATCAATACCTTTCTTTTATAGTCTCAGTTATCTAAAAGAAAGCACTGTCTTAACGGTGATTTTGATGAGTTATTGCAATGTTATTACTCTCTCTCCAACTCACCTAATATCTGTGAGTATACTTCATGTAACAGTAACAATAACAATTATATTTTGGTTAGCATAACATAGTTACTGTATGAGTTATAGTTTATTGTTGCATATTACTATACAGTGGGTCAACATGATCCGTCAACTCAAAACATAGCTTCCTCCTATCCTCCGCATCTTTATTTTGTGACATACTGACTGATGTTACTAAATACTCAACATTTCAAGAATTTTCTACATTATATTATGGTGACACACCTATCGGAAATAGCAGTATTGTATCTACTATTGAATTTGATAGAGATGGTGAGTTGTTAATTTGCTGTTGGAGTTATGCTAAAAGAATTAAGGTGAGACTGCTGTTGGTTTAATATTGTATAATTAACAGCTAGTGATTTTGATAGTACATTATCAATCTGCAATACTCACCATAACAAATCTATCCACACATATCAGGTCAGTATAATTTGTGTCCATTCTCTTCTGGGGCTTAAGTGTTAGTATTACTCACAGCAATGAAAGACATGACAATACTAACCTCTTATAGTCAGTGCTTCCTCAATCCAAAGAAACGAGGATCTGATATATTACAATATTGAGTGTCTCATTCTACTATTTAGTAGCGTCATAGAAGAGGTCTGTTCACTATAACAAATATGACTCATTTCTCTTGGCTTCTGGGACCAGTGACTGTTCTCTAAACTGTGGCATTTAACATTAAACCAGTGCTCAGTCTCTTCACAAGATATTATCTCTAGTGTGAGATTTCAACCTAATAATAGATATCATCTGGCTTATGGTAGTACTGGTAAGAGAATAGATGTGCTACGTAACTGTCCATTAGAAAATAGCTTAGTTTATACTATTGTCATAGTAGCTTTAAATGCAATCAACAATGTTGTATATCATTGCTGCAGATTGTATAATTAGGTTGATGGATATAAGAATGTTTGCAAAGCCTGTATTGTCATTGAGAGGTCATAAAAAGGCCATTATCTATATGTAGTACTTTAATGATAATGAGTTAGTCTCAGCGTAAACTATTACTGTAAACATGGCTAGCTAGCTGAGTGGGTGAATCAACTATACTTTTCATAGCTCAACAGATGGTGAACTTAAACTCTGGTATGTGGAGACAAGGACCTGTCTAAGGACTAACAAAGAACACCCCAATTGTACAAAGTTTGTGGGACTGTCTGTGAAAAATGAATATATTAGTTGCGGTAAGGAGTTAGTTTTTGTTTATATATGATACACATCACTCTCTGATCTGTTAGGATCAGAAGACACTTCTTTATACATTTATCAACAGTTTTATAAGTCAACCTATACTACAGTACAAGTTCACTATTTCAAAAAGTGTTTAGTAAGTTGATTATCAGGAGTACATATTTAGTGTACATTACATTATATTGTGAATGGAAAAACCTTAAAATAGATTTAATCAACAAATCCTACAAAATGACAGTCAACTCTTTATTGTCTATCTTGTTTAGCCTGTTGCAAATGAGCCACATTTTGTACACGTGTCAGCTGTTTCTATTAGAAAAGTAAAGGACACAATATTGATACATGTCAAGTAACAGTAGATTAACAGATTTTCTTCAATATCTAAAAATAGCTGTTTGTATGTAAATCTCTGCTTCTTATTTAAGGGCTCAAGAAGTATTGTGGCAGCTAATAGCCAAAGTTTCATTAAAATATGTGAAATGATTCTGTTTCAAACTAATCATCTACTACATACTACATATAGGTTCTAAAAATGATGACCTGATATCTATGTTTATTTCTGTAACATACACTCTTAACCTGAAACAACTTATCAACTTTTCTCAGTTTGATTAAATAAATTAACAGTTAATTTGTAATCTAATTTTTCCAATGGTTTTATGAAGAATGTAATATTGTAATTAAAAAAATTTAAAAAACAAAAAAGAACGCCTACTTATCAGGCTTCAGTAGACAGACACGCCTACTAACATTGGGTTTGGCTTATTTTGACCACACCTCATATTTTCTAGCTTAACCCAAATAGCCTTGGGATGTATGGGGGTGGAAACAAGATAACTAATTATTGCTTGTGACTTCCTCAGCCTTCTCCAAGATCATATACTGCACCTTTGTCCCTTGCTCTAGAGGATATAATTGTATATTACTTTAATTACAACTACACTCTACCAAATTTACAACTGTCGAATGTACCACTCTCAAATGATATACTACCAACAACTACATTTTATGACCTTGTATAAAGTACTAATGAACTTACACCCTCAATGTAGAGATAGTTGAATGTATCTTGAGGCAGCGACCTCCAACCTAAAGATCTGTTGAAAAAAAGATGAGAAAAAAAGAAAATATAGGAAATAGTATATAATAAAAATTATAAAATATAGCATACATTATTGTTACCTCTGAACTTACGACAACCAACTAGATCCTGGACTCCAATGATGCTATAGAAAGAAAGAAAAATAAAAAAATATTAATGTGTTATAAACTCTTAAGTTAATATAATATACATTACTAACTTACAGCGTCAGAAGGAGAGATAAATAAGTGTCTTGAAGCACCGACCTACCTAAAGATCTGTAGAGAAAAATGAGAAAAGAAGAAAAAAATATGAAATAGTATATAATAAAAATTATAAAATATAGCATACATTATTGTTACCTCTGAACTTACGACAACACTCCAATGATGCTATATAAAAAAGAATAGAGAATAATTATGTAATATAGGCTAACATTACATTACAATAATATTGACAGTATATCATTTGAGAGTGGTACATTGGACAGTTGTATATTTAGCAGTATCATATCACATAACAAAATTACCAAAGTATTATTTACAGTCTTATTAACAAATATGAAACTTACACTTTATGAAGTCGTTAACCTGTATGTGTGTGTACGTGACTCAAAAGATAAAACAAACACAATGTTATGATATACAGTGTTATTTCAATTTTTTTAACAGCATAAACTATATGTACCTTTAGTAATCATTACACAAATATAACAAAATGTCCAGATTGTTTCACTAGTTAACACGGACACAAAGCAAAACTCCCCATAGAATAAGAAATCACATCATCACTGAATGTTATTGAGTGTGTTTCTACATTATGTTACCATGTTATATCTGATAGCAGCACCCATAACACCAAAGACTCTGGAAGTGATCTGGTATCTATTATATTGTATAAAGCTGCTTATAACTAATCAATATTTGGTAACCTTTCATTGTTATCCAACAGATAGGACTAGCATAAAATTCTATAAAGAAAGAGACAACACAACAATAATGAGTTGACAAGAGTCTTACCTGTAAATCATTCGCTTTATTGAAAGCTCTTGTTACTATCAGTCCGCACTTAAATACTTCTTGATTAATACACAAATTAATACAGAATTTATATGTATACCTTGTATCAAGGTAATAGGAGACACAGTTATGTAATAAAGTACTGCTATAAAACACAAACCTATTCTTACTGACAAATAAAGAGTACACATCATGTTTGACTAACCTCTCATCTGTAGTCTTACTGTAGTCTGAGATACATATTGACAAAGAATAGAACAATATTAAATAAAATAGATTCTTACAAATATGTTTAGACATCAGGCTGTTCGTACTGACACAGACATTTGGCTAACCAGTTTTACAAACTCGTTACAATCCTGATACACAGTGAGAAAACACAAGATTAAATTAGTATAAAACATTCTTACATATTCTTCATTATCCAGGAATTAGGATATAAACCTAACTATAATTACGTTCTACTCCATTAATACCTGTGAATTAAAAACATATCAACCTTGTAAGGTAGAATGAGAGACCTCAATCCTTCTTTGATTCTTGCAGCTGCAATGTGTAGTTTAACATTATGGCGGCAACCTGTATGTATTCACGTGATTCGTACTTTCATAGTATACTGATTCAGTATACTACAATTTACACGTGTTAATTTACTGATCAAGTTTGGGGATTTTCTTTATTCAACCTTTAAGAGCAGTAAATTTTATAACACTTTAACGTTGATTACTCATGTAATGAAATGGGATTAGGTGGTAATGTTGTGATGGAAGTTATACACGTAATTGTTGAAAAAAAACTATACTGCTTCTTGCAAAGACAAAAGGACAATTTTAAAAAACATGTCCTTTTAACATAATAGAGCAAAGCATGTACATGAGAAGTGTTGATCATAATCTATTGTCTCTGACTAAGAAATGAAAATCTATATCAGTGTGTTGTAAACATCTAGTAGATTTTGCTATAGCAAATGCATATATTATATCACATACGTACCTTCAGAAAGAACTGCTATGTCTTTCCTCAAAGTTAGGACAAAGTTATTGGCAATTAAAACAGTTGCAAGTCTTGCTATCTTTTTCAGTCCCTCAAGTTCATTATCAAGTAATGTCACACTATCAGATGAAGGAACATGGAGTAAATATAACCTGTGTTACAATAATAGAAGACAGTTTACATACACCTACTGGAGATGTTAGGAATGCAAAACGTATTTATACCACATTTGAAAGCTAGAAAGAGATTGATTCCTACTTTATCATAAGACAAATAGTAAATTTGCTTTACAACCTTATAAACATCATTTGAACGTTATCTTACTTTATCATCATTAATACAAGCTATAATATAGCAATATGATCAACATCTACTAACACATACTCGTTATACATAAGTATACAACAACGAAAGTATATTTACATACTAATGCTTGTACGCTAAAGGTGTCTCAACACGCTTACAAAACTCACTCATTTACCTTAAAACTGTTTGCAAAGATAGCAGGAACACTTCTAAACCCTCGTTGAGTAGTTTCATTGGCTGCTGTAGCGCGTTAGAAGACTAGCCAACTAGTGAAATACAAAACACGTTACTTTCTCTTACGTCTCAAGTACAATATTACGCGCAATGCGCAATTCCGTTAATTAATAAAGGTTGATGTTTGAACAATAGTTGATTGAATTAGAGGAAGTATTAATGATTGAGATGTTTGTATAGTAGAGGATAGTGATGAACAATTGTTTGGTTGCTGTGATGTGTGGTTGTAAACTGACATAGATGGATGTAAGATAGAGCTATGGTATGGATTTTCTAAAAAAATAAGATTAAAAAGTTGCTATACTGGTAGATACTAACCACAGATATCACTTTGTTGTTGATATGAATAAATAACCTTCTTGATCATCCTCATTAATATCTTCCAAATCGCTGAAATCATCATCACTTCTAGACATAATTGGCTCTTGAGGATCATCTAGTTCAAGGAAATAGTCATCTCCATCGTGCTCATGGATTACATCCTCTGCTGTCAAAATCCTAGGTCTTTTTGCCATGTTTATTTTACTATAAAATAGATTGATGTTTATATTCTACCATTTTTAATTTATTTTTTGTTCTTTTACAATATTCACACTTATTACTTAACATATAATTAAAATTCTCACCTGAATTGAAGTGAAAACTTTGAGGTCAAAAACGAGCCAAATGTCTATAGAACCACTTAAAAAAACACTTATCAGATGATGTGTGGTCACTTAAGAAACTATAATCTACTTAAATGATCTCCAGGATGTTATTTAGCAGCTGCAAACAAGTAAGTAACTTCATAATAAATAGAGCATACAGAATTCGTTGCATTCAAACACTGCTTGCTAGTCTGCAAAAAAACTAAAAAGATCTATTATTTTACATGTACATAATATATACAGGTAGAATAAGAGGTTAGGGGTATATTTATGTCATCAATTTGTGAGTACAGACAATGAATGCTCTAATATAATCAAATCTACTTTACATTCTAGATGGATCTGACTAAAATGAGAAGGTAACTTGTATCCTAACCATGTCATCGTAAACTATGTCACCATAGTAACATGGTAAGCCATTCTATACAAACTCTTATTACAGTAATTTATATACATAACACGTATCTATATTTATTTGTATATACATATAGCTAACTTACAAAACGTATATTAGACTATTAAAGAAACTGTTACAGAATTATTACAAACACAGATTCCTCTATCATGTGCTGATGCAATAAGATTTATAAAACTAGTGAATACTCTATTAAATCATCTATATACTGAATCATATCTACAATGCATACACAATTCTTGTTATTACATGAGGTCAAAGCCAATCTGGCTACATGATATACAAGATCAAACTATATTGCATTGTAAATATACATAACAGACCACCTCTGCTCCTCCTAAGGAGTCTCCAATATTGTACCAGACAATCAATTGTGTTAATATAATATGTGTGCTTGATGTTACATATATGTATCATATTAGCTACTACTTACAGTATGGGAATACATTCTAGAATATGCATTATGAGCTTCATTGAGTTTTGTCAAAGTAATCCAAGTAGCCACAACTATTTGTTTGCTCCCTTTCTGAATTCCAATATTGACTATACTTTTAAGATTTCTGACAGGAAAGGTACTATAAAAAGCAGATAGATGCCGTAACAACTTTCTGATAGCTGTAATTATTTGAGATGTTTCGTGCATCGATCTTAATCCCCAAAAATGTTGACAGCTCCACAAAATCTACATCAAAATCTAAGAAAGTGTGCACTTTAACTCCTCTACACCTATATATGCAGACTACACTCGATATTCTTAAGAAAAGTGAGTGAAACTGCTGAGGATAATTTGAAGATTAGAATCACAGAACTCACATACAATATCCTTTTATAATGGACGCACTCTATGTTACTACAATATTGAACAATGCTGCTAATTTTACTAATAATAGTTTTACATTTTCAAACCTACTTAGTGTAAGATATTGGCTACACAAGACTATTGTATTTACTGTATAAATGAGAATGATGTTCTTCTCAAAATAAGGTTGAGATAAGAAAAGAGGTGAGTACAGTTTGTAGCTAACACTAGATAATCTGTTTTGTTATAGATAACACTAAACCTTAATCAATAAACCATAAAACTTAACATATTCACAGAAAACCTCAACTTTCCAGTTTGGTCTCATCATAATTGCAATTCTCAGCATTAGTCGACATTTATAGCTGCATGTCTATGCAATGGCTGATATAATTTACACATTACTCTAACACTTGTAAACCACAACATTCCAATGGTAATATGATCACTACATTAAGCCAGCCTCTATCCTGTACAGACAATTGTTATTTAATAATAAATGTAAAAAGCATTTAGTTATTTTATAACTATAAAATACTAACAACAAATATCACTGAATTATTGAACAATTTTATTAGCTTCTGTAGCAGAGATACTGCTTTGTCGAAAAACATCCTTCTCATAATCCAACCTCACATCAATATAAACCTCTGGTTCCAAATGTCCATGGTTTAATTTCAAAAGACAATGACTAGCAAAACTATCCGAAGTATACTCACTGGAGAACCTGGTTTTATCTAGAAGAAAATATTAGAAGTACTGTTCTCAACAACGAAATCAAATATTTCAATAAGTATTAATTATTTAAATTATTATTTCTACCAACAATATATACAACAGTTAATCAATTTATTAAGAAAAATAAAAATAGTGTTTTAATACATGTATTTCTCAATAGAGTAATTGTTTGTGGTCAAAAATATTATCAAAGTCTGTAAAAATTAAAGAAAATTCATTAATTTACATGTACATGTACTAGCAAAACAAGGGGATTATTATAATTATTGAAATAATAATGCAATATTTGATGTAGTTATATATAAGAGAAAATACTGATATTTATTTTTATAAACACAAACCGCATACCATAAATTAGACAGGTGGAATACAGTATACTGATACAGTAGATTACAAACGTATTATCACAATAAACAAAATAGTCATTATTAGGACATTAGTGCTGGTCCATGTTTCTTAGCTTTTAATTGTACACCAGCTCCAGCAAAACCAGTGCCCCCCTATATAATATATATAAGATTACTGCAATAATATAATATTGTAATATACCCGAACTAAAGGAATAATGTCACTTTCTTTAAGTTTTACACCAGTCATAGGACAGACCATATCTTCTTCATTGTTCTTTCTTATTATTCTTTCAACACAATCCATTGTGACAACATGACCACTATTAAATTTATTATTTAGATTGTTAAGGGTTAATTTATCCTTCCTACCTAGGACGCAAGACAGCACATGGAGTTGAATTACTTAAGATATCATGAGTCACAGGACACATGTATCTACCCTCTTGTGTTCTTGAAGTATGTACTGAAGTAAAATTAACAGTCACTAAGTCCTACAGATCAGAATATAAATAGTAGATTATAATGTAATGATTAGGTCAAACCTTGACTCGAAGGGGACGTCCACTCATTGGACAATATGTTTTATTATCCTAATTATAATCATGACAAGTTCACTGGTTTGACAGGTCTAACTTACTGGTTTTGTAATAGAGTCAGGGATAACAGCAGAAGGTGTCAGAGATGGGACCCAAAAACTTGGTAATTTAGAGCTTTTCATTTCAGTCCCTTTAACTAACAAAGAGATATTAATATATTAACATATCCTCTTACCATCTTGAGTAGAAGATAATCTTGTCTCTATTGTATTGACATAATTATAAGTAATCATAACTTATCTGTTAAAAACCTGATGATACAAACTTTTCTAAACGATCCCTCGCTTCCGCTTTGGCCAGTTCTTCTAATTCAGTCTTATTAAGTCAAGATATAAAAGATAACAAAGTTTACTTAATTTACCTCTTGCTTTTTGCATTGTTTTTCATATTCTTTCATCTTACGAGCATCTGTTACAATTATAGATTCATCAGAATTTTCTACAGTTTTTTACTTTCTCTTTTTTGATGTAGTAATGATTCTAAAATTGCCTCTCTTTCAAACAAATATCCTTGAGATCTAAATTGTCAAACTACTTTAATAATATATACAACAAACATACTTACGTCACAACAGGTTGACGACATGGTTGTAGTGAGAGAGAACAACAATCAAAGTCCTACTCATTAAATTGAGCATCAAAAAACACTATTGTTACACCTACTTGGAGAGAATCTTTGCCTAAACGAACTGACTTCGACCCATAGCCCGATGTAGCTACACAACATGGTATCGCAACAAAATACTACAACTGATCATCTAACCAGTATCTTTCTTCTTTTCATGATAACTATAAACAGCAGAGGCGGTTTGATTCTTTCCATGACGACCCATTATGATCAAATGGGTGTGGCAATCAGTTATTAATTTAGAAGGTGGGGCCATGAATTATTTTAATAACAATATTCTCACATATACTTTTAAAGAGCATGATTTTTATAATAATTAATAAAGAACGAGTGAAAAGATGAGCTACACAACAGAAAAGGTTAACAAATTATACAATAATAAACTTACTGAGACAAGACATTAAACTGTTATTTCTGTCATTTGAGCATCTGCATAATCGGATTGACTGAATTGAGTATTAAAATCAGTTAAAGGAACTTGTGCTGATGCTCCATTAGGTAACATTCCTCCACTTATCTAAAAAGTAATAAATATTTATTGCAATGGACCAAACTTTCTACCTCTTGAGCAGCTAATTCTGCTGCACGCCTTGCTGAATCCACTTCTTCATATACTGGTAGTACATTGATAATCTCTTCTCTCATCACTTGAGGTAATCTTCTTGGTTGATAAGTCTTCATTACATAATGCATATATCTTTTGTAATAATATCTTAACAACAACAGAGAATATGATATATTTAATACCTTGGTTTCTTGTTTGCACATATTACAGATATACAATTCCTTGAACAACCCATATCAAATGGATTACCAGTACTACGATATTTACCAGTTACCTACATTAAAGCAATTTTAAAGAAACAATGGGTGTGGTCTCACATGTTCATTAGTAGTTCGTCCCATACAGACCAGCCCACAATGAAATCCAGCTAGTCCTACTACTGGTATAAATGCAAGTACACCCACTGCAATTAGTATAAAACTAGAGACCATGTACATAAAATAATTTGCTCACTCGTTATAAAATAAAGCTTACTCTAATGTAGCATGAACTAATTGTAGTTGTTCATTATGTAATATAACAGAATAAGCACCCCATCCAAAACCATTTAAAATGAAAAACGAGAGAGAATTAACAAACAAAAAAAAGTACTTGTAATTACGTCGACCGATACAGTTATCAACCCATGGACAATGATGATCAAAATTCTAAATACAAGATCACAATAATATTAGTTAAGAGTAACTTACCTCCACACAATTATCACATATACTACAATGGGATGTACGAGGAGGTCTATAAAAATTACATGTTTCGCACCATTTCATTCTTACATTAATCCCATTAATTGTAATAGCTTTATATAAGGGCTGTCGGAAATCATCCTCTTCCTTAGTGGACTCTAAAACAGACCACACCCACATAAATTAATTAACTATAATAAGGCAAAGGAATGCTACTACACACATACCTCGAGGATATATCCCAGGATCAATATAAGATGACAAAAAGAACATTGAGAGAACAAAGAGATACATCAATAACATATAGGATGTCCCAGCAATTGGAATAGCCAGCAATGCTTTGTTTGTATGAACTTTAATATAGTACTCAAATATATTGCGCATTCTAAATATACGAAAAAGTGACATAATGTATTAAAGACATTTACTTTTAACTCACGGAAAAACAAAAAATAATATTCCAGCCACTAGCAGTGCTACTGTAGCCATAATATACGGGATTTGCCTTCGTGATAAACCCATCTTGTTTGGAGAGAACTGGTTTCATGTGGGCGGAGTCTAACACTCGGTATATTTCCGTCAAATTACGTGTTATGGAAAACAACAAGTACAAAGTTAAAGATTGTTTACAAAACTTTAAAATAAAGTGAGTTTATTTATCAAGTTGTTATTAGTTGTTTTCACGATACATTAGAGTTCGTTTAAAACAAGTTAATGTCACAATTTCAGAGAATAACGACACACCTTCTGAAGGTAAGCACTCTATGATGTTAATCTTGACTCCTTCATTATATGGAAATAATTTAATTAGATGTATTAACATTAAAATGGCAAGAAAAATATTACAGTAAAGTACGTTATAAGATATTAAAGTTTTGTAAGCAGATGTTTGTCTAACAACCATTTGTTTACAAAAGTAAATATATTTTAATTATGTGAAATTTTTGGTAGTTTGACAATGAAGAAATGCAGCAGGTTGGAAGTAATCCTTCTTATTCTAGGTACAAAATTTATTATTCTTTAAAGAATAATTTATTAAAATGTTAGACTTTTTACATATCTTGATAAAGATCTCTGTCTGGATCATTATCATTTGGTATGGAATCTTTGTTGCCATGGTAACCCTATGTATACAATTCTAGTATTCTTCAACAAAATGTCATTCATCAACTTTAAAGTAATTATTATAATAGATTAATAACTTATACTATTGAATTAAAATTGGTAGACCTATAAAAGAGCGACCCTCTTTAAATGAAAGGAGTGAACATCGTTTTCCATTATCTTCAATACAACGTATGTATATAAAGGCTGACTTAAGACATTCATCAAATGTGTTAGTTGTCATTTGATGTTCCTATAACATGTTTACTTTATTTTTCAGTACACAACAAGATGAACATATACTCTGTACTATAACAGTATGTGAATATAAGGATATGACCACACCCACATTATCTTTAATTACTATTAGGTAGATGATGATAGAATGATGTCTATATCACATCAATTATTACATTGGCATCGAGTAGAAAGCAGTCACAGAGGTATTATTACTATTATTATAACATAATTAATGTTGTTATTAGATATATATGAATACTATATTGAGCATATATCTAGACCAATTAATAATGATGAATTAAAAAAAGAGAAACAATTGCATTATGAGGTTTGTTATATAATTGTATATTATTTTATCAGTAATATCATAGATATATCATCATCAAACTAACTTACATAAACAGTTAGTTGGAGATAGTTTCCAGTCAGCTGTAAGTGACATTTTTAAAAGTAAGAAATATATAATTATGTTTATTTTTAGCCTGAAGGAAAGGGCCTTCGAGTATTATTGTTAGCTTCTATCAGTAAGTATGGTATATACTTGCACAATTAACTACTTGTATATAGTTTCAGCTCAAGGATTTGATTCTGATAATATTTATATCAGTGCCAGTCTTCAAGTCCCTAAAGGTTTATTAACATATTAATATTATCTCTTCTCTCTATTATAATAACAGGTTGGTTATTAGAAGATGGTGTAGACCAAGTCACTCAAATCTGTTCCTATCAACAAGTACTCTCATTTATTATTAATTTATTATTACTTATATTAAAAGATTGCTCATTTCTGTTGCCCTATTGAATATCTTTTACTTAAGCAAGAAATGACTGGTAATTTAAAAATACTATTGATATAATTATGACACTGTCTCATTTAGATATCTTTCCGTATCTTCAATTGGAAATTTATTCTCTTGATAAATGGGATCGACATTGTACAGAAGGCTATGCTATTGTTAACATACCTCCAACACCTGGTAATTCTATGCTTTGAAATGTACTAATTTCTTATTAGGTATTCATAAACTCACTGTACCAACATATCGACCAACTCCTTTAAGACTCATTGATCAATTGAAACAATATTTTATTGGAGGTTCAGTAGAGATCCAGTCCTTCCCTCATCTTACAACAGAGGTATACAATTATTATAATCAAAGTTGTTATTTCTTTTATTAACAGGAGAAATGTAGTTATTATGGTAGTCAGACTGTTAGTAGTGGATCTGTTGCTCTTCAACTAAATATTCTTCACCAGAGCCAGTATGTTTTATTGTAGTAATGTTATAAAGTGACATATATTTAACAGACATGTAGCTGAAGTCTATCATGATCAACATACACTTCGGTAAAGATATATTGATTCTATAATTATTATCATTAATATGTAATTATTAGACAACGTAAAGGGTTATCCTCATCTGTTAAAGCAGTTTCAGGTACACACATAGTAATGCTATTTACTGTTATATTATGTCCATATAGATGCTTATAGAAGAGCTCGTTTGAATGCACTTGAATTTATCAAGACAGGACCTAAAAATTAAAAGTGTTAAATAGTTTCATTATCACTTATTTTAGTATAAAATAAAATAAAAAACTAAAGCGTACTTTTTTATCTTATTTTAATGGCTGGTGCTACAGCAGAACAGGAGTTGAGGGCGGAGTTGCTTAAGAAAGATAGAGAATTAATAGAGGCTGCTCAGGTTGGTCAAGAACTACTAGACGAGAATGCACAGTTATTAAGTAAGTTGGAGTCTGTTAAAGAAGACTGCATTTATTATAAACAGGTATTCACTGTAGTATATATTATGTATAATATAAGATTTGTTATAGCAACTCTCTATACAAAGTAAACAAAAGAGAGAAGAGTTATTGGAGTTACAGGTAACTGCCTCAAATCAAATAACAGAATTAGAACAAGAAATTCAAACTAAAACTGAACTTATACTTGAGTTAAGAAAAGCCCTCCAGTTAGAACGTCAAACTAATGAACAGCTAACAACATCTTTGGAAGTGGAAAGACAAAGATTACATGATACAATGGAACAGGTGGATTGCCTATCACTCTCTGTATAAAATGATTTGACCCAAGTAGATATGTAAGGAGAAAGAGAAGAAATTACAACATGTAAATAAACTAGAGAATGAGCTACAGGTCATGCAGAATAATCTTGTTACTTTGCAAAATACATACGATCTCTCCTTAAGTGAAGTATTTATGGATGTGTTAATAATGTGTTAATATCTTTGTATACTTGTTTATTAGTTAAAGGAAGAGAGAAGAATATCTCTATCTTTAAGACAAGAATTATCAGTTCAAACAACACACTCTACCAGTTTAACTGATGAAATAGAATCATTACATAACACTTGTGCAGAATGGCAGAGATGCTATGAAGAAGAAATGAACAGAGTTAGTTTTACATAACCACAACTATGTTGACATAACCACATCAGACCAAAGAACTCACTGAAGCACTAAACATGCAACACCTTCCACAACAGGAGGAGCAACAGGAGGAAATAGTATATAAATATTATACTAATTTACAACTTTGTTGTGTGTATTAGGGTAATATTTCCTTGATGACAGAGCTATACAATGCTTTTGAGGTATGTTACATTTGTTGATGTAGCTTGTACATTATCACCTTATAAGGCAAGACCAGTAAGTGTTCTAAGTTCTATTAGTGATGCAGAAGCATATAACAGTGATGTTTTTGTCAATGATGAATGCATATGTTTAAAGTAAGTTCATCCAACTAGACAAGAATAGTAGTAATATTATTATATTAGTTGTCAAACTTTACAAAACAAGTTAGAAAGATTACAAGATGATCATAGAGATCTTAATGATCAGTTGCTGAAAGTAGTTGAACAGAAATATCACTTACAACAACAGTTAGAAGCATGGCAGGTTAGTTTATTATCAGTTGTTACTATATCTCTACTATATAACAGATGGATATTGAGTGTTTAATACAACGACAAGTTGAACACTCATTTGAAAAATAATAAATAAAAATTACAACATTGGACATGATTTTGCAAAACAGCATCTATTTTATTAGTACAATATGTATGTGTGTAGACAGTACTAATAATAAACACTAGAAAGTTAGGTATATAATAAAAAACTTCAAGACAAGGTCTCCACATTTTAACAGCAATTCTTCTTTTTCTTTGATGAAGTTCCTTTATTGACTTTAATAGTATCTCTGCTACTACCACCATCTTTAGCAGACTCGCGTTTAGTTTTCAAAACAAGCCTTGTAATAGCATAAAATACCTAAAGGAATGGGTCACATGACTGTTACCATGACACCCACTCACTTCTTCTACATAAATATTTTCTTTGGCACTTGTTTCATACAATTCAATACCAATCTGTTCTGCAAATCGTTGAGCATCTTCAGTTGAAACTACTTTTTTATCAGGGCTATCGTTCTTGTTACCAACTACAATATTGTCATTATAGTATGACATGTACTACAACATACCCAAAATTCTGTTTACAACATCACAATTCTGGTCAATTTCTTGGAGCCATCTTTTCACATTAACAAAGGAGTCAGCATTAGTCACATCATAAACTACAATTACACCATGTGTACCTCTGTAATACCTACATAATTACAACCAATACACATATAATTTATAATAGGATAATAACGTACGTTGACGTAATTGTTCTAAACCTCTCCTGACCTGCTGTATCCCAAATTTGTAATTTGACCTTTTCTCCGTTAACTTCAATGGTTCTAATTTTAAAATCCACTCCAATTGTTGTAATATAAGTCCCTAATATCATTATTATACACTCTATAAGACAAGACTCCTCAGGTACTTACCTGAAAAAAGGTTGTCAGCAAACCTCAGTAACAGACTACTTTTACCAACACCTACAGTGAAATGACACACCCACTTCATAATATCTCTATATACTTACCACTATCACCAATTATCAGTAGCTTAAAAAGATGGTCGTATTCTCTTGCCATCACGTTAATTATCTGTCCCTTTTGTAAGTCACTGCTGTCTTGGGATGAGGGCTGGGCAACTGTTAATATCAAGTATAACTCCGTATATTACGATAGTAAACCATAAAGATATTTAACCCTTTCAAAACTGAGTTTTTTAGCTTCTTTGCAGAAGTATGGATCCCATTTTTAGCTGGTTGTGGCTACTTGCAAAGATCTTTCTGTTCTTGTTATCTATAAGGTTTGATGCAACTATTAGTTTTATTATATTCTCTTCAGATTAGCAATATGGTTTGGTTTCTGGTTAATTGAGAAAATATGGAAAATAACTATTTCTGTTGAGGGAATAAAGTGTTTAGGTATTGAAGAGATTCGAATTAAAAGGGAAAATGTAGAAATGGTTAGTTTTGTTTTGTGCCTG
This sequence comes from Xestospongia muta, assembly GCA_963693285.1. NCBI lineage: Eukaryota > Metazoa > Porifera > Demospongiae > Haplosclerida > Petrosiidae > Xestospongia > Xestospongia muta. Next base: position 39,757 of record OY848921.1, read on the forward strand.
TCATGTGACTTCTGTTTCTTTGCTAGGAATTGCAGACCATCAAACTACATTTACGATGGTTTGATCCTGTTAATTGCAGGTAAATTAATAATAGAGTCAAGTCAATTGTTCTTGTTTGTTAGGAAATTTATCAAAATCAATGTTCATCAATTTCAATTGCAATGGACACACCTTCCTGCATCTTTGAGTACACCTCAAAAGGTTGCCATGACAACCAGTAAGCCTAAATTGAAGAGAAGACTTCTTTATAAGTTGATCCGTTGGAGTGCAAAGGTTAATAAATTAAGTAGATGATATCATTATGATGTCATTGCTAGATTTGTGAGGTTCATTTTGATAAAATTGAAGTTGGTCATCAAGATATAGACAGTGGTGATATGAGTTACTTGGATTTAGTACAACTTACTAAAGGAGTTGATTTGATGATATCTCCATTATCAGATCAGTTAGTACATATAATATATGCATAGATTATATTTTATTACAATATAGTTTATTGTGCCTTGAACTAAATGTTCCTTTACTCTCATTACATTCATTTCTCTGTGTCAACACTGAGGTTTGTTATTTTTGTTTGTGTCATTCACAATGACCACACCTTCTTTTAGAAACCTATAGCAGTTGATGATAATTTATTTTCAGTATTAGATGGTTCAATTTGTTGTCATTGTAACATTTTGTTATCTCTTCTCACTACCTCTGGACGATATATTGACTCCATTCAACTGACACTTTCCTCAATTAAAGGACAATTATATAATGGTATATAATATATAGACATTTATATTGTAATATATAGATATTATATAGACATTTATATTGTGATATAATAGACATTTATATTGTAATACATTATGTTAGTGTTACTTATAATTATTCCTTTTAGGAGGACTATCACATATTAGGAAACGATTGAACAACTTTAATTCATCAAAATTAAAGGGATCACCTCGTAAAAGTCAAAGTTCTCTTCTACGAAAATTACCTCGAGTTAGTGAATGTAATTTGTCTCTCTTTAACATCACTTTTGTCTCTAGAGAACAGAAGTTGTATTAGAAAATATTGAGATTCATTATAAGACAGACACTGGTTCTAGGTAAGGTAATATTCACTATATAACATTGTACTATTTCTTTACAGAACTCTTCATACTAATATCAATAAAGTGTCTATTGACTTTGAGCTCACTACATTGAAACTCTTCAACTTTAACTTTGCTTTAAGAGGTATAACTCTGTTTTATAATGTGTTAATTAATATCATTAATTAAAGGGGCTCAGTTAAAAGCATCATCTCAAGATATATTAAAACTGACACAACTTCACGTTTTATCAAAGGTACTTTTCATAATATAATTATATTAATGATGTAATGATGACATCATTGTTCTATTTAGTTGACATCAGATATTATTGATTCCAGCATTATGTTTACTTCATTAAGGGGTGTGGTCAAAGAAACAGATGTATTATATTGGTCACAACATTTTCAAAGAACATTAGCATCAACAATGACCACACCCACTACCGTAACCACATCCACATCTGAGAGTATCTTTATGAGATTTGGACTTGTATTTCCTGTTACCATGGTTACTCAAATAGAAGTATCAGATGTTCTTATTGATATTAATCTCGATAATCAATTATTGTGTCCGGAGAAAGGATCATTATGTCAATTTATTCTCGCTAATGCTATCATTAAAGTGGGTCTAACTCATTACAAGTATCTTAGGTATATTAATTATTATAATGATGTAATGATTTATTTTTCAATAGTATTTCCTCTCAATTCACTGATACTTATGTTCATCTGCCTGGTCTAGGACACGCCTTCAAACCAAATAATCCTATTGTATTACCATCATTAGGTCATCATGTGTGGGGGCGTGTCCTTGCAGTGGGTAGTTTGACATTTAACATTACAACTTTATTAATGAGTGAACCCCTGACAAATCAAAGAAGATTAATAATTGGACAATATACATTGAGTCCTCTTAGAGTAGAGGGCCGTGGTCATTCTTGGATAGGGGAGTGGTCAGACTCAACATTTCTTGTTTTATCACGTGTCATTAATCACATCAAAGCTCGTTATTTACCATCAAATGGTATATTATTAATTTTATATTTATTGTTTTATCTATATTTTAAGAAGGAGAAAAACATCAACATTTGGCTATTAACACAAATATTTTTCAAGATATATCGTTGACTGTAGAAGGATTAAATGGATTTTGTTATCAAACTTCTCCAAATTTTGTAATGGTATTGACAAGAATAGATTCATGTTCTTTAGTGAAGAAGTCATCTGCAAAGTTGCTGTCTGTGAATTTTTATCGGATAGCCATTGATGAAGTATGTCATGACGTCATTCTCAGTGAGCAGCTTGATGGATTTCAGTGTACTCCTGTGGCTAACTTGCCTCCTGGTTTTCTGGATATAACTGAATGTCAAGTTCAGTATAATAATGTGAGTTATCTTAGCTCTGATTATTTTAATGTAACCCTAATTGATAATTATTTTAATATTAATAGGAGCTATGTATTAATTTGGGAAAAGTAGTGATCAATTGGACTCCACATGTTCATATTTCATTGAGTGAACTTGGTTCAACTTTATCCACTCAACTATCAAGTATTCTATGAACACACATATATACATCTCTCATTATTATATTAATAGAACTAATGAACAAAACTGTAGAAAAGACTGAGACCAAATCTGATGAGACTGAAGCTCATACACAGGAACCAATATTATTTGAAACTAAGCTGCATAATTTATTTTCTGAGCTCTCAGTTGGAGTGTATGTTGAAGTAGAAGATTGTCTTGTTAATGTAAACTTTGACAATACAAGGTAAACTCTTTATTGTTTGTACAACATTACCATTTGTATATATAGACTAACTGTAGCCTGTTTAACAAGTCACTGCTCATTAAAAGATCAGAAAATTACAGGAGATATATCTCAGTTACATGTTAAATGTGACAATCATCGTTTACTAACTATTGAAATGTTCATTTGTCAATTACCTTATGATGAACCACTTACTGATCGTAACCAGTTTCCTCAACTAACACTTGATAAAAATTCAGTGATGTATGTTAATATAATATATTCAGTGATGTATGTTAATATAATATATTCAGTGATGTATGTTAATATAATATATTCAGTGATGTATGTTAATATAATATATACAGTGATCTATGTTAATATTTATATATAACTTGTTTTCTTAGTTCCTTATTAGCTGCAAGAGTTGATATCTGTTTTCCATATCAATATAAATTCTATTTAGCATATGATAAAGTGAGAAATTATTTCATAATTCTTGTTGTTATATACATTTGTAGTTGACAGCAGTAAGAAAGTTTATACAACAATATCACAAAAGACAAGAAAATAGTTCTCAACAAATGATACGACCTGATGTTTTAATTGAAGTTGATGAAATTGTACTTGTATTGGAAGATGATTGGATGGAAGTTAAACTACGAGCTAATTATGAGGTAATAGTGACATCATAATTATGTAATAATTGTAACTGTTTTAGTTAATGTTGGATGAATTGGAACAACGACAACAACGACTGGAATCACTAAATGAAAAACTTAGAAAAATTAAGGAAGATCAAGGCCTGTTTTTTTCAAGTATAATCTCATGTTTTTATAATTATATTATTACATATTATTTAGCAAAGAAAGTCCAAAGTTTATTTGACAGTTTGGAGATTACAAATGATAGTGTCTATTGTAACAGAGTTCGTGAAATGTACTCTTCAGAACCATTGAGAACACATTTGTTTATGATCACATTAAAACAGACACGCCTCCTCTTTATGGCTGATCCTTCTATATTGGGACAAGAGAATGTTGTAAACCATTTAAAAGAGATTGACCATATTAGGTAATACAATAGATCATTATAAAACTAAATGTTGTCTTTTAGTGTATTACCAGATAATTACAAGTTTTCTACATTGTGGGGTACATATATATCTCTTACAACTGAACATATTGACGTAATAACTACATCTCTTTTAATAATAATAATAATATCATTTTATTAACAGGTACAAATACGTGATTATCCTTGGAAATTATTGGAAAGTGATATAGTTGGTGTGTCTGGTCGTCTGGTATTTGGTGAACAAGAAGCTCAAGAGAGAGGTATGTTATAATAGTAATTATATCATGTTGCCATGACTACCACTTTAGAATGTGTGGTAGTTACTATCCCAGTTGGTGGTGAGCCATGGGATGATGCCAAAATTATAAAGAAACTACCTCCCTTGAAATATTACCACGATCTATTATTAAGTAAGACATTAATTACTTGTGACCTTTGACCTCCCGTAGCTGCTGATAGCTTCGAATGGACTTGGGGACCTAGTTTGGACCCTTCATTTGCTCAAATTAATTATTCATTTAGTAAGTTATATAAATTTTTAGTGAAGTCTGTTTTTATTCCAACCAATATATAGATTTTATTACTAAACCAGCTCTAGATCCAAGTTTACCTATACCTTGGTGGGACAAAGTATGACACACCTCTCAATTAACTATTACTATCAAGTACATATAGTTACGACTTCTTCTACATGGGAGGGCCAATATACAGACCCCTCAATTAGTTGGTAATCTCTTGTCGTCATATGATCCTTATAATACATCTGAATATATTGAGATACGATTACTTGATGTTAATGCTGTTCTATTGGATAATGGTATAGATCTCATGAGAGTATTGAAAATTATAATATATTTCAGTATCATTAACTGTTGATGCTGGTATTCAAATTTATGCTCACACTGCCTCAAGATATGATGAATGTCAACTTTTAACAATACCATCAGCACAAGCTGAATTATGTTTTACATTTATTTGTAGAAGTGATGATCCTCATTGTCATCACACTGTTATCAGATGTGCTAATAGTAAATTACCAGTTTTACCAGAGGGACAGGTCAGTGATAATGATGTCATAATGATGTCATTACTGTGTATTAGGTTCATGATTCATATACTTTGTTTCGTACACGTAACATTGACTTAAATCTCTCTATCCATGTCTCAAATAAAGAGGTACATCATAAAATACTATTACTAATGTTAATAATATACTACTGCTAATACTAATATTATAATAATAGGATATACATCCAGAAATGTTACTATATGCTAGTACAATAAGATGGCTTCAATCATGTGTGGTGAGTGATGTCATAATGATGTCATTACATTTATTTGAGTACAGGGTATCCTACGTGGCTTTGTGTCTCGTCCCATTAAGAGAGGGACTGTTCACCACAATGTCCGTCCAAAGAAACAGAGACTATCCCGCCAGATAAGGTGCTTACTATTATAATGTAATATATTATATATTTTGGTAGACATTTGAATATTGATGTTAAATTACCATCATCTACTGTGTCATATTGGTCATCAGTAAGAAGACAGGAAGGAGTTGATTGTCACATTCAAGATTGTTCCTTTTATTTGACATACTCTCTACATTTAATACCATATACTGATGGCTTGACACGCCGCCCACGACCTGATTGGAAGATGTCAAGTTGTGAAGGGAGTTTACATGGTCTGGAGACATATACTTGTATTAAAGTTAACAAAGAATGGGAGATGGTAAGTGTATTTGTATACTGATCATGTGATAGTCACATGCTACGTAGGAAACAATGGAAAATGATCCTTATATTATTAGTAACCCCTATACTCAAGTAAGGAATTAAACCAAATAAATTAAAAATCACAAATTATTTTGATAGGATGATGACTTAAAAGAAACACTTGAAAAAAGACTTGTTGTTAAAATGACAGAGTATGTATTATATTATATTAAAATATTATTATTATTATTATTATTATTATTATTATTATTATTATTATTATTTAGGCTAACATACACTTGGCAGTGTAACCCTGAAGATATTATGCAAGTAAGTCCCTATCATTATTATTATTTTAATTATGAATAATTACAGGAGTTTACTCATCAACTGAAAACTAATGATACTCGTGTTGTCTGGAGTAGCAAGAGTCGAGATGTTATTTATAAAATATTGGACTCTTATCGTCTATACCAGGTGAGGGGTGTGGTCTTTACAATATTTATTCATGGTCTAATAGAGGTTAAAACAAGACTTATCTACTGAGGCGTTACAATCTGTGTTAACAAAATGGGAAATATTTCAAGTATAATATCTTGCTATATATCACATGATCATTATAATTATAGGATGAAATTAAACCTCAGTCTCCTCCCCCTGAAGTTGTAACCACACCTATTGATCCTTTAGCCACACCTATTAAGCCTTCAACTCCACCCACAAAACATTTACGTCGACATAGTTCTGGATGTGTCATGTTAGATCAATTATTATCAGATATTTGTAATACATTAGTCACATCAGAGGAACAAGTAAGCCACACCCACTTATTGATGTTACCCCACCCACACATTATTTAGAGAGAGAGCAGTGATCCCAAATTAAAAGGTATTGCTGCAGCTAATCAAAGTGATGTATTACATTATAACTGGTTAAGTAAGTATAATCTATAGCCCCTCCTCTCATAATTAACAATATTATTATTCAAGTTGAGTTAACTAATACTCAACTAGCTTTACAAGGAGTTGAAAGAAAAGGATACATTGTTTGTAGTTCATATGTTGCTCAAGTATTTGGACGAGATCATCAACCACAATGGAGAGAAGGAGATTTGGTATCAAAAACATCTTGGATTGCTAAAGTACAAGATTTACAATATTTCTGTTCACTTGACGCTGAGAATGATTGCTATATACCTTGGCTTCCACTATCTGTAATACAACCTCCAGCAGTTAGAGTATCACAAGATGTACCAGCTAATGATGAAGAGTCAGTTAGTGTTTTACTTAGTCAGTTGGGACCAGATCTAGCTCATCCTATTGGTGTACAAGAAATGATGTCATCAAGACTTCCAGGAGAAGCTGTCGGTGGATTAGTATCAAGTATACCAACATTAGGTCTTTTTGCTGAAGGTATAATAGATCATATATTGTGTTATGTTTACTTTATTATTAGATGTCTACGGTAACCCTCAGTTCCCTAACTCTCCTGGAGGAAATAGTGGATTACAACGTATTGCTTCAAGATGTCATTGTCAAATATTTTATATAACATTTGGTGGTCAAATATCACCTTCAGATTGCCCTCCATCACCCAGTCTTTTATCAGTAAGACATTGTTATCATGTGACTGTCATGTGACATTTATTATAGCCTGCTCATGAAAATGTTACAGCATCAAATGAAGCAATTGATACATTTACATTTCGATATCCTTCAGCTGAAGTCTGTACTACATCAGTAAGTCCTATAATAACTGTACTGTTTTAATATGTATTATAACAGGTTCAATATGCCTTGATTATTGATATTCTCAATAAATTACTACTTCATAAAGAACCAAGAAAAAAGGTAATTATTAAGATGATGTCATGATGATGACATTGTCTTATTTAGGAAGCTACTGAGCAACATGCTAGAATGAAATTCATGTTACAACTCTCTAGTGTATCTGATATTAGAAAACCTGTACTAGCTAAACAAACAAAGATTAGGTGAATTGTTATGTATCCATTATTAGTATATTACATGTCCATTATTGTTCATTGTATGTCCATTATTGTTCATTGTATGTCCATTATTGTTCATCCTATGTCTATTATTGTTCATTGTATGTTCATTATTGTTTATCATATGTCCATTATTATACATCATATGTCCATTATTAGGCAAATATTAAGCCGTTTACGAACACTTGAGAATGAGTTATATATTGAACAGAAGTCTGGTACAGACAGGTATGATGATGTAAATATGTTCTATAATGTTAGCTCTTTCTCTCTAGTTCACTACAGACAAGAACCAATTTAGAGAGAGAACTTGAACAAAACAAAGAAGATTTATCACAAGCTAGTCTTGAGTTAAGAGCAATGATAAGAGCATTTAAAGAGAAAAAACTGTTTATGACACCTCCTCGTTCTGATACTAGTAAGTATGATGATGTCATGATGATGTCATTACTTTAGTATAGCTATTGGGATGGCACCTGAACCAGTTCGTAGAATAGAGATGTGGCTTGATGATGCTCAGTGGAGTCTAATGCAGGAAGATGGACAATTACAAGTGGGTGGAGTCAAACTTTGGTTTCCATACTTTTGCGTGTTCCTTTTTTAGATATCTGAAATCAAATTAACAAACTTTAGTTATAATCGTATCTCATATAGTGATGACTCAGGTGAACATCGTTTTGAATTAGGCTCTTTTAGAGTTAAAAATTGCGTGCCAAATACTCCTGCTATTTATCAGGTGGGTGTGGTTACAATTAGAATATAAATTATATATTTTATACAGGAAGTTTTGGCTCCATTTGATCCAGCATCACGTCGACTACGAGTTGATAAAAATGTGTCATTGAGAATTTATTGTCGTGATCAAGCACCTGGTAAAGATGACGTATCTTTAGAGTGTTATTATATATACATTGTAGTGGCTGGTATACCTGTTACTGAACATTTAGAGATAAATGTAGTCCCTTTAGCAGTTAAACTTACTGAAAAATTTTATCAAACTCTTCAAGAGTTTTTCTTACCTCGAGCTGAAGCTGATGTAAAAGAGTCCTTAGAACCAGATCATTCTCATGTGTTTGGTGGTGTCCAACGTAAGTATATATATATCTCAATTTATTATAATGGCTTCCTTTTTGTAGCTACGTATCATCATAATGATATTGATGGATCAAGTTTGAGTCGTTTCTCAAGTAGTAGACGGTCCACTATGTCTATTACATCATCAGTAACTACAGCATCTAGTACCGTGTCCTCTCCTCCAGAATCCCCAAGTGTTAAAGAGGTAGTCATGTGATAATCATGTGACAATTATGTCATGTGATTCTCCTATATAGCATCGTAAGAGTAAACGAAGTTCTGCTGGTAGTACTGTAGATGAGATTGAAACAATGAAGGTAACGATCATAATATATAACTTATTACATTTGTATTGAAGGCCAGAGCATCTAATATAAAGACATTTATTTATGTCAAAATACCACAGACAACATTTTGTATAACTTATAAGGTACCTAGATCATTGATGATGTCATAATGATGTCACTAATTTTGCAGGGAGAGGGTATTAGTGTTAAAGAAATGCAAGATCAGTTAGTAACTGTACAAACTTTAGAATATCACAACTTAAATTTAAGTTGGAGAGCATTGTTGCTTGAGCTAAAGAAAGATTACAAATCGGCCATTATTGCTCAAGTAAGTCATAATTTATTATTATTATTAATATTATTATATTATCATATTATTATTAAATGTAATGAGATTATTAATTATTTTATAAAGACTATTAAAAGTGCAATTGGAATGAAAGAATCTGAAGAAAAAGCCGGGCTATCTTCACCTAAAATTGGAAGGTACGTTATAATAGTTAATTAATATACTCTTTATATTTTAATAATAGGAGTGATATACTTATGGGAAAAATCAAGGTAATTATAATAACGATAACACATCTTTAATTATTGATAAATTGTAGGAAGGCAAAGCTAAAAGCCGAAAATTATTTGGAAAACGTTCTGATAGTTCAGACAATACAATAGAAGAAGAGCGTGGTTAGCCCCTCTAATTATAATACACAATTAATTAATATTGTACCACAATTATAGCTGAGGGTTCCACATCACCTGTACTATATCAACCACCCGCCTTGACTGAAAAAAGAACTTCAAAATTATCTTTAACTCCAAATGAGAATAAATAAATTATTTGGGTTGTATAATTATATTACATGTATTAAAAGTGCAAATAATAAGTTCTATTTAATGCTCATCTTAGTTTTAAATTGAAGCGGTACGAGTAAGGAAGATGCCAAGGGTCCGGCGAAGACTAAATAACAAGCCATCTTTACAACTTAGGACAGAAACTAGTGACACTGTCAAACAATGTACTATTTGTCTAGATACGATTACAAGTCGTGGACGACTAGCTGTTTGCAATCATTTGTTTTGTTATGAGTGTATTTTTGAGTGGTCAAAGGTCAGTGTGTATTATCATGTGATAATCACGTGACTCTCTTCTGTCTCTAGAAAACTAACTGTTGTCCATTGTGTAAGCAACGGTTTCGTTGTATCACAAAGGTCAGCTTATAATACATGATGTACTATAGTTAATGGTATATGACTAAATGATACTTCTCTCATGGTTGTTAGATAAGCAATGATAGTCCACTCCGACAAGTTAGAGTACCAGATTTAGACCAGTCAGATCATTTTGATGAAGAACAAGGTGTTATCATTGAATCATCAGAGGTATTATGTAAACATATTAATTGTTATTATGTTTGTTTGTAGGAAGAATTAAATGAATATGATCCTGATGATTCATTTATTGATGATAATGATGTCAATATATCATTATCAACAGACTCATCATCAAGTCACTGGTCATCTGATAATGAAGAACAAATTAAACTTTATAATTTAAGAGGAACATCTAATCTTTATCAATTACGCAGTCAAAGTCAAAGGTCAACTACTCCATCATCTCCTTATCCAGTATCTCCCTCACCATCACCATCTCTAACAATACCTATTACATCACAATCACTACTTATATCAAGTGATGATGATGATATTATAAAACCACATAAATCACAAACGAAAAGAGTTTTGTGTTCATCTCCAGAGACAAGTAGCCCTGTTGAACCATTATTCCACTCAAGCCCTTTCTTGTCATGGCAAAAGAAACAAACTCGGTGTCACTTACCGGATAAAGACTCAGATCAACAGTTTTGGCTATCAACTAGAAAAAAGAGACCATTAAGAAAGAAAACTCGCTCTTCATTGTATAAGAAGAGAAGAATAAATGAGAGTCACAGTAGTGACAGTGACTGGAATCCATTTGAATTGTAATAATAATAATAATAATTGTTGTCAAATAAATTACATTTGGACTAAGAACAAGTTATACACATACATGATTTGAAAGAAGTGAACATAGAGGGTTTTACAACATGTCCTGACTTTTCCGAACACATTTCATTACTTTTTTTTTAAAAGTACCTTCATAATCATTCCGCCATTCTTTCTGTAACAGACAGTAAATTATATTATTATGATTACTTTAACTCACTCCAGCATCAACATTAGCAGGGCTTTCATCATTAGGGTCAGCTAACATTGATATTACACTCATTATAATAGTTTCTACAGTATGAACTGGTAACCATCTTTCTTCAGGTCGCTCATAACCCCACTTATCTTCACCAGGATCATGTAATATTGATATGCAGACATCACCATTCTTATCAACTAAAAATATATATACTACAATATAAATATCACATAATATCACTTACTGTTAGGATGCCACATTTCGCTAATAAATTTCATTTTTGGAGGTTTTTGAGGATATTCTTTTGGGAATAAAAGATGAGCTTTAAAAAATCCACCTTCACTATTCATTAGTCAAGAACTATAGCTCAATATTATCAAATAAATTACTACTGTAAATTAGGATACTAGAAAGTATCTGGTGGACCAATAATCATAACTTCCCAACTATATAAATCATCATCATCAATAAGACCAGCTGAAAACCCGTCAACTGGTGTTTTCTGTAAATCTATAGATATAATAAAAAGTATAAAGTAACTCATCACGTACAAAGTTACCAATTAATTGTTTCTTCAACAATAATGCTCCCTGATCCATTTGAGTAGCCATACTGATAATGCGTGGGTGCCATGCCAACACCCATGTAGACACACCCACTAATCATTGGTAATAAAATTCAATTAACTATAATAATCTTGCATCAATAATATCATTGTTTTCAATATCTAGATCCTTTGGACTTTGTTGTGAAGACACCGGTTCACCATCAAATGAGAATTGTATATTATTAACTGATGTACCAATATCAGCTGAAAATCTTTGAAAAACAGACTCAAACTTGTCATTCTATACAAGATATAATTATGATGTTTAACAAGAGGGGTTTACCTTGCCAATATTATAACTTAAACATTTCTTGTCACTAGTCTGTACTTTAATACAGATTTCAGATGATGTGGGAGGAGCTTGAGTTGTTGTTGATGATGAAATTGTTGTATTTAACACAAATGCATCTAAAATAATGATATTATTATTGTTGTTGTATAAACAGACGATATTGACTAACCTAATATGTCCACTGATGTTAAGTTAAGTGAAGTAGGCGTGTCTGTTTTAGTGACATCACATGATTTTAGTTGTAAAAGTACTTGAGAGGGATCCACATTAAGATCAGATGATAAATTCATACAAATTATTGATAATGGGTCATTCTAATAGACAATAATCACATTAACTGGAAAATATTAAATGTACCTTTCCTAAGCTATATTTATAAACTTTTCCATTACATCTTACTCTTAATTTACATTGTTCTGGTGTCTGTTGAGTATGTGTTAATAAAGAGTCATTATAATCTGTTAAAGTAGAACTGGTATTATGTTTCAATGTAGAGAGTGCATTGTCTGCAGCCCTAGATATAACATAACCCTATCATTAAATGTTAATTATAGATATATTTTATTTATTTTATTTATATTTATTTATTTATTCTTAAAAGAGAACAAGGTAATACACTAAAAAGTAGAAGAGAAAATTCTAAATCTATAGACTAGATAACTAAATTCATATAAAATAAACAAGTATGATAAAATACACTAGAGAGTTAGTCAGCAAAAACTACAGTAAACAACTAAACTATGAATAAGCTCTAATCTAGAAACAGTTAATGTATAACCCTATCATTAAATGTTAATCATAATACTTACAACAGTAATTGTTGTGATTCATTATCAGGAATATAATAGTTCATATAATATTGAGGTGAATTTGGTGTTGATAAGGAGCTATCTGATGAACTGTCACTTCTAATAGAAATAATAGAGGTACAGTAACATCACATACTACACACACTCACACTATAGTAAGCCCCTCCTGCTTTTTGTCATCATTTGTTTGAGAGAGGTCTTCTTCAATTTTTTTTAGTTTGACTCTATCTGACATTATTTTATCAGCTAAATTATCATCACCTCCACTTTCATAACTATAATGTCTCCTTTTCCTAGTGCTCATTACAGGAGTAAAATCTTCAGGATCTGAATGAACATCTTCAACTAATTCTCGATGAAGAGAATCATCTAATGATTCTGTCAGATGACTACCAAATCGAACTGGACCAGATCGCGACGTAAACAAATCGTCCATTTTAACTCAACCCTTTTTAATTAACTGCTAATTTTAATATTCAATAATGGCAACAGGTAAAAATTGTTATAAGTGATACATGTGAGATATCTTAATATAGAAGGAGAGACAAAGATAGAAGATCCTAAAGGTCATTCTGATGCTATTGTAGCTATTGAACATTTATTAAAAGTCATACAAAACAGTCAAGGTATGTGATATATACTATATCATTTATTATATTTTATATATTAGCTGGAACTATAGCTAGATTAAGAGATGAAATCAAAAGTGCTACTGAAGAATTAATAGCTGCTAAAACAGCAACAGTATCTGTGTCATCTGGTTGTGAATTATTTCTAAGATTTATTACTTTAACTTCATTAGAACAAACAGTGAGTATATATATTATTAAACTACAATATTTTTTAACATTAATATAGGCATTTGAAGAATGTAAAAAGCTATTACTGGAGCGAGGTATCACATGATAGTCATGTGACTTGAATGTAACTTGGTTTATAGGTAATATGTACCTTCAAAAAGCATTCAGAGCAAGAGATAAAATTGCAGAAATAGGAGCTCCTTTTATTAGAGATGGGACGGTAATTAGCCTTCACCTTTTAAACCACACCCTTTCATAATTGATAGACTATTTTAGTCCACTCTCGTTCTCGTGTTGTGCTAAGATTGTTACAAGAAGCAGCAGATATTGGGAAAAGAATTAAAGTATTTATTACAACATCAAATGTTGATAATACAGGGTACATTATAATAATAGTATAGTACATTATAATAATAGTATATATATTGTACATTATAATAATAGTACATTATAATAATAGTATAATAATAGTATATATATTGTACATTGTAATAATAGTATATATATAGTACATTATAATAATAGTATAGTACATTATTAATGATAGTGTATGCTATTGTACATTGTTGCTATTTACTTTAGTGTTGTCATGCAACAGTTCTTAGAAGAAAATGGGATTGCTTCTAAAGTTATCTTAGATGCTGCTATAGGGTCAGTCTTACAACCACACCCACTAATTTATAGTATTACATTATAGGTTTATTATGGAGAAGGTAGATCTTATTATGGTAGGTGCAGAGGGTGTGGCTGAAAGTGGTGGCATTATCAATAAAGTAGGTGTGTCCCTTTATTTTTCATTTATCTAATTATGTTAGATTGGATCCTACCAAATTGCTGTAATGGCTAAAGCTCTCAATAAACCATTTTATGTTGTAGCTGAGAGCTTTAAATTTGTACGAATGTTTCCATTAAATCAAGACGATTTGCCAAATTATGAAAAGGTAATTAAATATTCATAGTTCATAAATCAATCAATTTATTGCAGTATTCAGGAGTTGATTCCAGCAGTTCTGCACATCCCACAATTGACTATACGCCTCCACAATATATTACATTATTACTTACTGATTTAGGGGTACTAACCCCTTCAGCTGTTAGTGATGAACTCATTAAATTATACATGTAATAAAAGTGTAATAAAAAGTGTCAGGAATCATGGCTATCAATATAGTCCCATATAGAATGTTCTGGATCTCCTGACTCTGTTATATAATACTTTTGTCCTCTGAAACAATACTGGAAAAATGCTAACATTTTTTGAACTCCTACTACTTGTGTAGAAATCTCTTCAATATAATCTTGAAATAAAATATCCATCACTTCAGGCACAAGAGCTTTAAAATGACTCCCGATGACTTTAACATCTAATGTCACATAGCCATGAACGTGATAGCATAAAGGTATTTCATTAGCTCCACAAATGAGTGGATCATCCTCTTTAGGTGGAAAATGGTGTTCCAAGCCATTAAATCGAGTAGCTAATAATTTAGCAAAAAAATGAGTTGTTTCATTAAAACCATACAAGTCTTGTATTAACATATCAAGGTATAAACGTAAGGCAAATAATTGACCACGAGTATCAGCTATTAAGTCAAATTTATGGTCATGACCATATATGGCATTCATGTGATCATACAGGTCATAGTCATGTGACCAGGTTGAGAGAGAAATGGATGGAGAGAGAGTTTCTACATAATGCCATGTATAAGGTGGTATGTATAAAATATCTCCTGGATTAACGATGACTTGAAGTCCACGTGACATTGAGAAATATGGAAATTGATATAGATCTGGTTGTCTAAAGTTAATTCTTGATTTGTGCCACAATGGATGAACACGGGGGTACATATAAAGGAGACCATGTTGATCAGGTGACCACAATGTAAAACGTTTTTTTCCTACTAACTGAATGAAGATATTATAATCTTGATCAAAGTGACCATGGGTAATCATACCAGCTGATGAAATCCATATGTACTGTCTCTTTGCTTCAGTATCTCTCTCAGTGTGATAGAGATAAGAGTCTGGTGATATATCTTGTTTTAAATTTTCAGGTACTGCTCCAAAATAATAATGGCCTTTATATCCGTCAGGACAAGGCTCTTGAACACATTTAAAAAACATTTCTTTTGTCATATTTTGTAGAGTATAGGGAAGAGATATGTTTAACTTCAAAGGGACAGAGTTATCAGGATCAAATGTTAAATAAGAATTAGTACACTTTACATAGTTCATGACATCCATGCCAATAGTGTCAGCAACATATGACATATTCCATGTAGTCATGGCTGACCATTTAGTAACAACAGTAGATTGCAAGACCACTGGTCTATTTTTAGCAATGACATCAGAAATAAATGGTTTCCATGGATACCATGATAGTATTTCTGGTTCTCCAACAATAACATCATTGATTGAAAAATTTGGTCCATCTGGTAGAAGAGGAGATTGGACAATTGATAATACTGATGTCAAATTACTATCAGTGAAAATTGCATTGCCGACTGAAACATCAGCATGACTAGTTTTAAACTTTACATCAGAAAGTAAGTGTCGTTCAGTATGTAAAGTTATATCAGTATCAACAGTACAACCATGTAATGATGAACAATAGTTTGTACAGTTGATGTTAATACAGACATTTTTATACTTAATGTTGAGAGGTAAGGGATCCCATAATGCTGGATTTAAACTGTATAGCATATCAATGTTCTTCATCATTGAATAATAACTCACTTGAAATGTAAGACCATGAGATAATACATGAGATTGCAGACATTCTCCTTGTCCAGATGATAAGAGATTTGTTAATGTTAATGCTTTATTAAAATGGGTGTGGTCTTTATATATTACAGATTGTTTAGGATCACCAATTAAAGTTTGACTCGACGGATCAATAATAAAATGATATGTCACATGATCTTTATCTGATACATCAATTAATGATGTAATTAGGGGGTGAAGCATTTCTTTAGGATACTGGATCACATTCTTGTCAATATGTCTTGCGGTAAGGACTATAAAATGTAGTTCTGGCTCCGGCCCTTTTAAAGCCATTGTCTTTTCTAATGTAATTACTTCAGAAATAAGTTGCAGCATTGTTTCAAAGCTTGACACACGTTTACCATATTTGGTAATTGTAGCAGATGCATTAGTAGATGAGGACATTGCACACAATGAGCCACACCTCTCAGCTACATCATTCCATGTTGTACTATAGTTAGTGCTGTGGCCACGATAAGTAAAGCTGACCACACCCACTTCAGTATTGGTATTTTCACTGATTTCTACTAGTTGTTCTATAATCTTGGTATCAGGTTCGTGGTCACATGTACATTCTGTAACTATAACCAGTTTTCTCTTCCAATTACATCTACTGGTAATCCATTGGGTGACATGACTCTTCTGAGGAGATTGTTCTGGTATCACGTGACATTGATCTGTATCAACAGGGCAGCTCTGTTCTCCTGTGGACAAGTGTAGACTAACTGCAGAAATAAATATCAGTAGCAAGAAGGACATTACTACTCAATGAGTATACGGAATTGATAGTTTTTCATCATTACATAATCTGTATAAATTTCAGAACGTTTCCGTATAATTCCGTTTTTTCGTTTATGTTAGTATTTATATTATTTGCAATTTTGTAAAGTCATCTTATTGAGATGAGTTTATTTTCTGAAGCTACTCACCAATATCCAGTTCTTTCAGAAGGAGATACAATACAGACATTACCTTTCTTGTTAGCTAGTCAAGAAATTGTACCCTTCTTTGGTAAGAATCAATATTGTTATATAATATTAAATATTTTGGACAATTTTTAGATGTTTTGGGACGTACTGCTTTTTCTCCAGTAAAGAAAGACATTAGTGGTAATATACAGGTACTAGAAGAACTAATATCATATAACAGTTTTATTATTATTGTAGCGTCTTCTTGATAAATATACAAGTGATCCATCAAAATATAATACGCTTCAAAGTATTGTTGACAATGAACTTGATCAAGGCACTCACTCTGGAAAATACTCATGTACTTTAGGACTTCTGTGGTTAAAAAGGTCAGCAACTCAATTATTTTTGTTATGTATATATTTGTGTTCCAATTAGAGCTCTTGAATTTATTTATATTTTCCTTGACACTGTTATTAATGGTGAACATGATCTTGTTAAATGTGCAAATATAGCTTATGAAAATTCACTAAAGAGATATCATGGATGGTTAGTTCGTGGCATATTTGCTGTAAGTTTCTCTACATTATATTGTTATATTAATGAACATTACAGGTGGCTGTACGTGCTGTACCATATTATGATGACTTCATTAATAATTTGAAGAAAAAAGATATTTCTGAGGAGCAAGTTTTAAGTGAAATGCGTTCGTCAATGATTGGATTAAAGAGACACATTGATGAGATTAATAAATTATTTGATGTTAGAGGACTGCATTTTGAAGATACTGTTTGAATTTAGTCAAGACAGCCATAGGGTCTGGGTCATTTGTCATCATAGAGAACATTTTGCATTTATTATCAAATATTGGGTGTGGCTCATCTTGCTGAATAAAAGGCGTGGCTCAATATGGATTTAAGTCCAGTCTCTGAGGAAGAGAGTCCTACAGGTTTTCCAGCTGGTATTGAGTTAGGTACAAGTTATGGATCTTATCTCTTCAGTCGTAAATCACCTCGTAAACCAGTTGTTAGTAATATTCCTAAACTACCAACATTACCTCAAGTTAAGGAGCATTCTATTCTATTTCAGTTGAGACGTGATTTTCAGTTATTAGTTAATGGTCTTACTGAACTACATACTACATTAAAAGATAATGGTATTACTGTGACATGTTTACTTAGTACAATTCGTGAAGTACAAGATCTACTAATACAATTAACCAATAGTCCAGATGTTGTGGAGACAGTTCAAGTTGTGCTCCTTTATTTACAGTTAATTACCCAAACATTATTGTCTACAACACAATATCTAATACACCCACCTGCAATTAATGGAACTGATGAACTCAAGACGTTAAGAACATTGTATCAAACAACAGAAGCAGGTCAGTTTAGTCACTATAATATAATAATAATAATATTGAATAGAGTTAGTAACAACAAGACATCATAATCATAAAATACATCAACAATTACATACTACAAGAGAACAAGGTATGTTAGTGGTATATTCATATGTTGTAATAATACATTAGCTGATCTACAAATATCTCAACTTACAACTAATTTGATCACTACCAAACAACTGTTAACTGATACAAGACAAGAACTCGAACAAGAAAGACTTAAAGTTAGTTACCATATAAAATATACATATCTATAATACACATTATAGACACAAACATTTCGTTTACAAGCTATACATTGCCAACGTGAATTACACCATTACAAGAAATTAATACGTACTACAACTGTCCAGAGGAAACTGGTATTATTAAATTATTATTTAGCGCTTGGTTCTTTATATTTTATTACTAGGAACAAGAGATAGAAAGTTTAAGAAGTCAATTACATCAAAGTCAACAAACGGAACAACAGCTAAGACGACAATGGTATGAAGATCATGTTAAAATGAAACAATTACAATCTAAAATGATTTATTCAAAGCCAACAAAGAAACGCCCACTTCCAATTAATAAGCAAGTTTGATATCATTATGACATCATATCATTATTACAATGTAGAACGCTACCAAAACTCTCAGTAACTAGACCACCTCAACCACACCCACTTCAACCTATTGCATGTAACCGGAAAGAATTAGCAGAACTAACAAATTTTTCAGATACAACTGTTGCTATGGAAACAATGAGGTTATTGGAAAAACAAGGGCTCCTCCCACCTCATTAATAATTTATTAGAACACATGTACAATTCCATATATAAATGTCCACAATAAGACATATGTAAATAGACCTCCTATAATACCATCAAGCCAAATAACACGTCTAGTCTTGAAATATGTGTCCCAATGAGCTCCTACTTTAACAGCTAATAGTCCTGATATGATGATAGAATACACAAAATAAAAGATAAATCCATAAAGTCCAGTTAATCCCAATACTCCAGCAGTGATGCCAGCAATAACAGCTAAACTAGTCCGACAGTATTCTATAATTGCAGCATTATGACGTACAGCTCGCTCATTTAATACAGGGTTACTATCAGTCATTGTGCTCTTAAAAATAAAAAAAGATATATAACATTAACAATATATTATGTAAAATAACTTACTATAATTATTATAGTAATACACTGTGACAAGAATTAGAATATTTCCGCCATGAAATCGCTTAAGGGTTAAAAATTTAACACGTTGAATAATCATTATGTCTAAAATGAGAAGAGGCGGTAAAATTGCTGCTTATGGCTCTCAACATCAACCACAGGCTTCCTCCCAATCATCTAGCTCGTCATCATCTCGTCCAGTTGAAGTTAGTCCTACAATTGCTAACATGTTACAAGAATTACATGAACTAATTAAGAAAACTCAGGTAGGTGTGGTCAGTAGGTGTGATACCCAATATGATTATGTTATAGGAGGAACGTAGTAAAGGTGAAGGGACCATTAATACTATTAATAAAACACATGAAAAAATGAAGCAAGAAGTTCGAGGTAGAGATATCATTTGTAGTATCTCACTTTTTGTAGTGTCTCCATATTTTAAACAGAAATTACAGGGGCTCTATACAAATGCACTCGCTGATGCTAAAAATGAATTAGGGTTTGTATTCAATTGAACTTTTAATTATTTCTCTTAAAGTATGTTAGATCAAGCTTTAGATAAATTAACTGAAATTAAACAAGAAGTTGGTGAAAAGAAATGTAAGCATACATCACCTGTGTCTACTGACATGATGTATTATTAATGTATTTTAGCTAGACCTACTGTTCAACCACGAAATATTGAAGATGTCACAAAGTAAACCATTATATTATGACATCATTATGACATCATACTGTAGGCGACCAGGTACAATGCGACGTGGTATGCTAATGACAGTATTACAACAATATGCATTGGATCAACCTGTATGGAAAGGAAAACCAGGAGAACAGTAAGCTAGCCCCTGTAATTAAGAGTTTTATTACTCTCATTATAGACCACCTCCATTATGTGGTGCAATACCTGCTGATGATAAATATAAATGTCGTCCTGAAGATCAAGTAGCGGCACGTGTTAATACAGAGACTGGAGAAGAAGAACAATGGATTTTAGCTGTTGTCGCATCATATAACTCACATTATCATCGATATCTTGTTGATGATATTGATGAAGAAGGACATATTGAGAAAAAGTGAGTATACTCACTCATATAATTATATTATCACAAACTAATAGACGTTATCAAGTTAGTAAAAGGCGAGTCATACCGTTACCACAATGGAAAGCTGATCCGTTAACCACACCTCAAGCATTATTTCAACCTGGTCAAGTAAGATAGTATAGTTCAATATATTATCTTTGTCTAGAAAGTATTAGCACTTTATCCTCAAACAACATGTTTCTATCCTGCCATTATTCATGAACAACCCAAACAAGTATGTGCTTCTCTGAACCACACCTCTTGACCACGCCCATTTAGGTTGACTCAGAGTATTCAGTTTTATTTGAAGACAACACTTATTATGAAGGATATTCCCCTCCATTAGATGTACCACAACGATATGTATTACCAATGAGAGAAACAAGGCGTAGACAACAACAACAACAACAAAACTAAATTATTATGTACAAGCTTGTGTTATACATGTTTATAATTATTGTAATATTTATTATGTTCCCCATTTTATAAGAACTGGAGTAAACTCAAATTTATCTGGATGACCAAGTGGAGGAGAACTACCAAATCCTGAGGTACTCCATTGAAATACTGGTTGTTGAGAGTACGTGGGACCACAAGTTGCTAGACAACTCAATTCCTTTACCATTTTAGAAGATGTTGCCTTTTAAATGATAATAAACAATACAATACCACACCTCCTTAATTACTTTATTATCAGTGCCGCCATGGCAACGATGACCCTCAGCAGATATAGCATATGTCCCATTACTAGGGTTTAGATCAGAACGTGCTGATATAGCATTTTCAGCAGAATATGGTGGAGTACAATCACACTTTGATAATGGGTCATGTTGATAGTCATTATATCTTGTTAAAAATAATAGATTAATAATAATAATAATAAAATTCCACCTACCTCATTAAAGCAAGCAACGAGTCCATATCAGTAACTTTAGAATGATCTCGTGCAAATATTTGACCTCTTGGACAATTATCATGTGAGAAAAAGGAGCCATATTGTTTGACCATATCAGAGTACCCACTTATATCAAATATATTAGAATAAAACCTACATATAGTACATAATGACATATAACTATTACTTATAACTACTTACGGTATATTATAACTTGCCCAATATGTCTTGTTCTTTAATATTTGAGTTTGATCACCATACATTATTCTACCACTATATTGTGTGTAAATACATGATAATTAAAGGGGTGTGGCTTACGGCATTTGTTCCAATACCCAAAGTAGGTTTGCATCAGGTAGAGGTTGATTTGGAATAAATTCTTTATAATCCACAATCATATATTGATTGTTATACCTGCAATAATTAGTGGGTGGAGCTAAAACATATTAACCTTACGTTCCACTGTTGTACATGGCAAATATTTGACACCATTCTTCTCCTGTGGAAGCTAGTCGGTTTGCCACCATAGCTCTGATGGGTTCCAGAACAGACTGATAAGATACATCCTTCCAAAGATCAGTATTAAAGTTCTCATTTGTGGTTTCCATGGCAACCTAGTAATTATATAAACTATATATACAGGTTTATAAAACTGGTCTTACCAATCCTGTATTAACGATATAGTAATCGTCTTGACTTTGTAATTTACCAGGATATGAAGAATGGGATATTTGAGAGCCAGGAACTTTCTGTCCTGTTAATTACAATAAAATTAGTCTTAATTACTGGGATCATACCCGATAGTAATGATTTATTATATGGTAGATCATAGAGTTTGTAGATTCTTAACATTCCATGATAATCACCCCATGTATCATGTGATGTGTAGAGATCATTATTATTTGGAAGAACTTTAATTAATGCAGAACAATGGCCACTTCCTATAATATGACGATGTGATAATGGCATTCTCTCTGATAAATCTGCAGAGAACACTTCTTGAAGGTCACCAATGTCTTCAGAATATTGGAGATATCTGTAATGCAATGAATATCATTATAACAATTACAATAGCACTTACTGTAGAGCAAACTGTGGCAGACGTGGGAGGTTCCCATTAGAATTATATCCCTTTTGTAGACCATCCAATTGTGTTAGATAAAGACTAACCTACAATGAGAATCACACGATCATCATGTGATCATATATTATGTACCTGATGCCAATATGCTGAGTCAGGATTTTGTTGTATTTTTTCTCTCATAAAGTTCAAATTTTGTGTTAAAAAATTATTTAGTTTGTCACAAAAATTAGAAGGGCTCTCACAGAATCCACTCATTGTGTTCATATACATCATATAGATAAGATCTGCAGTGGATGCACCCTCAGCATATCCCGCCATATAGGCCATTTCCTCATCCGATACTTTGTCTGGCTCACCATGGATTTCCAAGTAAGACCAGCTATGTATTAAAACAGATATTATAGAAATAATTAAAGGGGCAAGACAGACCCTGTCTCGTTAATAGAATTATTAAATGTAAGGACTAAAACAGCATCAGGATGATCTCCTGATACAATATGATGTTGCCATGGTGATGTCCTCAAAACAGATATAGTATTACATTGTCCATAAGCAAGGAGAACAAGCAGACAATAGTAATATGGAGATTGCATCATGTAATATCCGGAGTAATACTACAAGTATACGGAGTGAAGTGAAATAATTTACGAAGTATCTATGCTTCCGTTCCACTGAAGGTGGTAACGCCCTTCTTTCAAAGCAACAAGGGAGAGTTGTCTTCCTTGAAGCAGGAGCTCCAATATGGCTGCTTCCAGTAAGTCAATGTATTGTACAACATGTAGTTCTATTATTTACATTACCACGCCCACTAGATGAGGTAGCTAAGTTGCAGCAACACTTGGAGCTATTACGAGAACAGTATGTTAGACTACAACAGCGTCATGGTGACTTAGAACAGAAATATAGTCAAGCTGTAGCAACATCAGGTAACGTCAGTCCTGATCACTTTGTGACAAAGATAATGGGTTTGGTGACTGGGTTATATGACAAACCTTTATACAGGTGGGTGTGGCATTCATTAATAATAGTTAATTAACTATTACACCATAGTGACATCACCATTCAATTAGCTGATCGAACATTTCCTGGACATCGTTTCATATTAGCATCTCGTAGTTCAGCTTGGTCAGTAAATGATGACAAGCTGTCATTAACAGATTCACTTGATCTCAGTCATTTAACACCTTATGTAGCGACATTGCTATTAAGATGGATATATACTGATGTCATATACTTACCATCAGATCAACAAGCTATTATTGAGTTATTGAGTGCTGCTAATAAATACCAATTACCACAACTAAAAGAAAAGTTAGAATTGAAATGTTATTCTTAATGTTATATCAACAACAATAGATGTGAACAAGCACTTATTTCAAGTGTAACAGTTCGTAATTGTATACGACTTTACCAAATATCAGAGGAACATGATGCTCAACAACTCAAAAAATATTGTCTTCAAATTATTTCCAATCACTGGGTATGCCCCTGTAATTATTGCATCTACTGTCAGTATTATTATTAGAATGATTTGGACACTGCTGACTTTGCTGAACTCAGCGCTCCTCTACTCTATGATATGTTTAAAGCACATTCCAATTTTCCTTTACATTTAGCAATACAACATCAACGAGAAGACGTTGTCTTCATGTTCATTATTGAACATAATTTAGAGGTACATAGTGGGTGGAGACTTTAATAATTACTTATATTATTAACTTGTTTCCTATAGCTTCCAAAGAAACTAAACGAGTGTGATAATCGTGGGAACATCCCCCTTAATTTAGCTCTATTAAATCGTCATGAAGGTATTGCTAATACATTAGTCAGTCACAAGTGTGACTTGGATATGTGTGATGATGATGGCAATAGTCTACTTCATTTGTCTATTATGAGAGGTGATATCTTTGCCTCAACATTCCTCATCAAAAATGGAGCCAGTACTATTCTTTGTCGTCATACCAGTCAAGAAACACCTCTCCATTTGGTTGCACTATACCAACAATCAGATGCTGTGTCACAACTATCTTCATCTCCTATTAAGGAAGCACCTTGGCCAAGTGAAAATCTTGCTGAAGTAGCCAATTTATTATTGGAATATCATGCTAATCCTGATGCACAAGATGACAAGGGTTTTACTCCTTTACAACGAGCAATTGAATACAATAATAATGAAGTATTTAATGTCCTTCTCAAGAACCCTGTGTAAGTTAATAAACTATTATTAACAGGGATTTACTTGTTCTCTTTCCTTTAGTCTCAATTTAGAGTTACGTAATAATTCAGGAGCTACAGCATTATGGCTAGCAATAAGTCAACTTAGTTCATCTCGTGGAGAAAGTGATCGATTTGCTGCTAAATTAATAGAACGTGGTGCTAATCCTGATGCTATTGACAGTCGTACTGGTAATGCTTTACTTCATCTAGCAGCTTTAGACTCTAACGAGAGAGCGGCCATCTTTTTAGTATGCCATGGAGCTCAAACTAACCATACTAATCAACAAGGGGAAGCCCCTATGCATATAGCTGCCATACAAGGTCTACATAATTTAGTTCAAGTTTTATTAGAATATGGGGCTGACCCTAACCTTCAAACAAATCTTAAAGTGGAATCTCCTCATATGGTGGCATTAAAAAATATGGCCACACCTCCTCTTTCTCATGGTTCTCCACTAATGAGTCCAACATCAACCTTGGGAGCTCTTACTGCACTAAGCAGTATTGTATCATCTAGATCAGCCGATAGTAACCAGTTAAACCAGTTTGACAGCCTTCAGGAACTTAATCAATTAACAAAGAGTTCACCTCTAATACCTCATGCCACGCCCCCTGCTCGTCTCTCCAATAACCCATTTGGTGATAGTGATGATGAAGATACCAAACCATCGAACTATCATCTCTCTCCTTATACTTCACCACCACCATCAGTTGAGAATAATCCCTCAACACCAAGTAGACAATCACCACAAGTAAGCCACACCCATATATCAATATTAATTAATGTGGGTGTGTCCTTTAGTTAGGTATCAGGCAGCATGTGGTGTCTCCAGATCGTGAGTTTATTGATCCTCCTGAAGAATTTGATATCAAGAAAGATCCAGGCAAAAGAACTGCTCTTCATTTAGCTATAGTGAACCAACGTTCTGAAGTAGTCAATACCTTGCTACAATATAAAGGTATGACTCATTATGATGTCATAATATTGTAATAATATTACAGAGCGTGGAAGCAGTAGTGGTAAATTAGAGATATCACTTAATGTTGGCCTTAAAGATGGAACAGAAGAGACACCATTAAGTCTAGCACTGTGGACCAATCAGATGGAGATAGCTCTAAAGTTATTAGATTGTGGAGCAGATATTGAATGTCAAAGAGAGAAAGACAATATGTCACTTTTATATCTAGCTATTGTACGTGAGGTTCCATCAGCATGTTTGTTTTTACTAGACCATGGAGCTAACTTTAAACAAAGGTACATTAATTTAATTGTCTCTTATATTTGTGTCTTATTATAATAGGACTGCACAGAATGAAACACTTCTGTTAGTAGCAATACGACATCAGTTAGAACCTGTAGCTGATCGACTGTGTGATCTAGGAGCTGAAGTGGGTGTGGCTGATGCTGCCGGTAATAGTCCATTGTGGGTAGCACTACGCAGTCGGCAAGAGAGTGTAGCAGCTAAATTAGTAAGCTGATTACATCATATTACATAATAATGCATTCTATTTAATGACCAGATCTCTCATGGATGTGATCCAAATGCTTGGCACTCATCATCTAATGGAATATCATTATCTCTGTTACATCGAGCTATTATTCTTCAAGACTCAATCACTGCTTGTTTTCTTGTTAAATCAGGAGCTGATGTCAATAGCCCAACAAGACCTCTTAGCCTTGACGTGGGAGAATGTTCACCGCCATTACATATGGCATGTGGGTATGGTTTAGATGTAATAGTCCAATGTCTAGTAGACCATCATGCTGACTCTAATGCTAAGGTATTTCAATTCATTCCATATTATTATTATATATTACTGTGTTAGGATTCTGAAGGACGTACTGCAATACATGTTGCTATCTCCAGCAAGAACCCACATTGTGCTCGAATTTTGCTGTCACAGCCCCGCCTTGATCTTACTATTAAGGACAGAGATGGTCAGACTCCTTTTTCTGCAGCTCTTAGTGCTAAAGACAATGAAACAGGAGAAGGTATTTTAAAACGAGAACCCAAAGCTGCTGAACAGGTGAGTAGAAGTCTGATCACATGACTGTCACATGAATATCACGTGTTGTAGATGGATAATCGTGGTCAGAATTTCCTTCACCTTGCTGTCCTAAATCAAGATGTAGAGAGTGTTATATTTCTCTTAAGTGTTGCAGTAGATGTTAATTCTAAAGTCCAGAACCCAACCCAAAACACACCACTTCATTATGCTGTCAAGACTGGATCTGAAATAATAGTTCGCCATTTAGTAAGTCAAACTTGCATGTAAATGTCATGTCTTCTGTGTCTTTAGTTATTGGCAAAAGCTCAAGTCAATGCTGTTGATAATCACAAACGTGGTGTATTACATATGGCGGTAGAAGGAGACTTTGCCAATATCCTCTCTGTTTTACTGGAACATGGTGCCAATCCTGACCACACTGATGAAGAAGGCAACAATGGTATATAACCATATTCTACAATATCTGTTATCTTATTAATTGTAGCCCTCCATATTGCAATGCAGTTAGGTCACATGAAGTGTGTTCAAGTTTTACTGGAAGATTCTGACATAAATTTATTAACTGCTAATGTGAGGTAAGCAGAAGATCATGAAACACTAGATTTGTAGAGAAATAGAGGCCATTATAACTCTCTATTGTATATTGTAGAGGACGTAATTGTCTTCATATGTTAGCCTCAAGTCCAAAAGGCAATGCTGCCGCCATCTTTCAACTGTTGTTGACAGCTGCTGCAAAGTTTCCTGTAAACAATGCTGATGATGACGGCAATACACCTCTCCTTTTAGCATATACTGCTGGAAGTAGTAGTCTTTGTGACTCACTAGTTTCAGCTGGTGGACATCCTGGTATGAACAATAAACAAGGAATCAGTATCTTTAATACACCTGTTGCTACCAAACAACTCCTTTTCAAAATACTAGGTAAGTTTGATACCATATACATAATAAAGCATGTACATTGACCATCTCAGATCAAATCCAGTACGAGCCCTCCTGGTTAGAAGGCCAACATTGTATGAACTGTGGTATTAAATTTACCATCTCACATCGTAAGCATCACTGGTAAGATATTTATTATTTTACACTAATAATGATAATATTTGTTAGCCGTCATTGTGGTCGTTTATTATGTAACAAGTGTACTTCACAACAAGCCCCTATTATTAAGTTTGATCTCAACAAACCAGTCCGAGTCTGTGAAGTCTGTGGTGATTCTTTCAGACTGGGAGCTATGCGTTAAAGACCACACCCATTTTGCTACTATGACCTCACCCGATAATTTACAGTTCTAAAACTGAAATGATATTAGTTTTTATTGTTTAGTTAGTAGAAGCTTCAATAATGTTAATAAACATTACATTTACTTGTACAAACAATTCATTTCGTAAAAATAACAATTAGTCACATTATGTTAGCTATCAATAGACTGTGTAACTCTCTCTGATTGTAACATGTGCAATGCTTCTGAGAAACCTTGATGGACATCTAATACATTTTGATGTGTAGTGGGCGGAGCTGCCATACTGCGTACTACAGAAGGAGAGTGAGTAGAAGGCATGTTAATAAAAGGACGAGTGGTTTCCGTCGGCAATGGTACAGGAGATGGAGGAACATCATAGTCATCATCTTCTATTATAGTTGGAACCATAACTGGAGTACGGTCAAGTGTCCCAGGAGGAGATAAGGAGGATGCTCCTCTTATTGATGGGACAATTACAGGACTACTGTGAGGTTTATAAGGGTTAATAGGATATGAGGATTCACTGCCCTCCTGAGAGAGTGGAGACGTGGGTTCTGGATCAGGACTAAGAGACTGTTTAGTTGACAGACGTTTCTTTGGAGGTACAGGAGGTATCTCATCGACATCTACTAAAATACCGTCTTCAACTTTGACTTTTGCCTTAGGGACTATTGGTATTTTACCATCAATAGATTTCTTGACTGGTGGTTGTTCCTTTGATTGAGTCTGTGATGTTAATGAATTAACTTGCTTCTGTAATTCAAGAACAATACTCCTTAAAAACTCATATGAGGCATGAGATACTACTCTCATCCAAGCTTGCATTTCTTCATCGTTATCAGCTACTAATACGTATGTTCGTGTACCTGGACCATCAAATGATATCTCAAAGCCATGTTTCTCGGTAGCTGAGGCTTGAACACTACAACTCTCTAATATAATGAGTCCAGAAGGCTCTTTATCTTGTTTCTTTTCATATGAAAACAGGAGATTTCCTTTGAGAACAAACCATCTTCTCTGAAATCCTTTTACTTCGTTTTTTCTCGACAAGTAGCCTTCTTTATCAACGGGGGAGTCACTGGAAGCAAAGCTGCTTACATTTCTTTCATTGAGTTTCATTGCTGTACTGAACATCTTGAACAATTCCTTTCTATAACAGTAATAACAGGCCCACGACTATAATTATTAATTACATTAATCCACGCCTACTATTAATTATATGAACTTGAATTCTTGTTGCTATGACAATAACATCAATAAAGAAAATGGCGACCGCCGTTTCTTCCTCAGTTTCTCCTCCTTTAGTGGGAACTCATCCTCGACCTAAAGTACTAGGATCTGCTCATTTGTCACGACTTGTTAAGTTATCATCTGTTGATAGTAAGTTTGTATTGCTATTATCCCTAATATTAGTCTATATTGTCAGGTACTACACCTGTCACTGATGCTCACAAGATGTTGAATCCAACTCAAAAGAAATTAACCAATGTTGAATCTCAACGAGTTATGACAGTAGTTCATGAAACAACAAAGAAATTAGAAGGAGCCTTACTATTGCAACATTTATCAGAACATCTGGACAGGTTTGCTGTTACCATGGGAACAGAACTGGTTACAAAAGTTCAAGACTATCGTTCATTATGTAATACTTATGAGAGATATTGTGACCATTTATCAGCTGAGGGTGTTCAACTGGAAGTGAGCCAAGCCAGATTATCATCAACAATGAGAAGATCAATGCCAACATTAGACCCACTAGATGAAACAACTGAT
The DNA here is from genome assembly GCA_963693285.1 of Xestospongia muta. NCBI lineage: Eukaryota > Metazoa > Porifera > Demospongiae > Haplosclerida > Petrosiidae > Xestospongia > Xestospongia muta. The sequence goes on from OY848921.1 coordinate 69,986, forward strand.
AAAATGAAAGACAAGTTCCAACAAGTTCAGTATGACCTACAACAAGCAGCAAAAACATTGCTACGAGCATTTTATCAGTGTCCATCAGCTGAGACAATTCTCAATGAATTAAGAGTGGAGTGTCCAGTTAGAGTTTGTCATTTAGTCTCTAATATGACAACATTATGTAATATAATGGAAAAAAAATTATTAACTACACATTACGAAGAAGTCCGCCAAAAAGAATATGTTGATACTATCAGTGAACAGTGTAAAGAAGGAGAAAAGGAGATATTGTATCTCCAGAGAGAACTAGAAGAAGCCAAGAGACAAAGAGATGAAGCAGTACATATCTCTTCATATTATTATTACTAATATTGTTTATAATAGGTAGAGAAGAGAGAAGAACAGAAGAAGAGAGTAGTCAGTGAGCTACGTACTGCTGATAAACTAGCAAAGGAAACTCAACGTCAAATTGAAGAAGATACTATCAAACAAGAGAACATTAGCCAACAGTCACATGACGATCACATGACCAAATATCAAGAAGAATTAGCAGTATTAAAGAAGTCATTACAAGAGACAAAACAAAATAATAGAGAAATTGAACTTCAATTGAGAAAGAAATCATTTAAAAGAGAAACAGAGACTGACAATTGGATTCAAAAATATGATCTAGATGTTGGCGAACTCCAGGTAATGTATTATATAAATATATACATGCAATATTATAAAGTCCATTAGGATGAACTAGAGCAACTGCAGGATGAATTTGAAGAGGAAAAGAAACAAGTTAAAGAACTCGAGGAAAGACTTGAGGTATTACATTTTATATTATACTAGTTATATAAACTGGTTTAACAGGTTTTGTCAATTGAATATGATCAAGTAGTGAAGGAACAAGAAGAAGCTCGTAAGAGAGCAGAAGAAGCAAAAAACAAACTAACAAAGATGGCATTTGCTGCTACAACTATTCAATCATTTTGGAGATCATACAGGACGAGGAAAATGTTAAAAAAAGAACAACAAAAAGGAAAAAAAGGGAAAAAAGGAAAGAAAGGAAAAAGTGGAAAGAAAAAAAGATAACAATCTTAAATATAATAGATAATTATTGTTTTAATATTAAATAATAACTCAATAATAAATTATACATTTGCTGGTACAATGACATGAGGTGTGTGTAGTCCATTTGTAAAAGTGGGTGTGGTTTCTACTGTTCTCAATAAAAATTTGTTTAAAAGTTGTAATGCTTTAGACACACTATTTTCTGGAACCTAATAAAATATGGTTACCATGGTGATATAATGGATATTCATAGAACTTACCAGAGTGTGGTCATTATAGAAAGTGCATATATAATATGTTGATATTTCAGCTTGTGCTAATGGTGCTGATACTTGGGCAACAATACCACATTCATCTGAGAATAACCAATTAATTTAAAGCTCATTAATTAGGGGCAACACTCACCAAATCCCAATGGTCCATTACCAATCTTAATAACTTTCCAATAAGCCTCACTGCTATAAACACAATCCTCTGGAAATCTATTATTATTATAAATTATATTACATAAAATTGTCTTTATTACTTGTTAATATCTCTACCATCAAGTACCATAGACACATCATCTTCAATAATTGACAAAGAAAAGAATGGATCTTCTGACATATCAAGTGATCTATATCGGCAGTTATTATCACATTATATCATATTATAAATTACCTAGGATTATAAAACATTAGTTGTAGCAATGGTTGTGCTATCAGTGACAATGTAGATGGTAAAATACTGCAGACATGAAATTTAGAAGCAGTACATGTAAATGGATGTATTATTGGTCGAGTGGATAATGTGTCTACAAAGAGAGAAAAAGTTAACTTCCTGTAATTAAATTGTAATTACATTATATACACTAAGGATTTGTAAATAGTGGTGTGATATGTATACAGTCAGCTAGGAGTATAATCAATAAATGAATTATAGTAACCACAATTGGCATATGGTACATGTACATGTCATGTCAATATAGTGAGCCAACTATGAGTGAACTCTGTGCATGCACATTAATTAATTAGGTTTAAACATGAATGTTTAGAGTTTAGGGTTTAGAGTTTAGGAATCAGGCTATGAATGTTATGTTTAAACTATATTGTGTACACACACAACATTGATATTGTATAGCAATATCTATTATAGGGTAAAAGTATTATGATAATGTCCTCTCTGATATTCTTAGAACACTTCCAATATAATATATATATTTTTAAAAATTACTGTTTTAAAAATTAATGTACTCACTATAAACAGTAGTCTCCAATTGTTGTTGATAACATGAGGATATCCTCTCAATTAACTGGTGATCACTCTCTTTATTAGAGTCTGTGACAAGCTTAAAACCACGAGATAAACAAGACAGTGCTTTACTCAAATCTTTCTCTTTTACCTAATATGGTAATAACATTGTTTTATATGAGTGATAATATAACAAGGGATTAATTAAGGATTGACGAGGAGGGTTTTACTAGTCAGGGCACAAACAAGTAAATAATTATATAAAATATTCACTCGATTGGAACATAGTTTTGATAACAAAGGTTAATAGAAGATCATTAAAAGGTCACTATGGTAAGAATGGTGGTGTAGAGTAATTAGTAAGTTATTTTAGAGTATTTACTATAATATTTATCTACCTACCATTACATAATCTTCTTGATTTGTTGAGAGACAAAATACTGACACATTTTGATCAGCTAATGGTCCAATAACATTAGCAGCAATTTTAGAGATACCAGTTAGTGAACCAAATGCACCAATTTCTACAATAATTGGTCTCCATATATCACTAGCTACTTCAACTAACTCTAAACCTGTTAAGATGTTCAGTTCTAAGTAAAAAGGAAAGGTATTATTGACAGGAAGTTCAAATTATGTAATTAATTTGCTATTTTCAATATCTTTTGTGTAAACAACTGTGGTCTGATGCAATACCTTAGCTGTACAATACAGCTGTACAAATATACAATACAGCTGTACTAACTAATGTGGGATACTAATAGCTTTTACAGGGGATATAGTAAATATGATATTAGTAGACGACAATAGTCAATAATGATATCTGTAGACAACAGTTTAGTCTTGATATTATATTAATATTTTGTAAATATAGATATTACAACCACCATATTGTTTAATATGAATACAAGTTAAGGCCTTACCTTGGAACAAAGCACTATCTAATATCAGTGAATAATCAGTTGATGTTTCTGTGAAACTGAAAAAATGATTTCTGCAAAAAATAAATGAAAGTATCCAGTGGTGTCGTTGCTATGGACTAACCTCCGGCAAGAGGGTTGTTGTCCTAATAGCTTCAGAGTAAGTTGTAGGAGGGCATACGTTAATGGTGGAAGATTCTTTTTGCTGATTGATATCAACCTGACCTCATAATGAAGTATATGTAGAACTGGACGTACACTCATTGAGAATCTAGTAGGACGATTATATGCCATATTCTAGTGAAAGATGGCTGGCTCCACTTACGATGAACTGATCTGCTTCTGTCAAAATAATTCCCTTTAATAGATTAGGAAGTCCTGCACTGCACTTCTGGAAACGTGCAGAAGATTGTGGTAGCTATGCCGGATATTTCCTGTTAGTATAATTTTTATTAATTAGTTTTGTTAAAGGGAATAGTAATTATATTGTATTACGTCATACTTCCTGATTAGTTAATTAGTAAACAATAGAGTAATAAATAAAATTAACATCCAGTGTCATCCTTCTTTTTATTTTTTCTCATCCATCTAGTTTCATTAGGATCAAATCCTCTCTGATAATGACCTAATAGTGCCCAGTCAGGAGTAGGAGAAATATAATCTAGTGCATTGAAGGAATTACATCCGTTGCTATGACGATAGTTCTTTATCTATTAGGACATATAGATGTATAATTACATTGATATAATGACTAACCAACTGATGAAACTTATTATAATCAATCCATGTATGCCACTGCCCCTCAATCAAGAACTAATAATTAGATAATGAAGTAGGGATTGACTCATTGCTAATGTATTATACCTTTTTATGTGCTATTAAAACACAGTTAGAGTGTTCATGTTCACAAGCCATTTCATAATCAGGCAACATATCAGCTAATTGTTGTACAAATGCCAGCACCTATATATTATAATACATGTCCATATGGTAATATACATGTATTACCTCTTCATGCCATGGAATATTGGCCATTGTAATATTAGATGCTTTAGACTCACCACAATAAGTAACACCCTGTATATATAACATATACTTCAGATGTTGATATTATGATATGAGTACCTTGACTTCTATAAAGTCAGGATTACCTCTAGTTACTAGTTCAGCATAACTTTCTAATTCTTCTGTGTTCCATTGTTTAACTAATGTCAATCTATAGACAGTTCTTTGACCCTAATATACCATATATCTTATACCAGATTATATAAATAGACTTACTTTCTCTGATAGTGCTTCTAAACTATTGAGAAATCTTGGCCAGAAATCTTTAAAAAGTGGTCGATCAATTTTCTTTAAACTCTCTTTAGAACTAGCATCAACACTGACGTATAATTGTGTTACTGGACTAAGTGTCCTGGTAATGATATAGTAATTTTGATACCACAATGTTAATTATACTACCTTATTTCATTTGGAAATTGTGCATTAGTTACAAGAAAAGTGGAGATATTTTTATCATGTAATAAATTAATTAATGTATTAATTTCAGGATACATGATAGGTTCTCCCACTAAAGACAAAGCACAATGTTGGACTGTCATAGCTTCTAGTAACCTCTCCGGTTTTACTCCAGGAATACCTATAATTAAAATTATCTCCATATATGGACATATATGTGGTATTAATTATATTCATTGATTAAGTGAAACTACATTGACAAGAAGTGACACTGTCATATTGTTCACTTGAACTGAGGATTTCAAAGAAAGCTACAATCTCTTATTAAAAGACTACTTCATTGAGTTTCTATAGACAACACTTGGAATATGGCTGGATTGACTATTGCTAGAGCTAACGAAATTGTTGATGATATCGTTCACAAGTTAGAGGTCAGTGTAAATATTAATATCATGTGAAGTGAGTGATATTCCTTTAGGACAATTTTCAGCGTGATTATCATATCAATGTATCTGAAGTTATTAAAGGTGGTTCTCTGGGACATGGTACAGCTGTTCTTGAAAAATTTGATCTTGACCTAGTTCTCTATTCACGAGGTAACCTTAACATTTACTGATCCTCCTACTATCGTGTTATTTAGATATACATCCACATGAAGTGATCAGAAATGGAGTAGATGATACTTTGAGGAAGTTAGATGCATTTTTATGCTCAACATATCGTCGAGAATATCGAAAAGAGAATATGACTCCATTTGCTCTACAGTTTACTCTTTGGAAAAAGGTTGAAGTTGACTTATTACCTAGTCCATATTGGTCTAGTGCTAGTGAGTATATCACTTTTCTTGAGCATTCAAGTGATGAGGATCGTAGAAAGTAAGTTATTATTGTTACTATGACAACACCATTATTACATTGTTCATGTAGATTGCAATGCAGTGAGGCTAAATGGGAGAAGTACTTCTTTCAACAGCAACCAAATGAAGTTAGTTTTCCCAAATAAATTAATCTTTTATTTTCCATATAAGGTTAAAGAATACATCAAACGTGCTAAAAGTTGGAGGAACAGGTGTTGGCCTACAGAACAAGTACAGGTCGACCAAAGTCTTTCTTATTAAGTTTACTAGTAGCTGAAGGATATAGAAGAAATGGACAAAATGATCCTGCAGCTATTACCAGAGAGATAAAAAGCATGGTTAAAAATCATTGCACCATGTGGTAAGTAAGATAAGAGATCTAATATTATGTCCATTGAACACACACAGTATCCATTGTTTACTAGCTAGACTGTAGAGACAATGTGACATTGTAGTTAGTATAGTTGTGGTATCTTTGATTTATTTCTTGTTAAAGAAAATATTAGTAAGTAATATTTTCAATATTCATTAGTTCAAGTGATAATCCTTCACACTGTTATTATCTCTCCTTTGTTTGTTACGAATACAACAATATAAGGTGGAGTTTACAGGGAATAATAAAGGGATTCCCACCGCCCACTGAGTGTTATTACACAATAATTCACAAACAGTGTGGTCATTGCTCACTATAAAACAAGTGACTCAACAAAATTAGACACTAAACCATTTCTGGTGAGGTACTACTGCTATAGTTGAAGATACTTGAGTCACTAGTTACTGAGTAAGTGTTCAGAGAATAATATAATAACAAAGTGTGTGTGTGTGTGTGAAGTCAACTATTCAAGAACAATAGTGAAATAAAACTAACATAGTAAAGTTCTTCTATATATAGAATTTCAATCTCTTATTAACTGTTTAGTGAATAAATAAGACAGGTATTCATATACAAACAATGAATTCTCTCTGTTGTTAGAAATATTTTAGAGATTAAGTAATTTATTTTAAACAAACTTTCTATTACAGCACAATTTTAACAATGGCAACTTCTCTAGACTATGCCTCTGATGCAAACCCATATATTGCTCAACTAGTACAAGTATTACAAGTAAGAAAATAAGATATTAATGAACAATATCTTATAACATTATAGAGTAATCTGAAGAGAGATTGTGGCCTTAGAGTCGCTGAAATTGTTAAAGCTGGCTCTCTAGGACAAGGAACAGCTATCCCAGGAGACTTTGACCTTGATGTTGTGTTGTATTCAGAAGGTATCTACATGTTAAGACTGTCTTTGCAATTACTGATAACATTGACAGATATCAGTAAAGAAATCATGTGTTCTCAATCAAGTCTTAAAAATATACTGGATCAAATTAATAAAATGTTACGCAAACATCTAGGTGACAAATATAGAAATGCTGAGTTGACAAATCATGCTGTACGCTTCTCATTTGATGGCAAACTTGAAGTTGACCTGTTACCAAGTCCTTTCTGGCGTACTCCTGATACATTCTATCAAAATCTTAAGACAGTTGATCTTCAAGAAAGAAGAATGTAACGTTTAATATCAAATGTGTTTATATAATCCACAATATATAATGTAGGTTTTCTTGTACAGCAGCAAAGTGGCAAAAAGAGTTTATTATAGGACAGCCACAACAGGTAAATATGATAATATAAATGATCTATTAATTGGTAATAGGCAAGAGATTATATCAGAAAAGTTAAAGCATGGAGAAATGAAAAATGGCCTCAAAAGAAAGATGGAGTTGGACGTCCCAAATCTTATCTCATATCTCTTCTGGTCATAAAAGCATATGAAAAAAGTGATAGGAGCAAAGAATCAGTGAAGACAAAACTAAATGATCTTGTCAGTAACCATACTCGACTCCAGTTAGTCACAATATAAAAAGAAAATTATTTCAGTTTTCCTTTTATTTTCAGTGTCCATTGGACTAATAGAGGAGCTTTGTATTCAGAAGAATTTGACGAATACTTTCCTTCTGGGCCCTACATTATTGATCCAGCTAATCCCTTCAATAATGTCTATGTTACTGGAATTGGCAAGTATAAAGGTGGTCGTCCTGAAAGTTCTTATGAACCAGGAGATGGAAACTGGACCAAATTTGTTGAACTCATTGACACTCTACAACTTTAAGAGACAATAGTTGTTACAAACTATATCAGTAACTTCACAAAGACAATATTACATTAGATATGGTGTGATAAAATGTATTTCTTATTAAGCTTGTTTTAGTTTAAAAGAATAATATTCAATATTCATGATTATATAATAATTCATGATATTAGGACCTTTCTTTGAACTCAGTAATGAATATAATATAGAGGAATTATATACTTAGACAACAACTATTGCACAATAATTCACAAAACAGCACAGACCTATCACATCCACTGTTACTTAATTATGTATTATTTATTAGACACATTTTTCCTTTAACTTTGCTGTGAATTTAACAGGGAATTTTATGGTGAATTAACCCAACATTTCCCCAGGGGAACTATTACACAATAATTCACAAACTGCACAGTCATTTGGAAATTGTGCATTAGTACAAGAAAAGTGGAGATATTTTCATCATGTAATAAATTAATTAATAGCTTCTAGTAACCTCTCTGGTTTTACTCCTGAAATACCTATAATTAAAATTATCTCCATATATGGACATATACGTGGTATTAATTATATTCATTGATTAAGGGAAACTACATTGACAAGAAGTGACACTGTCATATTGTTCACTTGAACTGAGGATTTCAAAAGAAAGCTACACTCTCTTATAAAAGGACTACTTCATTGAGTTTCTATAGACAACATTTGGAATATGGCTGGATTGACTATTGCTAGAGCTAATGAAATTGTTGATGATATCGTTCACAAGTTAGAGGTCAGTGTAAATATTAATATCATGTGAAGTGAGTGATATTCCTTTAGGACAATTTTCAGCGTGATTATCATATCAATGTATCTGAAGTTATTAAAGGTGGTTCTCTGGGACATGGTACAGCTGTTCTTGAAAAATTTGATCTTGACCTAGTTCTCTATTCACGAGGTAACCTTAACATTTACTGATCCTCCTACTATCGTGTTATTTAGATATACATCCACATGAAGTGATCAGAAATGGAGTAGATGATACTTTGAGGAAGTTAGATGCATTTTTACGCTCAACATATGGTCGAGAATATCAGAAAGAGAATATGACTCCATTTGCTCTACAGTTTACTCTTTGGAAAAAGGTTGAAGTTGACTTATTACCTAGTCCATATTGGTCTAGTGCTAGTGAGTATATCACTTTTCTTGAACATTTAAGTGATGGGGATCGTAGAAAGTAAGTTATTATTGCTACTATGACACACTATCATTACATTATTCATGTAGATTGCAATGCAGTGAGGCTAAATGGGAGAAGTACTTCTTTCAACAGCAACCAAATGAAGTTAGTTTTCCCAAATAAATTAATCTTTTATTTTCCATATAAGGTTAAAGAATACACTAAACGTGCTAAAAGTTGGAGGAACAGGTGTTGGCCTACAGAATATTGTGGTACAGGTCGTCCAAAGTCTTTCTTATTAAGTTTACTAATAGCTGAAGGATATAGAAGAGTTGGACGAAATGATCCTGCAGCTATTACCAGAGAGATAAAAAGCATGGTTAAAAATCATCGCACCATGTGGTAAGTAAGATAAGAGATCTAATATTATGTCCATTGAACACACACAGTATCCATTGGGCTGGTAATGGAGCACAATATGATGAACGTTATCTTCGCCGTCATGGTCTACTACAAGCTCCATGTATTATTGATCCAGCTAATCCTTTTAATAATGTCTATAAAAGTGGAGTTACCTATTATCGTGGCAGAGAAGATAACTATGGTCCAGGAGATGGTAACTGGACTAATATGGTCACATACATTGATCATTTAGACTTGTCAAGAGTTTACTAGCTAGACTGTAGAGACAATGTGACAATGTAGTTAGTATAGTTGTGGTATCCTTGATTTATTTCTTGTTAAAGAAAATATTAGTAAGTAATATTTTCAATATTCATTAGTTCAAGTGATAATCCTTCACACTATTGTTATCTCTCCTTTGTCTGTTATGAATACAACAATATAAGGTGGAGTTTATAGGGAATAATATAGGGATTCCCACCGCCCACTGAGAGTTATTACATAATAATTCACAAACAGTGTGGTCAATGCTCACTATAAAACAAGTGACTCAGCAAAATTAGACACTAAACCATTTCTGGTGAGGTACTACCGCCTTAGCTGAAGATACTTGAGTCACTAGTTACTGAGTAAGTGTTCAGAGAATAATATAATAACTAAGTGTGTGTGTGTGTGTGTGTGTGTATGTGTGTGTGTGTTAAGTCAACTATTCAAGAACAATAGTGAAATAAAACTAACATAGTAAAGTTCTTCTATATATAGAATTTCAATCTCTTATTAACTGTTTAGTGAATAAATAAGACAGGTATTCATATACAAACAATGAATTCTCTCTGTTGTTATAAATATTTTAGAGATTAACTAAACCCCAACAGGGTACACAATAGGTTCCCCCATTAAAGACAAAGCACAATGTTGGACAGTCATAGCTTCTAGTAATCTCTCTAGTTTTACTCCAGGAATACCTGTAACTAAAATCATTTCCATATATGGACATATACATCATATTAATTATATTCATTGATTAAGTGAAACAATTATGACAAAATGTGACAGCCATATTGTTCACTTGAACTGAGGATTTCAAAAGAAAGCTACACTCTCTTATTAAAAGACTACTTCGTTGAGTTTTTATAGACAACACTTGGAATATGGCTGGATTGACTATTGGTGGAGCTAGTGAAATTGTTGATGATATCGTTCATAAGTTAGAGGTCAGTGTAAATATTATTATCTTGTGAAGTGAGTGATATTCTTTTAGAACAATTTTCAGCATGATTATCATATCAATGTATCTGAAGTTATTAAAGGTGGTTCTCTGGGACATGGTACAGCTGTTCTTGAAAAATTTGATCTTGACTTAGTTCTCTATTCACGAGGTAACACTAACAATTACTGATCCTCATATATGAGTTATTTAGACATACATCCACATGAAGTGATCAGAAAAGGAGTAGATGACATTCTGAAGAAGTTAGATGCATTTTTACGCTCAACATATCGTCGAGATTATCAGAAAGACAATATGACTCCATTTACTCTACAGTTTACTCTTTGGAAAAAGGTTGAAGTTGACTTATTACCTAGTCCATATTGGTCTAGTGCTAGTGAGTATATCACTTTTCTTGAGGATTTAAATGATGATGATCGTAGAAAGTAAGTTATTATTGTTACTATGACAACATCATTATTACATTATTCATGTAGATTGCAATGCAGTGAGGCTAAATGGGAGAAGTACTTCTTTCAACAGCAACCAAATGAAGTTAGTTTTCCCAAATAAATTAATCTTTTATTTTCTATATAAGGTTAAAGAATACATCAAACGTGCTAAAAGTTGGAGGAACAGGTGTTGGCCTACAGAACGTCCTGGTACAGGTCGTCCAAAGTCTTTTCTATTAGGTTTACTAATAGCTGAAGGATATAGAAGAGTTGGACGAAATGATCCTGCAGCTATTACCAGAGAGATAAAAAGCATGGTTAGAAATCATCGCACCATGTGGTAAGTAAGATAAGAGATCTAATATTATGTCCATTGAACACACACAGTATCCATTGGGCTGATAATGGAGCACAATATGATGAACGTTATCTTCGCCGTCATGGTCTACTACAAGCTCCATGTATTATTGATCCAGCTAATCCTTTTAATAATGTCTATAAAAGTGGAGTTACCTATTATCGTGGCAGAGAAGATAACTATGGTCCAGGAGATGGTAACTGGACTAATATGATTGGATACATTCATCACTTAGACTTGTCAAGAGTTTAATAGCCAAACTGGAGACAATGTGACATTGTAGTTAGTATAGTTGTGGTAACTTTGGTTTATTTCTTGTTAAAGAAAATATTAGTAAGTAATATTTTCAATATTCATTAGTTCAAGTGATAATCATTCACACTGTTATTATCTCTCCTTTGCATGTTATGAATACAACAATATAAGGTGGAGTTTACAGGGAATAATATAGGGGATTCCCACCGCCCACTGAGAGTTAGTACATAATAATTCACAAACAGTGTGGTCATTGCTTGCTATAAAACAACAGTGACTCAACAAAATTAGACACTAAACCATTTCTGGTGAGGTACTACCGCCTTGGCTGAAGATACTTGAGTCACTAGTTACTGAGTAAGTGTTCAGAGATTAATATAATAACTAAGTGTGTGTGTGTGTGTGTGTGTGTGTGTGTGTGAAGTCAACTATTCAAGAACAACAGTGAACTAAAACTAACAGTCTATATTTGGAAATTTAATCTCTTATTAATTGTTCAGTGAATAAATCAAGACAGAGTTAGAGAAACATAATATTATAACAAATAGTAGATCTGGAAATTTTCATGGTTGCTTTTAGCTTAGTAAGCTGTCTCATGAATTGAGTAAATAAAGAGAATTATACAAGAATAAAACAGCTGAAATTCAGCAGTGTGACCCTCTGGTATTCATACGTACACAAAGAATTATCTGTTGTTATAAATATTTTAGAGATTAACTAATTTATTTTAAACAAACTTTCTATTACAGCACAATTTTAACAATGGCAACTTCTCTAGACTATGCCTCTGATGCAAACCAATATATTGCTCAACTAGTACAAGTATTACAAGTAAGAAAATAAGATATTAATGAACAATATCTTATAACATAATAGGATAATCTGCAGAGAGATTGTCATCTTAGAGTCACTGAAATTGTTAAAGCTGGCTCTCTTGGACAAGGAACAGCTATCCCAGGAGACTTTGATCTTGATGTTGTGTTGTATTCACAAGGTATCTACATGTTAAGACTGTCTTTGTAATTACTGATAACATTGACAGATATCAGTAAAGAAACCATGTGTTCTCCACCAAGTCTTAGACACATATTGGATAAAATTAATAGAATGTTGAAGGACCATCTAGATCACAGATGTAGAAATGTTGAGTTGACAGATCATGCTGTACGCTTCTCGTTTGATGGTAAACTTGAAGTTGACCTGTTACCAAGTCCTTTCTGGCGTACTCCTGATACATTCTATCAAAATCTTAAGACAGTTGTTGCTCAAAAGAGAAGAATGTAATGATTGATATCAAATGTGTTTATATAATCCACAATATATATTGTAGGTTTTCATGTACAGCAGCAAAGTGGCAAAAAGAGTTTATTCTGGGACAGCCACAACAGGTAAATATGATAATATAAATGATCTATTAATTGGTAATAGGCAAGAGATTATATCAGAAAAGTTAAAGCATGGAGAAATGAAATATGGCCTCAAAAGGAAGATGGAGTCGGACGTCCCAAATCTTATCTCATATCTCTTCTGGTCATAAAAGCATATGAAGAAAGTAATGGGAGCACAGAATCAGTGAAGACAAAACTAAAGAATCTTGTCAGTAATCATACTCAACTCCAGTTAGTCACAATATAAAAAGAGAATTATTTCATTTTTCCTTTTATTTTCAGTGTCCATTGGACTAATAGAGGAGCTCTGTATTCAGACAAATTTGTCGGATACTTTCCTTCTTGGCCCTACATTATTGATCCAGCTAATCCCTTCAATAATGTCTATGTTACTGGAATTGGCAAGTATAAAGGTGGTCGTCCTGAAGGCTCTTATGAACCAGGAGATGGAAACTGGACTAAATTTGTTCGAGTCATTGACACTCTACAACTTTAAAGAGACAACAGCTAATCACTTACAAACTATACTAGTAACTTAGAGAAGACAATTGTAGTTTAGATACCTTAGATATGATTATATAGAATGTATTTCTTAATAAAACTTAATTTAGTTCAAAAGAATAATATTCAATATTCATAATTATATAATATATTCATGATATAGGGACTGTTCCTTGAACTCAGTAATGAATATAATATAGAGGAATTATATACTTAGAAAATAACTATTGCACAATAATTCACAAAACAGCATAGACCTATCACACCCACTGTTACTTTATTATGTATTATTTATTAGACACATTTTTCCTTAAACTTTGTTGCGAATATAACAGGGAATTTTATGGGGAATTAACCCAACATTTCCCCAGGGGAACTATTACACAATAATTCATAAAACTGCACAGTCATTCTTTCCTATAAATACACAATAACAACTAAAGACGATACTATTACACACAATGTCAAGAAAACAATTCCAGTCTGTTCGTTCTTTATCTATAGCTGAAGCCAACAGGAGAGTTGATGAGCTTGTCCAGATATTTTATGTAAGTAACAATAACCTTGTATTGATAATGAATGCTTTTATGTAGACTTATTTTAAGAGTGATTGTCATTTAAATGTATCAGAAGTTGTTAAAGGTGGCTCTCTAGGACATGGTACAGCTATTCCTGGTGACTTTGATCTCGATTTAGTCCTCTACTCACGAGGTAATATTGATATACACAAGTAACACACTGTGTTATCATATACTAGATATTGAACCAGATACTGTAGTTGAGATTGGAGTGAGTACTATCATTGATAGGTTGGATACATTTCTAAGAAGACGTCTTGGACAAGACTATGAGTTTGTTAATAAAACATCTTTCTCTTTACAATTCAAATTTCATGGAGATATTGATGTTGATCTGTTGCCTTCTCCATATTGGGAAACACCAGATGAACTACATCGTTACCTTGAAGATATAAGTAAAAAGGATCGCCCAAAGTAATATATTTATAAGAATTATCATAAATACTATCTCTCTCATTAGGTTTGCATGTAGTGCTGCAAAATGGCAAGTGAAATATTTTAAGGATCAACCCAACGAGGTATACTGCAACCAAATCATGTGACTATCACATGACTATCATGTGAACATTTATATTATAGGTGAAGGAGTACATCAAGCGTTTTAAAGCTTGGAGAAACAGCAAATGGCCTAAAGGTCAAGATGGACTGGGTCGACCTAAATCCTATCTCCTGGGCTTGTTGATGATTGAAGCTTATAAGAGAAGTCAAGACAAAAGTTTGTTATCAGTTGAGAGAGAACTTGTTCAGATGATTAAAAACCATAAAGACCTTAGGTATGATAACTGAGTCACTTTATATTTTAAATTTATTTATTGTATAGTATCAAATGGAATGATGGCTATTATGAATGGACTTATCGTCTCACAAATAGTGAATTCCAGTCACTCATTAAAAATGGAAGATTTAAAATGATCACACCATCAGCTGATGGATATGGTCTTGTCTATGACAATGTACAACAGAGACAACGTCAATATACTCCAATTACAGAACCTGGAATCCTTGATCCTGCCAATCCTTTCAACAATATTTATAAAAGTGGTATTGGTAACTACTTTAGTCGTGATCCTGAAGGATCATATCGTCCTGGAGTTGGAAACTGGACTCGATTCGCTGATCATATTGATACATTTAACTTAACACAACCAATTAACTAAATGGCCCCAGTTATGACTATATATATCAGTATATATTGTACTTGTCTATTGCTGTATATATATATATCAATATATATTGTACTTGTCTATTGCTGTATATATATATCAATATATATTGTACTTGTCTATTGCTGTATATATATATATCAATATATATTGTACTTGTCTATTGCTGTATATATATATCAATATATATTGTATTCTTCTATTGCTGTACACGTCTACATTGAGCTAGTTCCTATATAAACTTACCTTTACATTGTTTAATCATTTGATAATGGTTATTAAGTGCTCCCTGTATTATAGTCTCTGGATTATCCATTGACCACTTCCATTCAGTACCAACTGGATTAGTATGATGTCTAATAAGGTTGTTAATAATTAGTGGGTGGAGCTAAAGTTAGTGGACTCACCTCCAACAGAATACACATTTATTAGCACAAGCTAAACTGGGTGTGGTCTCCATACAACGATGACTCTCTATTCCATAAAAGGTATGTTTATAACAACCACCACGTCCCCTTAACATTGATTTGGTCCAGCGACATAATTTAACTCCAGAATGACTACCAATAATACGATAACCTAGTGGGAGTGGCTACTGGGTGGAGCCTATAACAAGTCCTAATACATACCTTGTTTTGTTAAAGACTGTCTTATCTCAGGTGTGACCATTTCTCTCAATGTTCGGTCTTCATCACGACGATGTTTAGTTTCCTTCATTTTCGTCATTATATTACCAATATCTTCTAAATCAACCACACCCCCTGCTTCATCCTCATCACTTGATGACTCATACATCTCCTGTAATAATGTAATTATTAAAAATGAGAACAGGAGTATCTTACCTCTGATTTAGGACCAGACTCATGTACATGTTTAGAATCCTCAATCTGAGTATCAGAAGTCAGGGTTGAGTCTTCAGCCATACTTTTTGATCTTTCATTATTAAATAGACTACTTAAAAAGTCTTGTTTCCACATTTTAAAGTCTTCTTCAATCCCTAATGACATCATAATGATGTCATAAAACAGGGTATAACCCCTCAATTACCTCCATATTGACTTTCTGATACATTCTGATCTCCAAGACCAAGTGGATAAACAGGTTTAGCTGACAACTGGTTTAACCAGTTAAACAGGTCCTTACTAGCCTACGGAACTAATAATAATAATAAAGAGAGTATAATAATTAATTACTTTATTATAATTCTCTTGATACAGGGAGTTCCCCAATCCAAATACAGTATATCTGACATTAGAAAGGAGAGATTTAGGGACTCTGCAATCATCAATAGATTCTCGTAGCCACTGACAAAACCATTGTCCTGACTCAGGTGTTGATCCATCAGTATATGTTGATATTAAGAATACATCAATACCACCAGACTATGGACAGATAAAGTAATAATGGACACATACTTTAGTAACATACTTGATAAACAAGTGCATCCTCAGGATCACAGTCTTTAATATTAATTAATGTACAGGGTATGCCCCTGTCATTAGCATCCATAATTAACTGCTCACCAAGACGCTAATAAATATTTAATAAATTAATTATAATTTCAACCAATGACATACCTTTGATGTACCAGTTTGAGTAGCGTAATAGACTCTCAAAATAACTGGTTCATTTATAGACTATTAATATAAATACAAATATATATATAATAGTAATAGAACTACCTGTGGTCTATGTAGCCAGTACAGTGACAGTAATAATAATACAAGGATTACTAGAAGTCTCCAATCACTCCATAGAAATGACTCCAGTACATCCATGATTGCATAATACGTGGGTGTGCTCTAATTAGAAATTCATGAATCATAATTTTATAAATAATTATAATTACTTCAATGAAGGGTGTGATGTTTATATAACACAAAATACGATTATAAATAACATTAAAAGCCATATATAAGTGGTGTAACGTGATGGTGTCATAATGACATCATGAGTGTAAGATGGATTCCATAGAGTTGTGTGTCCTAAATGTATCGTGTTGCATTGAGCCAGCATTAGTTGAATAATCTAATGTCCCAGTATTAGATTGATAACCGCTGGAATTAGTGGAATATCCCCCAAGTTGTGGAGGTCTCACATCTGGTGTCATCATTGTCATATATTTGAGATCTCCGCCAGCTTCAGTTACTCCATTTTGTCTACGTTTGTGACATTTCCAACAACAACAAAAAATACAACATCCAATAAACCAAATTAATGATGTCACGAGAAGAACAACACCAGATAATGTAGCCAGACCATAAGGAGTATAAAGAAACGACTCAATCTCTTCTAATATTGTTGTATTAGACATGACTATATATAGAGAAAGATAAATGTTATTTTATAAAGAGTACATGATGTTTGCATGATAACGTTTATTGACTTCAATGTTTACTAATAAGTATTACATGTTTACATATTGTACTCATGTATTATTATGATCAAAGGCTGACACTTTGGACACCATTCAATACTATATACAACTCATTACAAATCATTGGACTTGTTAGCAGATGAAAGGAACTTAGTACATACATAGAAACCTTATTAATGTGGACAGTTCTATAATAGAGACAACCATTAGTTGTATTCTCATGCTACATTACAATACATATATCTTAGACATCTCTATTGTAATAATAATCTCATTAGAGTTTTAAAGTGTCTGGAAATGACATGTCTGACTATATCCACCTGTCCTATTAGTCTACAGTGTTATATGATGACCATATATGGTCATTGTTGAGAAGAGCTCCAATTGCAAGAGTTTTTAATGTGAGTAAATGTACTCTTTGATACATCAAGATTTACTATCAATGCCAGGTGTTCTGTTAAACATATTTACAATATAATACTAATTTAAATAAAGTAATAGCATTTGATTAGTGACATTTTTTAAATGTGTCTCTACACAATATATGGTACAATTATGTTTATGTTAGCATAAACAATTATTGACAAAGTGCCATATTTATTGTGTATTTAATTGAGAGTATGTCAAGAATGCACTCATATCTATTTCAAGTGGAGCAGTAAACAACAACATATACATCACTACATTATATATATATACTATAGCTAATACTATTATAGCTAATACTGTTACAGTTAGTACTACTATAGCTAATACTGCTACAGTTTTACATGCAACAAAGGATAGTCACTTTATTTCGTGAGAGAATTGCAGTATTATTGATAGAAATGATAACTTACTTGATGAAATACAAGTACAGCTGACAGAGAGAAAGAGAGAGATTTGCACACCTCACAACTTTTGTTAGCAACTTTGACAAGGGGTCTAGAAATATTCACTAATTTAATTTTAGCCCAGGGGGACGAAATGGCTGTGACTTGCTCACAGATAGAAACTAAGCTGAGAGAGAGACTACAAGCTATTCACGTGGTAAGTACTAACTATTTTAAGATATCAAAGTAATGACTTTTATAGGAAGTTAAAGATATATCTGGTGGGTGTGGTCAAAGTTTTGAAGTAATTGTTGTGTCAGAGCAGTTCAATGGGAAACCTTTACTTCAGCGCCATCGACTGGTCAATGAGTGTTTATCAGAAGAATTGTCAGTAATACATGCATTGACCCAAAAGACCTATACACCAGAACAATGGAAGGGATTGCCCCCTTCATAACATATTTAATCACAAAATTATTATACATGATAAACATTGATTGTGTCACAGTGTATGCAACAGAGAGTAGATGAGGGTGTGATGAGAGGATAAAGGGTTAAAAATGATAAGAGTACAAAGCTTCATTAACTGCTACTTTCAGAGAAAGCACTTATAGGGGGTGGAGTTCTTGATGATATAGACTCCATTGGATGAGGTGGTAAGAGACCACTCTCAGTGCTAGTTGCAGTTAATGAACTAGTAATACGATGAACTGATGTTTCATCAAATGGATTACATAAAAGGTCATCAGGGCTCCAAGTTGTCTTGCTACTTCTGGTGGGTGGAGTCTCAGTGGGCGGGGTTTCTAGTCCATTATCAGTACCTAGTAATTTAGAAAGTTCACTAATGCCTCGAGTAGCATATTCTAAATGATCTTCTTCGTCTGGTGAGCTCTCTACTGGTGAATTAAGGGGCATACTCAAAGAACGAGCATATAACATTAGGGATTGTTGACTGAGAGTAGAGAAACCAGCAGTAGTTGGTCGATGTGAAGGAACATCCGATTTACGACCTTCAGTTTTTTCTTCAGATTTACGAAATAAAAGTGAAGATGGTTTTGGAGGTGGACTCTTACATAATGAGGTAGGTAAAGGAGGTGTGGTTGTGGAGGTGGTCATATGAACATCACAAGTAGGCGGAGTCCCTTTACTAGTAAGACTAGTTTTAATATCAGGTTTAGTAGCAAGACCGGCAAGATTAGAGAGAAGATTAAGATTGGAGAGGTCATCTGAGGATAAAGGATTAGCTAAAGAAGTAGGTTCTTTGTTTTTAACAATTTTAGGTTGAGTGGTAGGCGGGGCAGTGGGTGTGACTAATGGTATGGAATCATGAGGAACGTGAGTATCAGTTTTAGAAGAGCGACCATTAGTAACTAATAAAGAAGGATCGATGTTGAGTGTAGCTCCAGCAGATCCACTTTGAAGAACTGCCAATGTTTGTTTGTTAAGAAGACTAGATTGAGGAAGTAACAAAGCAGCTTGTTGGTTATTACCAGTAGCTGCTAACAGCAACGCCATACTGCCAAGATTTAATTCTAAGACAGTACCGTCTTTACGTTGAGAACCAGCTGTTATAGTTTTAGTGACACTGTTAGTAGTACTTAGAGAATAATGAGTAGAAGATGATCGAGACACGTCACTGGATAATGAAGAGACTGAAGTATTACCATTATAACCATTACTATTAACAATAGCTGGAGATATCATTGACTTTAATACACCTGATGTTATCAAGTTAGGAACATCTTTACCACGGGCCTGATATTGGGTAGGTCTCAATGCATTGTTTGATAACTGGGTACCTCCTTTTACAGAGAGAACAGATGTTGGTAGAATTGGTTTTTGCGCTTGAAGAGCTGGTCTTAGCTTCTCTGTTGGAGCTGAACGTGATCTTGCTCGGAATGGTGGTTTAAGATCTTGTAAGAGAACATTATGGCTAGCACCACTTGTAGGTGTTAAGAAACTTGGAGCCAACTTTTGAGCTGAATTATTACCTCGTTTCTGCTGACTTGGTGGACGACCACGAGGTGCTTTAGCTGAAAATGGCATTTTACATGACGAAGATGCAGTTTTTGATAAACTAGGAGACACTACAGCAGCTGCTGCGGCTATAAGTTGAAGACCTGAACTACCTTGAAGATCCATGGGTGGACGAGAGTAGGTGTGGTCATGTAAAGCTACTTCAACTGGAACAGTGTTACTGAGGGCTTCGGCTGCAGATAAAAAAATATCAAGTGGACTTTGGAGAGGTTCTGAGCTATCTAGTGAGTCATGATGAGATTGTCGGAGTGATTTTGATAATGAAGATGGTTTAGGATCTTCTGATCCGCTATCAGTAAGTGTGGTCTCAGAGTCAGACTCCTCCCCTTCTGATGACTGTTCCTCGCTCTCAGAGACCTCTCGACTACTACCAGACACTTCATCATCATTTACAACAACAGGTTTTCTTTCAACTATTTGAAGCACTTTCTTTCTACTATTCTGGGAGACAGGAGGAGATGGAGATGGTTGTAGAGGTATTGTTTTCTTCATTTCAGCCATTTTCTTTTTAACCTTTTCAGCATTCTAAACATAGCAATAAAGTTAATTCAATAAAGTGACCACTAACCTTTTTAGCAGAATGTTCTGCTAACGATGCGTTTAATTCTAATCTCTCGTCAGTACAATAATTATCATAAAAGAGTTTACATTGTGTGGCACTTTTTCCTCCACCCACTTCACGATATACTTTACCCCAGGCACGACCATATCTACGTAACCCTTCCTTTAAACTTGCTATCTCTTTCTCTGTCCATCCATTGTATTCTAAAAATAAATATAAAACCAGTGACATCATAACGACGTCATACCTGATAATCTTGTCGGTGATTTAAGGGTTGGTGGGTCATTATGTACTGTAGTAGGTGAGGTAATTACAGAGGGCAATGCTGAAAGATGATCTTCAGATGATGAGAGGTGTGGTTTAGGTTTGGTCTGTCCAAATAACAATGGTGAAGCAAGAGGATGGTGATAGTCTTGTTGTGATTGTTTATGAATGTGACGTCGTCTTTTAAATGATGAACGTCTCATTAATTGTTTAAAATGTTCCTTCTTTTTAGTCAAATAATAATATCGTATGCATTCTTGTATTGTCTACAAAATATAATATAAAACTACATCATATTAAATATGACATACTTTGTTTGGTAGAAAAGATGCTATTTTCTCAAAGTTTTTAGGAAATAGCATGAACCTACAACAAACACAATTGTGATATCAGTAAATATAAAATCACTAACTTGTTTTTAAAGATGGCTTTCTCTTCTTCAGACCAACTACTAGTAACTTTACCTTCACGATACACAGTCATTGGATCCACTATTCTCCCTATAGACAAATATATTAATATTACTGATGTTATATAGAATATACCATTAGTATTGAGGTAGCAACAGGGTCTCTCATCAAGGATCATGGGAGGTAATACAGCATGTGTAAGTTGATGACGATGATTAGCCTACAAAAGATTATGACATCATAATGACATCATTATTAATAACTTACTTCATCTTGTTCATAAAGTTCATAAGCAAGTTGATCAAGTTCTGCTTCACTACGTACCACACCAAATGACCTGACCCCAACAGTACTGTATGCTTGATCTCTTAATTGATCACGTTTAGTCCGTATCTCAGGAAATAGCTTTTCAAATAATTCTTTATTTCTACTGTCTCTGTTTCTATGGTAACTAATGACACACCCACTCATGATAATTAAAATAATCTCACTTCTTTTTAGTACTTTGTTCCCATTTATTAAGTCTTTTTTTCCATTCATTAGTTAAATGATCATATTGAGAACAAAGAGACAGCTCCTATAATTAAAAATATAATCAATATAACAATTAGAATAATGATTACTTTTTTATGACGCTCTAATTTCTTCATTTTTAAATAACGCAATAACTTAGGCCGGAACTCTTTGTGTCTAGAGATATACTCACATATAATATCATATAAATATTATAAGATACCTTTCTTGAAGATGTAGATAATATGCCATATCTAATGGCTGATAATATAAAGGCTATATAAAAGTATTGTATTATAATAATATAACATCTCAACTGCTTACTATTAAACTGCCAAACTTGTCTAAAGCTCCGCCCTTTGTCATGTGACTGGTTTGAGCTTTGATTCTATTATCATGATAGATTGTATCTACTAATGATTGTTCTGGAGACTTGGTTGATGAACTGATGAATGAGCTGGATGCAGGTGACAGTAAAGTGGGTGTGGCTGTACTAGGACTGGGTGTGGTCAGTGTGGTTGACGTCTTTTCTAACTCTTCCTATAACAATGTAGTCAAACAGGTTTTATCATCTAGTTTTACCTGTCGTTTTTCAAGTACTGATATTTGTTGTTCAATAGCTGTAATGTCTCGATCAACTTTTTCCATCATTTGTAATAATTCCTCTTTACTCGGACTAGACTCCGCCCACTCATTAACAGAAGATTCAGGAGGTGGAGTATTTGATTCATTTGGTGGAGGTGTGGTTTCTACATCATCTAAGAGAGGTTCTTCATCACTAACAATATCCTCAAGATAAGCACTGAGTCCTGAGGTACCAGTATTAACAACCCCATCAGGAATATCTGAATACAATTATTATAATAATTAATAATATTATAATAGGGATTACCTCCTAAGGAACTTAGAAATGATTCATTGCTACTCAAAGCTTCACATAGTGGTTGAGTCTCCCTTGATGTGTCCACTGTCAATCGAGGTCTTTTAAGAGAAATCTCATCGTCATGGCAACGAGGATTAAGAGAACTAAAAAGATATAGAGTTAATAAGGGGTTAAAAATTCAAAACATATACCCATTACAATATTGAAGGTTTAAATATTAGACTCGCTCTATTTAGAAAGATAAAACTTACTTTTGGCCATAATAGAGTTTCATTCTTGAGTAAGAGGAGGACCTCTTTCTCTCTATAGTGTCTGAGGAAGTCATTGTGTCTCTATAACAAGACAATATATTACATTAAACATAATTATCATAGTAGCTAACACTATGCAAATAACAATAGCACATTACAATTGATAATAACAATAATATATTATAATTGATAATACTAGTACTAAACAGTTTCTAAATGGTCTGCTCCTATATTATTACTATAATATTACCAAACAACATGACTACTAACCGTTGAGTCTTGGCGGCTAGTTCTGAGTCTTGTCTACGCTCGTTTTTCATCTCCATCGAGAACAGTCCATACTATAGAACATGAAAATATAATGAAGAAGGTTCAATACGTCACAATGTCGTCTCTGGCGCCTTAACTTACTACAAAAGGACAGCCATTTTAAACGATCACACATCTATTTTCAAAATTACATTCTAATTATAAGTTAATTATTAATATAATACACGTGACGTGTGACACACCCTTCTCTCTTTCATCAGACAATAATGGTAAGAGGTTAATTATTGTTTTTTGTTTTTATACTTCATTTTCATTGTTAGAGTTATTATAAAAAAGGAGAAGCTGTAAGTTAGTAAACATTAAAATGTTTATTGTTTGGGAGGAAGTCCGTATAGTTAGGGTTTACAGTTTAGAGGGGAGGGATCACTTTTAATATATACTGGCTTCCTGCCGGACATTAATTAATGTGATAATTGAGTTTACTTTTTAGCCTGAGGGGCCTGGGAAATTTGTTGCTTTTGATCATGTGACCTTCTGGGTCGGCAATGCTAAACAGGTTAGTGATATAATGATTGTGCCACACCCCTTTATAATTATTGTAGGCAGCATCTTATTATTGTACTCGTTTTGGTTTTGAACCATATGTTTATAAAGGATTAGAGACAGGGGAGAGAGATATAGTCTCACATGTTGTGAAGCAAAACAAAGTATGTTATATTTTATATCTTCTTACTTTATTTACCTCTTATATCAGATTTTATTTGTGTTTCAATCTCAATATAATCCTGTTGAATCAGGTACTGACCACTCCCCTTGTATATATCATGACATCATTATGACATCACTTAGAGATTGGTAGACACCAGATGCTTCATGGTGATGGAGTTAAAGATGTTGCATTTACAGTAGAAGATTGTGAAGCCTTATTTCAAGTATTGAAAGTTTATTTTTCAATATTATTCTTTATTTATAGAGAGCTGTAGCATGTGGGGCTAAACCATTAAGATCACCTTGGCAAGAATCTGACGAATATGGTACCTGTACTTTTGCTACAGTCCAGACAGTAAGTTACGTTATTACCATAGTAACAGGCTCCACCCACCTGTAGTACGGTGACACCACCCACACATTTATTGAGCGTACTAATTATACTGGGAAGTTCTTACCTGGTTTCAAGGACCCTTTGAATGACGATCCTTTATTATCAAAACTGTAATTTGATAATATTTATTATATTAACATCATGTATTCTGTAGTCCTCCTTGTAAACTGGACTTTATTGATCATATTGTTGGTAACCAACCTAACGAGAGTATATCCTCAATTGCTGAATGGTATGAGAAAATGCTTCAATTTCATCGTTTTTGGTCCATTGATGATGATTTGGTCAGTACAAAAATATATCTATGCTTTCATATAATAATATATATAGATGCATACTGAATATAGTGCATTGAGATCTATTGTTGTCACTAATTGGGATGAAACTATTAAAATGCCTCTTAATGAACCGGCACCTGCTAAGAGAAAGAGCCAAATACAGGTATTAAGTCACATGACTTATCACATGACTTGTCACATGATCTATTAGGAGTATGTTGACTATTATGGTACTGCTGGTGTCCAGCATTTAGCACTCAATACTTCTGACATCATATCAGCAGTATGTCACTTCATTAATTTGTTTGCCCCTGTCAATAGTGTTAATTAGATTTCTAATATGAGAGAGAGGGGTCTTCATTTCTTGGACATACCAGATCGTTATTATGAACAATTAAAGGAGAAATTAAAAACAGCAAAAATCACTGTTAAAGAAGACATTGATGTGGTATGTGACTTGTCTAAAATTAAAATATTAACTCTTTTATGACTAGCTTCAACGACTTAAGATCTTAGTAGATTATGACGACAATGGATATCTACTTCAGATCTTTTCAAAACCGTTACAAGATCGTCCAACTGTTTTCATTGAAATCATTGAACGTCATAATCATTGTGTAAGTAATTAATACTGCCACGCCAACTTAATTATCTAATATTGCAGGGGTTTGGAGCTGGTAATTTTAAAGCTCTCTTCGAAGCTATTGAGCTTGACCAAGCTGAAAGAGGCAATTTAGTATAATTGTGACAAAAGTAGATGAACTTGAATATATTATTGACACCAAAATTATGAATAAATAAAACATTTTCTTGCTGAAATTTATCAGTCAGTTATGGCTGTGTCAATGGAGGAATGTTATTATCATCATCATCACTTTGGGTCTCCAGTACATCGATTAATTCTCTCATATTATATATATACCAAGGTGCCACTTTCTTAACACTTAATCTTTCAACATTCCCTCCAAATCCAATAAAGGTATCCTGTAAAATATTAGAAAGTGTTAATTCTGTTTATAAAACTACTTACAGCTGGTGGACATGTTTCATAATCGGTCATACCATCACCCACCATAACGACACTATCAATTAATAATAATAATAATGACGTGCAATATACTATAAACATACATGTCATGTTTTTTTTTGATTTCTGTCATCACTTGACCTTTTCCTCCATTTTGACACGTCAACTGTTTTTCATCAAAGCCAGCATATTCACCTTGTAAGACAAAGTGTATATAAGTCACTTTGAACAACAATAGGAAGGGAACCCGTATGACCTGTTTTACAGGTTGTGGCATGATGTACATGTGGAGGACACATGTCAAATGGAACCAGTCAAACAGGTCATGTCATTTGAGCTATGAATATCATTAAAATCTACTCACCATTATCATCGAAAAGTAATTTATTACAGTATAATCTCTTGTTAGGGATTCCAATGACTTCCACAATAGGTTCAATGAGTTGTCTAAAACCACCTGATATAACATAAACTGTTGTCTGTCTCTGATGTAGTAGACTAACTAATTCTCTAAAAACAAAAGATGTTCTAAGACACAATAGCTTACATCACTTACCTAATACCGGGAGTTAGAACATTGTCAATATCATTTAATTGTTCATCTTTTAATTCATTGACCTGTACAATAGCAATATTAATAATAGCCTGTTATAGTACATACTTGTTTTAAAGAAGGTTTTATAATATCTAGTCGCGATTGCAAAGACTCTCTGTATCCCATACCACCGGCCATTGCTGTCTTGGTCCTGTTAGTGAGTATAAATCTGTTCTATTAATTGGGACTAACTTACAATGCTTCTACTTCTTCTCCAACGCCGCAAGACTCAGCCAAACGATCTATGCCTTCATCTCGGATTAGAGTACTATCTACGTCAAAGCAGACGGCATCAGCGCGCTTAAAAATCTCTTTAACATGGTAGCGGAGTCGGCGATTAGCCATATTGTGCGAATCTTCGAGAGTGCGAAGTACAGAATTACACACAAAAGGATGAAGCTTAAATCTCTCACTATGAGAGAAGGAAAATTTAATGATACTTATAAACAAAAGCCGTTTTATATTACGTGACTGTAGACGTACGCCTGCATGGTATATTGGCTAGGCGTGGCTGTTGCCATGGATACACAACAACCTCAATATGGCTGCAACTACTAACACTAGTCAGTTGCAAGTACTCACACATCAAGCAATATTAGGTAAGAACACGATGTAAAACTAGCTTGAGCATTTTGTCTTATTATGATCTGCTATAGTAAGGAGTGAAAAACTACTGTATTTGTCTCTACTAGATATTGGAGAAACTATCAAACAAGACTATGATAATGCAGCAGAATGTAGTAAACAATGTGCTATAAGGACAACAGAAGAGGTAGTAAGACGAGAAGAAAAACAACATTATGAAGAATTATTGGAACAAGCGAGATCTCAATGGAAGAAAGAAAGAGAGCAACTACTCAAAGATTGTGAGAAAGAGAGAGAGAAATCTATTAAACTTGAAAAGGCACAATTAGAAACTAAGTTAAGATCAGAATTCGACAGAGAGTTGGCTGAAATGAAGTGTATTCATGAAGACGATAAATGCAAGGCAGTTCGCAAAGCATGGGAGGATGCAGAAATAATAAAAAATAGAATCGTTGAGGAGACAAGACTTGAAGAGAAAGAAATTGCTGCAGAGATAGCTAAAGATAGAGCACAATGTGTAAAGCAAGAGAAGATAGAAGCAGAAAATAGAGCTGAGCAAATAAAACTAAAAGCATTAGAAGATCAGAAACAACAAATGGAAATATTACAGACAACACATGTATTATTATTGGAGCAAGAATTGCAGTCTTTGTATGAGGGTAAATTGAGTGAGACTTGTGAACAGTATGATTTAGAACTAGTAGCTTCACAGCAATTGATAGATGAAAAATGTCAAGAGCTTCAACATGTTCAAGACCAACTTGAAGAAATGACAAATGACAGAGATAATTGGAAATTAAAATATGATAATTTAAAAATTGAGTTTTCAGATTTTATAGAACAATTCCCAGGATTTAGTGCAGACTTTTTATTAAGTTAAATCTTTTTAAAGACCATTTATATTAATTTTGTTCTTGTAATTCAGTGAGTGAACAAAATAGCCGATCACATTCAGAACAGGAACGAGTCTTTATTAAATACTCATCAGTATGAGTCTCCGTCTGATCATCAGTACAAGAATGAGTCTTTTGGTCTAAATTTTGAGAGCTGGCTATAGCATTTACTAAGTGACCAAGTCTGCCTTTCAATGCTCGTTGACTTGACTCAGGTCTGTGACCAACAGAATGAGAACTTGGATTTGCAGAATAATTATGAGGCTCTCTGATGGTATGAAACTGAGGCTTGATTTTGTGACCTGGTTTATCCAAACTTTGCCATAATTTAATAGGTTCTTTGAGCTAAAGTCACAAATAAGGTTTTATTATTATAATTGTAACACTTACAATAAACCTCTCTCCATCTTGATATGTCAATCGTTGTCTTAACTCAGAGTTCTGTTCTTCCAATAGTTGTATTCTCACTGTGTTAGCATTAATATATTGTCTGGACTGTTTATCAGTTAATATACTAGTATCAGTAAATGGATAATCCATTAAAAGATGAGTCTTCTTAATCTCTTCTTTCAGTTGAATTTGAACATCTGATAGCTCCTGTTTTAATTTCAAAGACTGATCCTCTAAAGTCAATTTCTCCTCTCTCATATTATCTACTAACCCCTATATAATGAACTATTAACAAGTTATTGATACAATGAGTATCATAACCTTTTCTTTCTTAAGTTTGTCTTCAATTACTTCACATTTCTCAGTCATCTCTTGTAGTTTTACTTCAATACTTTGTTTTTCCGTCATTGATTGACTCAATAATGTATTGAGATGACAACATTTCATATCTAACTGATCCACTTGATTCAATAAGCTTAGTTGCTTTGTTTGAAGAGACTAATAAACTCTTTATCAATAATGCTCCTGTCATTAAATTAATTACCTGACATTTGGACTCAAAGTTGTGTAACTGTACTGTAGTTTTATTCAAATGAAGTGACTTGTTCTCCAATTCAACAGAAACTGTTTCATGATCAGTTTTTAATGTTGCTAGTTGACACTCTAACTCATTTTGAATTGACTTCAAATGACATTCTTCTTTGGCACAGTTTTCTAAATACATTTTTAAACTAGAAAGATCATTATCTATAAAGATGAAGATAATATATTTTCAAGGAAACCATTAATACCTTTTTGTTTTAATGCTAATCTCAATAGACTTTCTTGCTTCCTAAGGTTTGTCAAATCTTCTTGTAATCTCTCTGACTTTGAAACTTTATTATTAAATTCTTCTTTTAGCTATTAAATCACTACATTAAAAATACAAAATTAAAGGATCTACCTCAACAATTTGTGCTGAGTGGCATTCTTGACTTTTACTAATAATAGTTTGACAAGACTCTTGAGTTGATTTCACTTCTTTTTGTAATTCTACTATAGTATTATTAAGTGCAGCATTCTCCTCTTGTAACTGAGATACACGATATTGTTGTGAAACAATTTCAGTGGCCATGTTTTCATGTTGGGTTGTAACACTATGACAAAAAAAAACAGCAATTAATTTAAGACAATATCAAATAATATACCTCATATAACTCTCTTTGATGTTACTCAAATTTGTCTCAATGTTCACCATTAATTTGCCAATATCAAGTCGACTTGTATCAACAAGTTGACCACACCCACTTAATTCATTACTTAACGATTGTATGTTTGTAGCTAAAGATGTCAATAATTGTATCATTTCTGGACATCTTTGACAACTGGTCATTGATGTTTCAATAGTCTGTGTACTAACTGTTTTTATATGTACTTGTGGTTGTGGTATCTCATGTTGTGATAAAGGTTGTGGTGCATCAGAGATCTAAGTAAACAACAATGGTTTATTAACATATATTAATAATTTTACTTTTTTATTTAATTCTTTATATTTAAATGATTGTTGTACAAATCCACGTGAGAACCTCTTGATAGAAGTAGACAGTGAGAGAGGAAGAGATGAAGGTGTTCGTCCACTGATGCTCTCAAACTCATAAATACAAGTTTGAAGTAACAGCAGTAGTCTACATACAATGTCATCATAGGTTACCATGTACTATAACACACTTACCTATCAACTAACAATTCCAATGAAAGTATATGGTGCTCTTCTGTAGTCATATCACTGGTCTTTGATAATATTTCATTGACATCAATAGTAATGGCTAATCTTTCTGGATAACGCCATGATGGTACTGATAAAGAAGGCGTCCCTAGTTTATTGTGAAGATCTTTAAGGACAGTCTGCAATACGCGTATATCATTCAGCTGAATAAGAGTTGACATTTTTTTGAAAATACCGGCAAGGAATTTGAAGGAAAAAGGGTGGGCCTTAGGAAACCACGCCCTGATCAAGTCTACATCGAATGATCGACCTGTGCAAGCATGGACTGGCTTATGCAAGCTTTAATAATACTATGTGGTTGTATTTCATTTCACGGACTGTATTTTCTCTTAAGATGGAAGATTCTACCTGGTAAAATAAAAGAGCTTTCCTCCTCAAAACCTAGCCAAAATCATCCTGGATATGAAGTAGCTATAGTATCTGAAAAGTAACACAATGCTTTCTTATGCAACATGTTATAATATGTTACTAGACTTGTAGGATTATATATGTCCATAGTATCTGGTTCAAGTGGACTCTTCATTTTATGGGAAACACATCAAGACATTCTTTATTCAAAGTATGAGTTATTATAACCATATATGTAGTATATTATATGAGTGGTATTTGTTTTTTTTTAGGTCTTCAGTTGTACTACCAGCTACTTGTTATATATACTGGTATTTTATTCATGATATAGTAGCTATGTATGAGACATTCAGATTAAGTCGATTAAATGTGGCAGTACACCAAAGCAGTCTGCAACAGTTAATTGGCTTTCTTAAATATAAGAAACTTTTCATTTTTCATCATCTGGTCTTTATAATTTTAGCTTTACCATTTGCAGTAAGTTCCTCATTGTATGTGCTTACACTTTAATTTCCTTTACTGTTAGCAAGGAAGAATGACTAATAATGTTGGATATGGACTTATTGGATATTTATTTATCATGGAATGGAGTACATTATTTATATCACTTCATTTTATTTTAGAACATGTAAGTTATTAATTTTAATATAACTATTACTTGAACTATAGTTATAAACTGGAATATCAATGGTTAGATTTTATATATATCTTCTTTGCCACCTTTTAGACCAGTTATAAGGACACTCTCTTTCAACAAATTAATGGAATTCTGTTTTTAGTGATATTTTTTATCGTACGTATTTTATCTCTACCTTACATGTACTGGGTTTATGCTCAACAACATTTTAATGGTGATCTTATAAAGGCCATTTCCTCAATGTATTGGTTTTGTCATGGAGCTATGGTAGGTACTTTAATTCTGCAGTCTATTTGGTTTATTGCTATTGTTAACAAAGTTTTACATGGAGCTCGTAGAGTATATAATAAAATTAATATTAATTGAAATATTGTTTTTAATAATTTTATTGATTTTAAAAACAATGAATTTTAAAGTCTTTGATAAATTTATCTTCAATTGAGTAAACATTGAGGAGGAGGTCTCTATATTTAGTTAGGATAGATATGCATGGATCATTTCTGCTATACAATTGATTATTAAGACGGTTATTAACCTCCTTCTGTTTGAAGACATTCTATTAATCTAGCTATTACAAACAAAGTGAAGGGGAGAGGTCTTATGAAGTTCACTGTTGCCCTGGTAACAAAGAGGTTATTTTAATATATATAGTTTAACATGATAAACTGATTTGTATAACAGGCTAGGTATCATGATTAACAAACATGAGAATACACAAAAGATCATTTGTATCAAGATGTTACCCATAGCAAGCTCCATCCACACTTAATATGTTGCAGACAATTCTTACATCCAGTCATTTCATTACATCCTTAATATCCACACAGTTATGAAGATTTGTCTGTCTTTAATACTGTACAAAGGGAGTGTTTCAATATTATAATGCTTGCTATCGTCAGCTATAGCAATGGTGATATGTAACTATAGCAATAGTGAATGTAACAACTGCTATATATACCAAACAAAATTATTATAGTCACTTATATCATTGTCAGGTGAGTCACTAAGACATTTAAATGCTACTTTATAGGACATGGCCTGTCTCTTAGACTGTACAGTAGTAACGTGAAGTATACTTCTTGTCTGGAGCCAAGACCAGGTTATTAATTATAATTTCACATTGAATTATATTGTTTCAACACTTTATTCAATTACTAAATTAAAGGTGTTATGTTGTTGCCCCATACAACCCTACTGACTTACCTGTGGAACATCCTACTATCCAGGATTCCCTGCTATTGCTAGCTAGGACTCCACTGTGCATGGCATAGTAACCCTTATCCAAAGATAAGATAATCCTAGCTGGAGCATTGCCCCTCACTTCAAATTAACTGTACTGGGATTTGTCATAGGGTTAAACTAGTTAAAGAATATTATCTGATAGAATTTATGCTATTAATATTTTATGAAATTTTCTGTGTTCACTTTGTGTTTGTAATATCAATTACATGTATACTTTGTATAACAATACCATACAACTTAATCAAGTTCATGAAACATTCTCCATGACAGACTGACCAGTTCTACTGACATGCCTTCCCAGTAGTTTAAATAAATCTATTTAAGATTAAAAAAAAAACCCTTGTGTGTTGCCCAAACGATCTTTCGTGACTCAATTCCACGCAGGCTTCCACTTAGGCTCCAGGATTCCCTGCTATTGCTAGCTAGGACCGCCACCTGGCTTGGTAACCCTCGTCCGAAGACGAGGTAATCCTGGCTGGAACGTCGCCCTAACTTCGAACCAGCCGTACTGGGTTTCTAGCTTCGGGAATAAATCATCGTCATTACTGAACCGGGACTACAATACACCAAGCCTCATCTCGTTTAAAGGGAGACTACCAGCCGTATCCTAGTCCGCCTTTCGGATACTCCGAAGAGTATGCTGGTAACCATCTCAGAGGTCATGATGCATTGCAGACGCTGGCCTACAACACACTGGCAACCAAGACTGTTTTGGTTTCCTTTTATATGTACTTACGATTTTGTCTTCATGCTCTTGTGGGGCGCAATTGTATCGATCATGAATCTCATTAACGATATTTATGAATACGATTATCAGCACGGTAAATTAAAAATAATTAATATTTTAAAAGTTTAGGAATAAAACCAGTCCAGTTTAAGCAAACTACAACAGTACTAATTCTATTAATTTTATCATTCTTCTATTAAGCCACACATAGTTTAATTGCATATTTATGTAAAATCAAATGGTACTCAGTCACTTTCAAAATGGTTTAAAAGTGGTCTTTTTTCATAAATCACATCGCAAATGTTTGACAGAACTGGACCTTTTTCCAAATCAGGTCACATATACTAATTATAGAGTGTTCTACCACGTCATGAAATGTACTCTATCAATGAAAATAAATATAAAGAAAGTGTTTAGTTTATTTGGTCACAAGAACAAGTTTGGGTTGGTAAAGCGGTTATTGCATAAAGAGATGACACTGGATTGTTTCTTCCTGTCAATACAACTTTATCATTACCTTTATGTCTGTAGATGAGTAGAGTACTTGTAAATGTAAAACACATTATAATCATTAATATGTTGTCAAATATTTTATAATATTTTAGTTGTTATCAAACAGTTGAAGTCATTATAGCTAGCACTAAACATACTTTGACAACACTATTGAACACAAGCAGCGCACCTGCCCAGCTCAAAAAATTCTAATATTATTTTAAAAAATGATGTTGTTGTGTTGTCCTATATGATCCACTAATTCATCATCCACCACCGACAGTAGGTGATGGTGAATCTCATGTCTATTCTCCAAATATATCCAAGCCACATGCATTTACTCTAAACCCAATAGAACCTCTTATTAATCCACTCTACCATGGACCAATTATGCTAGACTATGGAGCATATGGGATGACATTATTATTGTATTTTAGCGTACGGATTATTATATAATATTACTTTTGTTACAATTGGGATGCTATATGGTCATACCCTATTGTATTATGTGACGCAGTATTTAATACTGATCCTAAACAGAAAATAAACGAACTCTGAAAATATTTATAAGTTAATGAATAATAATTATTATCATTATAAATTTTAATAAGATTTATAGATGACATACCTTAAAATCACGTGGTTGTTACATCAACTGTTACTGAGTGTTTCATAATCTACTGAATTGATGCAGTGTTGTCATTATCAAAGATGTCTTTACTGTTTCTTACCTCCCTCCTTATACTAACAGTTCCTGCTGCTCAGGGAAGGTTATCTTGGCTTCTACAAAGAGGAGATAATGGTGGTATTAAATGCGCTGCTTGTGTTGTCTTAGTTGGATTAACTGAACAGCTCGCAGAGATATACAATGAAACAATTGCCGACTCCCTGGCTCGGTTCTGTAAGTATCTTCCCTTTGGTTTTCAAAACGCTTGCAAGGTCTTAGTGGATGAATATGGTCCTGGTATTATAGCTATCATTGAAAATACAGAAACTCCAGATATTGCCTGTTACGGCCTTAATCTTTGCAAACACAATTCGCCAACCATGTGCCATTTGTTTCCATTACCAGCTAACATGTCTACACCAGCTGATCAGTCCCTCAAAATCAAATTTGCTATTAAAAGAGCTATCACTGCCCGAGGTCGTCCCTTTGTTTTCCCAGATCTTTGCAATATATCCATTATTAAAGAGATCTGCAAATTTATTGACAAATTTGGAGATGATCACGAACCTCTTGAAGATGTAGACAATGATGGTTTCTCTAAAGTCCAGACATTTCGTGGATCAGCATGGCGTGGAAAAGATTGCAATGATTTGGATAATAAAATATATCCTGGTCGACATACAACTGGTGATGGTGTAGTAGATAGTAATTGTAATGGAATACTCGGTATAGATACATCAACAGGTAGGACATATGAAGATCAATGGTGCAATGGGACAAAACCAATGGGAACTGCTATCCTTGGAGATAGTGTAGGAGCACACTTTCATATACCACCAGAATGGTTAACGGCTAAAGATTTAAATACTGAAACATTTAAAGATCTCTTTTTTATCTTGGAAAATGAGTTTGACTGGCCAATGTTATCGTTTACCACAGGTTATGCAGACCCTGAGAAATGGCGTCAAGATATATCAGGTCCAGTAGAATCTCTGTATCTTAAATTTCGAGCTCGAAATCGTTGTAATCATCGAGACTTCCAAAACATTGCTGTCAATGGTGCTCGTTCATCTTCAATGAAAGAAAAAATCATGAAAACTTTTTCTCGTAACCCAACTCTTGATAATCCAGTGTTAGTATCAGTGGAGTTAGTAGGCAATGATGTTTGCAATGCTCATCATGACATGAGTCATATGACCAAACCAGATGAATACTACAATAATATGCACTCAATCTTTCAATATTTGGACACAATTTTACCACCTGGATCAGCTGTGCTT
The DNA here is from genome assembly GCA_963693285.1 of Xestospongia muta. Taxonomy (NCBI): domain Eukaryota; kingdom Metazoa; phylum Porifera; class Demospongiae; order Haplosclerida; family Petrosiidae; genus Xestospongia; species Xestospongia muta. Next base: position 105,507 of record OY848921.1, read on the forward strand.
GGTTTAGGATTAGTAGATGGTCGAGTTCTTTATGAGTCTCTTCACAATCAAACTCATCCCATTGGCAAAACAAGAAATGATGTGACGTATTCTCAATTTTACGATTATCTCAATTGTCTTCAAGTATCTCCCTGTTTTGGTTGGATGAACAGTAATGAAACTTGGCGTAATTTGACAACAGAACGTGCCATGGAACTTAACAATGCATTAAAACAGTTAATAGCTAATACAAGTTATACTAATATTAAAGTCTATGACTTTCCTGTACCTATTACTGAGGTTTTCAAACGATGGGAGGCAAAAGGAGGACACATGTGGGAATTAATAGAACCAGTTGATGGCTTCCATCCTAACCAGCTTGCAAATGCTTTGACAGCAAATGTGTCATGGGAAATACTGGAGACAAAATACCCACAACTAATACCACCACTTAATCCGTTCAATGATTATATTGAAAAGCAGTTTGGTGATCAAGGAGGATATTGATGAATTCCTGTGTATACAACTCCTTCAATGTAAATATACTTGTTTTACAACTTTCAGTTTCAGTATAAGAATAAACAAATAATTTTTTACATAAATATTGATTGTTATAGTTCCATATCATCGTCTTCTGTATTATCATAAAGGATGTCACTGTCAAAAATAAACAAATAAGTTATAATTATTACATAACAGTAGATACGTACTTTGATAAGATATTCTTATCACAAGTTGGGACTTCTGATGGACTGTCTGCAGTTGATGCCTATAAAAATCACATGTAATGTAATAGTTGTGATGATAATGTAATAGTCATGTGATGATAATGTAATAGTCATGTAATGATAATGTAATAGTCATGTGATGAAATGTAATGGTCATGTGATGATAGTGTAATGGTCATGTGATTAGAGGAAGTACCTGAATTTGATCCAACAAATGAGCCTTCCATACTGTTTGTTGTATATGATGACTTGGTTTGATATAAGGGACAAGTTCCATACAAGGCTTAGTCCTATTAAATGAATATTATAGATACATAGTCCAGAAAAACTAATGTATACTATAAACACATACTCTAGAAAAATGGATGCATGCTAGACACATACTTTAGAAATATGGATGCACACTAGACACATACTTTAGAAAAATGGATGCATACTAGACACATACTTTAGAAATATGGATGCATACTAGACACATACTTTAGAAATATGGATATATACTAGACACATACTCCAGAAAAATGGATATATACTTAGAAATACATATCACAAACAACGGATACATACCAGAAATATGACATATATAATGTCATGACATTGTACTTACATTTCTTTCATAATATTTGATGGTAACAATGTCTCCTTTTTGGATGATTCCATGATATTCTGAACTTCAGGTGCTATCCAAACACTAGATGGAGATCTAGATAAGAAGTGAACACAATAAACCACACCCTTCATTAACTAGACCTTTCTGGTGAGTCATCATCGCTAAGATCTTCAAGAATAACTTCACATTTTCCTGTTGTGGGTGAAGATTGGTTTAGTTTTGGGTCTTGACACATGGGATCTTTAATTATGAAAACAGTATTATTACTAGTTCTACTGATGTCTTCAACTAATTGAGGGGTATCCTCCTCATTATAAGTCATTAACTGATAATTAAACCAATCAATTGGTTGAAGGGTAGTATCTATATCTTGATAGTCTGTGTGATAAGGGGGTGTGGTCAACTGTAGTTGTTCCATATGTGAAGACATCTGTTCTTCGCTAAGATATCGTTTACTTTCTACTCTATAATATAAAGATAATTTGGTAAATAAACATAATTAAATGAATAAATTAAATAACATAAACAATAGTATATGTGTCAGAATGAACTTACATTTCTGCGTCATCATTTATATCTCTTATACGTTTCCTTAATCTCGTCTAGAGAGAGAGACACATTTATCACGTGATAATCACATGATTTACTTACCTTTCCAGATTCAAGTGGGTGAGGGTAGAAAACAGCATCTTCATCGTGGTGACAACACCCATTTGTATTAGCCAACCAATCAGATACCGCCTTATTTAAGAATGCCATAAGTAAAGTTTATGAAAATACCTGAAAGTCTCGATAAATTAGAATCTCTGATAGAAGTGTCCAGAAAACATGTTTACGTGACATCAGTCATTAATATAATGTTAGCCACACCCTTCGACCTTTGACCTTGCCACGCCCTTACTAGCACCACCCAAGTTAATCATGGCTGGTCTACCAGGGTGGAGCTGGTTCCTTTGTCTTAGTAAGTCTTATTAATGACTTCCAATTATTTTCTACACATTTTACAGTGATAATATTTCAAGATAGTAAATTAGTTGCAAAAATAGTCCAAGTACAAGAGGGAGAATCATTTAATGTATCATGTTCGTATAATGGAGTACCAAATATGAACTATTACTGGTTTATTCAACCACAACTTATTGATATAGTAGGAGAAGGAGAATGTTTAGAACTAAATAATAAACTCACATTATATTGTGAAGTCAATAGTGCTGCAGTAAAACATAATGGAACATTTGTCTTTAAATTATACAAGTTATCAGAGCAAATCTATCAATGTATTGTAATGATATATGTGAACTTAATAAAAGGTTAGTATTTTGAACTAAAATTAAATATAGTTATTTTTGTATGAATTAAAAATACAAAGTAGTGTTTAAATAATATTATTCATAATATGTCATAAATATAATCAATGTCTAAACCTCCTCCACATGATTCTCAAGAGTAACATATGACTTTATTCTCTATTACAGTGAACAGCAGTAGTGTTTATGATGTCACCTTGACCTCTTTTGATCAACAATTGTCATCTAGTCCAGTAACACAACTCTTATCTACACAATACACTCCTCCAATAACCCAACTTATACCAATATTATCTACCACAACATTAGGCCCTTCATCACCAGTACAATCTAGTACAACAATGACCACACCTCCTTCATCATCTAGTACAATAGTGACCACACCCAAGTCATCATCAACACTGACTATTGTTATAAGTTTTGTGATTGTCATGGGTATAGTGATCTCGTTAACATTGATAATTATCTCATTACTAATATTTCTAATAATGAGACACAAAAAGAAAGGCAAAAGGTTGCCATGGGAACAGAGGGAAGACGAAATAATAGACACAGGTTTTCTTCTTGGTAAAGAACGAGATGATTTATATGAAGGTAACTATTAATAATATATTATTCTACATTCTATCTGTCCAGTAGTAGAGGAAGACAACAATGACATACCAAAACCTGTTTCATTTACTTCAATTGTATTTCAAGAACTCATTGAAAAGGGTACATTTTTATTAGTTCATCATGCAACTATTAAAAAAACTGATGTACTTGTCAAACAATTAAGAGGTAATGAAATTAGTAAAGAGATTATTTAATATAATAATATTTTGTTGTGTAGAATCAACTTCCAAATTTGGTCGTGAAGAGTTACTTCATGAAACAGAGCTGTTAGAAAGACTCTCTAGAGAAGTAAGTTTACCAACAGTTCTTATTGCTATTAATAATTGCATTTAAATTAAGGGGCAACATCATCTCAATGTCATCTCCTATGTTAGCAGTACAGCTAGTCCTGATCCACCATGTCTTGTAGTAGAATATCTCCCTTATGGCACTCTCAAAGACTTGCTTGTAAAGCTTCTTAAAGGACCGCTACCTGCTTGGTACATAGATCATATTAGCACCAGTGTGAGAAGATTGTATAATCATCGACAAATATCTGAAGATCTCTTTCACATAATTTTGCAAATTACAAAAGCTATGGTATGTTATAATTATTAGGAACTATACAGTTATTATTTTTATTATAGGAATATCTCAATGGTATTGGGGTAATTCATGGACACTTATCAACTGCTAATATTCTTTTGGGCCGAGGATTGTTAGCTAAACTCTGCAACTTTACTATTTGTCAATCTGGTGAGTACTTCAAGAACACAGGACGAGATAGTTACCTAAGTGATCTAGCTCCTGAGACCATTCTTAATGGTGAACATTCAATAAAGAGTGACATGTATGTTAACAAATTGATCTTGTTTTCATCCATTTTTACCAATTTTTACAGATGGTCATTTGGTATTCTTGTCTACAGAATAGCTACTTTTGGTAAACAAAAAAAATATTAAAACTTTATTTATTTTATTACTAGAGAGTAGAGAGCCATTTAAAAACATCAAACCAAACCAGTTATATGAGCATATCTTTCAAGGAACTAGACCACCTCCTTTTTTACCATGTTACAGCAAAGAGCTGTAAGACATCATTTGTTAATGTAGTGACCTTATTTGTTGATTTTTAGTTACTATCAACTTCAACAATGTTGGAAATTTGATAAAGAAGAGCGACCGACATTCACACAGCTATTGCATACATTAGAGATTTTAGCTCAGAGTCCATTTACACATATACTGTTTAATATCTCTGAGAAAAGACGTGGTTATATCAGTGATAACCATGAAATATATCTACAACCACTACCATCTTATATTTCTGGAACAAACAAAAAGATTCAGTTTATTAATGGTAAGATGGTTTTGTCATCACATCTACAACCCACACCTGAAGACATTGGTACAACATCTGGTAATGTATCTGATCTTAGTACAGACACAGAGATTGACTCAGCACCAAAAGGACATTTGAAATGGTTAAAGAAGAAATCAAAGGAAGAAGACATACCAATTTCACAATTACTATTAAACCAAAAGTACACACCTGATATTGAGAACTTTGAAAGGAATTTATTAATGCCATCTCAAACTATAGAGAGGCACAATCCACTGGTTGCTATGTAATGTATTATATTGTGTTTACTGGTTGCTATGTAATGTATTATATTGTGTTTATTATTTGTTTAATTTTTGTTCTTCCATTTCAAGTTCCTCTAAAAGAAGCTGAGCATTTTTATCTTCAATGGCTGCCATCTTGTAAAATTCTTTGGCCTTTTTTACATCTTTATCAACTCCTAATCCATTATAATACATGTTACCTAAATTAACCTGAAAATATATTGAAATCGTCAGATTTCCTATAAAAAGAGTACTTGTGCTGGAGTAAATCCTCGATTAGCAGCTCTATGGAAATACTCTGCAGCTTTTTCAAAGCTCTGTTCTACTCCTTTACCACTAAAATAGTGTGTTGCTGTATTATATATTCCAATGACAAGACCTACATCATGTGACAAGTGACTAAGATGATATGATACTGACTGACCAGCTTCTGCTGCAGACATGTGATGTTCAAAAGTCTTCTCAAATGACTGATCAACACCATCTCCTGAATTATACATCTGTGCAAGAGCTAAATGAGCTACTGAATCTCCTAACAAGTTAAACTAGTATTCATAACCTGTTTTACAGCCAAGACAAACCTAGTTCTACAGCTCTTTTATAACATTTAAATGCTTCCGTTTTGTCTTCAGCTATACCTTGACCTTTGCTGTACATATCACCTAAAAATAACACAAATATTATGACTACTTTATAACTCATTATACCAAGAGCTCTAAATGCTTGAGGGACCATATTTTGTGCACTGACCTACAAGGACTTGTCAAGTATATCCAGTGTTATCTTATTACCTTATAAAGTGTAAATGCTCGACTGAAGCTCTGGTCTACTCCCAGTCCACTGTAATACATTGCACCTAATGCTAACTGGATATACGTCAGGTTAACTGAACTCCATTTTAACATTACTTGAGCATACGGATGACCCTTCATTGATAACTCTGTAAAAATAGTAGCAGCTTCATCTGGATTAGCAGTACATCCCTGCCCTATAACATGTTACTATTAGAAGTTAGTTATATTGTAATACCAGCTCTTAAGAGTTGTCCATAAGTATATGAAGCATCAATATTGCCTAACTGATGAGCATGTCCAAATAGACTGGTAGCTGGTTTAACATCTTGTTCAGCTTGAAAAGACAAGAGACAATATGATACTATTATATCATTGGTGTGTGCTACTTTGTTGTAAAACTTGAAATGTTGCCACGGCTAGTTTATAAACCTCATCTCCATTCACTACACAATAATATCATTATGACATCATACTCGTATCAAACGTACACTTTAATTTGTCATTGTTAATACTGGTCTCATCAACTAATACCGACTTCAAAAGGTAAAGTTGTTTTGTCTCCACTTCTAAATTACTTTTCAATTCTTTCTTCACTAAATCAATTAATTTGCTAGAATCTAATAAAGAAATCAGTGTCATTAACACAATATCAATGATATTATTACCAGGGACTGTTGTGTAATATTGTATAATATTAATATATCTAGTCCTAATGAGGGGTTGGTGTCTCATCAGATGTTTACAATATAAAGAAGAATGTCTCAGTAATCTTGTACACAGCATTGTTCCCTGTAGATATTGTTATTGTAATAAACCATAAATAATAGACTCTGGTAACTTACCAATGTTCCAGGCAAATATACGGAGTAGTAATTAAATTTGACCTATACATTTCTGTATAAATTTTAGAACATTTCCGTTCACGTCCGTACTTTCCTATGCACTTGTCATTCAGGGTGGAGCTGAACTAGTAAAGCTATAAAGATATGCCTATTTTAATAAAGGATTACACTTGGAGCGAGACAGAGTCACAAGTGACACTAACTGTACCTCTAAAAGGAGTCAAACCGAACAAAGCCGATATATTTTCCAGTAACAGCTACATTAAAATCAATTTTCCACCTTACTTTTTTGAAGTCCAGCTATATTGCCCTGTTATTGAAGATCAATGTACTGTTAGAATAGGTAATGGAGTCATTTTATTTAATTTAGTTAAAGAAGAGAAAGGTAGATGGGGCCAGCTTTTCTCTGAGGAGGACAAGGAGAGTATGGTTGAAAAGAGAAAAGTGGCAGTTGATCATGTCCAGAAACAGACTGAACAAGACAGAGCAGAGAAAGCAAAGAAGAAACGAGATGAAGAACAATTTGCTATCAAAAGACAAATGAAATTAGATGAAGAAGAGAGAGAACGAATTGAGAAAGAGAAGCAGGTAAGTTGATAGGTCAATTGTGCTATTATGATATTAGTATCATTGTTCAGGATGAGCGAGATAAAGCTACTGAAGATGTGGAGAAATGGAAGACACAACCAGTTACTAAAAGGGATGTTTGGACTGGTAAAATAGAGCGATCTCCTCCTCCATTAAGGAAGACAGGTTCTATTACTGTTCATTTTACACCACGACCATTTACAACAGCAGCTCGAGAGTCAAAGGCTGCTGAAGAGCAGGAATGGCTGGCAAAAATGGCTGCAGCTCGTAAAATTAAGCCACTAGAAAATTCTGAAGAGAACATTAATGAGCGCAATCCTGAATTTTTAAAAGATAAAGGAAATGAGTTTTTTAAAGCAGGCAATTATGAAGCTGCTATTAATGTGTTCAGTGAAGCATTACGACTCAATGAACTATTACCTTCACTATATTCTAACAGAGCAGCTTGTTACTTATGTACTGGTGATCTTGAGAAATGCATTAGTGATTGTTGTCGAGCATTAGAACTGTACTATCCAGTTGTACCATCAAATCATGTTGCTAGGACAAAAGTGTTTGTACGTCGCGGTACAGCATATGCTAAAGGAGGTCGTCTTGATTTGGCTGTACAAGATTATGATGCAGCTATCAAGTTATCACCCAATGATGAAAAATTAAAAGAGGACTATTACAAATTAAAACAATTTATGTTAAGTAATAACTGATATAATAAAAGGGGCTCACTCAATAAAACACACATTATTATAATTAACTATCAGAAATAACATGAACTTCATCTGTTCCTTGATAAGCATATTCCAGTGTCTTTACAATCATTTGCATGTCACCTTCTATTGTTCTGGCCCATTGCTCTAAATCACCAAGTCCTTTCAAGTTTTTATGAAAACCCTCAATCAAATGTAGCCATTGAGTGGTCTGCTTCACATATTTTGCCGAATGTCCCTGCAAGGTTTTAGCCTCTTTGTCCAGTTTACGCTGGTTCTCATAGGCTCTCTCTACTCCTTCATTTAAAGAGTCAACAATGGCTGACGTACATTGTTGAACTGATGCTATAGCCACTCGCTTTTTCTTTTCTTGTTCATCACGTAATAAAACTTGCCTTTCTTGATGCTCTTTAACAACTCTAGACAACATCCTATAATAATAAATAAATAAAGTGTAAATGAATGTGGACACACTATCTTGACCTTATCTCTTAGTGGGCGTGGCTTTACTAGTTAAAAATTTTACATTCTCGTATTAAAATTTGAATACAGAAAAGATAATGGCGCTGATTTGCTCGAGTAAGTTATTTATTTTATGCTTTTTTCCTTATGTCTTCAAAGACAGATATCAACAAATAATGACACTATTTAATAGGACATATTTTAGTTTATTTTTTATCTCGTAGTTTGTCACGAAGTCCCAGAGGAGCCAGTTCTCTCACCTGTATCAAACCACGTGTTCGAGCGCCGCCTTATCATCAAGTATATTCAAGAGAGTGGTACTGATCCTATTAATGGAGAGCCATTAGAAGAGTCCCAACTCCTTGATATTAAAGGTCACTAAATGTAGTATACAATAAGGTCATATTTTCTGTGCAGCATCTCCATTAGTGAAGCCACGCCCACCTTCTGCAACCAGCATTCCAGCTATTTTAAAATTACTACAAGATGAATGGGTCAGTATCTTGATGTAGATAATCTAATTAATATACTAATACTAGGAAGTCACCCTCAATTAATTAGCCCATTATTTCATTATAGGACTCGTGCATGTTACACACTTTTACATTACGACAACAACTACAGACAGCACGTCAAGGTACTCCACTCTTCTCACGTATCTCACTTAACACATGTACTTAATAGAACTCTCACATGCTCTCTATCAACATGATGCTGCTTGTCGTGTTATAGCAAGACTCACTAAAGAAGTCAATGCTGCTAGAGAAGGTAACTACCATTGTTCGTGTTGTTAATAAATTGTCCTGTTAAAGCTTTGGCTACATTAAAACCACAAGCTGCAGCATATGTACCACCTGGTGGTCAACCTGGAGAACCAGTAAGTCTTGCTTTTGTAATTTAATTAATTCTTTGTGTGTGTTAGGTATCCGATACTGAGAAGATGGATACTGAGGTAAGTATGTACTATGTATGCTATATCTTATTGACTTCTTGTAGGTTGGACCCACAGAGATGACTGCTGAAATACTGCAAAAAGTATATATTATAATGTCATTCCATTATATGTTAGTGTATATTTTCTAGTTACAAGATACAGCGGCCATGTTGACTTCTGAACGTAAAAAAAGAGGAAAGAAAGCACCTGAAGGTCTCATCTCAGCTGAAGGCATTGCTAGCTTTAAGCAATCTGCCTCACATCCTGTAAGGCTATTGATCCCACCTCTGATTTCTTATTAATTATGCTCTAATTATAGGGGCTGCATAGTGCTAGCATTCCTGGTATTTTAGCATTGGATCTCTCACCTGATTCCACTCGTGTTCTTACTGGTACAACACCACACCCCCTAATTATATTAAATTTATATTGATTGTAGGTGGAGCTGATAAAAATGCCATTGTATTTCTCAAAGACACTGAACAAATTTATGCTACTTTTAAAGGCCACACAAAGAAAGTTACTAATGTCGTTTATCACCCCAATGTTGTAAGTTAGCCCCTGTCATTATCATAATTAATACAATGTTATATTTAGGACCTTGCTATCACAGCATCACCTGATACTACAGTACGTATGTGGCAAATAGACACAAGTGCTTGTACTCAAATTATTAGAGTGGGTGTGGTTGTTTACTTACAATGATTAAAAACCTATGCCTCATTATTATAGGCTCATGAAGGGGCTGTGACTGATATTAGTCTCCACCCAACTGGTGAATATCTCCTTACTTCATCTACTGATGAGGTACTGTCCATTGTAATATGTATCTCTCTATTTTATTCTATTTTCTCTCAGTACTGGGCATTTTCTGATATTGGCAGTGGTCATGTACTCACAAAAGCCAATGAACCAGATAGTTCATCTCGTAAGAGACTCATATAATGCTATTATAACATACAATATCATTTTAACAGCTTTAACTTGTGCAAAGTTCCATCCTGATGGTCTGATTTTTGGAACTGGTACTGCAAACAGGTAAAACCAGTTTATTAAACTAGTATGTAATACTTGTATTTCCTCTTTAGTGTTGTTAAGATCTGGGATCTTAAAGAACGTTCTAATGTTGCCAACTTCCAAGGTCACATTGGAGCCATCACGAGCATTGCCTTCTCCGAGAATGGGTTAATATTAAATTGATAATGACAGGGGTTACCCCTTTCTATCTAGGTATTATTTAGCAACTGCTGCTGAAGATTCACAAGTAAAACTTTGGGATCTTCGTAAGCTGAGAAACTTCAAAACTATAACATTAGGAGAAGGCTACGAGGTAATACACATTATATGATGTAGTAAGAGTTATTTCATGTTATTGTTTAGGTCAGAAATCTTTGTTTTGATGTCAGTGGTACATATCTGGCAGTAGGTGGTACTGATATACAGTGAGAATACTATGTACTATTATACTCTTGTATTATCAATTTTATTGTTTTAGAGTTTACCTCTGTAAACAATGGGATTTGCTGAAGACCCTGCAAGGTAAGCTCAGCTGTGATATTAATAATAGTAATGTTGGCTTCATTCATGTAGAACACACTGATATCGTGACTGGAGTTTGTTTTGGGTACAATGCTAATTTCTTAGCATCTTGTGGAATGGACCGTACACTTAGGATATATACCCCTTAATAAAAACATTGCATCCTCTGGTTTTTGTATGATCATAGGAAGTTTGTTATTAGTACAACAACATTCTGAGTACACAATAGTACAATAATACAGTTCATTTCCCTACTGGTACTGGTACATTGTAAGCATAATCAGCTTTATGGTGCATTATTAATTGGCCTTCTACAAAGTAGAAACTGTCCGATTTAGTCTCATAAGGATGAGCAATGAGGTTATGTCCTGAAAGAGAAGTATTAATCTTGTCAACCATAGTTATGTTATGCTTACTTTCACTGTCACTAAGAGGTGGGATGTCATATATATGTTCACAAGTATTTCGACTGTTTGGCATACAAAAGCCAAAATTAAAGTCAAAACTTTTTAGACATTTGTCATGGAAAAAGTGACGTTCGATCATTTGAAAATTATTGACAGGCTTGTCTCCAACAGTGAATTCAATGCTATATAACAAAGGAGAACAAGAAAGAATTCATAATCAATTAGTTTTGAATAGAGTGTAATAAATGCAATTAGATATTATTAGCACTTACGTTGCTCCTATTGTACATAAGTCAAGGAATGAAGATGGAAAGTGATATCGTACAAATCTGGATGGTTCAGACTCAACATCATCTGGTAATTTTGATACTTCAAACAGAGTTTGGTCTGACTCTAAGTCACGTATTTTAAATTTAGTAAATTCAATGTTATATACATTAGCTTCCAGTGGACACAAATAATCTATATAGTGAGAGTAAACCACAATGAAGACATAGGAATGCATAGCTCTCTTACTTTCTGTTGCTCTTGTTAGTTTCATCACATCTTCAGGAGATATTGTAGCCTGTTTTAATAAGTCTGACTCGTTTAGTATTATAGCGGGTTGTTGTTTGGGTTTAGCTTGCCGAGATAAATACGTGGATTTTCCACCCGAGGCTGATGAAGGTTGTCGGGTTTGTTTCGAAGTCGCTGCAGTTTTCTGGCTCATTCTGACGTTGTTTAAAGACGATTGAGAGACTCCAGGGGTCTTTCGTAGCTAGCTATAGAAGGTGTTTGTACTTGTTTGAACTCTAAATTTATAAACGATTGCCCGATAGAAATCAGTAATGAGTCGACGATGACGTCTTATAATTTTAATTTTTGTCAGGTTATATTTGTATAAAAATTTATTTTCTATGAAATCAAGATGGCCGCCACGAAGCTTTGTCGCACTTTTCGATTGTTGCAATAAGTCGAGAGAAAAGAGAGCACCTGCAACGTTATATCAAGTAGATTAGGAACAGTAGAATCAGAAGTAAAGCCTCCATATTGTTATCGCTCTGCTACTACCGATTACAGTAAGCTAAACTACATTCCGCCCTGTCGAGACTGCTATATTTGCAGAGCTACACAACTTATTTCGACCTCTCCAACAAGCTTATCCACTCTCCTTATAGTCTAACTAAAGATCTTTGTTACTCCGCTAGCCCAAAGGCAGTATAACTAACGTCTAGCTGACGTCCTGGGAGAAAGAAGTGGTTCAAACTTAAGTGATCTCATTACTGTGTTTGTTAATTGACTTTAGAGAACACTACATCAGGAACACGAACAGCAACCACTGTTTCACATGATACTGGCTAGCTTACTATCCTAGAGGACTCAGTGTCTCTCTCTGTAATACACTAAGGAGATAGTTAAGCTAATTTGTTACTTTACTGTGAGGGAGGTAAGATTTATACTCAGTATATAATCTATATAGTGTGTGACTACTGTAGTTAGAAGACTTGGTTTATATCTGTTCTCTGTACAATGGCTGATCAAGATGGTAGTAGCATTATGCAGGTGAGGAGATAGACAACAATATTCATTACTTGTATATTGTAACTCGTTAATAATGCATAGCAGCTTATAATATTTCTCATTTGTTCTTGTTATTAGAGCACAGATCATTACTTATGGTACTTGTTATGATGACAGTTGACAAATTCCTTAGACAGCATAACAGTTGCAATATTTAACCATAATAAACTAACTTTATATTCTCATTCTTATGACTTCATACATGATAATTCATAATTCCATACTCCAATTCCTATAATTTCATACCAATGCTGATCCTTCTAGAAAATCCAGGCTATTACAGCTCCACCTCATCCTAGTCCCACATCAAAGCAAAGACGTGGAAAAGCTAAACCTCAGAACCACACCTATTATGCTTTACGTCAATCTGGTGTCGATAATCATCCTTATTGTGACGCTTGTGGAGATGGTGGTGATCTGTTGTGTTGTGAACAATGCCCTGCCTCTTTTCACTTTGTCTGTTGGTAAGTTAACAAATGATATTATAAGTCAAATAACATATTGTCTCTCCAGTGATCCACCTTTGGATCCTCTCCATATACCTGAAGGAGAGTGGGTATGTCACAGTTGTCGGCCTTCTCCAGCTCATATGGAGAACCACAAAAACTCTTTATTTGGTCCATTACTAATACAAGCATATTCAGAGAACCCATCTGTATTTACATTACCTAGTGATATGATGGAGATGGCAGTTGTAAAAGGTATTATATTGTGAGAGTATATAACAAGTTTGTGGTTTCTTAGATGTTAGACAAGATAGACGCAACAAAGTTGACAGTTCAGTCAACAATTATTGTTACCTCTGTAACAGGTAATAAATAGTGTATCAATACTATAGCTCTTACTCTTTCAATATCAGGAGTTCTAAAACTGGTTCTATGATTAGTTGTGATTTTTGTCCATTGAGTTATCATTTGGATTGTCTAGATCCACCACTAACACATCATCCAATATCTGCTACATGGATGTGTCCCAATCATATAGAACATAAGATTGTAAGGAGTTGTGTAAATAGTGTAAATTTTATTCTATTTTATTTTTTGATAGTCTGGACTTCACAAAGCTCGTTTAAGTGAAAGAATAAAAGCACTAGAAATGTGTCGAACTGATATATCACGTCACTCCATCAAACTTGATTTTCTAGCTAAATTAAGACTGTAAGAGAAAGATACCTTCTATGCATCTCTCTCTCTCTCTCTCTCTCTCTCTCTCTCTCTCTCTCTCTCTCTCTCTCTCTCTCTCTCTCTCTCTCTCTCTCTCTCTCTCTCTCTCTCTCTCTCTCTCTCTCTCTAGTATACCACATTACAAGAGGATCACTGCTAGAACAAACAGGAGAGCTACTGAAGTATGACATACCAGATATAATATACACTAATATATTATACATTATAGGTCCCTGCTGTAATTAAATCATTGTATTCTGAACCATTACAAGATTCACAACATGTTACACCTGTTATTGATATGTTGTTAACTGCTGCTGAACATCTGGAAGTTAAGAGAAAGGAAGGAGAAAGAGAAAGACAAGGTCTTGAGTTGACATATTCACCTATGCTTACACAAGCTCAAGATGAGGTAAGAGTATCACATTACCATGTCATATTACCATATATGGTCATTGTGTACACAATCTATGTAGTGGACAAGACATAAAATATTAGAGAATATTGGGTTCAAAAGGAGTACAATGGATGACTTACAGGAAATATTACAATATGATCCTTCACCTTCACTTTGTAATGGAGTAAAACATGATATGGTTGAAGATAAATCTAGTCCCATATTGACCAATGGTGGCTGTGATACAGAAGCCACACCCACTCCTTATTTGGAAACAAAAGCCTCACCTCAAACATTAGAAACCACATCCACTCCAAATTCAGAACCTGTTAAAATGGAGACCACATCTTCCCAACTATTTGAAACCACACCCATTCAACCTACAATCAGTAAGCAATACCCCTATAAATATATATCATTAAATTCTCATTAGTACCAGATATTAACTTACTAGATGATAAATTAATTCGACTACTAGCTACCCAAAGAATTCAACAATTATTAACATCATACCACACCAAAACACTTAATGGCTTGAAACAAGACCTCCCTACTACACCTACTACCTCATATAGTGGCAAGAAAAGACACAGAGTACAAGGTACATGTAATGGCCATTGTTAGTAATATTTGCTGACACAAACAAACAAGTTTGTTATGACCACCTTTGGTTGTAGCTATGTTATAAATTAATTACTCCATATCTGTCCATTTTATCATCTGTTTATATATTATCTGTCCATTTATCATCTGTTTATATATTATCTGTCCATTTATCTTATTATTTGTCTAATTATTAATCCATTTTACATGTGATGTCTATCTATTTATATGTATTATGCATCCATTTACCTATCTATCTGTCCATCAGATCCTTACTCTTCATTAGCTCTATTATGTCCACTATCATCTTATGGACCAGTAGTACCATTACAAACATCAGTAATTACTATAGGAGCAGGTACATTAAGTAAACCCCTGTTATAAATAATGACTAATTATTATAATTATAGGCTCAGAAATGGATGTATGTCTAAGAAACTACGGACACTGCAATTACATCTCATCTCGACACGCTTGCCTCATCTTGGATAGAGTAAGTTTGAAGAGGTTACCATAGCAACAATGAAAGTTATTTTAAGAATCCTTGAACAGATGTTATAAAGTAGTATGATCTGTTGTGGTTTGTATTGGAAGTATTCTGTGTTTGTAAGTTATTATCCTCTCTCATAGGAAACAGAAGAATATGAACTCATAAACTATAGTGAACATGGCTCTATCGTGGACGGAGTACTTTATTCCTGTGACTTCTCTGATAAATCCTCTTCCTCTGAACATCCCGTCTTGTTATTGGATGATATCGTTGCTAGGGGAGATGGAATAAGAGCAGCTAATGCTAAAAGAAGACTAGAATATGCTCGGACTAACTTACAAGATAAAGAGAAGGCCAAGAAAGTGTTGTCTGCCGCACTTAAAATGAACAAATCAATAAATAAAGATTGTTCACCTGATCCTTCTGTTCTTACTAATAGAACAAAGAGGGCTCGTTCAAGTGAGACACCAACACCAAGTGACCCTAGTTCTCCTAGTAGTTCTATTGTATCAATACCTTTGTCAAAAACCAGACATACTCCACCCACTAATTATAACAATACAGACAATGGATCCTCACCTGAAAAGAAGGTACCACCTCCTCCACCAACAAGTGGTAGTCTGTTATCAAGTAAAACCAATCAGCCTTGTTTGTGTAAAAAGAGTGCGTCCAGTCTAATTGGGACCAGTGGTAAAGGATGGGAAGGTGCCGCTCTAGTGTCTCATGGTAGTCGGTTAAGATTTGGTTGTATTCAACTTGTTTTAAGTGTTACAGATAAACCAGGTCATCGTGAACTCCTTCATACTCTATTTGATGCTCATCTGTTGTAATATTATGTATACATCTGTTCATCCATTAATACATCTCTATAATCACTCTCAATAATAACTCATTATTATTAGATCTGGGCGTGGGTTATTTAACTTAAAAGGCTTCCTCCTCGTTCTTAAAGTATTTAGGGCCCGTCTGTTATTGGTGGTTTACTATTGTTGCAATAAAGACTCAGGGCTATTAGAACAATATGGTAGACATTAATTTTCAAGCTGATGAACTCCTTGCAGAGCTGGGAATTACTGATATTAGCGATACTGGTGGATCAGGACCTGCTGCTCCACCAGCTCCTCCGCCGCCGCCACCTCCACCACCGCCATCGGCGAGTGCTACCGTAAAGGTTAGCGTTCCTCCTAAACCTCCTCCTCCACCAACAGCTCCTGGAGGAGTGAAAGCTAGAGATGCGCAACAAGAAATCAACGACGTATTTGATTCAGTTATCAGTTTCGCGAGCAAGGCTTCAAATCGCAAAAAGACCCCTCCGCCAGTAGCACCTAAACCCAAGCGAAAGACCCACGTCAGCTCTTATACAGTGAATATTAAGGGTAGCAAAACTGAAGAGACGGGACCAGTTGTGTCTCCTCCAAAACCTCCTCCACCAGCTCCTGCTCCTCCTGCAACATCAAGTATTCCTATAACCATGGCAACTCCAACTTCTACAGCTTTTGGTCCTGGTCTGGAATCATTTGAAGTCAATACTCCAGGTACATTTGAAGTATCGTGTCCCCCGCAAACTCAACAGAAAGATTTAGATGTTAAAGTGAAAGGCCCCACTGGTTCTAAACCTGTTTTCATAGAGCCACTAGGCACAGGCCAGTTCTCATGTGAGTATACGCCTACTGTGGCTGGTGATCATATAGTCACAATTAAAGTTAATGGCAAAGAAATCGAAAATAGTCCATTTACTGCCAATGTAAAGTATGCCAGTTACACTGATAAAGCTGAAGCGTTTGGTCCTGGATTAGAATTTGGCACAACAGATCAGCCATGTAAATTTACAGTACGTTTGAAAGGAGACGCTGGATTTACACGCATGAGGGTTCACATACTGGGTCCCTCACGAGCAGAACCTATTGAAATGACAGAACAAGATAGTGGAACTGCTATTGAAGTAACTTATCATCCGTCGGCTCCTGGAGATTATACTATACGTGTTCTCTGGGGTGAGGCTCATGTAAAAGGGAGTCCCTTTAATGTGCCAATTGAAGGTCCTACTGTTAATGATGTATCAAAGGTAAAGGTCACTGGGGAAGGTCTTAAAGGAGGCAATGTCGGAGAACCATTAAAATTTTTCATTGAAGGAGAAATTGGAGCTGGACCTGGTCCTTTAGGCGTTAGAATGATAGGACCATCAAAACCAAAATTAGTAGCCGATGATTCTAGTGATGATGGAGTTGAAGTTACTGTAACTTGTCGAGATCCTGGTGAGTATCAACTCATTATGAAATGGGGCGAAGAAGAGTTACCAAACAGTCCGTTTACTATTAAGATTGAAGGAAAAGGACGAGATATCAAACCAGAGCTATGTATTGCACTAGGCGATGGTTTGACTCATGGTGTCACTGGGCAGACTGCTAAATTTATCGTGACAATACCAGATGAAGCTGGACCAGGGTCATTGGGTGTCTCCATTTCAGGGCCACACCCGCCCAAGCCTATTGATATCGTCAACAATCTAGATGGTACTATGGAAGTCTCTTATTTGCCTCATGCTCCTGGTGAATATAAGATTGAACTATTGTGGGCTGGAGAACATATCAAAGATAGTCCATTCACAGCTAAAGTTACTGGTGAGGCTAGTCGTAATCCAATGTTAGTCACAGCAAGTGGTGATGCTCTCAAGAAATCTATTGTTAGTGGTCAGTTGGCGACTATCTTCATTACACCTTTAGAAGGGGCAGGAGCTGGGCCACTGAGAGCTAAAATGGAAGGTCCTGCAAAAGCTGATCTACATTTACAAGCTACGCCTGAGTCAACATTTGAAGCGTCATTTTGTCCCAAGGAATCAGGAGAATACAAATTGTATTTTATGTGGGGTGATGGTGATGATGATACTGCTCAAATCCTTGGTAGTCCATTCACTATTAAAGTAGAAAAGAAATAAACTTGTTCATTCTGTCTCAATCTTATAAACTAGCAGAATTTCTTGATTTCTTAGTAGACCCATTTTTAACTCTTATGTTTAGTATCATTAGACATCTTTATTTCCACACAATGATTAAATTGTATAATACATTGATTAACAAAAAATGTGTCACATTTCATGTCCTGCTCTTCACTACTTAATATGGTATTGGCCAGTGAAACCACAGACTCAATGATGACCATATATGGTATGATTCATTGTTTAGCTTGGCGAGTTTACCTGTTGACAAGACCACAAATATGACTACTAAATTATGACCTTACATAGTGACTTTGAAGCATCAACCACAAATATTAATGTAATAACACAAAATAAGATTATAATTACACTGCATAAGGAACACACATAGAAACTGTTTTGTTCATAACTTGTCCTAATGCTAATCTCCAAATATCTGCTAATAACATTATAATCATCATACAACCAAATGCTGTAATAATGACATGTCCAACAGACCACGTCTCCTGTTCATCAATAAAATAAAAAGCAGGAAAGCTCACCATGAAGAACATACTATAAAACACAGAACCTGTTGTCAACATACTATAATAATCAGGATATGTATAGTATGGAAAACTACTAATAGTATATGTCTCTAGGAAAGCAGTCGATATTGAGAGTACAACGACTGATCCTCCTCCCATAACATACTGTATCGACATGTTATATGAGAAGATATTAACTACTGCTCTCAGGAGTGGTGTGACAAGTATATGATAAGATAGAAAGTAAACATGTGTCATAAAATACATTGAGACTGGAACAGCGTTAATTTTGAAGCCCACAGCTAAGGGACCCGTATAACACATACCTAATATATTGTAAAAATAGTGAGTGAAGAAGTGGTTGCCGAGGTAACTAAGAATAGCAATAAATATATTAGCTTTGACAATATATCTCTCAAAATAATTTAAATGTCTTTCCTTCTTATCAGCTAATATTAGAGGAAGTAGAATACAAGGAAATGAGAGGGTCACACCCACTTTGAGGTAATCATTAGCCTGAAAACTTTCGTAAAGCCTCATTTTAACAATAACTGCCATTACAGATATCCATAGTACAGTATAGTATAGTATAATACGTTCACCAAATTGCTTGCTAAACGATGATGCACTCCAAAGTACTGCCATAATTCACTAATGATTTGGGTGGAGCTTATATCCAAACTATTAGGTGTAGCTAACATATATACTGATTCAATAAGTTCATTTTGTATTAATTAATGAGAAATGGCTACATTCGAAAATCTTCCCAATTTTCGCCAAGCTGGAGGAGTTGGTCTTACCAATAGACACGGTCAACGAGTAAAAGATGGTCTCCTATATCGATCTTCAAGAACAGATTTCATCACAAGTAAAGATAAGACACTCTTCTTACAGCTTAGTATTAAATCTATAGTTGATTTGAGGAGACAATCTGAATTTGAACGTGCTGATGGAGAGAAACTTTTACAATCATTGTATCCAGTATGGATAGTGAAAGATGGAACAGTGAAAGAAATGAAACCTTCAAGACGCTGGGGTAAAAATGGAGGCTCACAACAAACACAAGATGATCCCAATACCATTGGTCGACGTTATCTTGTTAATATGTGGACTATGGAATTAATATGGTCTATCTTTAAACAATTAAACTTTATCATACGATGGATGTCCCTGCTCTTAGCACTCATAGATTGGTTTGTTGGTAGCCATATCTTTGTCAAATTCTATGCAAAACTTGTCGTGAACCACCAGTCAGTCACAGAGCAATATCTCAATATACTGGATTATACAAAACCTGCTATTGTAGATGTCCTACGTCTTATGTTACAAGATGATAATTTACCAATGTTAATCCATTGTGCACATGGTAAAGATCGTACAGGTCTGATTATAGCTATTCTACTTGGCTTGTTAGAAGTAAGTGAACAAGATATTGCTACTGATTATGCTGAGTCAGAGGTAAGTACATTATTAAAGACAATTTCCATTGTATTTGTTAAATAGGGTGGACTAGCTTCAATAAAAGATCGGGTCTATAAGGAGATTGTGTTAAGATATGGTTTTAATCAAGAATGTACTCGTGCAGATAAATCTACAATGGAAGAAGTATTGTATTACATCAATGAAAAGTAACTGCTTCAGTATCTGCTATATTAATAATATATTCTTTTATTATCAGATATGGTTCTATCTCATTGTATTTGTTGTCTGCTGGATTTACACTTGAAGAACAGGAAAAGCTCAAGAATATATTTCTTGATTAATTATCAAATTTTCATTTATTAATTTAATTTTCATTCTATTAATTAAGGGTTGTCCTCTATAGTTAATTAAAAATGGCTGCTTTTGAAAATCTTCCCAATTTTCGTCAAGCTGGAGGAGTTGGTCTCACCAACAAACATGGTCAAAGAATAAAAGATGGCCTCCTATATCGATCTTCGAGAACAGATTTCATCACGAGTAAAGATAAAACAGTCTTCTTACAGCTTGGTATCAAATCTATTATTGACACTAGAGGTCAAAAACCATTTGCTGAGTCTGGTAGTAAGCCATTACAAGACTTGTACACAGCTGCTAAAGTAAGAGATGGTGTTGCATTTGATATTGAGCCTCCAAGTGAAACCTCCATTGGTCGTCTTTATTATGTTAATTTCTATACAGAAAAATTGAAATGGCATATATTTAGACAAGCTCACATCTTGATTCGATTATTGTGCGCATTTATTTTATACCCAATTGATAAATTATTTGGGACAAAGCTGGTTATCAAACTCTATGGAAGACTGGTATTACGACATCAATCATTAGTGACGCAATATCTAGATTATTTAGAATATAGTAAACATGTTATCGCTAGCACACTAAGACTGTTACTAAATATAGAACTACCAGTACTAATACATTGCGCATTTGGTAAAGATCGAACTGGTGTACTAGTAGCACTGATCTTGAGTTGTCTTGAAGTGGATGACAAGATTATTATTGAAGATTATGCAAAGTCTGAGGTGAGTAAACCCCTGATAATTATATGTTTTAATTAGTTATTGCTTATAGGAAGGGTTGTTGGTGATGAAAGATCACTTATATCAAGAACTAGTAGTAGATTGGGGCGTGGCACAACATAATTGTCATGCTGTGCCTGAAACAATGGAAGGTGTACTTGTTGAATTAAGAAAAAAGTGAGTAATTTAATAGATATCAATATATTATAACTTAATATTATTAATACATTATTATATATTAATAATATTAATATATTATTATATATTAATAATATTAATATATTATTATATATTGGTAACAGATATGGCAGTGTATCTGACTACCTAACATCAGCTGGGTTCACAATGGAAGAACAAGCCAAGTTAAAGTCAATGTTTATTGAAGATTATTAATTGATTTACATTATTTATTGATCATATAATGACTAATTGGTCTTAATGGAATATTTTTTGTTCTTATGGGAGATCTCTTACCTCCCTTTTGCCCACAAGTTCTTTTAGCAATAGGTTGTAATGGAATATGGGCGTGGCTAAGTGATCTCTTGTTGTGGGTGGGGCTGTGATATTCAGTAATGAAACAATCAGGATCTTGACCACACCCATTTACAGGACTTGACAGAATATTTTCAACTGATTTAAGAATTTTTGGAGGACTCTGGACTTCAGATTGTTCAAGTAATTTCATTCCTTTTTGATAATCTAATAAATAGACATTAATCACAGGGACATCCTCCTCTTTTAGAATAATTGTTATATGTACCTAATTCAGTATATTCTTCAGCATATCCAATATATCTCTCATGAGGTATTTTACTCATTGAGGAACACCATATACGAAAATCGCATGCATCAGAGCAACTGGCAATCTAAAAACAGATCATGTGACTGTCATGTGATTTAGTAGGTATGATTAACCTTATCTAACTGGTAAGGGGCCCAAGCAACAGCAGTGACTTCTTTAGTGTGTCCCAAGAGTATAGTGGGCGGAGTCAATGGGTCCTCAGTATCCCATATAAAAATATTACCACAACTAGATCCTGAGATAAGAAATCTACGCTACCATAATATAATAGTACATGTACATCATTGTAGTACCTTCCTGAATAACTGAGTGCTGATTTGATGTAAAATGTTGAATTTTTATGACCACTAAATGCCTTTACTTGAAATATAATATTATTAATTATAATTTAATTAAAAAGGGACTTACCTGGTGTCCCTTTTAATCTGATACTATCAAATACGTAGATGCTATAAGTAATATTATAGTTGCCATGGTAACACTGTATATACACATCACTTACATGTTATCCATACATGAAGCATAGAGGTGAGAATTATATGGATCACTGACCAATGAGGTAAACCCTATTGTATATAAAATAGATTGACCTTTTAGATCTCATGTACTTACCATATGATCTTTTTGGATCAATATGAGGTAAAGAAAAGGTGAACCAGGCCTGAGGTGGTGAGCGTGTCATGTGACTGTATGTACGACGAGTGTCCCAGAGTTTAACAACACTAGTATTAGTAAACAGTATATTAATAAACAATATATTAGTAAACAATATATTAATAAACAATATATTAGTAAACAATATATTAATAAATGATATATTAGTAAACAATATATTAGTAAACAATATATTAATAAATGATATATTAGTAAACAATATATTAGTAAACAACATGCGTTATTTGCTTACCCATCAGCAGTTCCAACTGATGCTACCAAATAATCTTGATGAAATAAAACAGAGGTCACTCCATTTTGATGATCAACCATCTAATATGTCATTATAACTATAATGAGGCATAATATTAAGGAGTTACCCCTATTGGTGACGACCCATTTGATGAGGGAGAACACCCATTTAAGGAACGTCTTTGACCTCTACCTTTATGTCTGACTACCACTCCAGTAGAGTCTAGTTTCTTATGAGCCATGAAAATAGAATTTACTGGTTTGTGGTGTGAGTCTGGGAACGAGTCTGTCATTAGAACATGAGTATGAGTCTAGATACCTTTAGTAGCACATCTTGTATCCCACATCATGATACATCCATCACGTCCACCAGATATCAACACAGCTATACATAATATATATAATTACTGTCTTAATTACAGGAGCAACTGACCTGGGTTATCTTGTTGAACATCAACTGATTTAATGCTAGCAGTATGACCTTTGAACTTTGTGACAAGTTTACTGGTGTGTACATCCCATAGTACTAACCCTGGATCACCTGATGCTGTTACCTAGGCAACCATCACAAGGTTCAAAATATGTACAGGAACTTACTAATTTTGTATCCTCTATCCATGCAACATCAAAAATGGCGTTCTTATGAGCTGACCATTCTAAGTTAAAACTCTCTCACACACATACATAAAGAAATACTCTACCTTTTATCAGTGACTGATCAACATGTTGACGTGTGTCCAATAGACGAACTGATCCCTCCTCATCCACTAGGGATAAAAGGTTGCCATAGAGACCAGTTGAACTGAATTTACATGCAAATGGTGGTACAGGTTGCTATAGTAACAAGGAGTCATATATTACGTGTAACAATGGACTTACTCCAGTAATGTTACCATATATTGTGACTTCATCTTTGTAATGACAATTAAAGTGTTCAAGAACACTACATGTTATTAGTTCTATAACAAAATAGCAAACTATGATAGTTCAATAAGAGAGACTTACTTGTTTTGTCTTCAAACAAACTCTTACTCCTTCTTGTTAGAAGATTGTACATGTTCTGCCTCTTCTAGTTTCCCGCCACTTTAGGCGGTAAAATAAAGCCACGCCCACAATAAAATGAATACACTTGCAAAGACAATATCCTTTATTAAATGGATGGTGGTAACGTAGAGACCATTGAGCCTTCATCAAAAAGCGATGAGGACAGGAGACCATCAGATTCTTCAAAAATTGGAGAAAGCATTGATGATGTTAATGTTGTCCCAATACAACCAAAGGAATTGAGTTTGTTCCCTCAAGGATCTTCTGAAACAAGACGATTCTCTCTACAAGATGAACGACAAACAATGAAATGCTGCAAATTAAGTGATCGTGTCAAGGCATATAAAAACATTTTTGGAGAATGTCTTTCATTTATTGCATGCTTTGGGACATTTCTAGGAATACTTAGTCTCCAGAGCAGTATCAACTCAGCTCAAGGGCTTGGATTAACATCTAATGCTACTTCATATGCTTTTCTTATCATTATAACATTCTTTGCTCCAGCATTTGTCAAGTTAATAGGCAGTAAATATGCTCTGTTATCAGGTTACATCTTGTTTCTTGTTTACACCTTATGTAACTATTATCCTTCCTGGTACACCCTTATACCAGGTGCTGTATTAAGTGGTATCGCCCAAGGACCAGCATGGGTCTCGATGTATACTCATGCTGTCTTGGTAGCTAAAAAATATGCCATAGCTTTAAAGGAAAAACCTGAAAATGCTGTTGCTCTTTTTACAGGAGCAGTAGCCTCATCAGCAAAAGTAGCTCAAATTACTGGCAGTCTCATTTCTTCCATTGTTCTTATTAATATTAACAAACTCAATATCAGTGAAGTTAATATCTCCAGTGATGAGACTTGTACTAGTGTTGCAACAGAATCACTTGAACAAGGACTGCTCTTTTATATTTTGATCTCTGCCTATGTTTGTGTAGTTCTATTTGGTATTTTTGTTACCATAACATTTATGGATCATCTTGGAACTGATAGTCCATTTCTATCTCCTAGTAAAATGTGTAAACGCTATATGGGAAAACCACTTGTTGTTGTTTTAAAAACTCTAGTAGATTGGAAAATGG
The DNA here is from genome assembly GCA_963693285.1 of Xestospongia muta. Taxonomy (NCBI): domain Eukaryota; kingdom Metazoa; phylum Porifera; class Demospongiae; order Haplosclerida; family Petrosiidae; genus Xestospongia; species Xestospongia muta. The sequence continues at coordinate 130,628 of OY848921.1, forward strand.
TCTTATTAAGTCCATTAATAACACTTGATGGTGCAATGTTAGGATATATATTTGGAGCTTTCCCTAAGGTCAGTAACTATTATTAATTAATTGATTTAGAACATTATTTCTTTAGGAATATATCGCTGATTGTGTGGGGGTGGAGTGGATAGGGTTTGTATTAGCAGTGTTTGGTGCTAGTGGTGCAATTTCTGCATATGTAACAGGTCGTATTGTTCGTTATTTACCACAATGTATTATAGTGTATATATCTATTATTGGATCATTTGGTATCTCTTTCTTTATCATTTTCTGGGAGAAACAATCTAGTTTTGTTGTCATATTTCTGTTTGCCGCAATATGGGGTTGGTGTGAAAGTACATTTAATTCAAGTGCCCCAGGTCAGACTGTTTTGTGAAAATAATATTATATTACTTATTTATATTATAGGTCTGCTTGGAATTCTGTTTGATGGAGAGAAAAGAGAAGCCGCCTTTTCATTGTTACAAGGTTTTATTGCTGTAGGTTTCGTCATTAGTTTTACAACAGCTCTAGTATTAAGTGCTGCTAGACAACTCTGGATAATAATAGTTTTACTGCTAATAAGTACATTGACATATAGTATCGTGTTCTTTAAGTCTTCAACTAAAGCTCAACTCATACCTTGTATCTATAAAGAGAAGGAAGAACAACAAGTTGAAGTAGAAGATAATCTAGAGCATTATAAAATGGAAGATATCAATTCTAATTTGTCTCCTTTCAATCCTCTCAGTCAACGACCTAGTATATCTGTGAAAGAAATACTAGAAGAAAAAAATTCAATATAAAAGTATTTATATACTGTAATTATTGTACTATCAATATCGTAAGTATTTAAAATCAGTGGTTTAAATTTTTCCATTGATAGAGCCTAATATATACAAAGTAAAAATATTTCCATAAACCTATTAAACACCATTGTTGATTTTGAAGTATTAACCTCTAAAAGAAATGATATTGTACAAGACAAGTTAGAGTTAATAAGTACAACACTTAATTGAACATCAAGGTACAGAGTCGCTCTTCAGCTACTATTTATGCTGTACAAACAATGACCTAATATATCTGAAAAAACAGTAGAAGTAGAAAAACTTAAACATATATTTTATGTGCGGATATAATAGTGTAATTATTGTTTGTGTCTAAGTAATCAAGTAAACCACACCCAAAATGGAATTTGATAATGATACAAGCAAAGATAATATTGATAATGATCTCTCAGTTCAAGATGACAATGAGCTCTTAATACAAAATGATATTGATCTCTCAGTTCAAGATGATAATGAGCTCTTAATTCAAGATGATAATGATCACAAGACAACAACATGTTGTAGTGACAGAGTAAGAGCATACAAGAACTTGTTTGGTGTCTCTCTCTCTTTTATACTTTGTTATGGTCCACTAATTGGTATGTTTAATTTACAGAGCAGTATCAATGCTGATCAAGGATTAGGGCTAGCATCTTCAGCTACTGCTTATGCTGTACAAATTATTTTTATCCTTGTTGTACCTGGTTATATACGACTTATTGGAACAAAATATGCTCTTACTTCAGGCTGTACATTATATATGATCTACATGTTAGTCAATTATTATCCTCGCTGGTATACATTAATACCTGGTGCTGTTTTTACTGGATTAGGTAATGCTATAGTTTGGGTAGCCATGACAGTTCATGTCACACATACTGCAGTCTTGTATGCTCCAGCATTAAAAGAGAAAGCTCAGCATTCAATAGGATTATTTTCAGGCATCTTTGTACTAGCTAACAAAGTTAGTCGAATTTTTGGCAGTTTGGCATCATCTTCTGTTTTATTCAACTTTACTCATGATCTTAATGACAGTGAAGAGATTATCAATACAAGTTGTGCTAATACTGATGCACTTCATGTTAAACAAGACATTTTATATTATGTTTTAATCTCCATATACACCACATGTACTGTACTAAGTATAGTGGTAGCACTAACTCTCATTGACCACTATAGTACTGATACTAAGTTTCAATCATTCAAAACTATATGTAATTCTGTATTCAAATCTGCAATTGATATAACTAAATTGTTTGTTCAATGGAAAATGTTGTTCTTGATACCTTTATATTTGGTGAATGGATTTGGTACCGTTTTTATATTGGGAGAATTCTCTAATGTAAGTTTGTGACTAACATGACATTATAATTGTTGATATCTTCTCTAGATCTACATCTCAGAGTGTGTAGGTGTAAGATGGGTAGGTTTTGTGTTCACAACATTTAGTGCTACTAGTGGAATTATCTCTGTAATTATTGGAAGACTATACAAGTTTATACCATTCTGTCTCTTTGTACTTATTGCTGTCATTGTTTGTCTCACTTTCTCTTTCTTCCTCATTTTTTGGGAGAGAGAAGCTAACTTTATTGTCATATTTGGATTTGCTATTGGTTGGGGATGGTGTGATGCCACTTGGCATACAGTCAATCAGAGTAAGCTCCTTAATAATAATAATATAATTGATATTATTTGTCTTGCAGTATTAACAGGTGTACTCTTTGAAGATAAAAAGGAATCAGCTTATTCAATTCTACAATTAGTATTTGCTGTTTCTTTGACAATAGGTTTTACTTTGCCATTGTTTTCTGGTACAATTGTACAGTTATCCATCATTATTATAATAGTAATGAAAGGCACTAAAGTGCCGAACCTCGCTGTAGTTTCTAAGTTATTTATAAATTCTATGCCAGCTTAGGCCCAGCTATGATGTTGTTATTGCAAGAAAATTTATTAACATTCCAGAAGGTGTGGTTATAAAATGGCAAGCTTTGTCATTCTGTATATGCTCATTAATTGTTGCTTGATTTCTAGCTTTGTCATGTTTGTGAAGCAGTAACTGAATAAGTGATAGTATCATTCAATTCCCAAGCAAGATTAAGTGCTACTTTCGTGATGAAAAGTTTCTCTGAGTCTTTACATGACCCTTTAAAATCTATCAATATTTCATATACAAAATTTATTGTAACTTGAAGATGAAACCTTCTTTGGAAACGTCCCGTGGTACAAATATAAATCGATATATTATCTATTAGTAGCAGTCTTTTCAGTGCTTGGAGACGTTTCCTGAATGCGTTACTTCACTCCAAGTCCACAAAACATTTTTCAGAACTTTTCTAACGATTACTTCGATCAACGGCCTTCTGTCTTGCTGATCCGTATTCCTCTGAGATTGTTTACAACATGCTAAAAAATCTCCACGTTAAGTGTTTTACTTTTCGAGAAACGGCACTTGACCTCTGCAGCCTGAAAAAATCTATCAATATTTCATATACAAAATTTATTGTAACTTGAAGATGAAACCTTCTTTGGAAACGTCCCGTGGTACAAATATAAATCGATATATTATCTATTAGTAGCAGTCTTTTCAGTGCTTGGAGACGTTTCCTGAATGCGTTACTTCGCTCCAAGTCCACAAAACATTTTTCAGAACTTTTCTAACGATTACTTCGACCAACGGCCTTCTGTCTTGCTGATCCGTATTCCTCTGAGATTGTTTACAACATACTAAAAAATCTCCACGTTAAGTTTTTTACTTTTCGAGAAACGGCACTTGACCTCTGCAGCCTGAAAATTCTTTTGCGAGTTTTAAGCTTCTGTTTTCCTTGACGATGTTCTTGACACTACTGTTGTAAAGTCCACATGCTTTTCTATTCGTTGCTAAACGTTGGTAGCTGCTAATGCTTCGGTTGCCAAGTTATAGCAGTTCAAAAAAACAACTCTGGTAACAGACACACACACACACACACACACACACACACACACACACACACACACAAACAGACTACAGTACCCTCGCTATGCGCCCACGCACAGCGAGGTTAATTATAGCATCAGTTACTACCACTATATTATCAATCAACATTTCTAATAAACCACAATGTACACACTTCTCTAAATGTTAAAATTTCTTTATTTAAAACACTCAAAGTTATTTACTTGTTTTTTTAAAAAAATTCTAGTAAAAATGATAAAAGTGCTTTAGCTTTTTCCCACAGCATAGTTTTGAGACCTTTCTCTTTATATGGTGAACCTTGTAACAATCTCAACTGTTTATCTCTTGTGTCAATCCATTCCTTAGTAAGTAAGAGGAGTGAACCACTAATAATGATATTTGAACATTCTTACTTGAAGTTCTCCACGATACATTTGCAAATTTAAATCATCTTTTGTTCGCAGTCTTTTACCTGAAAAATTCACCTCTTGCTAATAATGAAATATATAGTCATACACAAGTCATGTGATAGTCACATGATAGCTTACACTAGGTATCAAATCAAAGTCAATTCTTTTCAGATTTCTTAAAATTGAATTAAAAGTTTGGTCTTTTCTTTCTTGTATGATTTGTTTCATCAATTAATGTCATTTCGTATTTTATCTGATTAATCTCTGAACCCTTCAATGATACCAAAACTCACTTCTTACAATCTGTAGACAACATAACTCATTGATGATAATGTTATTATATCCTTACATTCATGACAATTACATTCAAAGAGGTTTGAATGAATTTTACACTTCCTATATTATAGTTACGGTGATGGTCATGTGATAGTCATGTTACTCACCATCTGGACAAACCAGTTATTGACAACCATTTCCTCATACAAGATAACTAAAGGGGTGGAGTCAATGGCTGTGGTTTAATTGCACTGACATACTGTACCAAGTAACTGTGTGTCCATCACCTTTAACCTGAAAATGGACACATAATATAACAAATCAGTACAATAGCTAAAAATTACTTGTTTCCATTTCAAATTTTGTATTTCATAGAAACTATAGAAGTCTTCCAAACACAGTGTGTCATGTGACATAGTATCATCTCTTTGTAAACCCTTGAATTAGTGGTCAATGAGAGTTACTTGATATTCTGCTAAAGAGAGATTATTGATGCAAGAAAAATTAGAGCTAATAAGTGCAACGCTCAATTAAACATCAAAGTAGGGAGTGGATCTTCAGCTATTGTTTATGCAGTGCAAACAATGACCTAATATATCTGAAAAACAGTAGTAGAAAAACTTAAACATAAATTTATGTGCGGATATAATAGTGCAATTATTGTTGTGTCTCAGTAATCAAGTAAACCACACCCAAAATGGAAGTTGATAATGATACAAGCAAAGATAATATCGATAATGATCTCTCAGTTCAAGATGATAATGAGCTCTTAATACAAAATGATAATGATCTCTCAGTTCAAGATGATAATGAGCTCTTAATACAAAATGATATTGATCTCTCAGTTCAAGACGATAATGAGCTCTTAATTCAAGATGATAATGATCACAAGACAACAACATGTTGTAGTGACAGAGTAAGAGCATACAAGAACTTGTTTGGTGTCTCTCTCTCTTTTATACTTTGTTATGGTCCACTAATTGGTATGTTTAATTCACAGAGCAGTATCAATGCTGATCAAGGATTAGGACTAGCATCTTCAGCTACTGCTTATGCTGTACAAATTATTTTTATCCTTGTTGTACCTGGTTATATACGACTTATTGGAACAAAATATGCTCTTACTTCAGGCTGTACATTATATATGATCTACATGTTAGTCAATTATTATCCTCGCTGGTATACATTAATACCTGGTGTTGTTTTTACAGGATTAGGTAATGCTATAGTTATGGTAGCCATGACAGTTCATGTCACACACACTGCAGTCTTGTATGCTCCAGCATTAAAAGAGAAAGCTCAGCATTCAATAGGATTATTTTCAGGCATCTTTGTGCTAGCTACCAAAGTTAGTCGAATTTTTGGCAGTTTGACTTCATCTTCTGTTTTATTCAACTTTGCTCATGATCTTAATGACAGTGAAGAGATTATCAATACAAGTTGTGCTAATACTGATGCACTTCATGTTAAACAAGACATTTTATATTATGTTTTAATCTCCATATACACCACATGTACTGTACTAAGTATAGTGGTAGCACTAACTCTCATTGACCACTATGGTACTGATACTAAGTTTCAATCATTCAAAACTATATGTAATTCTATATTCAAATCTGCAATTGATATAACTAAATTGTTTGTTCAATGGAAAATGTTGTTCTTGATACCTTTATATTTGTTGAGTGGATTTGGTACTGTTTTTATATTAGGAGAATTCTCTAATGTACGTTTGTGACTAACATGACATTATAATTGTTGATATCTTCTCTAGATCTACATCTCAGAGTGTGTAGGTGTAAGATGGGTAGGTTTTGTGTTCACCACATTTAGTGCTACTAGTGGAATTATCTCTGTAATTATTGGAAGACTATACAAGTTTATACCATTCTGTCTCTTTGTACTTATTGCTGTCATTGTTTGTCTCACTCTCTCTTTCTTCCTCATTTTCTGGGAGAGAGAAGCTAACTTTATTGTCATATTTGGATTTGCTATTGGTTGGGGATGGTGTGATGCCACTTGGTATACAGTCAATCAGAGTAAGCTCCTTAATAATAATAATATAATTGATATTATTTGTCTTGCAGTATTAACAGGTGTACTCTTTGAAGATAAAAAGGAATCAGCTTATTCAATTCTACAATTAGCAATTGCTGTTTCTTTCACAATAGGTTTTACTTTGCCATTGTTTTCTAGTACAATTGTACAGTTATCCATCATTATTATAATAGTAATTATAGCATCAGTTACTACCACTATATTATCAATCAACATTTCTAATAAACCACAATGTACACACTTCTCTAAATGTTGAATTTCTTTATTTGAAACACACAAAGTTATTTACTTATTTTAAAAAAATTGTTTTATTCCAGTAAAAATGATAAAAGTGCTTTAGTTTTCTCCCACAAGATAGTTTTGATACCTTTCTCTTTATATGGTGAATCTTGTAACAATCTCAACTGTTTATCTCTTGTGTCAATCCATTCCTTAGTAAGTAAGAGGAGTGAACCACTAATAATGATATTTGAACATTCTTACTTGAAGTTCTCCACGATACATTTGCAAATTTAAATCATCTTTTGTTCGCAATCTTTTACCTGAAAAATTCACCTCTCGCTAATAATGAAATATATAGTCATACACAAGTCATGTGATAGTCACATGATAGCTTACACTAGGTATCAGATCAAAATCAATTCTTTTCAGATTTCTTAAAATTGAATTAAAAGTTGGTCTTTTCTTTCTTGTACGATTTGTTTCATCAATTAATGTCATTTCGTATTTTATCTGATTAATCTCTGAACCCTTCAATGATACCAAAACTCGCTTCTTACGATCTGTAGACAACATAACTCATTGATGATAATATTATTATATCCTTACATTCATGACAATTACATTCAAAGAGGTTTGAATGAATTTTACACTTTTTCTTCTTTCTAGAATCTTGTATTCTGAACACAAAAGCATCAACAATATATGCTATTACAACAGAGAGACATATCTGGAGAGGAAACTAGCATTTCAGTGTACATAGGCAGTCAACTCACTGTTGTGGTTACCCAAAAACTAATAAAAAAGAAACGAGCAAAAAGGTTGGTTTCCGACACAAATCCTTCCTATATTTTAGTTATGGTGATGGTCATGTGATAGTCATGTGACTCACCATCTGGACAAACCAGTTATTGACAACCATTTCTTCATACAAGATAACTAAAGGGGTGGAGTCAATGGCTGTGGTTTAATTGCACTGACATACTGTAACTTTGATAAATGTTGTCAAAATTATTTAACCAATACACTTGACTAGAAGAAGGTGTCCCATTACTTGTATAATAAGAACCAACTTCATAGAATGCATTCTCACTATAATAAAATAATGACTAGAGACTTCCATTACTTATAATGAACTTACCAACAACCAACATAGACTTTACCTTGAAATATTTCCATACCAATAATAGCAAAGAAATAATAAATTACAAATAACAAAAGGAGAACACTATAAGAAAGAGTATACTGAGATATACTGAAGTATACTGAGATATACCTTAATAGTCGATGTCCTAAAACAAACACTGTGTTCATTATGTCATAGTAACGTTTTCGTAGGCGGAGCAATCTAGATGATGACATGATTAATGAAAGAATATTGCTATTTATACCTCAGTAATTTAATAGGTCTGAACACAATGAGATAATGAAGTGTGGGATGATTACTTCCAGCGTCTAACTCAATACAGAGAAGTATAAAACTTGACAATATAATAACAAAGTCAAATCTAATGACATAAAGATGTCTATCTGAATTAATATCATAACATCAAACCTGTTCCACCATTTTCTAAAATACTCTATTGGTCCTACTGCTAGTAACCTAACAGTAACCTCAACAAGATAAACTATATATAGTGTATTATAAATATGCTGATATCAGCATAAATCACTTACTAATTGTAAAAACAAATGATCCATAAATAGCATCATGAGATGCTATAAAACGACCTCCACCACAATATCTATGATGACTGTCAGTGTCATTGTCTGCATTGTTAGCTCCATCTTTATCTAATAGAAAGAACAAGTTATAATACTTCACATGTAATAAGTGCATTTGGCTTACCACAGGGGAAGCTAGTGATAAAAGTATGAAGTATAAGAAATAATGCATTCAATTGGACAACAAATGCTAATAAAAAATGAACTAATTAAGAGATTTAATTAAAGGGCTTACCCATAATAGAATTAAAGTAATGAAACCTGATAATTTTGTGAAGAACTAGAGAACAAAATAGTTTTATTTAATTATTTTTAATTTATTATAATAATTACAGGCAAAAACAGGTCGTACTCTGATAGGGAACTCATCATACCAAGTAACTGTGTGTCCATCACCTTTAACCTGAAAATGGACACATAATATAAAAATCAGTACAATAATTAAAAATTACTTGTTTCCATTTCAAATTTTGTATTTCATAAAAACTATAGAAGTCCTCTAAACACAATGTGTCATGTGACATACTATCATCTCTTTGTAAACCCTTGAAGATACACATTACTTGATATTCCGCTAAAGAGAGAGAGAGAGAGAGAGAGAGAGAGAGAGAGAGAGAGAGAGAGAGAGAGAGAGAGAGAGAGAGAGAGAGAGAGAGAGAGAGAGAGAGAGAGAGAGAGAGAGAGAGAGAGAGAGAGAGAGAGAGAGAGAGAGAGAGAGAGAGAGAGAGAGAGAGAGAGAGAGAGAGAGAGAGAGAGAGAGAGATCAATATGTTAAAAGTCCATCTTACGTGTTCTAGGTTTATATTGTAACATGAAGAGAAGGAAATCATGATAATTGACTCCCTCTCCATCCTTAGCCAATACATAGTAAGCCAGTCTCAATGCCTCCCTAATTATAACAAACTAATGAATAATAAATAAATAAAAATATCGTACCGTTTGTGAAGAAACAATTTTCTAAACTTGTCTTTTTCTTCATCATTAAAGCTAGAATACACTACAGCCAACAACTTAAGAGATAATGAACAGCTGTACTATATATAGTATGTAACTGACCACATTTGAAAAGAAATAAAGTGTAACAAAGAGATATGTTATAAAGAAAATAGGAGACAAATGATTTTTAAAATAAGCTTCCATATAAACGTCAGGATGACTAAATAAACAAGATAATATTATAAATGATATATACCAACTAACTTGGCTGTTGTTAATGTAATAAATAAACTGACGAATGCTTTCAAATAAGAATTAAAGAACTAAATAAAAAATGTCATGTGATAAGTCACATGATTAAACATACCCCAGGATCAGCCTCTGCAAATAAATAGTACCCTATAATTCAGACCAGATATATTTGATTAATGAAAGGTTGCTATGGTAACATACCCATTAGAGCAAACACAGCAATCATAAAGAACAATAATATCATCACATCAAATATTGGTTTTAAACATTGAAAGATTTGTCGGAGAACTCTAAGGATTAAAACTCTTCAATCCCATTCCAGAATCCTCATTCTCATACCTTCTCATCCCAACCATAATATAACTATCAATAAAAAAAAACAATTCTCAAACAACGAGTAACCCTAAAATGATTTTTCTGTCTTGTTATCACAACCATAGCTTCAATGTACATCAGTAACATAACAACAGCCTACAATTTACATGAATAAGAAAAATAAGTATAATAAAAATGAAATGAATGAACACACCGACAACATAGCACGTTGTCTTAGAAATGTTTTCGGTTTCATCCATATAAACCTCAAAGTGATATTGGCACCAATAATAGTGAGAAATATCAACTCAAATAATGCATGAACCTACAACAGATGTCATGTCAATAGTAAATATACAATACATACTCCAATAACAAGTCCTTCATAATTAGCTGGGTATGGTATCAGAGAAGGAGTCTCAATAATAGCAAGTGACAACAATAGACATGATGCTATAAAGTCTATTGTATAGCACACTGGATGATGGAAAAGATGATATGCTATCTTAGAGTAGCGACCATTAGGATGAGAAGCAAATTTGTCGTTTTGTTCTCCTTCCTTTACAAATAAAGCTGCCTCCTATAATATCCCAAAATGTATAACATATAATGAAATATTAATAGAAAACCTCATATTTAGTACGATTAGAGTCTCTTAAATATGGAACAAATTCATGGAACCCTTAAAATAGAAAAAACACATGCATTATATGGAGCCACACCCCCAAACTTACCTGGTACTTCAGTAGAACGAGAGAGAACAGTCCTTGGACTGATAATAGTACCACTCTCATCTACTGCCCGAGGAGAAATGGGCGGAGGCTGTATCTCAACAGTCCCATTCCCAGCCTCAGAATCATCGTCAACATAACCAGGATTGAGAGCTTCTGAAAAATGTCTAGGCCCTGATTCAGATGACATCCCTCCAGAACTTGCTCCAGTGCCCATCACGCCATATTGAAGATGACCTTCGCGGAGAAGAGGAGCATGGACTGATTCACTATATAGTAAACGAGGTATACCACCCGAACTAGTACCTCCTGGTGTGGCCATTGTGAACTGCAACCTTAGAACTGTCTCAGGCTTCCTCAATGAATGTCTTCTTTTAATGGAAAAGCTATGAATATTATTAAAAATGACAGCTAGACTGTTGCTCACACTAAGGTATGTAATGTGTTTATTATAATAATTTATTAGTGTATCTTATTATAGGAGCTATTGTACAACAGCTGATAGAATTAGAATATATACTAAAACTGGTGATAAAGGTAACCCTTTAATTAATACAATAATTATTATATTAAATAATAGGGACTTCTAGTAATTTTGCGGGACAACGACTACCAAAAGATGATGTCATTTTTGAGGCACTTGGAAGTAATGACGAACTCTCATCCTCTATTGGGTAGGTCATGTGACATCTATGGAAAGTCACATGACTTGTCATTGTAGGCTAGCACGGGAGTTTTGTAACAATGGTAGTACATTACCAGAGAAGTTACAAGAGGTACATTATATAGTCTGTTAGAACTACCACTATCTTTAAACCAGATCCAGTGTGTGTTACAAGATATAGGTTCCCATATTGCTACTCCACGGTCATCGGCTACTACTACTAAATTAGGTATTGTACACTGCCCCCTTCATTATAAGTTTATTATTGTAATTAGCTATAACTGAATTTAATAAAAGTAATGTTGAACGTTTAGAAAACTGGATTGATAATTTAGATACAAAACTACCACCACTAAAAAACTTTATTTTACCAGTGAGTAAGACCCTATAATTTGTTTTGTTAATAATTCTTATTAAAGTCAGGAGGTAAAGGAAGTGCCTGTCTTCATTTAGCTAGAACTATCTGTCGAAGAACTGAACGAAGGTGGGCGGAGCATAGTAATCAATTATTACCTATATTTCTAGGGTCATACCCTTGTATCGAGAGGGACATATTGATCCTCTGGTAGTCCAATATTTAAACAGGTGATGTCATGATGATGACATATCATTAAATTTTTTTATAGACTTAGTGATTTTTTATTTACGGCAGCCCGTTACATGGCTCAATTAGACGGAAAAGATGAAGTAATTTATCGTAAAATCCCTTAATTATCTATCAGGATTAGTTAATTGTAACTGACAATTACTGACATATTGACTAGCTCTTCTAACTTGAGTTAATAATAATTCTATATAATTATTAATAATAATTTATAATACCTTATATAAACTGACCTGCTTCAGCTACAGCTTGTGACAATCTATCAGCAGTTTGTTGATTCTCAACTTCTAATTTTTGTAATATCTCCACCTATTTTTAATATTAGTGTCATCAAAATAATTATTTACAGCATATATCACTTGAATATTATCAATTATGCTATTAATTAGTATATTAATTATGAGGGGCTTACCTGTTTATCTGGGGTATATTCTTGACTCGGTAAAGAGTCAATCAACGTCTCAATATCAAGTGCTGTACGTGTTATTAATGTAGCAAATAATGACGTATTATCTGTAATGCAGTTATTATGTGATTAACAAGAGGGATTAACTCACTCTCTGAATTAGATGACCCTTCTTTATCATCTAATAATGAGACAATAGAAGTCATGAATATTATTACATCATTTACCAGTTCCAGTAGTCTCTGAACCTTGTTGTAGTATACCAATACTGTTACAAAAATATTCTGCCATCTATAATAAGAAGAAATAAATATTCTGAGTATCTAATGACAGTACTTGAGTAACTGCTTCTTGTAATTGTGTTAACCTGTCAGCCATTTTATCAAGCTGGACCACACCTCCTTGTAGGTGTGGATTTTGTAATTATACTCACGTGATCCAACACGTGGAGAGTTTATTGGAAGTCTTGCACAACGTAGTAAAATCTATTGGTAATCTGACCTTGTTTCGTGTCCTTACAGACTTAAATGTAAGTAATTTAGTTATTTACGAGTATCTGCTATTGTTTAAAAAAGGATACGTTGAAATTTAAGGAGATTTATTCTTTTAGCATGCGTTACGTGGCAGCTTACCTGTTAGCCGTATTAGGTGGCAATGCAAATCCTTCTAAAGGTGATATTGTGGCTATCTTGGAGTCAGTTGGTCTGGAGATTGAAGATGAACGTCTTGATAAAGTACAGTTTGTATTTTGAAATATGTATTTAGTGTTTCTTCTAAAAACAGGTAATCTCAGAACTAAATGGTAAAGATGTCAATGAACTTATATCACAAGGAATGAGTAAATTGGCATCTATTCCATCAGGTAAGCTCCTGTCATAAATATATCTAATTTATTTTATTATTAGGAGGTGTGGCTGTTGCAACAGTTGGAGGTGGAGCTAAAGCTGAAGGTGGAGGAGAGGAGGCCAAAGAAGAAGCTAAGGAAGAGAAGAAAAAAGAGGAAAGTGACGAGGACAGTGACGAAGATATGGGATTTGATCTCTTCAATGACTAACTCTCTCATTTTTCTGATGTTTTCAGTTTTGAAGAAAGCAATTTTTTAAATTGCATATAATAATAATAAGAAAAATAATATAATGATTAATTCATGAGAGCTATCATGAGTTGGGACATTAAAAAATGCACTATAACATTGTCCTATTACTTAAGTCTACATAAACCAAACATTACTGGTAAAAATACAGCTATAGCTATTGTAATGGGCCAAAACCAGCTCTCATCTGAGGAATATGGATCTAATACACGAGGTCCTGATGTTTTCTTAAATTTTTTCTCTTTGTTAATTGTTTCTCCCCATTCTGTGTTTGGTTCTTGCTTTGGTTTAGATGATATATCAATAGGAGGCAAAGGAGGAAACTCTAAATTAATTATGAACTAATAAATCAAGTTATTAAAGGAACTTACCCTGATAATTGCCTTTAGCTACAACAATAGCATTTATTTTAGGATTATCACGAGTAGCCTATATTAAACAATAGAGTAAGCCCCTTCATTCATTACTCATTATACATTATACCTTAGCAAACTCAACAACTAGGGTACCATCAAAATCACTTGTCTCACTGTTCACAGTTATCTGTCCATCTTTAATAGTAAATGGTATTATTTCATCTAATGCTACAGCTCGTCCTACTCTAGCAAATATATCTAAGTTATTAATAACTGTATGATGGTTATTAAGTACCACATCAAACACCTGAAAAAGAAATGGCATTTTATGACATCATAATTAGAGGTGTGGTCACCTTCTCATCAGGTCGTTGAAAGTAGACCTCTGCAAATTTAAGTACTACAAAATAATCTCCATCTGATGATATTGGAATATCATAGGAAAAATCACGATAATGGTAACGCTCTGTTTGGTACAAAATTTGGTCTTCAGGTGGTACTCGTGCTATCATAAGTCCTTTACCATAGTCAGAGGCCACACCTGCATCATTGTCATCTTTACGATACTTGATACCATTTTTATCAGTATGTCTAGGGCCTCCACAATTAACAGCATATAGAACTTCATAAGCTGACGTCATCATTAAGAGACTTGACACGAACAGCAGCACTATAAGTTGTTTCATCCTCGAGTTGTGTGCGAATGTGTGCCAATGATCAATTACTATAGTAATAAGAAGATCCTTAAATGTCCTAATTCCCAGGTTATTGAAATGAATGGCTTTAATGCGCATGCGCATAAGACACGTGGAAGTTACCTGGGATGGCTGCTGTCAAAGCCCTCAATCCTAAAGCCGAAGTAGCTCGAGCTGCCCAAGCTCTGCAACTCAATATTAATGGCGCCAGAGGACTTCAAGAAGTCTTACGGACTAACTTAGGTCCTCGAGGAACAATGAAAATGTAGAGATATTACTTTGCAATTGTTCAATATTAATTTGTTAATAAAATAGGTTAGTATCCGGTGCTGGAGATATTAAACTGACAAAAGATGGCAATGTCTTGCTTCATGAAATGGTATGTATTTTATAATGGTTGCTATGGTAACATTTCCTTTTACAGCAAATACAACATCCCACGGCATCACTGTTGGCCAGAGTAGCTACAGCTCAGGTAAGAGATAATACATTATATGGTAGTCAGTATAATATATAGGATGATATTACTGGAGATGGTACAACATCTAATGTTCTAATTATTGGAGAACTCTTGAAACAAGCTGATGTTTACATATCAGAGGTATGATGAGTTAATATTATTAATAATTGTTACTAATTAATAAGGGGTTACACCCTCGTATTGTAGTAGAGGGATTTGGAAAAGCCAAAGAGAAGGCCTTACAAGTGAGTAATAGATTATAGAACTGATCATAATAGTCTAGTAGATATTGGAAACTGTTAAGGTAGTTCATGAGATGGACAGAGATACACTTATCAGTGTAGCTCGTACTTCGCTGAGAACTAAACTAAGTCCAGAAATAGCAGATGTGTTGACAGAGGTATGTGCTATATAGAATACATCCTGTATCTGTTTCTGTAGGTGGTTGTAGATGCTGTCTTATCTATCAAGAAATCAGATGAGCCTATTGATCTTCATATGGTGGAGATAATGGAGATGATGCATCGTACTGATACTGATACAAGGTATTGATAATGTGTTAAGATTATTAATGATAGTTGTTGTAGGTTAGTTCGAGGGTTAGTCTTTGATCATGGTGCTCGTCATCCTGATATGAAGAAGAAAGTCACTGATGCTTATATTTTAACATGTAATGTATCTATGGAGTATGAAAAAAGGTGGGTGTGGTCTTTCTAGTTGAGTTTATTGTCTTTTTTCTGTAGTGAAGTTAACAGTGGTTTTTTTTATAAGTCTGCTGAAGAGAGAGAGAAACTTGTCTCGGCTGAAAGGAAGTTCACTGATGATAAAGTTCGCCAAGTTATAACATTAAAAAAACAGGTCAATAAAAATAATCCTTTGTTTATTAGTCAACTCCTTTATTAGGTCTGTAATGGAAGTAATAAAAGTTTTGTTGTAATAAATCAGAAGGTAAGTTCCTATTAATTACAATTATAATTATTTTAATTAAAGGGGATTGACCCAATATCTCTGGATATGTTAGCTAAGGAGGGAATACTGGCATTAAGGAGAGCTAAACGAAGGAACATGGAGAGGTAATATGTCCCTGTAATTATAATAAAAATAGTTTATTAATTAGATTGGTGCTTGCATGTGGAGGTGTGGCTATGAATTCATTTGAAGATTTAAGTCCTGAATGTCTAGGACATGCTGGATTAGTTTATGAACATGTTCTGGTAAATAAATTGAATGTATTAATCTAATTATCTTTATATATTATAGGGTGAAAATAAATATACCTTTTTAGAAGAAGTAACTAATCCCCATTCTGTTACTATACTTATCAAAGGACCTAATAAACACACATTAACACAAATTAAAGATGCTGTACATGATGGATTGAGAGCTGTTAAGAATGCTATTGAAGATGGTTATTATTATGACCTAAAGGGGATCCTCCTTAATAATATCTTTTTATTATTTTAGGTTCTATTGTTCCTGGGGGTGGAGCTTTTGAAGTTGCTGCATATGTGGCATTGACATCTTCTGAATTCCTATCAACAGTCTCTGGACGTGCTAAAAATGGTGTCAAGGTAACACCGACCTTGTTATTTCTTATAACTTAACTCTCTACTGCTAGGCTTATGCTGAAGCATTGATGATCATTCCAAAAATTCTTGCTCAAAACTCTGGGTTTGACCCTCAAGAATCATCTGTCAAACTTCAAGAGGAATATGAGAGCTCAGGTCAACCTGTTGGACTTAACTTGACATCAGGAGAAGCCATGATACCTCCAGATGAAGGAGTATGGGACAATTATAGAGTTAAACGTCAGCTCCTCCATTCCTGGTATTATAATATATTATTATTATTATTTAATAGCTTCTTGTTCTCTTTAGTACAACTATTGCTAGTAATTTATTATTAGTGGATGAAGTTATGAAGGCGGGCATGTCTTCACTGAAAGGATAGAACGTTTATTATCAATCATGTTCTCTAGTAGTACCACGTGATTAAAATATTACGGACGTTTACGGAAATGTTTAGAAATTTGTAAAGAAATGAAATGGGCAATAAACATTGCGATTCCGTATACTTGGGTACGCCCATTTCCAGCATGGCTGTGCTGCTGATGCAAAGAAATCATATTTCTCGCTTCATAATACAACGATTATGGAGACCAATCAGTGATGAGTCATCATTCTTAGAGCCCCCACCTCGATATCTCGTGTTAAGTAGTGATTATAAAACTATTATCTGTCATCATCCAAGTCAACCTCATCCTATATCTTTGTCCAAACCTCTGAGATCTCCTAAAGCAAGGAGTGATACACTCACAGATGATCAGATAACTAAAATAAAAGAGTTGAGAACTCAAGATCCTTCAATATGGACTGTACAGACATTAGCTAAATTATTTAATGTGAAGAGTCGCTTGATCAGTAATGTTGCACCAGCTGGAGAGTTAAGACGACAGCAACTCATTAAAGAACAAGAGCAGATAGCTGAGATGAGACCACACAAGAGAAAGTTGTACTTAAAAAAGAGAGAAGAGGAACGACAGACAAAATTAAAGGAAGCAATGACTCGTTTAAATTATGATTTTCCTGGATTGAAATTTTAATTATTAATTATATTTCAGCATAATCAGCTTATGTCATTATCATTGTTAGCGATAATATAGAGGACAATTGCCTTTGTCAAGTTGCCACACCTCTTCAAATGCATCCACAACCCCTATTAATAACATGATGTCATGCAATTATCACATGACCACTCACTTTGATCTAAAGGTCCTTCCTCACTAGCATCAATATTAACCACTATGTGTTCCAATGAACTCCCTCCAATTATAACACCATCTATTATAATAGTAGATATATAACATGATAGAATTATACAGACCTTTGTGTTCTGGTTTCATAGCTGAGTGATGGTTCATCCAACGAAAAGTAGCACTGACCAGAGACACTTTATCAGGACCATAAACCTCATCTAATGTACGACTTATCGAGGTTATCCCATCAAAGACAGTTTTACGCCAAAACCTTTTCTGATATCTAAGCCAACATTATTAGAATATAATAATTATAGGATATATACTGACATTGGGACCCATTTGCCAGTTCCAAAGAATCTTCCATCATTGATGGGTTTATCTTTGTCATCATACTGGAGTTTACCAGTCAAAATACCACCAGCAAGCTACATAATTAAGTCACATGACTGTCACATGATGATGTATAACACTGACTGGATTATAAGCATAAAATCTTAATCCAAATTTTCTCAGACAAGGGAACAGTTCACCCTCTACCATCCTAGCATATCACATATTAAGACACCATACAATAGAGAGTCTTATATACCTAGTAAGAGGATTATACATTCCTTGGTAGACTGTGGGTAAAACCCATCCATTCTGCTTGCATATATAGTATACCTCAGCCTGTAATATTGTGTTATTGTGAGAGAAAATTACAAGTCTTTTATCCTTACCACTTGCCATGAGGTGTAGTTAGAGAGTCCGAGTTCTTTAAATTTACCCTCTACATTGTATTATTTAGATTTATCAAGACACGTGTCATACCTTTGTAAAGTTTTTGTACAGCAGAGAGTGTTTCCTCAATAGGTGTGTTATGATCAGGTGCATGTAGATATAGAATGTCTACTGAAGGAGCCTGAAGTCTCGAAAGAGATATTGCCATTTCTTCAAGAACTCTGTCATACTTCATACCTAAAACCAATGTATACTAGGTTGATGTAGTAGTGTCATTACCTTGAGGATTCCATGGGTTGACTTTAGTTGCAATAACACACTTTATAACACAACTGATAGTCAGTAATCTAGTATGCATATAATTTACCTTTGATTTGTCAGGATATCGACCAATAATCTCCTCAGATTTTCCATCAGTGTACCTAAAAAAGACTAAAATTTATAGTTATTATTTCCACATTATTACATGAAGGCTGTGTCTACTTCCTGGTATCCTCGAGAGAGAAAGACATTCAGGATATCATGACACTGCAAAGAAGAGAGGTGATCATATTATTAGTAATAACAGCAATTTTACTCCTTTGTCTTCTACCAACTTTCTCCTCCCCATCTCCATGGTGCCTAGAACAAGCCTCAAGTTGGAAGACATTTTGCTCTGCAAATTTGAAGGTGTGACTGAATATAAAATTAGATTTATAATGGCTGGATCTACTGTTAGACTGTTTGAGAAAATTGCTCTTGCAGAAGCATATTCAAAGTAAAGTATGTAACAATGATATGAGTTTCTATTCTAATTCTACAGATTTCGACCAACTTATCCAAAAGAGATCTATGATAGAATAAAGAGTTTTACTGATAGACATGGTATACAGTTAGAGTTAGCAGTTGATATTGGATGTGGATCAGGTCAAAGTACTTTCCAATTGAGTCCTCTTTGTCAACAGGTTGTAGGAACTGATATTAGTCCAGCACAAATTGAGTGTGCTCAACAATCACCTGACAACAAGACCATATCTAATGTAGAATTTAAAGTAGCCTCCGCTGATCAACTCCCCTTTTCTGATGGATCTGTTTCCATGGTAACATGTGCACAAGCTTGGCACTGGTTTGATCCGGTAACAACTTATCCCGAGGTTTGTAGGATCCTCAAATTTCCTGGATGCCTTGCTATTCTTGGTTATGGCCAATTCTTGTTAAAAAATACTAAATGTGAAAAACTCTTTAAAGAGTTTTGTCACCGATCTATCTATCTTTATAGACATCCTGGATCAACTCCTGTTGACAATCTTTATCATACTATAAATCTTCCATTACCACAAGTGGAGAGATGTCAATGGATCATTGATTGTAATATTGAACTGCCCATCTTTATAAGATATTTGAGTACTACATCGTCATGGCAACGATATTGTTTAGCTCATCCTGGTACAAAATTGTTAGAAGATTTACAGGAAAAACTAAGTATTATTATTAAAGAGAAGATAATATCATTGAGTTATACAGTATTCTTATTGTTATGTCTAAAACAATAGTTTACATTTAGTATGTACAACCATGTTTTAATATTATATACTATTGATAATATTAAAACCCATTATTTGGTTTTATGGTAACTTATCTTAAGGTTTGTAGGATCCTCAAATTTCCTGGACATTTTAGTTATTCTTGATTATGGGCAATTCTTGTTAAAAAATGCAAATGTCAGCAGTCTATCTTTATAGATATCCTGATCAAGTCCTGTTAATAATCTTTATCATACTATAAATCTTCTATTACCGTGGCACAATTGGATGGATCATTGACGACTGTAATATTGAACTGCCCATCTTCATACTTCATAGGATATTTGAGTACTACATTGTCATGGCAACGATACCGTTTAGCTAATCCTGGTACAAAATTGCTAGAAGATTTACAGGAAAAACCAAGTGTTATTATCAAAGAGAAGATAATATCATTGAGTTATACAGTATTCTTATTGTTATGTCTAAAACAATAATATACTTAGTATGTCCAACCATGTTTTAATATTATATACTATTAATAATTATTATAACTGAATTTATAAAACCTTGGTTCATAACTAGCCTCACCCATTTACTCCAGTTAGTTCCAATGACTACAATTAGATTGTATGAAGGAGCTAATGTCGCTAAAAAATATTTAAAGTAAGTAATTAAAAAATCAAAATATAATAAGTGATGTTTCAACAGATTTCGACCAACATATCCAAAAGAGATCTATGATAGAATAAAGAGTTTTACTGATAGACATGGTATACAGTTAGAGTTAGTAGTTGATATTGGATGTGGATCTGGTCAAAGTACTTTCCAATTGAGTCCTCTTTGTCAACAGGTTGTAGGAACTGATATTAGTCCAGCACAAATTAAGTGTGCTCAACAATCACCTGACAACAAGACCATATCTAATGTAGAATTTAAAGTAGCCCCTGCTGATCAACTCCCCTTTCCTGATGGATCTGTTTCCATGGTAACATGTGCACAAGCTTGGCACTGGTTTGATCCGGTAACAACTCATCCTGAGGTTTGTAGGATCCTCAAATTTCCTGGATGCCTTGCTATTCTTGGTTATACCCAATTCTTGTTAAAAAATACTAAATGTGAAAAACTCTTTAAAGAGTTTTGTCAGCAATCTATCTATCTTTATAGACATCCTAGATCAGCTTCTGTTGACAATCTTTATCGTACTATAAATCTTCCATTACCACAAGTGGAGAGATGTCAATGGATCATTGATTGTAATATTGAACTGCCCAACTTTATTGGATATTTAAGTACTACATCGTCATGGCAACGATATTGTCTAGCTCATCCTGGTACAAAATTGCTAGAGGATTTACAAGAAAAATTAAGTGTTATTATCAAAGAGAAGATAATATCATTGAATTATACAGTATTCTTATTGTTATGTCTAAAACAATAGTACACTTAATATGTCCAACCATGTTTTAATATTATATACTATTAATAATTATTTATAAACCTTGATTCATAACTAGCCTCACCCAACTAGTTCCAATGACTACCACTAGGTTATTTGAAGGAGCTAATGTCGCTAAAAAATATTTAAGGTAAGTGATTAAAAGATCAAAATATAATAAGTTATATTTCAACAGATTTCGACCAACTTATCCCAAAGAGATCTATGATAGAATAAAGAGTTTTACTGATAGACATGGTATACAGTTAGAGTTAGTAGTTGATATTGGATGTGGATCTGGTCAAAGTACTTTCCAATTGAGTCCTCTTTGTCAACAGGTTGTAGGAACTGATATTAGTCCAGCACAAATTGAGTGTGCTCAACAATCACCTGACAACAAGACCATATCTAATGTAGAATTTAAAGTAGCCTCCGCTGACCAACTCCCCTTTCCTGATGGGTCTGTTTCCATGGTAACATGTGGATCAGCTTGGCACTGGTTTGATCCAATCTCAGTAGAGCCTGAGGTATATAGGGTGTTAAAATCTCCTGGATGTCTTACTGTTTTTGGTTACACTCAACCAATGCTACAGGATAAAAAATGTGATGTACTCTTTGACACTCTCTTTTCTATTACGTTGAAGGATTACTGGCATAATAACGTGAAGAACTTTCTAGCTTGTCTATATAACAATACAGTGACATTTTCTCTTCCTATTATAGAGCGACATGATGTCACTGCAACTTACACCATTACACTTGAT
Source organism: Xestospongia muta (assembly GCA_963693285.1). Taxonomy (NCBI): domain Eukaryota; kingdom Metazoa; phylum Porifera; class Demospongiae; order Haplosclerida; family Petrosiidae; genus Xestospongia; species Xestospongia muta. Next base: position 152,772 of record OY848921.1, read on the forward strand.
CAATTGTCAGGTTTAATTGAGTCTTGGTCAAGTTATAATACTTATTGTAAAGTTCATCCTAACACAACAGTGTTAACTGATCTTATTGATCAAATAAGAGAGATTTTATCAGGAGATACTGTAGATATGGTCACACCATATTACATGTACATCTGTAAAAAGAATTAAATAATGAAATTATAAGAATCATGTACTGATTGATAATATTAGAATTATTATTTTTTCTAATAATGTGTGATTATGTAACTTAAAAGTTAGTTTTCAAAGGTATTGACTGAAACTTTAAAATGAATGTGAAAGTTCTAGTACATGTAAAAGGTCTTTCTCACACTAATATAATATAATATAATATAATATAATATAATATAATATAATATAGAAACACTAACTCTTTCAATCCTCAGATAACAAGTAGATAATTTATAGAAAACAATCATTATAAATTGATTGTATTAGTTTACTGTGTAGTCCATTAATTCAACAATATTAGCCAAAACTTCACCAACTTTTCCAGCAAAGATTACTGATGTTAGATTGTTTTAAAATGCTGCACATGCTAAGGTCAATTCAAAGTAAACTATATATATCTTTGATCCCACAGATTTCGACCAACTCATCCAAAAGAGATCTATGATAAAATAAAGAGTTTTACTGATAGACATGGTATACAGTTAGAGTTAGCAGTTGATATTGGATGTGGATCTGGTCAAAGTACTTTCCAATTGAGTCCTCTTTGTCAACAGGTTGTAGGAACTGATATTAGTCCAGCACAAATTAAGTGTGCTCAACAATCACCTGACAACAAGACCATATCTAATGTAGAATTTAAAGTAGCCCCTGCTGATCAACTCCCCTTTCATGATGGGTCTGTTAATGCTAAATAATATTGATGATTTTATTAATGAGGAATACACTTTCATAGAAATATAGTCCTTTTATAAACAAGAAATAATTATTTTTATTATAGTAAATAAATTCACTAGTAAGATCACCACAGTTTGTACCAGTGTCTTAACACATTCAGTGGTAGTGTCATAAACTTATTATTCATGGTCAAGATATTGAAGATCACAAAGCATCCATAAAAGTTAGATGATATATAGAGTGTGTCTTTTTGAACCATTATGAAAGTGATAGCATATCATATGATCTAATATAAATATACAATTAACTATGTGTGACTTAAAAGAATTTTAACTTAATGTTTATAAGATTGTTTCTTTTCTTGTGGTGCCTATAAAATTAAACAATGATAAAAATGAATATAATTATTAGTAGTGTTGTTCTAGTTTGCTTAAAACATAGCTTTAGTTTTAATTATTAATTTTTAAGTCTTTTTAGTTCAACGATACCAGTAATCATATTCATAGCAATCGTTAATGAGATTCATAAGCGCACACCGTCGTGCCCCACAAGAGCATGAAGACAAAATCGTAAGTACATATAAAAGGAAACCAAAGCAGTCTTGGTTGCCAGTGTGTTGTAGGCCAGCGTCTGCAATGCATCATGACCTCTGAGATGGTTACCAGCATACTCTTCGGAGTATCCGAAAGGCGGACTAGGATACGGCTGGTAGTCTCCCTTTAAACGAGATGAGGCTTGGTATATTGTAGTCCCGGTTTAGTAATGACGATGATTTATTCCCGAAGCTAGAAACCCAGTACGGCTGGTTCGAAGTTAGGGCGACGTTCCAGCCAGGATTACCTCGTCTTCGGACGAGGGTTACCAAGCCAGGTGGCGGTCCCAGCAGGGAATCCTGGAGCCTAAGTGGAAGCCTGCGTGGAATTGAGTCACGAAAGATCGTTTGGGCAACACACAAGGGTTTTTTTTTTAATTATAATTTAATTTAATTATAAACAAATCTAATTATCTATTTATAAATCTATTTTAAGAGTATTAAAGAATAGTCAGTAAGGATGTTCAGGAGGTGAGTCAGTTGGACCATATGAATAACACAACTACACCTTTTTTAAGAAAGTAAAATGTTGAACTGGCAGGTCTAGGAGCAATAAATTATTTACAAAGTGTCATATGCAGAATATGTGTCAACAATTCTAAAATATTTTCTTTGCAATAACTTGAGTAATAAATATAATCTTTGAACTATTAAACTGTCTTCTTGTTGCTGTTGCTGTTTGATTTCCTAGTTCTATTAAAAGAGTATCCTCTAACTTGAGATAATCATTGTATTCCTACCAAAGCAATAGAAATGGACTCATACTTATATTTTCAGACCCAAACTCACTAATTTAGCTTTCTCTTCCCAACCACTATCTTTGCTCTGTTGAGGATTTTTTGAAATTATAATTCTATTTAATTATAAACAAATCTAATTAACTATGAATTCATCAACAACTATTATGAAATAATTACCGACATCGGTGAACAAAAGCCTGTTTAAATAACTAAAACTTAGGGCCAAGAATAAAACTGGTCCCATTTGAGCAAACTAGAACAACACTACTAATTATATTATATATATTTATTTTACTTTTTTAGAGCAATTAATAAATAAATTAGTAAATAAATAAATAATAGAAATCAAGTTAATATCTTAAAGTTCCAAGAGAGGAAGGCCTGCATCATCCTCCATACCTATATCACTCCTCCATTTCACTCCAGAACCTTTTAAACACAAGTCTGTTGTATAAATCAGCAAGAAAGATAGTCTAGCTCTTGTAGAAAAAACAATGTATATATAATTTACATTGATGGTATGTATATATCATATTGTCATTATTATTACAATCATTGGATTAGTGTAAGTTAATAACCAATATAAAAACACAAAAAAACAATTGTCTGTAAAACAAGTTATTTTCTACATTGATTCTAATAAAGAGTGCTAAAAAACCATCAAAGAAACAACAATACTACATTAATTGGTAATTTTTAACTAATGGAAATACTGCAACTAATGTAAACCATCCATTTTCCAAACGTTAAAAAGTGAAAAAATTTTCCCTGTGATACTGGGTGCTTCTTGGTATAACTTGACTGATGATGTAACAACATGTCCTATGATGACATCACTATGTGTCATAGAGTTAATAATGTTAGGTTTGGTTTAGGATTTAGGTGATGTCATCAATATTATGACATCATTATGTATCATTTCATTATGATGTCATCATAGTCCAGTTACATGCAAGAACCACCCAAAATACTAAATGTGAAAAACTCTTTAAAGAGTTTTGTCAGCAATCTATCTATCTTTATAGGCATCCTAGATCAGCTTCTGTTGACAATCATTATTGTACTATAAAACTTCCATTACCAGCGATGTGTTAGTTAACTATAACTAAATCTATTTTAGTATTAACAAATTTCATTATTAATTAACTAAACTATAATACTTAGCTTTTATATAGAACTACCTAAAACTGGAACTAAAAATATCTACTTTCAACTATAACTAAAATAACAATTGAATATTGTACTAGTACTTGACCATACCTTTTTAATTTTAAGCTCTTTGACGTTGCAACTGACATATTGTCAGTTCCTGCATCTTCTGCCCCGGTAGAGAGGGTGTTTTCTGTTAGTGGTGATGCATGTAGAGGGAAGCGTAACCATTTGAGTGGACAAAACTTATAGAGAGAGACACTTCTTAGAGTGAACAAAGCAATTTTGGTTTAATGATTTTGCTTACTTGATTGTTATAAAACGTTATTAATAAATACCATAACTAAAACTTGAACTAGAACTAAAATAAAATAATGAACATCATACTATAACTAAAAAAAATGAAGCTATGGCTTATTATAACTGTAACTGTAACTAGTAATAATTTATTATCAAGTACTATAACTACAACTAAAATGCCTTTGCTGTACTAAAATAACTATCCATTACCACAAGTGGAGAGATGTCAATGGATCATTGATTGTAATATTGAACTGTCCATCTTTATAAGATATTTGAGTACTACATCATCATGGCAACAATATTGTTTAGTGCAAAATTGATAGAAGATTTACAGGAAAAGTAAGTGTTATTATCAAAGAGAAGATAATATCATTGAGTACTAGTTATAAAGTATTCTTATGTTGTTATGTCTAAAGAAAACAGTATAGTATGTGCAACAATGTATTTACTATTAGTAATTATTATAACTAAATATAAAGAAAACTTTGTTTCATAACTAAAAACACCCAACTAGCAGATGGCTGCCATTAGGTTGTTTGAAGGAGCTAATGTCGCTAAAAAATATTTAAAGTAAGTAATTAAAACATCAAAATATAATAAGTGATGTTTCAACAGATTTCGACCAACTTATCCAAAAGAGATCTATGATAGAATAAAGAGTTTTACTGATAGACATGGTATACAGTTAGAGTTAGTAGTTGATATTGGATGTGGATCTGGTCAAAGTACTTTCCAATTGAGTCCTCTTTGTCAACAGGTTGTAGGAACTGATATTAGTCCAGCACAAATTGAGTGTGCTCAACAATCACCTGACAACAAGACCATATCTAATGTAGAATTTAAAGTAGCCCCTGCTGATCAACTCCCCTTTCCTGATGGGTCTGTTTCCATGGTAACATGTGGAACAGCTTGGCACTGGTTTGATCCAATCTCAGTGGAGCCTGAGGTATATAGGGTGTTAAAATCTCCTGGATGTCTAGCTGTTTTTGGTTATGCCCAGCCAATTCTACAGGATAAAAAATGTGATGTACTCTTTGACACTCTCTTTTCTATTACGTTGAAGGATTACTGGCATAATAACGTGAAGAACTTTCTATCTCAAGTATACAACAATACAGTCACATTTTCTCTTCCTATTATAGAGCGACATGATGTCACTGCAACTTACACCATTACACTTGATCAGTTGTCAGGTTTTATCGAGTCTTGGGGAAGTTATAATACTTATTGTAAAGCTCATCCCAATACAACAGTGTTAACAGATCTTATTGATCAAATGAGAGAGATCTTATCAGGAGATACTGTAGATATGGTCACACCATATTACATGTACATCTGTAAAAAGAATTAACAAGTGGAATTTATAAGAGTTAGGTATTTTTTCATTGAAAGATTTAAAATTGACAAGATTAAACATTAGAAATCTCTTTGAATTCCCACGTACACTACTATAGAAACATTAATTCTTAAATCCTTAGATCCAGATAACACAATTAGATATTAAAAAATAATTTTTCTAATAAGATTGTATTAAGTTTATTATTTACTGTATATCCCGTTGATTTGACAATATTAAAATGTTATTATTAGTAGATGAGTCTTAGCCAAAATAATTAAATATTTGCCAAATTTTCTATACGCCTACAACAAAGATGGCTGCCGTCAGATTGTTTGAGAATGCTGCACATGCTAAAGCCTATTCAAAGTAAACTATATCTTTGATTATTTAGTAAGAGCACTTGATCCCACAGATTTCGACCAACTCATCCAAAAGAGATCTATGATAGAATAAAGAGTTTTACTGATAGACATGGTATACAGTTAGAGTTAGTAGTTGATATTGGATGTGGATCTGGTCAAAGTACTTTCCAATTAAGTCCTCTTTGTCAACAGGTTGTAGGAACTGATATTAGTCCAGCACAAATTGAGTGTGCTCAACAATCACCTGACAACAAGACCATATCTAATGTAGAATTTAAAGTAGCCTCCGCTGACCAACTCCCCTTTCCTGATGGGTCTGTTTCCATGATAACATGTGGACAAGCTTGGCATTGGTTAGAACCAGCTTCTGTTAATCCAGAGATACTACGAGTATTAAAAAGACCTGGTTGCGTTGCCATATATGGTCATACGCTTCCTAATATACAACATGACGAATGTAAAGACTTGGTTGATAATTTCTATAAGAATACATTACGAGGTTATTGGCATGATAATCGCAAGTTAATAGATGAATGTTACCGTAATGTATCACTTCCTTTACCACTAACAGAGCAACAAGATATTGATATTAATACTACTAGTAGTGTCGATGAATATTTTGGCTATGTTGATACTTGGTCTGGTTACCAGTCTTATCTCACTGCTCATCCTGGAACAACTGTATTAGCAGATCTGAAGCAGAAAATACAAGATATAATATCACCAGACAATATTGTTAATGTTATGACATCATACTTTGTTATGTTAATGTCTAGGAAATAACTTTGTTTGCTTTTTTCATTTTATTTCTTACTTGAAGAAAGTGCCATAAACTTTGTATCTTGATGGTTAAAGTAGCTTCCGCTGATCAGCTGCTCTTTCATGATAGGTCTGTTTCCATCGTAACACGTAGAATGGCTGGCACTGGTTTGATCCAGTAGCAATTTATCCTGAGGTTTGTAGGGTCCTTAAGTCTCCTGAATATCTTGTTTTTGGTTACTATCAACAGTCTAAAGATAAAAGGTGTGATTCGCTTCTTAAACTTTATTCATATTCCATTAAAAATATTGCTGACGTGAATATTCTTAAATTAAAGATAATAAACCAATAGCATTGCCTATATTATTGAAGAGTAATAATTATTAAATGTAATTTATACAATTACCCTCAAAGAGTTTTCCAGTTATTTCAAATTTTGGTCAGCTTATGAAGCTTACCAATAACTTATCTGTTATAACAGTGATAACAGATGTCTTTTTTTATCAGATAAGAGAGATCTTATCTAGTAACTGTTGATGAAATTATATCATATTACTTGTTTACTGATTATGTTACAATGTCAGAACATTTCTGTTTTGTTCAACCACTAGGCGTTGTGGTTACTTTTGATAAATTCACTATAATAACTCGCTCATTAACAATAATAATATTTCATAGCATACAAAGAGTTAATAAATTGTCACAAAGCGTCAAGTTACTTGATCTGGTTTGGAGGTGTGTCTGGTCCGAAGATCAGGCGATCGAATCGTTTACTTTGTTGTGGTACCACCACCGCTCATGTAACTCGCCCCAGAATAACGCCATTGCTACTAATCTCATAAGAAGTTTGAATTCATAGCTTCCATTATTAATATTGGAAGCTGTGTAGCAGAGATGAGTACATTGAGTAGCACAACAGGTAGAGAGGTGGCTGCTGGTACACTATGGATGACCAAAGGAGAAAATACGAAGGTAGGTTGCAGAAATATTAAATATTTCATATATTATGCTGCATTTGCAGAAGAGAGTTAGGGTGGCTGCGCGTTGTGGTACACCTGACTGCACTTACCAAGGCCAACTTAATATATATGATGAATCGACTCTTGGAATGGGATCAATAAATATCAGTGAGCCGTCTCGAGTCATTACACTAGCTCATATATCAGAAGTATCTTCTTTAAATTCTACCCACCCAACACTAGCAGCAGGAGATTCAACTAAACACAATTCGTTGATGTTTCCAATGTCTCTTGATAACAATATGTATTCATCTCACGAATCAATGTGGGGATTTATGCTGTTACTACAAACTGGAGAAGCTGTTGAACTATTTGCTGATACTAGGGAACAGCAACAATTATGGATTAAGTATCTCCATCTAATGTCAATGTTCCCCTTCTCGCCAATTCCTGAAGAACCACGAGTCAATCCAATACGAAATAGCTATAGAAACAAACTTAAAGTATCAAATTTTGATGCAGGTGAGTTAAGATTAATTATGTTTAATATTCAAAGTGTTGGTAGTATCCTGTTTGTGTTAATATTATAGCTTATAAGAACACCTTTTATTCTATACCTTAAGAAGAAACAGCAGGAAACAGCTATTATATAATGTTAGATACCATATATGGGCATATAATGCAGTACTAGCTCTAGACAAATCATGTAGTGGTGTGACAGGGAAGGACAATGTGTAGAGCATTGTAATGTTGAGGAATTAAGTTTGTTATTTAGTGCTTCAATGGTGTGATTTCACGAAGCCATGAAATGCTACTCCACTAGATATTTTTTTAACCTACAGACTCAGTGTGGCCAGTCTATATCCTGTCTGAGGAAGTGGGTTCTAGGATACATGCATTAGGAGTCCACATTGTCTGTTTGCAGAGCGCTCTCTCTCAACAGAAACCAGCTCGAATGACTATCATTAGTCCATTAGATATGGAACCTATAGTGATGTGGGAAGCTAACAGAATGAGACGAACTGGTAGTCTTGGTAACTTGATCTTTATCGAGATTGGTCGACGTTGTGAAGGTGGGCCCGGTTTAATATGGATGTATGCTTCACCTGAAGACTCATTAAGCTTTAGAGAAACAGTCACTAGGTAACTAAACTATTGTGCTAATAAGTGGATTACAAACTTGTCTTGTTTTTCAGATTTTTATTCAATGGAGATGCTCGTTCAGTTGCTGCTAAACCAAATCCAAGTTATCATTATGATGAAGTGACTACTACAGTTACTGCTACCATCTCCAGATCACCATCCACTTCACCTTGTTCATCAGGTAGTAGTTCTTTTCAACTAAGTTTTTCTGCACCAGCTCAAACAATAAAGAAAGAAAAAGCAACTTATGATTCTGTGGATATTAGTGAATACGATTACGCATATAATTCAGCACCAGCTCGTTCTAATAGTCTTCCATCCAATGATGCTTATGGACACATTAGTAAACCTGCAGTCAACTCACTTCCTTTGAATGATTCACCTCCACCTATAAATCTCCAAACTCATCCTAGTAGGAAACTACAACATCATCGTAGCTTATCCAATCCTGGGAGTACCACACCCTCACCATCACATCACAAGTTTCATCCTGAACTCAGCACTGGGCCACTCAAGAATTGTCATGGAGGTAGCAATGATTCTGGTGTGTCCGGAATAGCTGTGTCAACAAGTACTCTGGAGGAAGATTTTCAAGAAATTGACAAATCATTAAATGATATTTTAAGCGATTTATCCATCTCTCCTCCACCCAGTAAAGCTAATGACTCACCAGAGACGCATAATGGTCTTGATGACATCATTAATCAACTTGAGGAATTTGCAAAACGTGATGATGACAATTTCAAAACTCCAGTTACAAGGAGCAACACTTTACCTAGTGGACAACAACCACAAAATAAAAGCAGACGCACTAACTCCACCTCAACATGTCAACCCACGCATTATCTTACACACAAGAAAGCCAAGTCAACCTTAGAACACAATGAGTACGTTGTTATGAAACCAATTGGAGGAAATCAAACTGCCACTCAATCAAAACCTCCTCGTCAGAGCTATGACTTCTTGGAACTACAATTGAGTCCCATCAAGGAAGCCAGTACATCCACTTCAGGAGATTACGAAAATTACCCACAACCTGAAGAAGTTGCTAAGGCCACACCCACTAACTATGTCACGCCTTATGAAAATATATTGTCAAATGTTACTGACGATGATGATGATATTTATGAGAATACTGAACCAACTCCATTAAAGGATAAGAAAGTTGGTGCATTGATCACATCCACTCTTAGTGAACTTGATAACTTACAAGCTGTGTTAAACCAGTTATCAACATAACAATATGATCTACATTTAAAAATGGGATAGTAATGTTTTATGTGTAATTATTGTGTCTTCAATCATTTCATATTTTAATCTACACTACAATGGCATATTTATGTTGCTGTATTTTGATGGCATCCATCCTCATGTTACATGTTCTAATTTAATATATTAAATACATTAAACAATTATTACAATAACAACCAACAACATTGTAACTTAATACATTAAAACATTAAACTAATACAAGTTACTCACACACATAGCACAGTATTAGGAGTTCATAATATAGTACAGTCACTGGTCCGGGTCTGGGTCAGGAGTATAATATTTACTTTTAATAGCAGGTGGTTTAATTTGTTGAAATATACTGAGTAACTCATCATATTTCTCATAAAATGTAGACATCTCCTTCTACAACAAGAGAGTTACAGTAATGAGACACATCAAATCAGGTCTAGTTACTTGACTTTACTCACATTCACAATTTACATAATTTTATTATACTCACTTTTTCATTTTCAAGATACTGTGTTAGTACGACACACAGTTCTTGTAAAGACTCTGTTTTTTCAGCAATTTTACCAGATAAAGTTAGAATCTCTTCTTCACAACTAAGAACAAAAGAAAATGAAGAGATACAACATGTTTTAGTATACACACCTTGCTTTAACATCAGCCAGTTGTCTCTCTACAGTTTTGTCTTGTATAAATGTCTGCATAGAGAGTAACTGTTCCTCTAATTTAGTTTTCTCTGCTAAATCTAATCTCATTGTATTTTTGTGTTCCTTTTAAAGTTGAAGCTAATTAGAAAAAATTGTGAAAAATTACTTTTTTAGCTTGATCTAGAGATCTTTTCTCTCTCTCTACTGTATGTTCTATGTTCTCAATTTCTAACTGTTTCTTGACCAGTTCATTTTGTAACTATTAGCAACATAATTTAAATTAAAAAAACATTTAATAAAATTAGTTACCGATGATTTAATAGATTCAGCAGTTATGATCTCACGTTCTGTTTCACATGTATTACTTGACAATCTTTCAGCAAGTTGTTGTAGTCCAATCTAATAATAAAACAAATAACAACAAATTATTTTAATAGAATTATTAATACTTTAATTCTTTTATTTTGTTCAACCAGTTTAATCAATACTCCAGGATCAGCACGTTTACTAGTATTATAATCTAGTGGTGTGATACATGAAGCATCAGGAAGTATAGCAGTTAATTTACGAAGACCATCATTAACTTGACGACAGATTGTATCAATTTTTGACACACTTTGGTTGTGTATCATTTGTAATTCTCCGACTCTTTGATATGCTTCATCTCTTGATTGATACATTTTTGATAAACTATCTTTTTTTTCTTTTTTTTCTTTACGTATTTTTTTTGCTACATTAGCACTCATAGGTTGAGTCTTAATGTGATCATGAAGTTCAGATATGTAACCTTTAGTTGAAGCAATTTTGCCCTCTATAATAATGTCAATATAAAGTAAGAACAATGCTATCATAAGACAAACCAATGTCTTCTTTGTGAGCAACAGCCTCTTTTGTATTGTTTTCATTTTCTTCTATTGTTGGTATTAACTCAGTTTCAAGTGATCTGTACTCAGCCTCACTATAAATAGTAATTCAATAATAATATATAGAATACATACATGTAATATGATATATGTACAATAATGTAATATAATATTATTACATGGACCAGTAACATAAACATTCCAGTATTATATGTTGCAGGTATTACATATATATACCATAATACATGTACTAAGGTACATGTGTATCCTTACATGTTTGTTTTGATCTCTTGAATGTTAGCTTGTAACGTTCCTATCTGTAATAAAGAGAAATGATATTATTTGTTATAGTTATTGTAACTTACTGATGACTGAGATAACTCATCTCGTAATGTTACCAATTTTTTCTTTTCTTCTGTGACATTTTCAATTTCTATTGAGAGAGAGTTTATCAATATCATAAGATGACTACTTAGTAAAGAGATTCATATAAGACAATAAAAGTACCTTCCTCTTTCTCCTTCAAACCAGTCTCTACAATGACATAAAATATAATACATTTCATTTTTAAACATACTTAATACACTCTTCTTTTGCTCGACCAAGAATTGAAAGTCTTCACTGTCACTTCCCTCCTCAAGATAAACTTGATACAAAGTGTTATTGACCTCAAAAGCAGTCTATAAAAAAAGTACAATATTTGGACAGTCACACTGACTAGGTTACCTCTCTTCTATCCTGTTCATCAAAGTCACCATTTCTACCAAACATAATACCTGAGGTCAAATCATGTTGAACACCCTAGAGATAGACATCATATGAGATTCATGTGAGAGTCATGTGACTTACATCCATGAACCACATCAACATTCCCAACATAATAGGCCAAGAGTGAGGACTTCCAATAGACAGGAGATGATGCTTACTGACTGGAAAGGGGTAACTAAATTAATTAGGTAATTAATTAATTAATTACTAGGAGATATACCCTAAATATTTGAGAATAAATGGTATTTCTTCTTCAAGTTTAAATCCAGATATAATCAGAGATGGTTCGAGGTGTTCTAAGATAAACTAGAGAGCAATGATTACCATATATGGATTTACAATATCTTACATTTAATATGTAAATAAACTCTTTAGTTGATGGTGCTTGAAGAGTACGTGGTCTAACTTCTCTTGCAAAATTCATTTCTGTAAGAAACTACAAAACATTATATATATAATAGTATATTAAGATCTTACTGAACACAGTCTTTTTATACAAGCTTGTTGGTAAGCTAGAGAACACATAATGTATACCAGTAGAATACATATAATAATAGTACTTACATTTATCACTGAGTGGTCTTGGGTCTTTCTTGAAGGCCATGTTTGGGGCACCTTGACCATAAATACTAGACCTTGAGCTATAGACCATTACTAATACTACATGTACTGTTATTTTTTTACCTTCTTCTATCAGTACAACTTGCTCTGGGAAGACCACTAGCAGCCCTTCCACTGGAAGTACTGGTTCTACCGGCCCCAGCCATGCTAGACCGACTACTAGCTATACTAATTCGACTCATAGTATTTGGCCTCGGTATTCCTGAGGTCTTTGACTTTGAAGGACCTTCTACAAGTTTCTTACGACTAGGGAGGCCTAAATTCTCCATCTTATCTTTTTGACTGTTGAACGAATAACCCGCCAATATGTGCAGTAAAGTAATTTCACATTTCTGGGTAATTAGGTTAATTACGGTTACACCTTACAACATTTACTTATTATACATGACTTTGCTATAACATATGTCACCTGATAAAGATAGTAAATGGACCAAGCGAGCTAAATGGTTAGGTTGGATCATTGGTGGAGCTGAAATTGGTATAATGATAGGGGTTATTCCCTTTATATCGCCAGCGTTACGAAGGTATTGTTTACCCTATGTTCCAGCTACACCTTCACAAATATCACGAGTGACGTCCATTTTAACAGGACCTCCAAAACGTATTGTCGACCTCGGGAGTGGTGATGGGAGAGTGGTAAGTGGGTGAGTCAGTGGGTGTGGTCAAATGTTTTTCTCCTCGAAGGTAATATCATTAGCCAAACAAGGTCACTATGTTGAAGGTATAGAACTTAACCTCTGGTTAGTCTGGACATCTCGTATTAAAGCATTATATCATGGTGTTAATAAAAACACACGTTTTTATTGGCAAAATTTATGGACAGTGAGTGGGTGTGGTTATTAAATGAGTCCTTCATCTCTACTACAACAGGTTGACTTACAACACTATGATACCATCTTGTTCTTTGGAGTGAAAGAAATGGTATATTATTGAACATACATATATATAAATGTGTTACATTATGTAGATGTATTATTGAACATACATATATATAATTGTGTTACATTATGTAGATGAAATCTTTAGGGCATAAAATCCAACAAGAAGTACATCCAGGATGTGAGGTGATAGCTTGTCGTTTCCAATTTCCTCAATGGCGTGCTATAGCTAGCTATGAACAAGGCGTAAACAGCGTGTGGAAATACAAGTTATAATAAATAATTATGTTTAGACTGTGGGAATTTTTATGTTGGAATAGAGAGAGAGAGAGAAAGAGAGAATACTATATCATTCACAATGTATACATTATATTTACAGCACTACAGTGCGGACATGATAGAAAATTAACTTAATATTCAAAATACATCATAGTTTATTATTATTATGTCATTCATTATGACAGCTATTTTTGAAACACGAAAGAAAGTTAATAGATCGCAAGAGATAGAGTGACAGACAGACATATTGGTTCCTAAGGTGGGCGGAGTCAACTATTAACGACACTCCCATACTTTTACAGTTTGATCTACACTTCCTGTCACAACGTAAGGAGCTGACTTGTGAAAATCTACACAGAGTAGGCAGGACTTAATAATTAGTAGTAGGTGTGGTCTTCTTACCGATTGTTGTGACAAAATGACCATGAGCTTCTAATGCCTTAGCACAACGTTGATTTTTATAATCCCAAACTCTTATCGTTTTATCATCAGCACAACTAATAATGGTTTTACCACCTCCAGGATGAAATAATAAACCTCGAACCCAGTTATCGTGACCAACCTAATTAACACAAATAAAGGGTGTGGTCAATGGGTGTGATCTAGCATACCAAGGTTAATAAGCAAACAGCAGTTGACACATCCCACAGACGTATTGTCTTATCTCTGGAACCTGAAATTAAAAATGGACCAGGTGCTGGACCACCTTTTTTTGTCTAAAAACAAACCACATGACAATCACATGAAAGATCACATGATCCATCTTACCTGGATGCCAACAGCTTCAGCAATAGTGTTGAGTGAAGCATCAGTTGCCCACGCAATGCACTCCACAACATGTTCATGACCTCTAAGTTCAGCCTTACATTCTTTAGTTGAGGCAACCCATATTCTCACACTCTATTGTTATAATTACTAATAAAGAGACATTAATAAGAGGGGCTTACTTGATCATTAGAACAAGATGCTAACAATGAACCATCAGGGCTCACACGAACAGATCTTACCCACTCTCTATGACCAGTATAAGTTTTAATACAATACCTACAAAATACATAATATTATATGAAGTTAATAGACACACTTACCCTGTTGCTACTTCCCACATTTTAAGTGTCTTGTCTCTTGAACTGGACACTAAAAAGTCACCTGATGGCATAAAGACTACTGACGATACATTATGGTCGTGACCCTGTAGTGTTCTGGTACACGTAAATGATGTGAAATCCCATAATCGAATTGACATATCAGCTGAACATGACGCTATAAAAGATCATGTGACAGTCATGTGACTAGTATCATGTCGTGATACCTAGTACTTTTCCAGTGTGATCAAATGCTAGGTCCTGTACAGCATCAGTGTGTCCTTTGAGGGTCTTTTCGTGATCTCCTGTTTCATAATCCCATATCTGTTAAAGTTATTAAGTGGGTGTGGTCAAATCATGTCACTTACCTTTATAGTAGCATCTTCAGAAGCAGATGCAATAAGACTATACAAACAAAATAATTTAATAATAATTAATTATTGACCACACCCACCTGTATTGTGGATGGAAAGTGACAGTTGTGATTGTGCTACGATGACCCGATAACTCGTATCTGAATAGAAGAATGATCACAATAATTGACCACACCCATTTACTTTTCAGGTGGTCTGGGTATCCAGTCTGTAGCCGATCTTGTTTTCCGACTAGCTCCACCCTCTGTGACCTCCTTTTGCACATCACTTAACTTTGCTTCTAAGTCCATTACCTATAAAGCCACACCCACTTTATATGAGAGCAAAATGAGACAATTAGAAAATACCTTTTTTTGTAAACGAATAATTGAAGTCCATTTTTTTTCTAATAAACCATTATATTTAGAATTACCTGAATCTTTCTACAATCAAAATATCACATTATTAGACAGTATGTATTTATTAACTCACAATGTCTGCTTCTCTCTTAAACACTTCTAAACTTTCAGAGTAGCCCAGCGATTGAAGGTAGTCAGCAATAGCATGATTCCTATATGGATTAACCAAACATCAATTCAATTATGTTCATTTACAAGAGGGTTCAGTCAAGTTTGGCACAAACCACTCATTAAATTACAACACAGACCAGACCAATACTACTAACCAAAATAATTCCTTTTATGGTCATGTCAACTATATGGCTTCTAGGATAACTGTGTAATTAAACCACGCCCACTAATCACACCCTATAATATCTAGCCAGTTGACATTTAGTTGAGCATATCCTGACAAACTAATGGTACACTTAATGACCACAAACCAGTAGAATAAAAACAAAATTAAAGTTGAAATTGAGGAAGGTAACATGCACTAGTGATTAGTAGTGATATTAACATATACACTATATAAAAACTAAATTAATATATTAAATATATTATTGATCAACTTACAACTCCTCTCGCTGTCTTGCTGACAGAACCAGCTTCCCTCTCGAATCCTATATCAAGGATGCTTGTGGTTTCCATAGCAACTATATCGACTTACTTGATATGACGACATTGAGTTGAAGGTACTTCATTGACAATGTTCTGCACCACTTGAGTTCAAACAGTCTCACGTGATTTTACTTTTAAATCACGTGATAGTGGGGTCAAGAAGTACCAGGAACTCTTATTTTCCAGAAGGTGACAAACTGCCCTGAACTATATCTTCTGATTGAACCAGTACCACGTGATGTACCAGCTACGAGTTAGCTACTGATATTAAATTGTAAATTAGTGTAAAAAGTACAGTCGCTTTCTCTCCAAATCTTTCTTGAGGTCTTCTTCACTTTGTGGTTGGTTTGCCTCCTTATTCTTCATCAGTCGCCATTTTTTTCGCGCTCATGTGATCCTCTTTTAACTATTTCTGCGCATGCGTACTCGATACTACATAGTACACACGTGGTAGCTGTACATGGAGACTTCAGAAGAGGCTACTACAGAGATCAAGACTGCCTGTGAATATCAAGCCCTGAAAGCGTGTTTAGAGAAGAATAATTGGAAGAAAGAAAAGTGTGAGAAAGAGTGGCAGGAATTCCAGTCACTTTGTGCTACAAATAAAAGGTAATATTTTCTTAACTTATAATTAAAATAAATAGGGTATATTAAGAACATGTACATGTAATTCCTTTTTTGATACAGTTTAGCAAAGGAAGGTAAATTGCATTTACCCAAACCATGATGATGTATTGGCATTCATTAAGACTTATGGCAGGATGGCGATATCTTAAGCCCCACCCACTCAAGCAAGTAATGGCTCGCATACCTAAGCAGACATGTCGTTCACAAAGTAATCTTTCATCAAAGACCACACCTCCTCGTAATCCACTAATGAAAGCAGTCTATTACATTAAGAACGATCCATTTGCCAGAGTCTCTCTTGTATTTGGGGGTGTGGTCTTGACTGTATTATTAGTTGTTGAATCATTCATTCCTAAAAGTCGTAAGAAGATCAAACCTCAGCTCTCTGTCCTCCCTCCTCATACCTCTCACCTTACTGTACCACGAGACAAAGAACTGTCCACTTTGCTTCACCTTCTTCCTTCTGTGTTTAGTCAGAAACCATCTGTTGTCACGGTAACAGGACCCTCTGGTAGTGGTAAGACTGAGCTTACTCTACAGTTTGTTAAGCAATTTTTAACAGTTAGTTCTCCTCGGATATCACGTAAAGAATCTTCAAAACCAATTATAGTCTATATTGATGCTACCAGTCTAGACCTGTTAGGCCAATCTGTCAATTTTGTAGCCAGCTTGCTTGGAATAAAAAATCATGAGTTATATTCATCAAGCAGTGGTTGTCATGACGATAAAGTTCAACAGTCTATGTTGACAGTTCTAAACAAATTAAGTACACAAAAAGCAAAATGGTTGCTCATTGTGGATGGAGTATGTGGAGAGTCATACCCTATTATTAAGAGTTCATTAGAGGGTGTGGTCGATGATCGTATGTATCGTAAAGGTTACATTTTGCTGACAAGTCAAAAAGAGATAGTACCATTTTCATTAACTGGACATATCTCATTAACTCAAGGGTAAGTCCCTTACATCATGTCATATAATTGGTTGTGATGTAATTATTATAGGTTATCACAGAAAGAAGCAAATGAACTGTTCTCAAAATTAACAAATTCCTCCCCTAATGCCCCAGCTAATCAGGTCATTAATGAGCTACTATCTTATCTCCATTATTCTCCACTTACTATTGCTTTAGCTGCATTGACCACACGTCTTTACTCTCATTTCTATCAGTCTGCTGACAATACTGAGACTGATATTACCACCATTGTATCTGACTATCATGACATGTTAAAGGAGTCATGTGATATGGTAAAGGAGTCACATGATAGTCATTTGCTCAACAAAGTTATGGCACTCTATATAGAAGCATTGTGTGCTATTGATAACCATTTTCTACATTCTTTAGACTTTCTCTCTCTCTGTAACACTAACTATTTTATTCCTTCATCAACAATAAAGCATCATTTGAAGAATCCTTTTTATAAACTGTCGTCAACACCATCCTCATCTCTCTTGGAAGACATGGCTACTGTCACACCTCTTGTGCCACCACCTTCATCATCATCTTATATCTCTTTAATTAAGAGTAAATTGCCTTTCATTGGAGGGACATCCCCTCCTCTGGAGAGTACTCCTGTTCAGCCTCTGTCTTTGCCAGATCTTTTAAAATCACTTCGTCTTTCTCCTTTCATTCGATCTCGAACATTAGGTCAGTTAGAGCTGTTCACTGTTCATACCAGCTGTAGGCATCACCTTAGCAACCATTTTATGATGTACACTGTACCTCGAATGGAGGAAGAACATTTAAAAATAGCACAAGATTACTGGAATAAAACAGCATGGTTTAAAAAGTTCAGGAGTTTTGATTCAAATAGCTCTCTCACCAAATTTCGGTCAAATCTTCCTGGTCTAAAAGAAGGCAAAGTACTGACTGAAGAACAATACAAATTAGTGACTAATGACATTAATTATTATCAGTACATACATCTTGTATCTCATTATCATCGTGTTGTTAATACTCTGACCAATGAACTTAAGTATCTCAGTAGAGATCCCGAAGATCTCACCATGCGACGATATATTAAACCTCATCTTGAGTTTGTCTGTTCAAACCAGTTAGCTGAACGAGATCAACTAAGATGTCAAGCTGGTTTGTTATCTATAGAAGCTAGTTTTTCAACTGACCAAACCAGTATTTATAGCAGGTATTGCACGTTATTGGAATCGATGAGAGAAGCATTTGGATCAACTCACCAAGAGATAGCTAATACACTGACAGCAATGGCTGAAATACATTATTATAAAGGAGATTATGGTTCAGCTAGAGAGCTACTTACTTCAGCTATTGCCCTACATGAACAGACACCTTCACATCTCAGAACACCCACTCAGTCAATGGATTTAGCTGGCTCATTGTCGACACTAGGTCTGGTCTATGCTAGTCTTGGAGAGAGACAACTTTGTCGAGAGAAGTTAGAGAAAGCATTAGGTTTATTTCAAACTATTCCTTCAGATGGGGACATACCAAAGAAACAGCGAAAGTTGGTAGCAACCACAGTTACCGATTTAGGCCATGCCTATGTATCTACAGGTGATATTATTGGTGCTAAAAAGTACTTAGACTTAGCTCTCATTGCACAACGTGGTATCCATGGCGATGACCATCCTGAGGTGGCTAGGACACTAAATGTTTTAAGTATAGTATATTCATTAATGGGAGATAATTTTGAGAGTAGAAATTCACGCAAAGAAGCTGGTAAAATACAGTCTGAATTGTTAAAACAATCAGATGTGATATAATTAACTCTATATATTGTCTCAACCCAGTATATAAAAGAATAATTTCTTTGTTTTTATCCATATATAGTGTGACACTTCTAACATTATTCTAGAGAAATCAGCTCTCAAATGCTTTGTTAGAGCTCCTAATAAAATAAAAATTATTCATCATCCAATAAAAGATAAAAGGTAGGATGATGAATTATCTTGTAAGCAATCTTGGAATACTTCTTGGTAGGTCGAGTTATAAATTTCTCATTCTGTCTCCCTTCTTTAACTAACAGTGCAGCTCTCTACAAGATCACACTAATATAAGAAACATTAGTTATGTACTATTATACCTTGTGGTTGTCAGTTGGTTCAATGTCTTCTAAACATAAACAACAATACTAACAACAACAATAGAACTATAATCATTACCATTATTTGATGTTTCCTCCATTGAAGTATAAATAGATGAGAAAGAGTTAGTGAGGCTAACAGTGTCTTCTGTTATTGAAACTAGTTCCATTTTAACTTCTTACAACACAGAAGTAGTAGAGGAAAATGTCATGAAATAGTTCCTGACTCTTTGAGAGTTATGTACCAACTAAACAATGTTTTATGGAACTAATAATTTAATAATTTAATTATATATATACGCTACTGAAATAACAATGTTGTATATATATATATATATATATATATGTAACATAATATGTCTTTACTATGATATGTATAAATATAAAAATATTTAATATGTAATAGAACAACAAAGCATGATGTTCTTTTTTTAAATGACTCTACTATTCATATACAGTAGACACTGTCCTGATACAATATTATAATATTATATTAGTGTATGAAGCATATATATATATATATATATATATATATATATACATATATATATACATATACAATGCTGAAAGTTGTATCAATTACAAACTTTTATGATGTTTTATTGTGTCAAGCTTGTGCTAGTTCTTGAGGGTTTCATTCCTATTGTAATATTGTTTTTAAATTAAATAATCTTACAATTATAATCATGTTAGCTAACTACATTGACATCATATACTAACTAAACATATATATCAATGTTATACATTGTCTTAACCCAGTATATAAAAGAATAATTTCTTTGTTTTTATCCATATATAGTGTGACACTTCTTTAAAGAAATTCCTTGGAGATTCACGATAACTTGAGAACACATTTTCATGTGGTGTCTTTCGTTTTATATCATATTCTTCATTCCATTCCTACAATATATGGAGTATTGTAATATCTACTAATGATGGGTGTGGTCTCTCACCTTGAGTTCATTACTATATATAAACATTCTCAAGTCATCGTTATTCATTAACCTCTTCCCACGGAACTCTCCTTTATATAACTAGTAATAAACCAGTAATAACTATAATATTATAACTAATAACTCCACCTACTTTTATTGTACGAGGTTGAACTGTTCTTTGTCGACGTAACCATTCATAAAATGACCACTTCTTCTTTTTATGATAATTTAGAGTTTTATAAATTATTTTCTGCAAGTTCTGAACATCATCTTCACTTAACTTGATTTGAACTACTTTCTTCAGTTCTATATACAAAATTAACATAATATGTACCATGTTATTATAATTACCTGAAGTTGCGTTATCCTGATCCTCACTGTCTAATTTAGCACTTTTTAATACCAATATACCAGATTCAAAGGCATCCACAATATAGACAATAGCTGTATTAACTACCAACTAAAAGAACCAGGTATAATCATTATATAATTTAATGGACAAATATTTACTGTTGAAGTGATCCAAAAAAAGATAAAATAAATACGAGCAAATTGATTAGTGGTTGTTACAAAACCCTCCTACATTAAATTAGTCATGTGATTGTCACATGATATAACATCTTACCATTTGAATGAACCAGTTATTAACAACCATTTCTTCATACAATGTCACTATAATAACATCATATTATAACAAGTCATATATTATAACTTGTCACTTACCATAACTCCGCCCAATATTGTCAAAGTTATTAAGCCAATAGAGATTAGGATCATCTCGAATTGATCCATTATTTGAATAATATTGTCCAACACCATATGAAGCATTAACACTATATAAACCACAATATTAATATATTATTATATTATTGTGGTTTATCTTACCAACATCCAGGAAAGACTCTGTTATCAGGACCACTAAATATTTCCATACCAATAATGGAGTAGAAATAGAAGACAATACCAAGTAATAATAACACACTAAATTAAATAAATAACACATCATCAATAATATATTAAAAAGAATACCTCAACATTCTACTGGCTAGAACTGTTGTAATACGTATTAGAAAAAAGTAATTCTTTTTTAATCGAAGCAATCTAAAAATACATAATATTATATGATGTAATAATGATAACATATTGTTTGATTACCTTAATAATTTAATTGGACGTACTATTGCCAGATATCTTATCCAAATTATGTTATTAATACTAACTTCAACACAGAGACAAATAAAACTTCCCATTACAATAATAAAGTCCACCCTATCATTAAATATATAACAATAATACTATCTACTAACTACTTACAAATTTGACCATTTTCTAAAATATTTAGTAGGACCATTCAAAAAAAGTTTTGTTAAGACTTCTATTACATAAACTAAATGAGAAAAATGAAGTATTTTATTATATGATATTGAACTGACTGAAATTGAATACAAATGATCCAGTTATTCCTTGTCTTGGAGCACAAAATTGATCTGATCTTGTCTCATTATCAATGTTCTCTTCTATTATGACAAAACATTATATAATGACATATAACACAACAATATATTACCACAATGTCTTTCATGAATTGCTATATATATCAGTAGATATAGTAGATTAGCAATTACTATTATAGCTAATGAGAGATATGTATAAATATAGTTGTATTAAGTCTGAACATACTTATAACAATATCAAACAGCCAATGTCTTATTACATTATGTATTCCTAGAGAGACAAATATGTGTATATTTCTCAAATATTGTTATAATTTACTGCATAAAACATTCTTAACATTTAGTGGTATCCTGTTGTTAGCTTCATACCAAGTTACTGCAACTCCTGATTCGTGAATCTAAACAATGACATCATAATGACATCACCACATCTTGTCAACTTACCAGTTGCCATTTTAAGTTCTCAATTTCATAAAAATGACTAAATTCTTCCCATGAGAGATGACCATTATTATCATGATATTGTAATGCTTTAAATATACACATAGACTCATGATCAGCTATAGAAATATTGTTATAAATATTTCATTAAATATTAACTAACATAATTTGGAATCATGAACTTTCATGAAGCACAGAAAATTCAATAAAGATACATATTCATTTTCACTTTTGAGTATATCAAATGCTTGTAAGAGAGCCTCCCTTTAATTAAAAGTGATATTAAATGGATAGTAAATTATGTAATGGTACCGTCTGTGAAGATATATCTCTTTAAATTTCCCTTGTTCTGCTGCTTTAAATTTTGCAAACACTACAGCTAATAACTAACAGAGATTATTGATATATTATTATAATGAACTACTTACCACATTAGAGAAATAATAAAATGTTATTAACATATAAATCATAAAGAATACAGGAGCTACTGGAGAGTTATAATAGGACTCCATGAATACATCTGGATGACTATAGAATTATTATTATTATTGTTATTATTGTTATTATTATTATTATTATTATTATTATTATTATTATTAACTAACTTTGATGTTGTTAATGTCACTAACATACTAATAACACTTCTTGGTAGATTACTAAAGTACTTGATAGAAAATAATAATATTAAAAATATTTTTATTTACTAACTGTTGGATTAACTTGAGTAAAGAAGAAGTAAGCTAAAAGAGAGAGAAATTAAATGCAACCATATATAAAAAATGGTTATTCACATTACATTATATTAGTAGTAATCATCACAGCGTTTCATTTAATATATGTTGTAAATGTTTGGAGTTTGTTAGTGCTATGCATAAACAATCTGTTTAGTTTATCAATAGTTAGACACAAGACTACATGGATGTTGGGCCTGTGTATAAGGACTGTATTATTTGATAGCACAGACATACCATACAGTCGAGTAGGAATAGGGTGGGCCAGGAGGGCCAAGGCCCCCCAACTTTACTGCAAGAGGGGCCAGCCCCCCCCCCCCCCTCCCCAACTTTGCTGCAGGAGATTTGTCCCCAAATTAAGTTCAGAATCACTTTTACGTTCACTATTAACTAATGTATAATTACAGTGTAGTACAATTAACACTTGGCTATTGATTTTATGCTTGAAAGCACATGACACATTTGAATCCACCTGGTCAACTTAAGGCATAAGGTACATGGCTTCAAAAAGTTATTTTATTACTATAATAATTATTGTTTTTGTATATACTAGGCAATAACATTATGATTTTGGTTGTTGCCCCCCCCCCCCCTCCTAATTTTAATTTTGTTCCTACTCCACTGCCATACATTATTAATTCCAATATAATTAGCAATGAAACAGTGTGTCATGTTAATTTATCATATAGATCACATACTTACCCATTAATGAAGAGACAGCTACTAAGAAGAAAAGCACAAACATTACATCAACAATATACTTGAGACAAATAAAGATTTGAAGTAAAACTCTAAACATAAAAATATTTCATGTTTTCTCTTTCTTTTTTTCCTTTACCTTCTTACTCCAGACATGAGGTAATTGTCCAATAGTAGAAAAGGTCGCAGAGCACGAGTAAAACGAATATGTCGATTATTTGAAATGAGTATTATAAAAGCCTCCAAGTACATGATATTAACTATAATAGTCTGTACAGATAGTAATCACATGATAACACTATTGTTTTAATAAACTCACTATTAAAGTAGCTCGACTTTTAAAATAATGTTTAGGTCCTAACCAAATAAATCGTAATACCAAACTGAAGCAGAAGAAAGTCAACAGAACTAACTCTATTACTAAATGAACCTATGAGTATAAAATTGAAATTAGTATAGCAATAAAGGAAAAATTACTATTTCTTCAGCTGTTCCATTTTTGTGAACATATATTGATGGTTCTTCAACTACAGCCAAAATCATTAGTGCTAGTGAAGCTAACAGTACACTCCAATAAAAGATAGGATGATGAATTATCTTGTAAGCAATCTTGGAATACTTCTTGGTAGGTTGAGTTATAAATTTCTCATTCTGTCTCCCTTCTTTAACTAACAATGCAGCTCTCTACAAGATCACATTAATATAAGAAACATTAGTTGTTATACCTTGTGGTTGTCAGTTGGTTCAATGTCTTCTAAACATAAACAACAATACTAACAACAACAATAGGAGAACTACAATCCTTACCATCATTTGATGCTTCTTCCATTGAAGTATAAATAGATGAGAAAGAGTTAGTGAGGCTAACAGTGTCTTCTGTTATTGAAACTAGTTCCATTTTAACTTTTACAACACAGAAGTAGTAGAGGAAAATGTCATGAAATAGTTCCTGACTCTTTGAGAGTTATGTACCAACTAAACAATATTTTATGGAACTATTTGTCTAATGTAAACTGAAATAAATGTATATGTAAACACAATATGTATATATTATGATGAAGTAAATACAACATGTATATACAAACAATAAAAGCATTTTAATTATGTTTGTTGATGTAAGGACAACCATGCCAAATGAACTGAAACAAGGTACACATAATACATTGAACACACACAAATCCTCACAAAATCTCCACATAAGTAGCTTACTGTGTATCTTCTTATTATAATGCTTTGAATGTACAATAATGCATTATCTCTTGATTTTGATATGGTTATCTCTATTTCATTGTTGTTCTGCTAATAACGGGTGCAGTCTCTCACTTTGAGTAGATTACTAAGGTTATAGCAATAAACATTGTTGCCTTACATTTCTATTTTCTATAAATCAGTTATTTATAACATTGTGAAAATTTTTATTAGTAGTAAATAAATAGTAATTTGACGCATGTGTATCCAAAACAGTAGATACAGTGTATCTTATACAGAAAGTGAAATGAAGCAATCTGATTGGCCAACATAATACAAGTCATTTATACACCTTGGTCTCATTAGCTACATTTTTATACACATCGGGCTGTGGCCATTGACTTGTACAATCTATACATAGTCATTTATGTAGTAGTACTAGTATAGATAGATAATGAAAATCATATTATGTTGTCATATAACAACCTCACCAGTTTCTTATAGTATTACTGTAATATTGTCTTTATATTAATCAATTTTACAATTATAATCATGTTAGCTAACTACATTGACATTATATGTATCCTGATTTGCAATAAGGGACTACTTCTATCAAACCATTTTAAAGCACTCATATGTACATAAGAAATTTTTAAATAGAATACTTACTATATTTTGTATTAAAGTTATCTTTTTTTAAAACTAATAATTTAATATTCATTATAATTTCATTTAATTTAATTATATAATTAATTAACATTCATTGAAATTTCATAATAATGACTAAATTCTTCCCACGAGAGATGACCATTGTTATCATGATATTGTTATGCTTTAAATATACACATAGAGTCATGATCAGCTATAGAAATATTGTTATAAATATTTCATTAAATATTAACTAACATAATTTGGGATCATGAACTTTCATGAAGCACAGAAAATCCAATAAAGATACATATTCATTTTCTTTTTTGAGTATATCAAATGCTTGTAAGAGAGCTTCCCTTTAATTAAAACTGATATTAAATTGATAGCAAATTATGTAATGGTACCGTCTGTGAAGATATATCTCTTTAAATTTCTATTGTTCTGCAGCTTTAAATTTTGCAAACACAACAGCTAATAACTAACAGAGATTATTGATATATTATTATAATGAACTACTTACCACATTAGTGAAATAATAAAATGTTATTAACATATAAACCATAAAGAATACAGGAGCCACTGGAGACTTATAATAGGACTTCATGAATAATTCTGGATGACTAAAGAATAATTTTTTTTTCAGATGTAGTAAATATTGTTATTATTATTATTATTATTATTATTATTATTATTATTATTATTATTATTATTATTAGCATCAATAATAACTAACTTTGCTGTTGTTAATGTCACTAACATACTAATAACACTTCTTGGTAGATTACTAAAGTACTTTATAGAAAATAATAATATTACAAATATCTTTATTTACTAACTGTTGGATTAACTTGAGTGAAGAAGAAGTAAGCTAAAGGAGAGAGAAATTAGAAGCAACCTTATACCATAACAATGGATATTTACATTACATTACTATAATACATTAGTAGCAATCATCACACTGTTTCATTAAATATATACTGTATATGTTTGAAGTCCATTATGCATGAAGACTCTGTTTAGTTTATCATTAGTTAGATACAAGAATTTTCATATATGCTTGAACTGTGTATAAGGACTGTATTATTTGATAGGGTAGCCATACCATACATTATTAATCCCAATATAATTAGCAATGAAACAGTGTGTCTTGTTAATTTATCATATAGATCACATACTTACCCAATAAAGAAAACACAGCTACTAAGAAGAAAAGCACAAACATTACATCAACAATATACTTGAGACAAATAAAGATTTGAAGTAAAACTCTAAACATAAAAATATTTCATGTTTTCTCTCTCTCTCTTTCTCTTACCTTCTTACTCCAGACATGAGGTAATTGTCCAATAGTAGAAAAGGTCGCAGAGCACGAGTAAAACGAATATGTCGATTATTTGTAATGAGTATTTTAAAAGCCTCCAAGTACATGATAATAACTATAATAGTCTGTAGAGATAGTAATCACATGATAACGCTATTGTTTTAATAAACTCACTATTAGAGTAGCTTGACTTTTAAAATAAAGTTTAGGTCCTAACCAAATAAATCGTAATACCAAACTCAAGCAGAAGAAAGTCAACAGAACTAACTCTATTACTAAATGAACCTATGAGTATAAGATTGAAATTAGTATAGCAATAAAGGAAAATTACTGTTTTTTTAGCTGTTCCATTTTTGTGAACATATATTGATGGTTCTTCAACTACAGCCAAAATCATTAGTACTAGTGAAGCTAACAGTACACTCCAATAAAAGATAGGATGATGAATTATCTTGTAAGCAATCTTGGAATACTTCTTGGTAGATCGAGTTATAAATTTCTCATTCTGTCTCCCTTCTTTAACTAACAGTGCAGCTCTCTACAAGATCACACTAATATAAGAAACATCAGTTATGTACTATTATACCTTGTGGTTGTCAGTTGGTTCAATATTTCGATTGTGTTCTAAGCACACGTTTAGCAAGTAACTATCACAACTGATACTTCATGATTAGTTTACTCACCTTGTTCACTCGATGCTTCCATTGAAGAATAAAGTGATGTTAGACTATAAGAGTCTGCAGCTCTACCATTTACCATGTCTACTAATGGAAACTCCGCTTCTCCGCCTGTTGCCATTATTACTTCACTCTAGCTGCAACCCCTAAGGTCAAAAATGTGGGTGAGGTTCACATTGGGTGTGCCTGAGTGACAAGTATGGAAATGGTAGACAGATCAATGGTTTCCTCAGCTATAGATAGACAGAGAGATGCTATAAAGAAGTTAAGTGTAGATATATGGGAACATCCTGAACTAAACTTTGAGGAACAGACTGCTCACAGACTTCTCACTGACTATTTGGAGAGTCAGGGGTTCTCTGTAGAGAGACAATTCTGTGGTCTAGAGACAGCCTTCAGAGCTAAGTAAGTAGAACTTACTTACTAACTCCATCTTTTATTATATATAGGTTTGGTTCTGGTCATCCTAATGTATGTGTTATATGTGAGTATGATGCTTTACCAGAGATTGGTCATGCTTGTGGTCATAATCTTATTGCTGAAGCTGATGTTGCTGCAAGACTTGGAGTAAAAGCATTCTTGGAGACACAAGAAGCTGGTTTAGGTACATTGACTGTACTAGGTACACCAGCTTAAGAGGGAGGTGGAGGAAAAGTATTCCTCATTGAGAGAGGAGAATTTGAGGGAATCGATATTGTCATGATGGCTCATCCTGCTCCCTACGAAATCATAATGCCAAACCACTTAGCTTGTCGTCAAATAGCTATTGAATTTAATTGCAAAGCTGCTCATGCCGCTGCCTTTCCCTGGGAAGGTGTCAATGCACTCGATGCTGCTGTTTTACTAACTATATGTATATATCAATGTTATACATTGTCTTAACCCAGTATATAAAAGAATAATTTCTTTGTTTTTATCCATATATAGTGTGACACTTCTTTAAAGAAATTCCTTGGAGATTCATGATAACTTGAGAACACATTTTCATGTGGTGTTTTTCGTTTTATATCATATTCTTCATTCCATTCCTACAATATATGGAGTATTGTAATATCTACTAATGATGGGTGTGGTCTCTCACCTTGAGTTCATTACTATATATAAACATTCTCAAGTCATCATTATTCATTAACCTCTTCCCACGGAACTCTCCTTTATATAACTAGTAATAAACCAGCAATAACTATAATATTATAACTAATAACTCCACCTACTTTTATTGTACGAGGTTGAACTGTTCTTTGTCGACGTAACCATTCATAAAATGACCACTTCTTCTTTTTATGATAATTTAGAGTTTTATAAATTGTTTTCTGCAAGTTCTGAACATCATCTTCATTTAATTTGATTCGAACTACTTTTTTCAGTTCTATATACAAATATTAACATAATATGTACCAAGTTATTATAATTACCTGAGGTTGCATTATCCTGATCCTCACTGTCTAATTTAGCACTTTTTAATACCAATATACCAGATTCAAAGGCATCCACAATATAGACAATAGCTGTATTAACTACCAACTAAAAGAACCAGGTATAATCATTATATAATTTAATGGACAAATATTTACTGTTGAAGTGATCCAAAAAAAGATAAAATAAATACGAGCAAATTGATTAGTGGTTGTTACAAAACCCTCCTACATTGAATTGGTCATGTGATTGTCACATGATATAGCACCTTACCATTTGAATAAACCAGTTATTAACAACCATTTCTTCATACAATGTCACTATAATAACATCATATTATAACAAGTCATATATTATAACTTGTCACTTACCATAACTCCGCCCAATATTGTCAAAGTTATTAAGCCAATAGAGATTAGGATTATCCAGAGTTGATCCATTATTTGAATAATATTGTCCAACACCATATGAAGCATTAACACTATATAAACCACAATATTATTATATTATTATATTATTGTGGTTTATCTTACCAACATCCAGGAAAGACTCTGTTATCAGGACCACTAAATATTTCCATACCAATAATGGAGTAGAAATAGAATACAATACCAAGTAATAATAACACACTAAATTAAATAAATAACACATTATCATTAATATATTAAAAGGAATACCTCAACATTCTACTGGCTAGAACTATCATAATACGTATTAGAAAAAAGTAATTCTTTTTTAATCGAAGCAATCTAAAAATACATAATATTATATGATGTAATAATGATAACATATTGTTTGATTACCTTAATAATTTAATTGGACGTATCATTGCCAGGTATCTTATCCAAGTTATGTTATTAATAATAACTTCAACAATGAGACAAATAAAACTTCCCATTACAATAATAAAGTCCACCCTATCATTAAATATATAACAATAATACTATCTACTAACTACTTACAAATTTGACCATTTTCTAAAATATTTAACATGACCATTCAAAAAAAGTTTTGTTAAGACTTCTATTACATAAACTAAATAAAAAATGAAGTATTTTATTATATGATATTGAACTGACTGAAATTGAATACAAATGATCCAGTTATTCCTTGTCTTGGAGCACAAAATTGATCTGATCTTGTCTCATTATCAATCTTCTCTTCTATTATGACAAAACATTATATAGTGACATATTACATAACAATATATTACCACAATGTCTTTCATGAATTGCTATATATATCAGTAGATATAGTAGATTAGCAATTACTATTATAGCTAATGAGAGATATGTATAAATTTAGTTCTTATTAAGTCTGAACATACTTATAACAATATCAAACAGCCAATGTCTTATTACATTATGTATTCCTAGAGAGACAAATATGAGTATATTTTCAAACATTATTATAATTTACTGCATAAAACAATCTTAATATTTAGTGGTATCTGGTTGTTAGCTTCATACCAAGTTACTGCAACTCCTGATTTGTGAATCTAAACAATGACATCATAATGACATCACTACCTCTTGTCAACTCACCAGTTGCCATTTCAAGTTCTCAATTTCATAAAAATGACTAAATTCTTCCCATGAGAGATGACCATTGTTATCATGATATTGTAATGCTTTAAATATACACATAGACTCATGATCAGCTATAGAAATATTGTTATAAATATTTCATTAAATATTAACTAACATAATTTGGGATCATAAACTTTCATGAAGCACAGAAAATCCAGTGGAGATATACACTCGTCTTCATCTTTAAGTTTATCAAATGCTTGTAAGAGAGCCTCCCTTTAATTAAAACTGATATTAAATTGATAGTAAATTATGTAATGGTACCGTCTGTGAAGATATATCTTTTTAAATTTCCCTTGTTCTGCAGCTTTAAATTTTGCAAACACTACAGCTAATAACTAACAGAGATTATTGATATATTATTATAATGAACTACTTACCACATTAGAGAAATAATAAAATGTTATTAACATATAAACCATAAAGAATACAGGAGCTACTGGAGAGTTATAATAGGACTCCATGAATACATCTGGATGACTATAGAATTATTATTATTATTTTATTATTATTATTATTAATAACTAACTTTGCTGTTGTTAATGTCACTAACATACTAATAACACTTCTTGGTAGATTACCAAAGTACTTTATATAAAATAATTTTCCAATCTTAGCAAAATATTTGTCTACTTACTGTTGGATTATTTCCAATAAACAAAAAGTATGCTAAAGAGAGAGATAGTGATCAGAAACAATGACATACTTACCCATTAATGAAGAGATAGCTACTAAGAAGAAAAGCACAAACATTACATCAACAATATACTTGAGACAAATAAAGATTTGACGTAAAACTCTAAACATAAAAATATTTCATGTTCTCTCTCTCTTTCTCTTACCTTCTTACTCCAGACATGAGGTAATTGTCCAATAGTAGAAAAGGTCGCAGAGCACGAGTAAAACGAATATGTCGATTATTTGAAATGAATATTATAAAAGCCTCCAAGTACATGATAATAACTATAATAGTCTGTACAGATAGTAATAACATGATAACACTATTGTTTTAATAAACTCACTATTAAAGTAGCTCGACTTTTAAAATAATGTTTAGGTCCTAACCAAATAAATCGTAATACCAAACTGAAGCAAAAGAAAGTCAACAGAACTAACTCTATTACTAAATGAACCTATGAGTATAAGATTGAAATTAGTATAATGAATAAAAAGTAAAATTACTATTTCTTCAGCTGTTCCAATTTCATTAGTATATATTGATGGTTCTTCAACTACAGCCAAAATCATTAGTACTAGTGAAGCTAACAGTACACTCCAATAAAAGATAGGATGATGAATTATCTTGTAAGCAATCTTGGAATACTTCTTGGTAGGTCGAGTTATAAATTTCTCATTCTGTCTCCCTTCTTTAACTAACAGTGCAGCTCTCTACAAGATCACACTAATATAAGAAACATTAGTTGTTATACCTTGTGGTTGTCAGTTGGTTCAATGTCTTCTAAACATAAACAACAATACTAACAACAACAATAGGAGAACTATAATCCTTACCATCATTTGATGCTTCTTCCATTGAAGTATAAATAGATGAGAAAGAGTTAGTGAGACTAACAATGTCTTCCTTTACATCATCCATTTTGTAACTTGTTAGGGTAGAACCAAATAGTGTTGAAGATAATTGTTAGATACTATGTTGTGTAGGATGTCCCCTAACACCCCAGGTGTTTACACCCACACAAAATTAAAGAAAAACAACATACCTTAATAATTATAATTATATAAGAGAATACAAAATAGAGTAAAATTATCATACTGTTGTAACAGTTCAACATAATTGAACTAATGTACAATTTAAACAATT
This sequence comes from Xestospongia muta, assembly GCA_963693285.1. NCBI lineage: Eukaryota > Metazoa > Porifera > Demospongiae > Haplosclerida > Petrosiidae > Xestospongia > Xestospongia muta. Next base: position 185,341 of record OY848921.1, read on the forward strand.
TAATTTTTGGATTATTAGTGTTAGTTGTAAAGTTAACAGTTTATATAGTGCAATATAAAATATCTAATCAGCTAATGTGAGAATATGTACATTGTCTTAACCCAGTATATAAAAGAATAATTTCTTTGTTTTTATCCATATATAGTGTGACACTTCTTTAAAGAAATTCCTTGGAGATTCACGATAACTTGAGAACACATTTTCATGTGGTGTCTTTTGTTTTATATCATATTCTTCATTCCATTCCTACAATATATGGAGTATTGTAATATCTACTAATGATGGGTGTGGTCTCTCACCTTGAGTTCATTACTATATATAAACATTCTCAAGTCATCGTTATTCATTAACCTCTTCCCACGGAACTCTCCTTTATATAACTAGTAATAAACCAGTAATAACTATAATATTATAACTAATAACTCCACCTACTTTTATTGTACGAGGTTGAACTGTTTTTTGTCGACGTAACCATTCATAAAATGACCACTTCTTCTTTTTATGATAATTTAGAGTTTTATAAATTATTTTCTGCAAGTTCTGAACATCATCTTCATTTAACTTGATTTGAACTACTTTCTTCAGTTCTATATACAAAAATTAACATAATATGTACCAAGTTATTATAATTACCTGAGGTTGCATTCTCCTGATCCTCACTGTCTAATTTAGCACTTTTTAATACCAATATACCAGATTCAAAGGCATCCACAATATAGACAATAGCTGTATTAACTACCAACTAAAAGAACCAGGTATAATCATTATATAATTTAATGGACGAATATTTACTGTTGAAGTGATCCAAAAAAAGATAAAATAAATACGAGCAAATTGATTAGTGGTTGTTACAAAACCCTCCTACATTAAATTAGTTATGTGATTGTCACATGATATAACATCTTACCATTTGAATAAACCAGTTATTAACAACCATTTCTTCATACAATGTCACTATCAAAGCATCATATTATAACAAGTCATATATTATAACTTGTCATTTACCATAACTCCGCCCAATATTGTCAAAGTTATTAAGCCAATAGAGATTAGGATCATCCCAAATTGATCCATTATTTGAATAATATTGTCCAACACCATATGAAGCATTAACACTATATAAACCACAATATTAATATATTATTATATTATTGTGGTTTATCTTACCAACATCCAGGAAATACTCTGTTATCAGGACCACTAAATATTTCCATACCAATAATGGAGTAGAAATAGAAGACAATACCAAGTAATAATAACACACTAAATTAAATAAATAACACATTATCATTAATATATTAAAAGGAATACCTCAACATTCTACTGGCTAGAACTGTTGTAATACGTATTAGAAAAAAATAATTCTTTTTTAATCGAAGCAATCTAAAAATACATAATATTATATGATGTAATAATGATAACATATTGTTTGATTACCTTAATAATTTAATTGGACGTACTATTGCCAGATATCTTATCCAAGTTATGTTATTAATACTAACTTCAACAATGAGACAAATAAAACTTCCCATTACAATAATAAAGTCCACCCTATCATTAAATATATAACAATAATACTATCTACTAACTACTTACAAATTTGACCATTTTCTAAAATATTTAACATGACCATTCAAAAAAAGTTTTGTTAAGACTTCCATTACATAAACTAAATAAAAAAATGAAGTATTTTATTATATGATATTGAACTGACTGAAATTGAATACAAATGATCCAGCTATTCCTTGTCTTGGAGCACAAAATTGATCTGATCTTGTCTCATTATCAATCTTCTCTTCTATTATGACAAAACATTATATAATGACATATTACACAAGATATTACCACAATGTGTTTCATGAATTGCTATATATATCAGTAGATATAGTAGATTAGCAATTACCATTATAGCTAATGAGAGATATGTATAAATATAGTTCTTATTAAGTCTGAACATACTTATAACAATATCAAACAGCCAATGTCTTATTACATTATGTATTCCTAGAGAGACAAATATGAGTATATTTCTCAAATATTATTATTATAATTTACTGCATAAAACAATCTTAACATTTAGTGGTATCCTGTTGTTAGCTTCATACCAAGTTACTGCAACTCCTGATTTGTGAATCTAAACAATGACATCATAATGACACCACCACATCCTGTCAACTCACAAGCTGCCATTTCAAGTTCTCAATTTCATAAAAATGACTAAATTCTTCCCACGAGAGATGACCATTGTTATCATGATATTGTAATGCTTTAAATATACACATAGACTCATGATCAGCTATAGAAATATTGTTATAAATATTCATTAAATATTAACTAACATAATTTGGGATCATAAACTTTCATGAAGCACAGAAAATCCAGTGGAGATATACACTCGTCTTCATCTTTAAGTTTATCAAATGCTTGTAAGAGAGCCTCCCTTCAATTAAAGCTGATATTAAATTGATAGTAAATTATGTAATGATACCGTCTGTGAAGATATATCTTTTTAAATTTCCCTTGTTCTGCAGCTTTAAATTTTGCAAAGACTACAGCTAATAACTAACAGAGATTATTGATATATTATTATAATGAACTACTTACCACATTAGAGAAATAATAAAATGTTATTAACATATAAACCATAAAGAATACAGGAGCTACTGGAGAGTTATAATAGGACTCCATGAATACATCTGGATGACTATAGAATTATTATTATTGTTATTATTATTATTATTATTATTATTATTATTATTATTATTATTATTATTATTATTACTATTATTATTATTATTATTATTATTATTACTATTATTATTATTATTATTATTATTATTATTATTATTAATAACTAACTTTGATGTTGTTAATGTCACTAACATACTAATAACACTTCTTGGTAGATTACTAAAGTACTTTATAGAAAATAATAATATTACAAATATTTTTATTTACTAACTGTTGGATTAACTTGAGTGAAGAAGAAGTAAGCTAAAGGAGAGAGAAATTAGAAGCAACCATATACCACAACAGTGGATATTTACATTATATTACTATAATACATTAGTAGCAATCATCACACTGTTTCATTAAATATATACTATATATGTTTGAAGTCCATTAGAGCTATGCACGAAGACTCTGTTTAGTTTATCATTAGTTAGATACAAGAATCTTCATGGATGCTGAGCCTGTGTATAAGGACTGTATTATTTGATAGGATAGCTATATCAGACATTATTAATCCCAATATAATTAGTAATGAAACAGTGTGTCTTGTTAATTTATCATATAGATCACATACTTACCCATTAATGAAGAGACAGCTACTAAGAAGAAAAGTACAAACATTACATCAACAATATACTTGAGACAAATAAAGATTTGACGTAAAATTCTAAACATAAAAAATTTCATGTTTTCTCTCTCTCTCTCTTTCTCTTACCTTCTCACTCCAGACATGAGGTGATTGTCCAATAGTAGAAAAGGTCGCAGAGCACGAGTAAAACGAATATGTCGATTATTTGTAATGAGTATTTTAAAAGCCTCCAAGTACATGATAATAACTATAATAGTCTGTACAGATAGTAATAACATGATAACACTATTGTTTTAATAAACTCACTATTAAAGTAGCTCGACTTTTAAAATAATGTTTAGGTCCTAACCAAATAAATCGTAATACCAAACTGAAGAAGAAGAAAGTCAACAGAACTAACTCTATTACTAAATGAACCTATGAGTATAAGATTGAAATTAGTATAGCAATAAAGGAAAATTACCGTTTTTTTAGCTGTTCCATTTTTGTGAACATATATTGATGGTTCTTCAACTACAGCCAAAATCATTAGTACTAGTGAAGCTAACAGTACACTCCAATAAAAGATAGGATGATGAATTATCCTGTGAGCAATCTTGGAATACTTCTTGGTAGGTCGAGTTATAAATTTCTCATTCTGTCTCCCTTCTTTAACTAACAGTGCAGCTTTCTACAAGATCACACTAATATAAGAAACATTAGTTATGTACTATTATACCCTGTGGTTGTCAGTTGGTTCAATGTCTTCTAAACATAAACAACAATACTAACAACAACAACAATAGGAAAACTATAATTCTTACCATCATTTGATGCTTCTTCCATTGAAGTATAAATAGATGAGAAAGAGTTAGTGAGACTAACAGTGTCCTCTGTTATTGAAACTAGTTCCATTTTAACTTTTACAACACAGGAGTAGTAGAGGAAAATGTCATGAAATAGTTCGTGACTCTTTGAGAGTTATGTACCAGCTAAACAATATTTTATGGAACTATTTGTCTTATGTATACAGTACTTAGATTTAAACTGAAATAAGTATATATGTAAACACAATATGTATATATTATGATAAAGTAAATACAACATGTATATACAAATAATAAAAACATTTTATTTATGTTTGTTGATGTAAGGACAACCATGTCGAATAAACTGAAACAAGGTACACATAATACATTGAACACACACAAATCCTCACAAAATGACTACGTAAGTAGTTTACTGTGTATCTTCTAAGTATAGGCTGCTTAGTTAGGGATTTTGTATGGATTTTAATGTACAATAATGCATTATCTCTTGCTTTTGATATGGTTATCTCTATTTCATTGTTCTGCTAATGATGGGTGTGGTCTCTCATCTTGAATCATTACTAAGGTTATAGCAATAAAAATTGTTGCCTTACATTTCTATTTTCTATAAATCAGTTTATTATAACATTGTGAAAAGTCAGTTATACACCTTGGTCTCATTAGCTACATTTTTATACACATCTGGGCTGTGGCCATTGACTTGTATAATCTATACATAGTCATTTATGTAGTAGTACTAGTATAGATAGATAATGAAAATCATATTATGTTGTCATATAACAACCTCACCAGTTTCTTATAGTATTACTGTAATATTGTTTTTATATTAATCAATTTTACAATTATGATCATGTTGGCTAACTAAATTGACATCATATGTATCCTGATTTGCAATAAAAGACCAATTTAAAACGCTCACATGTACATAAGAATGCTTACTATATTATGTATTATAGTTATACATTCATTGAAATTGTATAGTTATGTACACAACAACTGCATGAATATGTTTTATACTAACTATATGTATATATCAATGTTATACATTGTCTTAACCCAGTATATAAAAGAATAATTTCTTTGTTTTTATCCATATATAGTGTGACACTTCTTTAAAGAAATTCCTTGGAGATTCACGATAACTTGAGAACACATTTTCATGTGGTGTCTTTCGTTTTATATCATATTCTTCATTCCATTCCTACAATATATGGAGTATTGTAATATCTACTAATGATGGGTGTGGTCTCTCACCTTGAGTTCATTACTATATATAAACATTCTCAAGTTATCATTATTCATTAACCTCTTCCCATGGAACTCTCCTTTATATAACTAGTAATAAACCAGTAATAACTATAATATTATAACTAATAACTCCACCTACTTTTATTGTGCGAGGTTGAACTGTTCTTTGTCGACGTAACCATTCATAAAATGACCACTTCTTCTTTTTATGATAATTTAGAGTTTTATAAATTATTTTCTGCAAGTTCTGAACATCATCTTTACTTAATTTGATTTGAACTACTTTCTTCAGTTCTATATACAAAAATTAACATAATATGTACCAAGTTATTATAATTACCTGAGGTTGCATTCTCCTGATCCTCACTGTCTAATTTAGCACTTTTTAATACCAATATACCAGATTCAAAGGCATCCACAATATAGACAATAGCTGTATTAACTACCAACTAAAAGAACCAGGTATAATCATTATATAATTTAATAGACAAATATTTACTGTTGAAGTGATCCAAAAAAAGATAAAATAGATACGAGCAAATTGATTAGTGGTTGTTACAAAACCCTCCTACATTGAATTGGTCATGTGATTGTCACATGATATAACATCTTACCATTTGAATGAACCAGTTATTAACAACCATTTCTTCATACAATGTCACTATAATAACATCATATTATAACAAGTCATATATTATAACTTGTCACTTACCATAACTCCGCCCAATATTGTCAAAGTTATTAAGCCAATAGAGATTAGGATCATCCCGAATTGATCCATTATTTGAATAATATTGTCCAACACCATATGAAGCATTAACACTATATAAACCACAATATTAATATATTATTATATTATTGTGGTTTATCTTACCAACATCCAGGAAAGACTCTGTTATCAGGACCACTAAATATTTCCATACCAATAATGGAGTAGAAATAAAAGACAATACCAAGTAATAATAACACACTAAATTAAATAATTAACACATTATCAATAATATATTAAAAGGAATACCTCAACATTCTACTGGCTAGAACTGTTGTAATACGTATTAGAAAAAAGTAATTCTTTTTTAATCGAAGCAATCTAAAAATACATAATATTATATGATGTAATAATGATAACATATTGTTTAATTACCTTAATAATTTAATTGGACGTACTATTGCCAGATATCTTATCCAAGTTATGTTAACAATACGAACTTCAACAATGAGACAAATAAAACTTCCCATTACAATAATAAAATCCACCCTATCATTAAATATATAACAATAATACTATCTACTAACTACTTACAAATTTGACCATTTTCTAAAATATTTAACATGACCATTCAAAAAAAGTTTTGTTAAGACTTCTATTACATAAACTAAATGAGAAAAATGAAGTATTTTATTATATGATATTAAACTGACTGAAATTGAATACAAATGATCCAGCTATTCCTTGTCTTGGAGCACAAAATTGATCTGATCTTATCTCATTATCAATGTTCTCTTCTATTATGACAAAACATTATATAGTGACATATTACACAACAAGATATTACCACAATGTCTTTCATGAATTGCTATATATATCAGTAGATATAGTAGATTAGCAATTACTATTATAGCTAATGAGAGATATGTATAAATATAGTTCTTATTAAGTCTGAACATACTTATAACAATATCAAACAGCCAATGTCTTATTACATTATGTATTCCTAGAGAGACAAATATGAGTATATTTCTCAAATATTATTATAATTTACTGTATAAAACATTCTTAACATTTAGTGGTATCCTGTTGTTAGCTTCATACCAAGTTACTGCAACTCCTGATTTGTGAATCTAAACAATGACATCATAATGACATCACCACATCTTGTCAACTCACCAGCTGCCATTTCATGTTCTCTAATTCATAAAAATGACTAAATTCTTCCCACGAGAGATGACCATTGTTATCATGATATTGTAATGCTTTAAATATACACATAGACTCATGATCAGCTATAGAAATATTGTTATAAATATTTCATTAAATATTAACTAACATAATTTGGGATCATAAACTTTCATGAAGCACAGAAAATCCAATAAAGATACATATTCATTTTCTTTTTTGAGTATATCAAATGCTTGTAAGAGAGCCTCCCTTTAATTAAAAATGATATTAAATTGATAGTAAATTATGTAATGATACCGTCTGTGAAGATAGATCTTTTTAAATTTCCCTTGTTCAGCAGCTTTAAATTTTGCAAACACTACAGCTAATAACTAACAGAGATTATTGATATATTATTATAATGAACTACTTACCACATTAGAGAAATAATAAAATGTTATTAACATATAAACCATAAAGAATACAGGAGCTACTAGAGAGTTATAATAGGACTCCATGAATACATCTGGATGACTATAGAATTATTATTATTATTATTATTATTATTATTATTATTATTATTATTATTATTATTATTATTATTATTATTATTATTATTATTATTATTATTATTATTATTATCAATAATAATAATAAATAATAATTAATAATAATAATAATAATAATAATATCAATAATAACTAACTTTGCTGTTGTTAATGTCACTAACATACTAATAACACTTCTTGGTAGATTACTAAAGTACTTTATAGAAATAATAATATTAAAATATTTTTATTTACTAACTGTTGGATTAACTTGAGTGAAGAAGAAGTAAGCTAAAGGAGAGAGAAATTAGAAGCAACCTTATACCACAAAAATGGTTATTCACATTACATTACATGACCAATAATCATTACAGTGTTTTACTTAATATATACTGTAAAAGTTTGAAGTCTGTAGAGCTATGCATAAACAATCTGTTTAGTTTATCATTAGTTAGACACAAGACTTCACATGGACACTGGGCCTGTGTATAAGGACTGTATTATTTGATAGGACAGCCATACCAGACGTTATTAATCCCAATATAATTAGCAATGAAACAGTGTGTCTTCTTAATTTATCATATAGATCACATACTTACCCATTAAAGAAAGCACAGCTACTAAGAAGAAAAGCACAAACATTACATCAACAATATACTTGAGACAAATAAAGATTTGACGTAAAACTCTAAACATGAAAATATTTCGTGTTCTCTCTCTCTCTTTCTCTTACCTTCTTACTCCAGACATGAGATAATTGTCCAATAGTAAAAAAGGTCGCAGAGCACGAGTAAAACGAATATGTCGATTATTTGAAATGAGTATTATCAAAGCCTCCAAGTACATGATAATAACTATAATAGTCTGTACAGATAGTAATCACATGATAAAACTATTGTTTTAATAAACTCACTATTAAAGTAGCTCGACTTTTAAAATAATGTTTAGGTCCTAACCAAATAAATCGTAATACCAAACTGAAGCAGAAGAAAGTCAACAGAACTAACTCTATTACTAAATGAATCTATGAGTATAAAATTGAAATTAGTATAGCAATAAAGGAAAAATTACTATTTCTTCAGCTGTTCCATTTTTGTGAACATATATTGATGGTTCTTCAACTACAGCCAAAGTCATTAGTACTAGTGAAGCTAACAGTACACTCCAATAAAAGATAGGATGATGAATTATCTTGTAAGCAATCTTGGAATACTTCTTGGTAGGTCGAGTTATAAATTTCTCATTCTGTCTCCCTTCTTTAACTAACAGTGCAGCTCTCTACAAGATCACACTAATATAAGAAACATTAGTTATGTACTATTATACCTTGTGGTTGTCAGTTGGTTCAATGTCTTCTAAACATAAACAACAATACTAACAACAACAATAAGAGAAGTATAATCCTTACCATCATTTGATGCTTCTTTCATTGAAGTATAAATAGATGAGAAAGAGTAAGTGAGGCTAACAGTGTCTTCTGTTTTTGAAACTAGTTCCATTTTAACTTTTACAACACAGAAGTAGTAGAGGAAAATGTCATGAAATAGTTCCTGACTCTTTGAGAGTTATGTACCAAGTAAACAATGTTTTGAACTAATTGCACATACTTATATATAATTATATATAAATAACACTTTTAAAATGTTATAAAATAAACATGGCATGTTTATTATGATAAAATAAACATGAAAGCATGAACAATAACAAACTTTAAAATGTTTATGAATGTAACAAGTCATTTGTAGAAGCTATAGAAGTTACATTTAAACCATGTGCTCAGTTATTGTTGATGAATAATAGTTATCAGTTACTTAGCTACAGCTATGGAGGAGGAGGGGCTAACATGATAACAATGCATGTATTTCTTCTTAATTAATCCTACTAAGAACAAAACAATACAGACTACATCTTATTATATACAATAGACACTGTCTTGATCCAATATATTAATTGGTATTAGTGTTAGAAGTGTTAATATCAAAACTGCATCCTGTATTAGTACAGAGAGTAAAAACCTTCATATTATGTTGTCACATCTAGTTTGTTATGGTATTACTGTAATATTGTCTTAAAATTAATTAATTTTACAATTATAATCATGTTATCTAACTACATTGACATCATATACTAACTAAACATATATATCAATGTTATACATTGTCTTAACCCAGTATATAAAAGAATAATTTCTTTGTTTTTATCCATATATAGTGTGACACTTCTTTAAAGAAATTCCTTGGAGATTCATGATAACTTGAGAACACATTTTCATGTGGTGTCTTTCGTTTTATATCATATTCTTCATTCCATTCCTATAATATATGGAGTATTGTAATATCTACTAATGATGGCTGTGGTCTCTCACCTTGAGTTCATTACTATATATAAACATTCTCAAGTCATCATTATTCATTAACCTCTTCCCATGGAACTCTCCTTTATATAACTAGTAATAAACCAGTAATAACTATAATATTATAACTAATAACTCCACCTACTTTTATTGTGCGAGGTTGAACTGTTCTTTGTCGACGTAACCATTCATAAAATGACCACTTCTTCTTTTTATGATAATTTAGAGTTTTATAAATTATTTTCTGCAAGTTCTGAACATCATCTTTACTTAACTTAATTCGAACTGCTTTTTTCAGTTCTATATAATTATATATACCAACTCATTTTGAAGTGGCATTTGTGGCTATTGTGGTAAATGTAAATTTCTGAATTATTCACTTATCATCAAAATATTGTCTATAGAGTATCAATCCAAAAGTAGCTGGCTACTGATGGATATACAATAAATGTATAACTCTTGGAAATTAATGGATACCCTTGGATATTAATGGATACTCTTGGATATTGATGGATACTCTTGGATATTAATGGATACTCTTGGATATTAACAGAAGACTCTTGTATATCGAGTAAGTAGTTAGTATCCATCAATATCAATCATATGTTACTAATATAGACACAGACAATCACTTGTACTATTATAGGTCTAAAACAATAGATTATTGTCTAGTGAATAATTAATTAATTTTTTTATACTAAACATTATGTTATAATAACCTGAGGTTGCATTCTCCTGATCCTCACTGTCTAATTTAGCACTTTTTAATACCAATATACCAGATTCAAAGGCATCCACAATATAGACAATAGCTGTATTAACTACCAACTAAAAGAACCAGGTATAATCATTATATAATTTAATGGACAAATATTTACTGTTGAAGTGATCCAAAAAAAGATAAAATAAATACGAGCAAATTGATTAGTGGTTGTTACAAAACCCTCCTACATTAAATTAGTCATGTGATTGTCACATGATATAACATCTTACCATTTGAATAAACCAGTTATTAACAACCATTTCTTCATACAATGTCACTATAACAACATCATATTATAACAAGTCATATATTATAACTTGTCACTTACCATAACTCCGCCCAATATTGTCAAAGTTGTTAAGCCAATAAAGATTAGGATCATCCCGAATTGATCCATTATTTGAATAATATTGTCCAACACCATATGAAGCATTAACACTATATAAACCACAATATTAATATATTATTATATTATTGTGGTTTTGTGGTTTATCTTACCAACATCCAGGAAAGACTCTGTTATCAGGACCACTAAATATTTCCATACCAATAATGGAGTAGAAATAGAATACAATACCAAGTAATAATAACACACTAAATTAAATAAATAACACATTATCAATAATATATTAAAAGGAATACCTCAACATTCTACTGGCTAGAACTGTTGTAATACGTATTAGAAAAAAGTAATTCTTTTTTAATCGAAGCAATCTAAAAATACATAATATTATATGATGTAATAATGATAACATATTGTTTGATTACCTTAATAATTTAATTGGACGTATCATTGCCAGATATCTTATCCAAGTTATGTCTTTAATACTAACTTCAACACAGAGACAAATAAAACTTCCCATTACAATAATAAAGTCCACCCTATCATTAAATATATAACAATAATACTATCTACTAACTACTTACAAATTTGACCATTTTCTAAAATATTTAACATGACCATTTAAAAAAAGTTTTGTTAAGACTTCTATTACATAAACTAAATTAGAAAAATGAAGTATTTTATTATATGATATTGAACTGACTGAAATTGAATACAAATGATCCAGCTATTCCTTGTCTTGGAGCACAAAATTGATCTGATCTTGTCTCATTATCAATCTTCTCTTCTATTATGACAAAACATTATATAGTGACATATAACACAACAAGATGTTACCACAATGTCTTTCATGAATTGCTATATATATCAGTAGATATAGTAGATTAGCAATTACTATTATAGCTAATGAGAGATATGTATAAATATAGTTCTTATTAAGTCTGAACTTACTTATAACAATATCAAACAGCCAATGTCTTATTACATTATGTATTCCTAGAGAGACAAATATGAGTATATTTCTCAAATATTATTATAATTTACTGCATAAAACATTCTTAACATTTAGTGGTATCCTGTTGTTAGCTTCATACCAAGTTACTGCAACTCCTGATTCGTGAATCTAAACAATGACATCATAATGACATCACCACATCTTGTCAACTCACCAGTTGCCATTTCATGTTCTCTATTTCATAAAAATGACTAAATTCTTCCCACGAGAGATGACCATTGTTATCATGATATTGTAATGCTTTAAATATACACATAGACTCATGATCAGCTATAGAAATATTGTTATAAATATTTCATTAAATATTAACTAACATAATTTGGGATCATAAACTTTCATGAAGCACAGAAAATCCAATAAAGATACATATTCATTTTCTTTTTTGAGTATATCAAATGCTTGTAAGAGAGCTTCCCTTTAATGAAAACTAATATTAAATTGATAGTAAATTATGTAATGGTACCGTCTGTGAAGATATATCTCTTTAAATTTCCCTTGTTCTGCAGCTTTAAATTTTGCAAACACTACAGCTAATAACTAACAGAGATTATTGATATATTATTATAATGAACTACTTACCACATTAGAGAAATAATAAAATGTTATTAACATATAAACCATAAAGAATACAGGAGCTACTGGAGAGTTATAATAGGACTCCATGAATACATCTGGATGACTATAGAATTATTATTATTATTATTATTATTATTATTATTATTATTATTATTATGATTATTATTATTAAATAATAATTAATAATAATAACAATAATAATAATAATAATAATAATAATAATAATAATAATAATAATATCAATAATAACTAACTTTGCTGTTGTTAATGTCACTAACATACTAATAACACTTCTTGGTAGATTACTAAAGTACTTTATAGAAATAATAATATTAAAATATTTTTATTTACTAACTGTTGGATTAACTTGAGTGAACAAGAAGTAAGCTAAATGAGAGAGAAATTGGAAGTAACCTTATACCACGACAATGGTTATTCACATTACATTACTATAATACACTAGTAGCAATCATCACACTGTTTCATTAAATATATACTGTATATGTTTGAAGTCCATTATGCGTGAAGACTCTGTTTAGTTTATCATTAGTTAGATACAAGAATCTTCATGGATGCTGGGCCTGTGTATAAGGACTGTATTTATATATGATAGGGCAACTATACACATCATTTTTGGCAAAGTATTTATTGAAATACATGAATTGTCAATTCCATAGTAATTAGCAGACCAAACCATGTATTTGTTAAAATTATATTGTTATTATAGTGACTTGTTTTGCAATAAGCGATCATTTTCATCAAATCATTTTATGACATGTTTGTAAAAGAGACCACTGTTAAAACACCTCAAACAACAGTTTTTATACCATAAATAGTTGTGCATATACAGTAACTTGTTTGCACAAATTATGATTGGGTCACAAATGTTTTTAATGAAGTGTGATCCTTTGTTGCAATCAGATTACATATAGATAACATACTTACCCATTAATGAAGAGACAGCTACTAAGAAGAAAAGCACAAACATTACATCAACAATATACTTGAGACAAATAAAGATTTGACGTAAAACTCTAAACATAAAAATATTTCGTGTTCTCTCTCTCTCTCTCTTTCTCTTACCTTCTTACTCCAGACATGAGGTAATTGTCCAATAGTAGAAAAGGTCGCAGAGCACGAGTAAAACGAATATGTCGATTATTTGAAATGAGTATTATAAAAGCCTCAAAGTACATGATAATAACTATAATAGTCTGTACAGATAGTAATCACATGATAACACTATTGTTTTAATAAACTCACTATTAAAGTAGCTCGACTTTTAAAATAATGTTTAGGTCCTAACCAAATAAATTGTAATACCAAACTTAAGCAGAAGAAAGTCAACAGAACTAACTCTATTACTAAATGAACCTATGGGTATAAGATTGGTATTAGTATAATGAATAAAAAGTAAAATTACTATTTCTTCAGTTGTTCCAATTTCATCAGTATATATTGATGGTTCTTCAACTACAGCCAAAATCATTAGTGCTAGTGAAGCTAACAGTACACTCCAATAAAAGATAGGATGATGAATTATCTTGTAAGTAATCTTGGAATACTTCTTGGTAGGTCGAGTTATAAATTTCTCATTCTGTCTCCCTTTTTTAACTAACAGTGCAGCTCTCTACAAGATCACACTAATATAAGAAACATTAGTTATGTACTATTATACCTTGTGGTTGTCAGTTGGTTCAATGTCTTCTAAACATAAACAACAATACTAACAACAACAATAAGAGAACTATAATCCTTACCATTATTTGATGCTTCTTCCATTGAAGTATAAATAGATGAGAAAGAGTTAGTGAGACTAACAGTGTTTTCTGTTTTTGAAACTAGTTCCATTGTAACTTCTTACAACACAGAAGTAGTAGAGGAAAATGTTATGAAATAGTTCCTGACTCTTTGAGAGTTATGTACCAGCTAAACAATGTTTTATAACTAATAATTTAATAATTTTAATAATAATCATATATATGCTACTGAAATAACAAAAATAACAAAGCTGTATATATAATAAGTGATATATATATATATATATATATATATATATATATATGTACTATGAGATTGATTGTATTTACAATAGTACATTAGTAATAAAAACAGTATTATCATTACTTTTTGACAAAAAATAAGTTTATAATTGTAATAACCAAATGAGAATTAAAACAACCATTATTTTTACAGTGTATAATAATATAACAAAACATGATTTTCTTTTTAAATGAATCTACTATCATATACAATAGATACTGTCTTGATACAATATCATGTTAGCTAACTACATTGACATCACATACTAACTATATGTATATATCAATGTTATACATTGTCTTAACCCAGTATATAAAAGAATAATTTCTTTGTTTTTATCCATATATACTGTGACACTTCTTTAAAGAAATTCCCTGGAGATTCACGATAACTTGAGAACACATTTTCATGTGGTGTCTTTCGTTTTATATCATATTCTTCATTCCATTCCTACAATATATGGAGTATTGTAATATCTACTAATGATAGGTGTGGTCTCTTACCTTGAGCTCATTACTATATATAAACATTCTCAAGTTATCATTATTCATTAACCTCTTCCCACGGAACTCTCCTTTATATAACTAGTAATAAACCAGTAATAACTATAATATTATAACTAATAACTCCACCGACTTTTATTGTACAAGGTTGAACTGTTCTTTGTCAACGTAACCATTCATAAAATGACCACTTCTTCTTTTTATGATAATTTAGAGTTTTATAAACTATTTTCTGCAAGTTCTGAACATCATCTTTACTTAATTTGATTTGAACTCTTTTTTTCAGTTCTATATAATTATATATACCAACTCATTTTGAAGTGTCATTTGTGGCTATTGTGGTAAATGTAAATTTCTGAATTATTCACTTATCATCAAAATATTGTCTATAGAGTATCAATCCAAAAGTAGCTGGCTACTGATGGATATACAATAAATGTATAACTCTTGGATATTGATGGTACTCTTGGATATTGATGGATACCCTTTGATATTAATCGATACTCTTGGATATTAATGATATGCTTGGATATTGATGGATACTCTTGGATATTAATGGATACTCTTGGATATTAACAGAAGACTCTTGTATATCGAGTAAGTAGTTACAATATCACTATCAAAACATCATATTATAACAAGTCATATATTATAACTTGTCACTTACCATAACTCCATGAATACATCTGGATGACTATAGAATTGTTATTATTATCATTATTATTATTATTATTATTATTATTATTATTATTAATAACTAACTTTGATGTTGTTAATGTCACTAACATACTAATAACACTTCTTGGTAGATTACTAAAGTACTTTATAGAAAATAAAAATATTAAAATATTTTTATTTACTAACTGTTGGATTAACTTGAGTGAAGAAAAAATAAGCTAAAGGAGAGAGAAATTAGAAGCAACCATATACCATAACAATGGATATTTACATTACATTACTATAATACATTAGTAGCAATCATCACACTGTTTCACTAAATATATACTGTATATGTTTGAAGTCCATTAGGCCTATGCATGAAGACTCTGTTTAGTTTATCATTAGTTAGATACAAGAATCTTCATGGATGCTGAGCCAGTGTATAAGGACTGTATTTATATACGATAGGACAACTATACACATCATTTTGGCAAAGTATTTATTAAAAGACATGAATTGTACTGTCAATTCCATAGTAATTAGTAGACCAAACCATGTATTTGTTAAAATTATATTGTTATTATATGTGACTTGTTTTGCAATAAGCGATCACTTCCATCAAATCATTTTATGACATGTTTGTAAAAGAGACCACTGTTAAAACACCTCAAACAACAGTTTTTATACCATAAATAGTTGTGCATATATAGTAACTTGTTTGCACAAATTATCATCAGGTCACAAATGTTTTAATGAAGTGTGATCCTTTGTTGCAATCAGATTACATATAAATCACATACTTACCAATTAATGAAGAGACTGCTACTAAGAAGAAAAGGACAAACATTACATCAACAATTTACTTGAGACAAATAAAGATTTGACATAAAACTCTAAACATTAAAATATTTCATGTTTTCTCTCTCTCTTTTTCTTACCTTCTTACTCCAGACATGAGGTAATTGTCCAATAGTAGAAAAGGTCGCAAACCATGAATAAAACGAATATGTCGATTATTTGAAATGAGTATTATAAAAGCCTCCAAGTACATGATAATAACTATAATAGTCTGTACAGATAGTAATCACATGATAACACTATTGTTTTAATAAACTCACTATTAAAGTAGCTCGACTTTTAAAATAATGTTTAGGTCCTAACCAAATAAATCGTAATACCAAACTGAAGCAGAAGAAAGTCAACAGAACTAACTCTATTACTAAATGAACCTATGGGTATAAGATTGGAATTAGTATAATGAATAAAAAGGAAAATTACTATTTCTTCAGCTGTTCCAATTTCATTAGTATATATTGATGGTTCTTCAACTACAGCCAAAATCATTAGTACTAGTGAAGCTAACAGTACACTCCAATAAAAGATAGGATGATGAATTATCTTGTAAGCAATCTTGGAATACTTCTTGGTAGGTCGAGTTATAAATTTCTCATTCTGTCTCCCTTCTTTAACTAACAGTGCAGCTCTCTACAAGATCACACTAATATAAGAAACATTAGTTGTTATACCTTGTGGTTGTCAGTTGGTTCAATGTCTTCTAAACATAAACAACAATACTAACAACAACAATAAGAGAACTATAATCCTTACCATTATTTGATGCTTCTTCCATTGAAGTATAAATAACTGAGAAAGAGTTAGTGAGACTAACAATGTCTTCTGTTATTGAAACTAGTTCCATTTTAACTTTTACAAGACAGGAGTAGTAGAGGAAAATGTCATGAAATAGTTCCTGACTCTTTGAGAATTATGTACCAACTAAACAATGTTTTATAACTAATAATTTAATAATTTTAATAATAATCATATATATGCTACTGAAATAACAAAAATAACAAAGCTGTATATATAATAAGTGATATATATATATATATATATATATATATATATATATATATATATATATATATATATGTACTATGAGATTGATTGTAGTTACAATAGTACATTAGTAATAAAAACAGTATTATCATTACTTTTTGACAAAAATAAGTTTATAATTGTAATAACCAAATGAGAATTAAAACAACCATTATTTTTTACAGTGTATACTAATATAACAAAGCATGTTTTTCTTTTTAAATGACACCACTATCATATACAATAGACACTGTCTTGATACAATATCATGTTAGCTAACTACATTGACATCATATACTAACTATATGTATATATCAATGTTATACATTGTCTTAACCCAGTATATAAAAGAATAATTTCTTTGTTTTTATCCATATATAGTGTGACACTTCTTTAAAGAAATTCCTTGGAGATTCACGATAACTTGAGAACACATTTTCATGTGGTGTCTTTCGTTTTATATCATATTCTTCATTCCATTCCTACAATATATGGAGTATTGTAATATCTACTAATGATGGGTGTGGTCTCTCACCTTGAGTTCATTACTATATATAAACATTCTCAAGTCGTCATTATTCATTAACCTCTTCCCACGGAACTCTCCTTTATATAACTAGTAATAAACCAGTAATAACTATAATATTATAACTAATAACTCCACCTACTTTTATTGTACGAGGTTGAACTGTTTTTTGTCGACGTAACCATTCATAAAATGACCACTTCTTCTTTTTATGATAATTTAGAGTTTTATAAATTATTTTCTGCAAGTTCTGAACATCATCTTTACTTAACTTGATTTTAACTACTTTCTTCAGTTCTATATACAAAAATTAACATAATATGTACCAAGTTATTATAATTACCTGAGGTTGCATTATCCTGATCCTCACTGTCTAATTTAGCACTTTTTAATACCAATATACCAGATTCAAAGGCATCCACAATATAGACAATAGCTGTATTAACTACCAACTAAAAGAACCAGGTATAATCATTATATAATTTAATGGACAAATATTTACTGTTGAAGTGATCCAAAAAAAGATAAAATAAATACGAGCAAATTGATTAGTGGTTGTTACAAAACCCTCCTACATTAAATTAGTCATGTGATTGTCACATGATATCACATCTTACCATTTGAATGAACCAGTTATTAACAACCATTTCTTCATACAATGTCACTATAATAACATCATATTATAACAAGTCATATATTATAACTTGTCACTTACCATAACTCCGCCCAATATTGTCAAAGTTATTAAGCCAATAGAGATTAGCATTATCCCGAATTGATCCATTATTTGAATAATATTGTCCAACACCATATGAAGCATTAACACTATATAAACCACAATATTAATATATTATTATATTATTGTGGTTTATCTTACCAACATCCAGGAAATACTCTGTTATCAGGACCACTAAATATTTCCATACCAATAATGGAGTAGAAATAGAAGACAATACCAAGTAATAATAACACACTAAATTAAATAAATAACACATTATCATTAATATATTAAAAGGAATACCTCAACATTCTACTGGCTAGAACTGTTGTAATACGTATTAGAAAAAAGTAATTCTTTTTTAATCGAAGCAATCTAAAAATACATAATATTATATGATGTAATAATGATAACATATTGTTTGATTACCTTAATAATTTAATTGGACGTACTATTGCCAGATATCTTATCCAAGTTATGTGATTAAAAATATCTTCAACACAGAGACAAATAAAACTTCCCATTACAATAATAAAGTCCACCCTATCATTAAATATATAACAATAATACTATCTACTAACTACTTACAAATTTGACCATTTTCTAAAATATTTAACATGACCATTCAAAAAAAGTTTTGTTAAGACTTCTATTACATAAACTAAATGAGAAAAATGAAGTATTTTATTATATGATATTGAACTGACTGAAATTGAACACAAATGATCCAGCTATTCCTTGTCTTGGAGCACAAAATTGATCTGATATTGTCTCATTATCAATGTTCTCTTCTATTATGACAAAACATTATATAGTGACATATTACACAACAAGATATTACCACAATGTCTTTCATGAATTGCTATATATATCAGTAGATATAGTAGATTAGCAATTACTATTATAGCTAATGAGAGATATGTATAAATATAGTTCTTATTAAGTCTGAACATACTTATAACAATATCAAACAGCCAATGTCTTATTACATTATGTATTCCTAGAGAGACAAATATGAGTATATTTCTCAAATATTATTATCATTTACTGCATAAAACAATCTTAACATTTAGTGGTATCCTGTTGTTAGCTTCATACCAAGTTACTGCAACTCCTGATTCGTGAATCTAAACAACGACATCATAATGACATCACCACATCTTGTCAACTCACAAGCTGCCATTTCAAGTTCTCTATTTCATAAAAATGACTAAATTCTTCCCACGAGAGATGACCATTCTTATCATGATATTGTAATGCTTTAAATATACACATAGACTCATGATCAGCTATAGAAATATTATTATAAATATTTCATTAAATATTAACTAACATAATTTGGGATCATAAACTTTCATGAAGCACAGAAAATCCAGTGGAGATATACACTCGTCTTCATCTTTAAGTTTATCAAATGCTTGTAAGAGAGCCTCCCTTTAATTAAAACTGATATTAAATTGATAGTAAATTATGTAATGGTACCGTCTGTGAAGATAGATCTTTTTAAATTTCCCTTGTTCTGCAGCTTTAAATTTTGCAAAGACTACAGCTAATAACTAACAGAGATTATTGATATATTATTATAATGAACTACTTACCACATTAGAGAAATAATAAAATGTTATTAACATATAAACCATAAAGAATATAGGAGCTACTGGAGAGTTATAATAGGACTCCATGAATACATCTGGATGACTATAGAATTGTTATTATTATTATTATTATTATTATTATTATTATTAATAAAAACTAACTTTGCTGTTGTTAAAGTCACTAACATACTAATAACACTTCTTGGTAGATTACCAAAGTACTTGATAGAAAATAAAAATGTTACTAATCTCAACAAAATATTTGTTAACTTACTGTTGGATTATTTCCAATAAACAAAAAGTATGCTAAAGAGAGATATAGTGATTAGAAGTAATGACATACTTACCCATTAATGAAGAGATAGCTACTAAGAAGAAAAGTACAAACATTACATCAACAATATACTTGAGACAAATAAAGATTTGACGCAAAACTCTAGAGAAAAATAATTAATTTCACACACACACACACACACACACATTAATCATATTCATTAACAACAAAGCCATGATAATAATTTATGATAACTATACACATGAAAAAGACATTCTACACACAAGGTGAGTGATCCTAGATGTTTAGATATGATACAATAACTCACAAATACTCTAGTGTATAACTATAGGCCAATATATCATATGATAGTAGACTTATTCTGCTGTTTTTGATGTAAAGTGATAGTTTCTTAATGTACTAGCTTTCAAAACCTGGGTTAGACAAAGAGGAGTTGGACCCAAAAAGGTTTTAACAACCATTTCTTATACTCAAGGCCAGACTGTCTGCTCTGAGTAACAATGTTATTGTTGTACCTCATGCACGACAAGTTGTCTGTGGGATGTGCTGGTGTGTCAACCAGTTTACACAAGAGAATAATGCTTAAAATGTATAATAAATTTACCAAAAAATTAGTTTATCTTTAGTAATTCAATTACTTTATACAAAAACACTTTCTCTAACCTTCTTACTCCAGACATGAGGTGATTGTCCAATAGTAGAAAAACTCGTAGACCACGAGTAAAACGAACATGCCGATTATTTGAAATGAGTATTATCAAAGCCTCCAAGTACATGATAATAACTATAATAGTCTGTACAGATAGTAATCACATGATAACACTATTGTTTTAATAAACTCACTATTAAAGTAGCTCGACTTTTAAAATAATGTTTAGGTCCTAACCAAGTAAATCGTAATACCAAATTGAAGCAGAAGAAAGTCAACAGTACTAACTCTATTACTAAATGAATCTATGAGTATAAAATTGGTATTAGTATAATGAATAAAAAGGAAAATTACTATTTCTTCAGCTTTTCCAATTTCATCAGTATATATTGATGGTTCTTCAACTACAGCCAAAATCATTACTGCTAGTGAAGCTAACAGTACACTCCAATAAAAGATAGGATGATGAATTATCTTGTAAGCAATCTTGGAATACTTCTTGTTAGGTCGAGTTATAAATTTCTCATTCTGTCTCCCTTCTTTAACTAACAGTGCAGCTCTCTACAAGATCACACTAATATAAGAAACATTAGTTGTGTGTGCTACTATACCTTGTGGTTGACAGTTGGTTCAATATTTCGTTTTTGTTCTAAGCACACGTTTAGCAAGTAACTATCACAACTGATACTTCATGATTAGTTTACTCACCTTGTTTACTCGATGCTTCCATTGAAGAATAAAATGATGTTAGACTATAAGAGCCTGCAGCTCCACCATTTACCATGTCTACTAATGGAAACTCCGCTTCTGCTCTTGTTGCCATTATTACTTCTGTCTAGCTGCAACCCTTTTAAAAATGGGGGTGTGGCTGAGTGACAAGTATGGAAATGGTAGACAGATCATCAATGGTTTCCTCAGCTATAGATAGACAGAGAGATACTTTAAAGAAGTTAAGTGTAGATATATGGGAACATCCTGAATTAAACTTTGAGGAACACACTGCTCACAAACTTCTCACTGACTATTTGGAGAGTCAGGGGTTCTCTGTAGAGAGACAATTCTGTGGTCTAGAGACAGCCTTCAGAGCTAAGTAAGTAGAACTTACTTACTAACTCCATTTTTTATTAAATATAGGTTTAGTTCTGGTCATCCTAATGTATGTGTTATATGTGAGTATGATGATTTACCAGGGATTGGTCATGCTTGTGGTCATAATCTTATTGCTGAAGCTGGTGTTGCTGCAGGACTTGGAGTAAAAGCATTCTTGGAGACACAAGGAGCTGTTTCAGGTACATCGACTGTACTAGGTACACCAGCTGAAGAGGGAGGTGGAGGCAAAGTATTCCTCATTGAGAGAGGAGGATTTGAGGGAATTGATATTGTCATGATGGCTCATCCTGCTCCCTACGAAATCATAATGCCAAACCACTTAGCTTGTTGTCAAATGGCTATTGAATTTAAAGGCAAAGCTGCTCATGCTGCTGCCTTTCCCTGGGAAGGTGTCAATGCACTTGATGCTGCTGTTTTATCATACACTAATATCTCTGTTTTAAGACAACAGATGAAACCAACCTGGTGAGTTCATGCTATAATAAATAATGGAGGTGTTAAACCTAACATTATTCCAGATAAATCAGCTCTCAAATGCTTTGTTAGAGCTTCTAATAAAATAAAAATAATTCATCATCCAATAAAAGATAAAAAGTAGGATGATGAATTATCTTGTAAGCAATCTTGGAATACTTCTTGGTAGGTCGAGTTATAAATTTCTCATTCTGTTTCCCTTCTTTAACTAACAATGCAGCTCTCTACAAGATCACACTAATATAAGAAACATTAGTTATGTACTACTATACCTTGTGGTTGTCAGTTGGTTCAATGTCTTCTAAACATAAACAACAATACTAACAACAACAATAAGAGAACTATAATCCTTACCATTATTTGATGCTTCTTCCATTGAAGTATAAATATTAAATATATGAGAAAGAGTTAGTGAGACTAACAATGTCTTCTGTTATTGAAACTAGTTCCATTTTAACTTTTACAACACAGGAGTAGTAGAGGAAAATGTCATGAAATAGTTCCTGACTCTTTGAGAACTATGTACCAACTAAACAATGTTTTATGGAACTAATAATTTTATAATTTAATTATATATATATACACTACTGAAATAACAATGTTGTATATATGTATGTATGTATATATATATATATATATATATATATATATATATATATATATATATATATACAAAGTGGATGAACATTGTGTAGCTGCCTCTTATATGGAAAAGGATAAGCTAAATTGCAATTACAACACATTAAAGGAAGTGTGAACTGTTCTGAACTATGATATTACCTCAGAGTATTCATCAAACCTCTGGTATTATTTCCAGTGATTTCATGAAATTGCTAGAGATTTTAGTGAATTTACGAAGTCCCTAAGTAAAAAAGTGATTTTATAAACTCCCTGAAAGTTTCAGGGATTTCACAAAATCCCTATATACACAATCTTACTGTAACATATATATCATATATATAATATATAATAACAAATCATGATGTTTTTCTTAAATGAATCTACTATCATATACAATAGATACTGTCTTGATACAATATCATATTATCTAACTACATTGACATCATATACTAACTATATGTATATATCAATGTTATACATTGTCTTAACCCAGTATATAAAAGAATAATTTCTTTGTTTTTATCCATATATAGTGTGACACTTCTTTAAAGAAATTCCTTGGAGATTCACGATAACTTGAGAACACATTTTCATGTGGTGTCTTTCGTTTTATATCATATTCTTCATTCCATTCCTACAATATATGGAGTATTGTATCTACTAATGATGGGTGTGGTCTCTCACCTTGAGTTCATTACTATATATAAACATTCTCAAGTTATCATTATTCATTAACCTCTTCCCACGGAACTCTCCTTTATATAACTAGTAATAAACCAGTAATAACTATAATATTATAACTAATAACTCCACCTACTTTTATTGTACGAGGTTGAACTGTTCTTTGTCGACGTAACCATTCATAAAATGACCACTTCTTCTTTTTATGATAATTTAGAGTTTTATAAATTATTTTCTGCAAGTTCTGAACATCATCTTCGTTTAATTTGATTTGAACTACTTTCTTCAGTTCTATATACCAAAATTAACATAATATGTACCATGTTATTATAATTACCTGAGGTTGCATTCTCCTGATCCTCACTGTCTAATTTAGCACTTTTTAATACCAATATACCTGATTCAAAGGCATCCACAATATAGACAATAGCTGTATTAACTACCGACTAAAAGAACCAGGTATAATCATTATATAATTTAATAGACAAATATTTACTGTTGAAGTGATCCAAAAAAAGATAAAATAAATACGAGCAAATTGATTAGTGGTTGTTACAAAACCCTCCTGCATTAAATTAGTCATGTGATTGTCACATGATATAACATCTTACCATTTGAATGAACCAATTATTAACAACCATTTCTTCATACAATGTCACTATAATAACATCATATTATAACAAATCATATATTATAACTTGTCACTTACCATAACTCCGCTCAATATTGTCAAAGTTATTAAGCCAATAGAAACTAGGATCATTTCGAATTGATCCATTATTTGAATAATATTGTCCAACACCATATGAAGCATTAACACTATATAAACCACAATATTAATATATTATTATATTATTGTGGTTTATCTTACCAACATCCAGGAAATACTCTGTTATCAGGACCACTAAATATTTCCATACCAATAATGGAGTAGAAATAGAAGACAATACCAAGTAATAATAACACACTAAATTAAATAAATAACACATTATCATTAATATATTAAAAGGAATACCTCAACATTCTACTGGCTAGAACTGTTGTAATACGTATTAGAAAAAAGTAATTCTTTTTTAATCGAAGCAATCTAAAAATACATAATATTATATGATGTAATAATATAACATATTGTTTGATTACCTTAATAATTTAATTGGACGTACTATTGCCAGATATCTTATCCAAGTTATGTTATTAATACTAACTTCAACACAGAGACAAATAAAACTTCCCATTACAATAATAAAGTCCACCCTATCATTAAATATATAACAATAATACTATTTACTAACTACTTACAAATTTGACCATTTTCTAAAATATTTAACATGACCATTCAAAAAAAGTTTTGTTAAGACTTCTATTACATAAACTAAATAAGAAAAATGAAGTATTTTATTATATAATATTGAACTGACTGAAATTGAATACAAATGATCCAGCTATTCCTTGTCTTGGAGCACAAAATTGATCTGATCTTGTCTCATTATCAATGTTCTCTTCTATTATGATAAAACATTATATAGTGACATATAACATAACAATATATTACCACAATGTCTTTCATGAAATGCTATATATATCAGTAGATATAGTAGATTAGCAATTACTATTATAGCTAATGAGAGATATGTATAAATTTAGTTCTTATTAAGTCTGAACATACTTATAACAATATCAAACAGCCAATGTCTTATTACATTATGTATTCCTAGAGAGACAAATATGAGTATATTTCTCAAATATTATTATAATTTACTGCATAAAACATTCTTAACATTTAGGGGTATCTGGTTGTTAGCTTCATACCAAGTTACTGCAACTCCTGATTTGTGAATCTAAACAATGACATCATAATGACATCACCACATCATGTCAACTCACCAGTTGCCATTTCATGTTTTCTATTTCATAAAAATGACTAAATTCTTCCCACGAGAGATGACCATTGTTATCATGACATTGTAATGCTTTAAATATACACATAGACTCATGATCAGCTATAGAAATATTGTTATAAATATTTCATTAAATATTAACTAACATAATTTGGGATCATAAACTTTCATGAAGCACAGAAAATCCAATAAAGATACATATTCATTTTCTTTTTTGAGTATATCAAATGTTTGTAAGAGAGCTTCCCTTTAATTAAAACTGATATTAAATTGATAGTAAATTATGTAATGGTACCGTCTGTGAAGATATATCTCTTTAAATTTCTCTTGTTCTGCAGCTTTAAATTTTGCAAAGACTACAGCTAATAACTAACAGAGATTATTGATATATTATTATAATGAACTACTTACCACATTAGAGAAATAATAAAATGTTATTAACATATAAACCATAAAGAATACGGGAGCTACTGGAGAGTTATAATAGGACTCCATGAATACATCTGGATGACTATAGAATTATTATTATTATTATTATTATTATTATTATTATTATTATTATTATTATTAATATTATTTTTATTATTATTGTTATTATTATTATTATTAATAACTAACTTTGATGTTGTTAATGTCACTAACATACTAATAACACTTCTTGGTAGATTACTAAAGTACTTTATAGAAAATAATAATATTACAAATATTTTTATTTACTAACTGTTGGATTAACTTGAGTGAAGAAAAAGTAAGCTAAAGGAATGAGAAATTGAAAGCAATCATGTATAAAAAGTGATTATCCACATTACATTACTATAATACATTAGTAGCAATCATTACACTGTTTCATTAAATATATACTGTATATGTTTGAAGTCTGTTAGAGCTATGCATGAAGACTCTGTTTAGTTTATCATTAGTTAGATACAAGAATCTTCATGGATGCTGAGCCTGTGTATAAGGACTGTATTTATATACTATAGGACAACTATACACATCATTTTTGGCAAAGTATTTATTAAAAGACATGAATTGTACTGTCAATTCCATAGTAATTAGTAGACCAAACCATGTATTTGTTAAAATTATATTGTTATTATAGTGACTTGTTTTGCAATAAGCGATCATTTTCATCAAATCATTTTATGACATGTTTGTAAAAGAGACCACTGTTAAAACACCTCAAACAACAGTTTTTATACCATAAATAGTTGTGCATATATAGTAACTTGTTTGCACAAATTATCATCAGGTCACAAATGTTTTTAATGAAGTGTGATCCTTTGTTGCAATCAGATTACATATAGATAACATACTTACCCAATAAAGAAAACACAGCTACTAAGAAGAAAAGCACAAACATTACATCAACAATATACTTGAGACAAATAAAGATTTGACGTAAAACTCTAAACACAACAATATTTCATGTTTTCTCTCTCTCTCTTTCTCTTACCTTCTTACTCCAGACATGAGGTAATTGTCCAATAGTAGAAAAGGTCGCAGAGCACGAGTAAAACGAATATGTCGATTATTTGAAATGAGTATTTTAAAAGCCTCCAAGTACATGATAATAACTATAATAGTCTGGACAGATAGTAATCACATGATAACACTATTGTTTTGATAAACTCACTATTAAAGTAGCTCGACTTTTAAAATAATGTTTAGGTCCTAACCAAATAAATCGTAATACCAAACTGAAGCAGAAGAAAGTCAACAGAACTAACTCTATTACTAAATGAATCTATGAGTATAAAATTGAAATTAGTATAGCAATAAAGGAAAATTACTATTTCTTCAGCTGTTCCATTTTTGTGAACATATATTGATGGTTCTTCAACTACAGCCAAAATCATTAGTACTAGTGAAGCTAACAGTACACTCCAATAAAAGATAGGATGATGAATTATCTTGTAAGCAATCTTGGAATACTTCTTGGTAGGTTGAGTTATAAATTTCTCATTCTGTCTCCCTTCTTTAACTAACAGTGCAGCTCTCTACAAGATCACACTAATATAAGAAACATTAGTTGTGTACTATTATACCTTGTGGTTGTCAGTTGGTTCAATGTCTTCTAAACATAAACAACAATACTAACAACAACAATAAGAGAACTATAATCCTTACCATTATTTGATGATTCTTCCATTGAAGTATAAATAGATGAGAAAGAGTTAGTGAGACTAACAGTGTCTTCTGTTATTGAAACTAGTTCCATTTTAACTTTTACAACACAGGAGTAGTAGAGGAAAATGTCATGAAATAGTTCCTGACTCTTTGAGAGTTATGTACCAACTAAACAATGTTTTATGGAACTAATAATTTTATAATTTAATTATATATATACGGTACTGAAATAACAATGTTGTATATATAAATATAAATATATATATAGAGAGAGAGAGAGAGAGAGAGACTGTAGATATATATACTTCTAATTTTAATAAACAATTTTTTTACATTGTGTTTAAACTCTGTAAGTGAAGTAGAGGATTTATGTGATAGGGAAGTGGATTCCAGAGTGAAAGGGCAGAGGGAACAAATGAGTTTTTAAAGGCTGAAGTGCATGAAAAAGGAACAGAGTACATGAGGCCATCATAGTGACGAGAGCTATGTGTATGAAGAGGTTTAGGAACAAAGCAATCAGAAGGAAAATATATAAGTTTATTAGAAATTTTATAGACTAGACATAATTTGGAGATGGAATGACAAGTTGAAAGGGGAGAAATGTTATGAGAAGAGAGAAGGGAATAATAATCACTAGACCAGTTGTGAGAACACATCCTTATGGCAAAAAGTTGAGTTTTTTCGAGGAGTGTAGAGTGGAACGAATTTTTGGGGGGATCCCAGACAGAGGAGCAGTAGGTGAGATGGGAGAGAACAAGGGAACGATACAGAGTAAAAAGAGTTTGAGGAGATGCATGCTGATAGAAAGAGCGATAGATAACACCAATGATTTGTCTAGCTTTAGAACAAATGGACTGGATATGCAGAGACCACGAGAGGTTGGAGGAGATAATGATACCGAGATATTTAAAAGACGTAACAAGGTCCAGTTGAGATTTGTTTAAACAAAGAGGTGGAAGAGAGGCTAAGAATGTAGGAGACTTCCTAGAAATAATCATGTACTTAGTTTTTAGGGAATTGATGGTAAGGTAATGAGAGGAAATCCAAGTAGAGATGAGGTCAATATTAGATTGAACATAGTGCATGGAAGAGGGGGCAGATATTTCCTGAGAAAGAAGGATATCATCAGCATAGAGAGTGAGTTTTGCTGAATTAAGAAGGGGTAGATCAGCAAGTTCATTGATACATATAATAAATAAGAGTGGACCAAGAATTGAGCCTTGAGGTACTCCAGAGATAACATGAGATTTGGAAGAGTGGAAACCTTCAATTACAACTTGTTGAGTACGACCTTGAAGGTAACTGTGAAACCATGAGACAAGAATAGGAGGAATATTAAGAGAGGATAAGGAGTCTAGTAATGGCCTATATAATAAAACAACAAAGCATGGTGTTCTTCTTAAATGACTTTACTATATCATATACAATAGACACTGTCCTGATACAATATTATTATATTATATTAGTGTATGAAGCATATATATATATATACATACAATGCTGAAAGTTGTATCATTTGCAAACTTTTATTATGTTTTATTATGTCAGCTTGTGCTAGTTCTTGAGGGTTTCATTCCTATTGTAATATTGTTTTTAAATTAATCAATCTTACAATTATAATCATGTTAGCTAACTACATTGACATAACATACTAACTATATGTATATATCAATGTTATACATTGTCTTAACCCAGTATGTAAAAGAATAATTTCTTTGTTTTTATCCATATATAGTGTGACACTTCTTTAAAGAAATTCCTTGGAGATTCACGATAACTTGAGAACACATTTTCATGTGGTGTCTTTCGTTTTATATCATATTCTTCATTCCATTCCTACAATATATGGAGTATTGTAATATCTACTAATGATAGGTGTGGTCTCTCACCTTGAGTTCATTACTATATATAAACATTCTCAAGTCATCATTATTCATTAACCTCTTCCCACGGAACTCTCCTTTATATAACTAGTAATAAACCAGTAATAACTATAATATTATAACTAATAACTCCACCTACTTTTATTGTACGAGGTTGAACTGTTCTTTGTCGACGTAACCATTCATAAAATGACCACTTCTTCTTTTTATGATAATTTAGAGTTTTATAAATTATTTTCTGCAAGTTCTGAACATCATCTTCATTTAATTTGATTAGAACTACTTTCTTCAGTTCTATATACAAAAATTAACATAATATGTACCAAGTTAATATAATTACCTGAGGTTGCATT
Source organism: Xestospongia muta (assembly GCA_963693285.1). NCBI lineage: Eukaryota > Metazoa > Porifera > Demospongiae > Haplosclerida > Petrosiidae > Xestospongia > Xestospongia muta. The sequence continues at coordinate 216,214 of OY848921.1, forward strand.
ATCCTGATCCTCACTGTCTAATTTAGCACTTTTTAATACCAATATACCAGATTCAAAGGCATCCACAATATAAACAATAGCTGTATTAACTACCAACTAAAAGAACCAGGTATAATCATTATATAATTTAATGGACAAATATTTACTGTTGAAGTGATCCAAAAAAAGATAAAATAAATACGAGCAAATTGATTAGTGGTTGTTACAAAACCCTCCTACATTAAATTAGTCATGTGATTGTCACATGATATAACATCTTACCATTTGAATAAACCAGTTATTAACAACCATTTCTTCATACAATGTCACTATCAAAGCATCATATTATAACAAGTCATATATTATAACTTGTCACTTACCATAACTCCGCCCAATATTGTCAAAATTATTAAGCCAATAGAGATTAGGATCATCCTGAATCGATCCATTATTTGAATAATATTGTCCAACACCATATGAAGCATTAACACTATATAAACCACAATATTATTATATTATTATATTATTGTGGTTTATCTTACCAACATCCAGGAAAGACTCTGTTATCAGGACCACTAAATATTTCCATACCAATAATGGAGTAGAAATAGAAGACAATACCAAGTAATAATAACACACTAAATTAAATAAATAACACATTATCAATAATATATTAAAAGGAATACCTCAACATTCTACTGGCTAGAACTGTTGTAATACGTATCAGAAAATAGTAATTCTCTTTTAATCGAAGCAATCTAAAAATACATAATATTATATGATGTAATAATGATAACATATGGTTTTATTACCTTAATAATTTAATTGGACGTACCATTGCCAGATATCTTATCCAAGTTATGTCTTTAATACTAACTTCAACACAGAGACAAATAAAACTTCCCATTACAATAATAAAGTCCACCCTATCATTAAATATATAACAATAATACTATCTACTAACTACTTACAAATTTGACCATTTTCTAAAATATTTAACATGACCATTCAAAAAAAGTTTTGTTAAGACTTCTATTACATAAACTAAATTAGAAAAATGAAGTATTTTATTATATGATATTGAACTGACTGAAATTGAATACAAATGATCCAGTTATTCCTTGTCTTGGAGCACAAAATTGATCCGATCTTGTCTGATTATCAATCTTCTCTTCTATTATGACAAAACATTATATAGTGACATATTACATAACAATATATTACCACAATGTCTTTCATGAATTGCTATATATATCAGTAGATATAGTAGATTAGCAATTACTATTATAGCTAATGAGAGATATGTATAAATATAGTTCTTATTAAGTCTGAACATACTTATAACAATATCAAACAGCCAATGTCTTATTACATTATGTATTCCTAGAGAGACAAATATGAGTGTATTTCTAAAATATTATTATAATTTACTGCATAAAACAATCTTAACATTTAGTGGTATCCTGTTGTTAGCTTCATACCAAGTTACTGCAACTCCTGATTTGTGAATCTAAACAATGACATCATAATGACATCACCACATCATGTCAACTCACCAGCTGCCATTTCAAGTTCTCAATTTCATAAAAATGACTAAATTCTTCCCACGAGAGATGACCATTGTTATCATGATATTGTAATGCTTTAAATATACACATAGACTCATGATCAGCTATAGAAATATTATTATAAATATTTCATTAAATATTAACTAACATAATTTGGGATCATAAACTTTCATGAAGCACAGAAAATCCAGTGGAGATATACACTCGTCTTCATCTTTAAGTTTATCAAATGCTTGTAAGAGAGCCTCCCTTTAATTAAAATATATATTAAATTGATAGTAAATTATGTAATGGTACCGTCTGTGAAGATAGATATCTTTAAATTTCCCTTGTTCTGCAGCTTTAAATTTTGCAAACACTACAGCTAATAACTAACAGAGATTATTGATATATTATTATAATGAACTACTTACCACATTAGAGAAATAATAAAATGTTATTAACATATAAACCATAAAGAATACAGGAGCTACTGGAGAGTTATAATAGGACTCCATGAATACATCTGGATGACTATAGAATTATTATTATTATTATTATTATTATTATTTTTATTATTATTATTAATATCAATAAAAACTAACTTTGCTGTTGTTAATGTCACTAACATACTAATAACACTTTTTGGTAGTTTACCAAAGTACTTGATAGAAAATAAAAATGTTACTAATCTCAACAAAATATTTGTTAACTTACTGTTGGATTATTTCCAATAAACAAAAAGTATGCTAAAGAGAGATATAGTGATTAGAAGCAATGACATACTTACCCATTAATGAAGAGACAGCTACTAAGAAGAAAAGCACAAACATTACATCAACAATATACTTGAGACAAATAAAGATTTGACGTAAAACTCTAGAGAAAAATAATTAATTTCACACACACACACACACACTAATCATATTCATCAACCACAAAGCCATGATAATTAATGATAATTGAACACATGAAAAAGACATTCTACACAAAGGTGAGTAATCCTAGATGTTTCAATATGATACAATAACCCACAAATACTCTAGTGTATAACTATAGGTCAATATATCATATGATAGTAGACTCATTCTGCTGTTTTTGATGTAAAGTGATAGTTTCTTAATGTACTAGCTTTCAAAATCTGGATTAGAAAAAGAGGAGTTGGACTGAAAAAGGTCTTAACAACCATTTCTCATACTCAAGACCAGACTGTCTGCTCTGACTAACAATGTTATTGTTGTACCTCATCATGACCAGTTGTCTGTGGGATGTGCAGGTGTGTCAACCAGTTTATACAAGAATCATGCTTAAAATGTATAATAAATTTATCAAAAATTAGTTTATCTTTAGTAATTCAATTACTCTATACAAAAACACTCTTTTACCTTCTTACTCCAGACATGAGGTTATTGTCCAATAGTAGAAAAGGTCGCAGACCACGAGTAAAACGAATGTGTCGATTATTTGAAATGAGTATTATAAAAGCCTCCAAGTACATGATAATAACTATAATAGTCTGTACAGATAGTAATCACATGATAAAACTATTGTTTTAATAAACTCACTATTAAAGTAGCTCGACTTTTAAAATAAAGTTTAGGTCCTAACCAAATAAATCGTAATACCAAACTGAAGCAGAAGAAAGTCAACAGAGCTAACTCTATTACTAAATGAATCTATGAGTATAAGATTGGAATTAGTATAATGAATAAAAAGGAAAATTACTATTTCTTCAGCTGTTCCAATTTCATTAGTATATATTGATGGTTCTTCAACTACAGCCAAAATCATTAGTGCTAGTGAAGCTAACAGTACACTCCAATAAAAGATAGGATGATGAATTATCTTGTAAGCAATCTTGGAATACTTCTTGGTAGGTCGAGTTATAAATTTCTCATTCTGTCTCCCTTCTTTAACTAACAGTGCAGCTCTCTACAAGATCACACTAATATAAGAAACATTAGTTATGTGTGCTACTATACCTTGTGGTTGTCAGTTGGTTCAATATTTCGATTGTGTTCTAAGCACACGTTTAGCAAGTAACTACACAACTGATTCATGATTAGTTTACTCACCTTGTTTACTCGATGCTTCCATTGAAGAATAAAGTGATGTTAGATTATAAGAGTCTGCAGCTCCACCATTTACCATCTCTACTAATGGAAACTCCACTTCTCCGCCTGTTGCCATTATTACTTCACTCTAGCTGCAACCCCTAAGGTCAAAAATGTGGGTGAGGTTCACATTGGGTGTGCCTGAGTGACAAGTATGGAAATGGTAGACAGATCATCAATGGTTTCCTCAGCTATAGATAGACAGAGAGATGCTTTAAAGAAGTTAAGTGTAGATATATGGGAACATCCTGAATTAAACTTTGAGGAACACACTGCTCACAGACTTCTCACTGACTATTTGGAGAGTCAGGGGTTCTCTGTAGAGAGACAATTCTGTGGTCTAGAGACAGCCTTCAGAGCTAAGTAAGTAGAACTCACTTACTAACTCCATCTTTTATTATATATATATAGGTTTGGTTCTGGTCATCCTAATGTATGTGTTATATGCGAGTATGATGCTTTACCAGAGATTGGTCATGCTTGTGGTCATAATCTTATTGCTGAAGCTGGTGTTGCTGCAGGACTTGGAGTAAAAGCATTCTTGGAGACACAAGGAGCTGGTTCAGGTACATTGACTGTACTAGGTACACCAGCTGAAGAGGGAGGTGGAGGCAAAGTATTCCTCATTGAGAGAGGAGGATTTGAGGGAATCAATATTGTTATGATGGCTCATCCTGCTCCCTATGAAATCATAATGCCAAACCACTTAGCTTGTTGTCAAATGGCTATTGAATTTAAAGGCAAAGCTGCTCATGCCGCTGCCTTTCCCTGGGAAGGTGTCAATGCACTCGATGCTGCTGTTTTATCATACACTAATATCTCTGTTTTAAGACAACAAATGAAACCAACCTGGCGAGTTCATGCTATAATAATTAATGGAGGTGTTAAACCTAACATTATTCCAGAGAAATCAGCTCTCGAATGCTTTGTTAGAGCTCCTAATAAAATAGAACTACAACAGCTAAAAGAGAAAGTAGTGGCCTGTTTTGAGTCTGCTGCTAAAGCTACTGGTTGTACTGTAGAAGTGAAAGATATTGGGAAGATTTATGAGAATGTCCTTTGCAATCCTGTACTAAGTAGATTATATGAGAGCAACTACCTCAAATTAGGTATGACGGAATATCAGTACTCTGGAGATCTCACCTCATCAACTGACTTTGGTAATGCATCTCAAATTATACCAGGTATCCACCCTCGTTACTTAGTTGGAGATGGAGTAGCTACACACAGTCCTCCATTTGCTGAAGTTGCTAACACTCCAGAAGCTCATAGTAAAACCATATTAGTGGCCAAGTGTTTAGCTATGACTTGTGTTGATGTTCTCATTGGAGGAGAACATTTGATGAAAGAAATAAGACAACACTTTATAGCACAAACTGGAACACAATAAGATAGATTTTTGATGCAATTAAATAATAATAGTTTATTAAATGAAGGACTATAGACTTTCATCTCCTTCTTCAACATCTTTTAAGTTTAAGACTTCTACTGTGCCCTGACCTCTAGTCTCAGATCGAACTATCTCATCAATTTCTCTGTAAGCTCCAGGATCAATAAGACAAATCTAGTGGGAAGATAGATGAAATGGATGCATAAAATAAATGGATATATAGAATAATAGGTCAATGGATGAATAAAGTGCTTTATGGATACATAACATACTATTTCCATATTTGGTGTCCAATCTTCTTGCTCAATACTAGCTAATAAACTATTAATTTTCTCTCGTATTCTCCTAGCCTCCTTTACTGGTAGTACCAGTCTCATTCTCATTCTGGCCCGTTCCAATGCCATATGAGTCTTCAATAATCGGATCACATCCAAAGCCTAATACAGTCAAGTTATTAAAAGTTATTATCTAATATAATTACCTGTTGTTTAGCATTTCTAGTTGGCTTAACAGCATAATGGACATCCTTCATAGCTCTCTCTATAAGACCAACAGTATAAGGTCTTTTTGTCTCTGGATTGACACATTTATCAGCGACAATAGTTGCTATATCACGAAATGTTGACTCAAGCTGTGCCTGACGCTCTCTCTCTGACACTTGTAATTCTCCTTTACTTAAAATCTAATAAAAATATATTTATTATACGATGATAGTAACAAGTCCAGACTTGCATGACCAGATGTACTCTTTCAGTGTGTCTGGCCATAAAAGGATTATAACAGGACTGACCTGTTTACAAATCTCGCTCTGATCGTCAGTACCAAATGCTGCTACTAAATCATCTCTTTTAGCGACTTGTCCTTTAGAGACATTCGTAAATACTGTGTGTGTTTGTAATACTTCATCAATATCTTTCTCTCTATTATATAATGACATCACTACTAAAAGTTTTAAGAGGACTTACATTTTATTCCTCCATGAGACAACTTTATTCTTGTAGCAAGCAATTTCAAATCTTTTACCTCCTTTTTTCATACGAACTATTGCAACATTTGTTAGTCGGATTTGATTGGTTGGAGTAAAGATAGACATGATGACACATGAGAGAATGATAATCTAGAAAAGAGAAAGTAGGTGGTGCTTAATCATTCGTTCATAATTTCAAGAGTTATTTAAAGTATACGGATATATACGAAAACTTTCTAAAATTTCTACACAAATGTAATGGAGGAAAGTGATAGTTAATAATTAACTTGCTCCGTATAACTTCTCCACGTGGTTTTCAAGCATGCTACCAAAATGAAACGAGTCTCTAAGCAGCCTAAACCAGAAGATGAAGCATCTCCACCAACTAAGAAAGTTAAAGGAGACCAGAAATAAGATAATAATGTTGTTTTTATAATAGAAAGATGGTAAGTTGTATCAGATGACCACACTTCCACAGCACTATATCATAATTCTTTGATGTTTTGTGCAGACATGTCACGATAAGTTCAGTCTGGGACTAAAAGTGGTCTACAATTTTAGCTTCAGAAGTTGATTCTCCTGGACCAATCATATTACCACTTTTTATTCATGTGCTAAAAAGAATTATCTGATAAAATTTATGCTAATAATATTTTATGAAATTTTCTTTGTTAGTTTATGTTTGTAACACCAATTGTGTATTTTATATGTCATCAAATTCTTGGAATGTTCTCTATGACAGACTGACCAGTTCTATTGACATTCTTTCATAGTAGTTTAAATAGATTTAAGATTTTTATATAAATCTATATTATGTCTTATGGATCACTCACACGACATATCTTGTGGTACACCAATGGTATAGTCACAGGACCTATGTATAATCATGTATCTATCTCGGATGTTCCCATTTTTCTCATTGTTGTCTCACATAATAAGACATATACATTACCACAATATCTTATACTAATGTTTGTACTGGGTTTAATAATAACTTGTTCAACTTGGTCTATATGCAAGGAATATTTACAGAGTCATTTGATCTCGATATGATACTAATAAATAGATGTGTTAATAACTTATGATAATTACAAGGGGCATAATCTAATAATACTGCCTAATGTTATAGTAGTGAGAGAGATATCAACATGATCTTTTAGATCAATGCATTCTTGTCTAAACCAAAATTAGTAAATGATATAATGTTTCATTGTTTACCATCTTTCTGATGTTCCACTTGCAATCAGATCATTGTCTTCCAGTTGTAACAAATCTATCATCTATATAATCTTGTAATTCCTCTCCTCCTCTTTCCCCATCTTAACCAAATAATCTTAACACTCTATTTAACTAAACATCTCATAATAAAACTAACTGTGATAAATAATAGTTTACTGTAAAACTCACTCCAGAGACATTTATTGATGACTGGTTTCTTACTTTTACCTTCTACTTGAATCTTTATCACTTCACCATTGCAGTAAGCAACAGCAAAAGTGGTCTGGGGACCAATTTTGGCTTTATGAGGCTTTTAGCAGCCAAAAATGATCTGAGGGATAAATTTTGGCTTACCAATAGTGCTCCTAGGACCACTTTTGCCATGACAGTTCAGGTCATTACCAAAAGGGTTAAAAATCGTCTGCTCATGGCAAGTGGAGTTCATCAGCTCAGTAATGAAGAGATCAGTCGATATGGGAGACAATTAATTCTTCCAGAATGGGGTATACAAGGTATTTATTGTACATAAAATAATTAATTTATCTTTATTTATTTTTACAGGACAACAGAAGCTCAAATCAGCTGCTGTGTTAATTGTGGGGGCAGGGGGACTGGGCTGTCCGGCTGCTCAGTATTTAGCAGCTGCAGGTGTAGGTACATATGTGGTTACCATGGCAACATGTAATTTTAGTTTATATAATATAGGTCATCTTGGTATAGTTGATTATGATGAAGTTGAAGTTAGTAACCTTCATCGTCAGGTATGTGTCATGTGACATATCACATGACTTTATATTGGAACAGATTTTACATTCTGAGAAGAGAGTAGGTGTGGCTAAAGCAGACTCCGCCCATGCAGCAATTGAGAGGTGCTGTATATTCTGTTATATATTGTTTACTTTGAATAATACATTTTTTAATAGCCTCAACTCTCTTGTTAAAGTTAGCACTCATTGTGTATTATTGAACAGTAGTAACGTCCCAGATATCATTGACAAGTATCCTATAATATACTAAAATATACTGAGCAATATCCTAAAATGTCCTTAACTAATATACAAGATATGATGTCATTGTTGATGCCACAGATAATGTAACTACAAGGTAAATTAACAAGTTAATTAATTAGTTAATTAATATTTATAATTATAGATATCTTCTCAACGATGCCTGTATATTATACAAGAAACCTCTAGTATCTGGTAGTGCTCTGAGATTTGAAGGACAGGTAGACCCTGTTATTAAATGTAATTATTAATTAATTTTTATCTAGTTAACTGTATATAATTATAATGGAGGACCTTGTTATCGTTGTCTCTTCCCATCTCCGCCCCCTCCTAATACAGTCACTAATTGCTCAGAGGGTGGTGTACTCGGAGTGAGTAAGTAAAAAGACATATCTCACTACTATCACATATTATGTATCCATTATAGTACCTGGAATAATAGGTACATTACAAGCATTAGAAGTATTGAAAATATTAACAAGTATTGGAGGTGAGTTATACAATCTTGTAATGATCTCATATATACTATCACGATTTTAGATGTATTATCTAGTAAGTTATTGATGTTTGATGGTTTGCTGTCTTCATTTCGAGTGATCAAACTTCGATCACATGACCCAATGTGTGTTGTGTGTGGGGAGACTCCTAGTATTACAAAATTAATTGATTATGAAGTATTCTGTAACTCATCAGCTAATGATAAGGTAGTGATGTCACATGACTACTATGATGTCATATGATGTCATAGGAGAAACATTTGTCAATACTAAAGGAGACTGATCGGATTTCATGTCAGGTAGGTGTGGTAGACCACACCTACAATTTATTATGTAATTTGTAGGAATACAAATCTATATTAGATGAGGGTAAACCTCATGTATTATTGGATGTACGAGAACCAGTAGAATATAAGATATGTCACCTTCAACAGTCACATAGTATGTTTAATATATTATATACTAAATGGTTTCTTTTAAGATATTCCTTTTAGCATTTTACGTAAGTCAGTAAATAAAGTAGCTGATATCATCTCTGAAACAACTGGTCACCATGGCAACGGTAACATTATTTTTTATTCTGTAACAATTTAGTGCATTTTTTAGTTCCACTTTATGTGGTTTGTCGTCGTGGCAACGATTCTCAACATGCTGTCCAATTATTACGAGAGATGTTACCATCGTATTTAACTGCTCCTCTTCCTTCAGTCATTAGTGATATAATTGGAGGATTAACCCACTGGAGTGATGCAATTGATAACACATTTCCTAAATACTAATATTAAGTATATTCATGACTCATGTGTCGCAGCGTGACAATGTGTTAATAATATTCATAGCTAATTATTAAGTACAATTATGTGTAAGCAGACAAGATAAACCAGTTAGAATCAACACAACACAGGTCAATGGTAAGTCAGTGTCACTGCTCTCCTCTTTATTTCTCTCGTTATATAGAGTATGTTTTATGTCTTGTTATTATTTTTGCTGGTATTGTCCAGTACTCATTGTCTGGAGATCACTGTAAGTCAATATGGTCTAGATAATGAAACCTGTCAAACTGGTATGTCCAGTTGCAAGACATTGGATTATGCCCTGTCTGTATTAGATGAAGAAACCAGTAATGTGATTATCAATGTATTGTACAGTCATTCACTAACTAAACAACAAAACTACAGCTCTCTCTTCAATTTAACCATACGTGGTAGTGATGTAACAATGACTTGTGATACGTTAGGAGTTGGACTTGCATTTCTACACTCCTTCAATATAACCATATCTAACATACAGTGGATAGATTGCTCTATAAAACATCCTACAACAGGTTTAGGAGACTGGTCTTGTAGCAATGATACTGGTGAATGTAGCCATCTCATATTGCCATTTGCTTACTCTGCACTTTTTCTTTTTAACTGTACTGATTTTATTTTAAACCACGCCTCTTTTACCTCTAGCCGTGGGTCAGGTGTCTCGTTGTATAATGTACAAGGCTATGTTTTTATTAACGACACGCAATTCATAAACCACACCCTCTCATCAGTACGTTCTTGTAATGAACCTCAAGATGAAGGAGACTGTAGTCCTCAGTCAACAGGTTTATATATTGAGTTAAGTTACTGTGAGAATATGACTACATATTGTTATCCTAATAATAGTTTTGCTATGAACACTGACTATTATATCGTTAACTGTTTATTTGAGGATAATGCTAATATCGGGGCTTATAGGAATACCACAGATATCTTACCTGTGGCGGGATTGACTCGTGAACAACACTGGCCGTTTGGTAGAGGTGGAGGAATGGGTGTGGTTTTTCAAGCTTACAAAATTAAACATGTCACTTTGGTTGTTCATGGGTCACATTTTCGTAATAACCATGCTGTTTATGGTGGGGGGATGTTCCTGCAATTAAACTCTGGTTATCCTGATCATAATTATTTCATTGTAGAAGAGAGCAGTTTCCATGGCAACACAGCTGAGCTTAATGGGGGTGGAATGGAGATTGTTACGGAGGTATTCTATAATAGTGATGCTATTTTTAATATGTCCTTTCGTAATCATCTCATCATTTACGAAAGCAACTTCTACAATAATGAAGCATATTGGGGAGGTGGAGTTTCATTTGTTACTTATCCTAGCAACGTCTCATTTCTCACAGTAGAAATGAACGGATCACATTGGTATAATAACAAATACAAAAGTGGGGCTGGAGCAATAGGTTTACTACGTAAAGAGAAACCAGAACGAGTCTATTTTTTTATACCAACAGTCAAGTTTACAAACTGCTCATTTTTAAAGACATATGCTATATTAGCTATAGAAACAAGCCTTAGTTTGATAGCCTGTACTGTCTATAGTGAAGGAATAGCTCTAGAATTTTATGGAACTACAAGGTTTGAAGATAACAGTGCTTCAGCTCTTGGTCTTAGTGATACCGGTGCAACTATTTATGGTTACATAAGATTTTCTAATAACACAGGATTTAAAGGTGGAGCAATGTTCCTTAATGGAAAGGCATGGATGACACTAACTCCATTTGTCACTATAGAGTTCTTGAATAACTCTGCCTATGAGTACGGAGGTGGTCTTTATTACCTATCACCTGCTCCTCTAGAAATGAACATGTCAAGTTCATGTTTTGTTTGGTATAAGGATCCTGGTCAAATGGATGTACCTCTGAAATATTGGTGGGTTAATGTCACATTCTCTGGTAACCAAGCAACACAAGGTGGCGATGCTGCTTATATTAATGATCCTGAAAAATGTATTTGGCCGGGGGAATCTTCTATCTTTAATCCAAACAGGACTGACTTGTTTGACTATTCTGGTCAAGATCATAATAGCAGTACTTATGTCATAGCCACGCCAGTAAAAACAATGTATTTTGATAGTGATTCCAGCCAATTCACTCATTCAACTGAACAAAACCATTTTTCTATGTACAGTTTAATGCCAGGAGAGAAAATTCGTATAAAAATTGTTACTGAAGATTATTTTGGACACTCTGTACCAACAGTGTTAAGTATCAAATGCCATACTATTGAAGAATACATGAATTCACATTTACTTACAGACTTTTGTCGTGAGAACAGTTCATTTGGCATCAGTGGTAGTCGACTAGTTGCTTCTAATACAATGCTTGATGATTTAGTAATATCAGGTATAGTTGATTTCAATGAGCTTGTTCTAGTATTCAAAACTAATGAACCAGTTTCTGTTATAAAACCATTACGTCTCTATCTCAATGAGTGTGCATTGGGCTATGAATATGATAATGACATGCATCAGTGTCAATGTGTTAATAATGACATCGATACCTCACCAATTTTGTGTGTATCTATTGTTGACAGTCCTATTTTAATCCCTTGTGCTCGACATCATTATTGGGTGGGTAACATTACAACGTCAAATGGTTCAGTTTTGGCTTATCAGTTTTGTCGTACTGGTAAATGTTCTTGCCCTTCAAATAGAAACTGTAGCCGTTACCATGGATACTCAGTGTTACCATCCTCTCATAACAGTATGTGTACCAATGGTCTATCTGGCCCTCTATGTTCTCAGTGTTCTGATGATAAATCACTGACATATAATGGATATAGTTGTTCTCATTGTAGCAGAGGTCATAAGATTATTTTAGTTTCACTGATTATATTGGAATGTTTTCTAATAGTGGTTGTCATCATTGTATTCTTGAAACTCAATATTCGTGTCAGTACTGCTGGTTTCTATGGGTTCCTGTATTTTTATAGTGTTTTACCATTGTTCCTTTGGTCAGATTTACCAACTGGATTGGAAGCCACAATATCTATCATTACCGGTATTACTTCATTAGATTTTAAACTGTTGCAATATTTTGATCTGTGTCTCTTTGATGACATAAGAGCTATTCATTACGAAATCCTTCATTATATTTATCCTGTGGCTGTTGTCTTGTTGATAACAGCTGTAATTAAAATGGACCAGCATTGTTTCAAACGAGTCCAGTTCTTTGCCGGCAATGTTGCTATACAAGCGTTATGTATTATTCTTTTAATATCTTATACTTCAGTATCAGAAACATCTCTTAATATTTTGCTACCATTTTCCTATCAAAATGCTAGAACAAGTAATGATATTCAACAAAAATTTGTCTCTGTTGATCCTGGAGTGAAGTATATGGACCCAAAACATCACTTGCCATATTGGTTGATAGCACTTACTGTAGAGTTAGTCTTTGTGCTGCCATTTGCTCTACTAATGGTGTTTGCTCCTTGGTTAATGAAGTTTTTCAATCTCAGCAGAATTAAGCCTATTTTAGATGAATATCATAACTGTTTCCAAGATCAATATCGCTGGTTTGCTGGTGTCTACTTGTTAGCTCGACAGGCTATGTTCTTGATATCTGCTGTCACTGATAATCCTACAGAAACAGCTTATTGTCAGCAACTGTTCTGTCTCTTTTTACTAATCTTTACAGCAACATTACAACCTTATCGTAACCAAAATATAAATCGTATTGATATATTCTTTCTCTTACTTCTCACTGTCATTTCATTCTCTGGGTATAATCCCACAGCTATTATCCTCTTGGAGTCTTCACACACAGCAGTCATTGCTATCTTGAGTCTTCTTCCTTTTACTTGTATGGTCATTGGGTGTATTGTGATGGTTGGAAGAAAAGTTTTAAGAGTTTATTTAAAGCATCATTCGTCAGGTAAACTCCAATCAGTACTTGGAGATTCTGATAGTTTCTCTCAAAGTAGTATGACCAGTTCTAATGATACACGTAACACTGAGATTACAACAACAAGAACCAATGATCTACCTCCACGGTTTTATGATCAAGAAGAGAATTATCGTCAAGATGAGAGGAGTCGTCTGCTGGAACAACCTCGTCCTGCACGTGTGGCTTTTACAGGATCTAGATATTACCACGCCTTACCTGATCCTAAAGCACCCTCTATTAATGGACCCCATACTAACTAACTAATGTATTTTTATATAACACAATACGACAATATGAATTGTGTTAATGACAATATTTAATGTGTTATGTTTCTAGAGTTGTGAATGATTTTTTATCACGATATTTCTCTAGCTCTTCTTTAGTAACTGATGGAGTCAAGTTATTTAGTGCTGAGAGGAAGTCCTCTTGATATACCATTAATGTCCCGCCCCACTCATCATCACCTTTACCTAGAATAACATAGAAACATGTAATATCTCTATAAGGGGTCTGATACATTTGTTATTAGGGGTCTGGTACATTTGTTATAAGGGGTCTGATACATTTGTAATGAGGGGTCTGGTACCTTGTTCTTCTAATACATTAACTTGTTTTCTTAGAGCAGATAACATAGCATCAGCACATAGTGAATAGAGATCAGCTCCAGTAACATTAGAGGGACAGGCATTAGCTAACTCCTCAAGATTGACATTATCATGTAGATTAAATCTAATGAGTAGGTGTGGTTAATAATTAACTAGTTAATTAAGTACTGACTTGCGAGTAATAGCTTTTAATATAACTAGTTTAGAGTGCGTGTCTTCACAAACATCTAGATAAACCAGTCGATCAAACCTGTCATTAACTATAATAGCTAAGGGGTTAAAATTACTATGTTATACCTTCCTGGTCTCAATAGGGCGGGGTCAATGAGGTCAGGTCTGTTAGTAGCTCCGATAACAAAGACATCTTTTGCTTTATCCATACCATCTAATTCAGCGAGTAATTGAGACACTACCCTATATTAATGACATCATAATGACATCATTAGAGACACACCTACCTGTCCATGACTCCACCTGAGTCTCCACTTTTTCCTCTATTAGGAGCAATAGAATCTAACTCGTCAAAGAAAACAACACAAGGGGCTGCCCCACGGGCTCTTGTGAACACTTCTCTTATATTTTCCTCTGTCTGCCCAACATACATGTTGATAAGTTCAGGTCCTTTTACGCTATTAGGTGGGTGGAGTCATACAATCACCACGGCAACCTAATTGTATATAATAAATATACCTGATAAAGTTTAGCGAGCATTCTGTGGCCACAGCTTTAGCTAGTAATGTTTTACCTGTACCAGGAGCACCATATAACAGTATGCCTGAAATCACAAGATCACATGACTATCACATGACTATCCTGTGATACCTGATCGTCGTATACCTCCAGCAAACAACTCTGGATGAAGCAGAGGTAACTGAATTGTCTCTAAAATTTCTTTCTTGGCAGTTTCTAGTCCACCTACGTCCTCCCATCGTACATGTGGTATCTAAAGAGAGGTCCTCAGTTACACACTCCCACCCATTAATTATCAACTGTATAGCAACTAGCACCACCCCCTAGTTACATACCTTAGGAGCTCCAATATAACTTGAGTGTAATGTATGAAGTTTATCGAGTGATTTTTCCATATGATCAGGACATATTAATACTCCGCTAATAGCAATGTCCTGTGACTGTAAGCAGTACCTCGTACCTTCTGTGGGTGGGTCTCTAAGATAAAGGTTAAAGGTCACTGATATAGTATCAATGTGTCTTACTTAATGTAGTTTTGTAATGCTAACTGTTTAGCATGTGAGAAGAGTGTTACATAATCCCCTAGAACATATCCAGCTGTTCTTTGAGCTATATCTGATAAGTCTACTTCAACACTGACTGGTATGTGACGAGAGAGACCACGTATCATTGACAGTCTTTGATCTAAAGTGGGTGGAGTCAATAGCATCTCATGAAGGAAACATTGTTGAATACGAGAGGATACGTATCTGATATTAGTTGTAAGCCCCACAATAATGACAGGAAAATTGCTACATAAATTAATTTATTATTTATAATTTTATTATCAATGACCTATACCTTGTATTTGTTTCCTCTGATACCGTGGCAACAAAACGCTCAAAAGCAGCTGCTAATCTTGGCTCCTCTTCTTCTTTATCATGGGCGGAGCCAGGATTAGTTAGGATTTGAATTTCTTTCAATATTAAAACACATGGAGCATGTATAACGGCTATGTAATAAAGTGGGTGTGGTTAATAATAATATTAATAACAGGTTATAAAGACCTTGATCAAAACATATTCTCATTCTTGTTTCAGTATTACCGATAATATCAGTATTTAAATCATAACAATTGAACTAGAGATAAAGACATCATACAATAATATATTGACGAGGGTACAACCCTTTAATTACCTCTAATACATTAAGTCTGCATTGTTTGGCCACAGCTCTAATAACTGTCCTTTTACCAACTCCAGGTGGTCCTGACATTAGGACGAGGGTACAGCGAGACTGAGGATGTACCCTATAATTAATACAATATTAAAGGACTTGTTACAATGAGGGATTACCCTGGAGTTACTTGGGGTAAGAAATGAGAAAAGAGGGTGTGGCAATAGTCTTCTAAACCAGGTGGACGTATTTCCTCCCAGTATGATGAAGGGGGTGTGGTCGGTGAAGGAGAGACGAGATATGGGAGATAAGTATGTGACCGACCACACTATAAAGGGTAAGTCATCCATTAAAAGTATGTCAAAATAAAATCAACTTACAAAGACAACCTCTTCATCGATAAGACCACCATCTTCCATCTTTTTTTCTGGATCTATCTTTTGTACTCTTAGCATCAAACGACCTTAATTACATCATGTGACTGTCATGTGATAATCGTGTGACTATCTTACCATAATCAGTGACTAAACTGAACACATCACCAACATTGACGACTAACCTAAATAGAAATTTTGATGATGTCATAATGATGTCATTATTGTTACTTGTTCTGTGTCTCTGTAAGATATTCTTTAATAAGTTTTTTTAGTTCTAAAGGATATGTCATATTAATAGTAGCAGCAATTGATAAATACACTGTATTGATACGTTTTATGACACCAGCTGGAAATTGAGTTGGTACTATATTTAGGTATGATGTCATTACGAGTCATAATTGTAACTTACTAGTAAATGGATTGGATTTAATACTGGAGTTTACTGGGACATTGTCAATACCAGAAATAGGTGTGGTCATCATATTCTGTAAAGATATTAAAACAGATATACTATTTAAAAACTAACCTCTATCTCTATCAAATAGTGTCGAGGAGTTGGAGAGAGAGTCTCAGGAAATAAAGTAAAAAATAGTTCTGGGTGTAGATAAGCTGCACTTAGTTCATTTGTTGTGTAAGATCGGCCAAGACTCAGTTGAGGTAACAACATCTCTAGTTCTCGTTCATTGTCGTAAACTCTCACTATGGCTAAATGTTTTCTCATACTCCAGCCCATCCAGGTATCTCTTTGTTGCTCTTCTTCTTTCTTTTTAACAAGATCATTGTTAAGTTGTATGACCATATCTTTAATGGAGTGAGTAGGACCATGAGCAGATCTAGCAGAGTAGGTTCGTATTAAAACATTTTGCAAGTCAAACATATGAAATTGGCGTGCCTGTTCTTTCGGTAAGAGTACAAAATGATACTGCAGTCTATACTGACTTGTGGCTGGAAGAGCTTCTAAGATTAAACGTGAAGGTTGGTTTGGGACCTGTGATAAAGACATTGGTGGGTTCTCTTCTATTGTAGGTTCAAAAGGTCCACTTTCATCAAATTTAAGATCAGAAGCAGATGAGAGAGAGATAGAACGCACTCTACTTGAGTCTGAATTGTAACGGTGTATTGAAGATAATGCATCATGAAAGTCATCATCATCTTCATCTTCTACTACCACTGTCTTCCTCTCAATATTCTCAATAATTGTACTCTCATCTGAACTATCACTTGATGATACTACAATGATATGTGTCTTTGATGTTAACTTCCCTTGTAAAAAGAGTGTGGTTCCAAGAACATCAAATTCCACAGGAGAAGATAAGACTTCAGAAGAGCTATTTGAACCGTTATAATTTGATGATAGAAATTCCTCCTCAGGATTTGTTTGTTTGTTATTTGTTGATAATTGATGTAGAAATTTAAAGCGTTGATGAAATATTGTTGTCGTATCATTACAATGTTGATAAATTTGTGACAATGTGTCCTGAATACATGTATTAGGAGTACGGACAAGACTGCTATCCTTTGAAAGGGTTAAATATACTTTATCCAATGGGTGGGGCTCTGAAGAACGGAACCAAACGACTTCATTATCATAAAAGCTATAATTTTGTAAAAAGTTTGCACAAACATGGAGGGAATAGTAGACCTCAGGAAAGTATTGGATTGTACCAGCTTGGGCGGAGTCATCATACGAGTCTTTGACATAACATTCAGCTAAAATAACATTAGGATATCGACAGTTCTCATATGATGGGACTTGAAATGTTTCTTTATCAACAGGTTGACTTTGTAGACAACCACGTTTGCATAGAGCAATACATGTCACATCTGAGAAGTGAGACAAATGTCTTACTTCCTTTGATGGAGAGATAAGAACACGTCTTGGTGTGGATAAAAGGTCGTCAGTTAGTACAAACTGTCCTCGTGTCCACAACGATGCCTTACCCTCCACAATACTCTCCATTACTGCTTTATTCCTTATATGGAAATGGGTGGGGCTTCATTCTGCTATAATTCAATGGCTAAAGATATTAACGCTCTATCTGGTCCCAGTCATAATGGTCAAATCATTCCTCCATGGTCAGTGACAGCCCAGGAATATGAAGTATTGTATCATTTTCCAGACTTTACAAAGAGATTTGATATTGGACGAGACTGCCTAACATTAAGAGGTAAGAATATTACTATACATATTATTATCTACTTCACTTGTAGAAAGGTTTGATCTACACCTATTCGCTGAACAATGTCAAGTATCACCAACTCCGTCTCTACAAGATAAAGTGTCTCTTTTAGTAGGAGGTAACTTAGCTCATATTGAAGTTGATGCTGTTGTAAATGCCTCAAATTGCTGGCTTACTTCAGGGAAAGGTAGCTAATAACAGTGTTACTATTTATAATAAGCTGTTAAATATTAGGAGTAAATGGTGCAATTCATGCTGGGGCTGGTTGGTGTCTGCTAGAGGAGTGTGTGCGTCTCGGAGGATGTCGTGTAGGTGAAGCTAAACTATCTGGAGGATATGATCTACCTGCTAGACATGTTATCCATACTGTTGGACCAGAAGGTAAATACAAAGATAGAGCTGTTAAACTGAGGTATATTTTAATAGAGAGATTATTAATATATTTAAAGTGTCTTTGTATAGGAATTGTTATCATAATTCTCTCGAGTTGTGTTTACAACATAATATAAAGACTGTCGCCTTTCCTTGTATTAGTACTGGACAGTATTGTTATCCCAGTGCTGAGGCTGCTAATGTTGCATTGAGTACTGTACGTCAATGGTTGTTAACTGATGGAAATTATGATAAAATAGATCGTGTTATATTTGTTACTAGAACAGTAAAAGATGAAGAGGCATACTCGACTTTAATGTTGAAATATTTTCCAGTGAAATAAATTTTAAAAATTATTTTCATTTTTTTATTTTTTGTTGTAACAGTTTTATTCTAAGGAGAGTCCACGTGATTTACATTTCCTGACGTGAACGGAAACATTCTGAAATTTTGTATAGAAATGTAACAGGAAAAGCAAATTTAGATTCTACTCCGTATATACTATATTTCGGGTAAAGGGTGAAACGATGAATTTAGAATTACTGAGAACATTTGATCATAGCTATCCAGAACATAATGACGGGATTTTAGACTCTGGTAGCGAAGCTGTTGTCGCTCAATTCAACAGGAGAGGTACTATGTTAGCTGTAGGTTGTAATGATGGACGTATTACCATATGGGACTTTATGACACGTGGGATAGCTCGTCAGTTTAGCAGTCATATACATCCTATTACATCATTGAGTTGGAATAGGAGTGGTCGTAAGCTCCTTAGTTCAGCAACTGATTGGAATGTTATCCTGTGGGATGTAATCTCGGGTGAGGTAGACCTTCGACTGAGGTTCCCTTCTCCGGTAATGAAGGTCCAATTTAACCCACGGAATCGGAACATGTTCCTTGTCTGTCCTATGAAGCATGTACCAACGGTAGTCTCTCTTAAAGGGGATGATCCTGACCACACCCCTTTACCAACAGATGGAGAACCAGAAGCAAACATGTCAGCTGCATTTGATCGTCATGGCAAATTAATTGTATTAGGGAGTTCGAAAGGCAAGGTAATTAAGTGGGTGTGGTCCTTAACTCATAATATTGTTATTATAATTCAATTTTAGGTGATTGTTATCGATGTTAAAAGTTTCAAAATTCTCAAGACATTTCGTGTATTCACTGGAGGTGCTACATCTGTTACTATAAAATCAATTGAATTTGCTCGTCGAGGTAGTAATTTTCTCATCAATGGAGCAGATCGTGTAATGAGAGTATTTGATATGGAAGATGTCCTAAAAACAGGAGAAAATGATGTAGAAATTGAAGTAGATGCATTACAACGTTTACAAGATAATGTTAACAGAATGCAATGGAAAAAATGTACCTTTTCAGGTAATACAGTATAACATTATAAGTAGTAGTTCTACTATATCTGTTTATAGGTGATGGTGATTATATCTGTGCTGGATCACATCGTCAACATGAATTATATATATGGGACAAAGCTACTGGTAATTTAGTCAAAATGTTAACAGGTCCTAAAGGGGAGTGTCTACTTGATGTCGTGTGGCATCCAGTCCGTCCTATAATCCTCTCAGTATCTAATGGAGTAGTCAACATATGGTCACATACTCAGACTGAATTGTGGAGTGCATATGCTCCTAATTTTAAAGAATTAGATGAAAATGAAGAATATGAAGAGAGAGAGAGTGAGTTTGATATTGAAGATGAAGACAAATCTATTACACAAGAAAGGACTGGAGAATTAGCAGATGATGAACTGGACATTGATGTTACTGAGACACCAGAGATACCTGCATTTCGTAGCAGTGAAGAAGATAGTGAGTCTCCTCTGGATTGGTTACCTTATGCTCCTGAAGTTGAAGAACCAGAGGAACCAGGTTGGGGTCAATTGGAACCAAGTCTTAACGATTTACCCTCGGATCATGTCAGAAAGAGACAAGTAACTGATGAGAATATGGATCCTTCTCTAGCTCCACCCACTAAACAACCTCGTACTATAGAAATTGATTTACCGGAGGCAACAGCTGATCCAAAATCAAAGAAATCAACAACTCGATCTAAAAAATAATATACCACTATGGAAACAATTAAACTTATTTTGAAAATATGAGATCATTATGTATTTGACTAATATATTAGTAAAGGATTGAGGAATGTTTGATTTAAATTGTTCTATAATGTATGATATGTTCTGTGTAGAGACAAACAGTTTTTAACAGAGTTTCCAAGTCAGAAAAAAATCAAATTTTTGTACTTAAAAATAGTTTCATTATTATAGGAGAAGAACTATTTGTCCATTAATAATTGGTTATCCATTTGCTCTGACGACTGTCCATTGATCCACCATTGATCCATTAAAGATGAAGACACCAAGTATTGACAGAGCTGTTAGGAAAAGAAGAATAAATTACTTGCAAACTTCATATACTGACAAGATCAGAACCAATTCAGGACAACCCTACACAAAGAATGAAATAAATATGTTCAATAGTACAATAACTCTATGATGTAGTACATTTAGCATCTCAAAGTCCTCATCAAAGGACAATTGAGACCCCAGGCAACACCACGTGGAGGTAGTACTACATTGTTGCCCACACTGTTGGGGAAGAGAAAAGAGAAATGAATTAATATAATGTACTTAGAAAATGTCTTTAGACTTGACTGATTTAATCCTTAAGAGTGAAAGAAAAATATAATATAGATATGATAATTGAAGATACTTGTTTCTTTAACAGTAGAATTCTTCTTGAATCAATGTTGACACTAGAGAACATATTATAAAGAGCTTACTGCTACAAACTGGAGTTCTTGAATCAATCTTGACACTAGAGAAGATATTGTAAAGAACTTACTGCAACAAACTGGAGTTCTTGAATCAATCTTGACACTACAGAAGATATTGTAAAGAACTTACTGCTACAAACTGGAGTTCTTGAATCAATCTTGACACTACAGAAGATATTGTAAAGAACTTACTGCAACAAACTGGAGTTCTTGAATCAATCTTGACACTACAGAAGATATTGTAAAGAACTTACTGCTACAAACTGGAGTTCTTGAATCAATCTTGACACTACAGAAGATATTGTAAAGAACTTACTGCAACAAACTGGAGTTCTTGAATCAATGTTGCACTAGAGAAGATATTGTAAAGAACTTACTGCAACAAACTGGAGTTCTTGAATCAATCTTGACACTACAGAAGATATTGTAAAGAACTTACTGCAACAAACTGGAGTTCTTGAATCAATCTTGACACTAGAGAAGATATTGTAAAGAACTTACTGCTACAAACTGGAGTTCTTGAATCAATCTTGACACTAGAGAGGATATTGTAAAGAACTTACTGCAACAAACTGGAGTTCTTGAATCAATCTTGACACTACAGAAGATATTGTAAAGAACTTACTGCAACAAACTGGAGTTCTTGAATCAATCTTGACACTAGAGAAGATATTGTAAAGAACTTACTGCAACAAACTGGAGTTCTTGAATCAATGTTGACACTAGAGAAGATATTGTAAAGAACTTACTTCTACAAACTGGAGTTCTTGATTCAATGTTGCACTAGAGAAGATATTGTTAAGAGCTTACTTATCAAACACTGAGTTTTGATTCAATGTTGATGCTAGAGAAGAAACTTACTATACATTAAGTACTTGATCCAATGTTGACATTGTGAGTTGTAAGTGACAAAAATACATTAAAATATTAACTTACTTCTCTAACAAACCTGTTTCCACTGATAATGTACAAAGCTAGCATATAAACCAATAAAGCTTGAAGAATTGAAGTAGGCTCATTAAACTATGAAAGTTATAAACTAGCTGTCTTTAAAGGCTGTGTTAAATATAAAAAATAAGCTTATTATAAAAAATAATCTTTGACTGAAGCTGTCTTGCCCAACTCCAAATATTTTAGAGAATTGGAAAAAAATTCAAAACACAATGCAACATTAAGCTGTCCTGAAACTGTTATGAACAAAATTATGCCCGGTTCAAACATTGTCTTTTAAAAAGGAAAATCCGCCATTAAAACGTTACATTGCATTTCGCTTTAAATAACAACACTGTGTTTGAAAGCTGTCTTTGAGGCCCATTTTCAGAAGCTAAGCTGTCTTATCCAATTTTATGACAATGCCCGGTTATAAAAAGCTGTCTTTAAAACCTGATTTCTGGATGCTGTCTTTATTGTATAAAGCTGTCTTTAATGCCCGATTTGAGAACTGAGCCGTCTTTATTGTACAACATTTGAAAGCTGTCTTTAAGGCCCGATATAAAAGCTGTCTTTAAGTCCCGATATAAAAGCTGTTTTTAAGGCCCAATATAAAAGCTGTCTTTGTGTTTTGAAACAACTTCAAATGTACTTGAAAGCTTTTGAAATGATCCCAAATATGTCAAACTGATTTTGACTACTCTGAATACAAAGCTGATTTGAAGACTTAGTGAATATACTAGGTCCCATTCAGAAGCAAATGTCAGAAAAGCTTGCTTGAAGAAACTCTCGAAACTATAGCAGCAGCTTCCATTGCAATGCAGCAATACACATATAGAATAATAGAAGCTAGTCCTCTTGCACTGAGGTAACACTAGCTTCTACAATACATTAAATATTAGGACTTCCATCTCCTTATATTGAACTGTATTAGTGCCTAGTTCTGTTATAGAATGTAGTAGTACTGTTACTGTCACATAGCGTACAGTTACTAAACAAAAATAGACAAGGTAACTCACAGTTTTAAAGAAAGACAAGCAAGCAAGACAAGCAACAACAACAAATAAAATAAAATAATACAGAGGTGTGTGTGGACATAATACACCCAGAAAAAGCTGGGGAAAAACTAGACCCAGTAAAAGCTGGGTAAAACTTAGGTAACCCAGAAAAAGCTGGGTAAAAAGTAGACAGGCCACAAAAAAAAACTAGTCTACATGCTCAAAATGTATCAATTAACTAGACCTAAGAAAACCAGGAGCACATGATACCTTGTCGATCATGCACTCCTATCAATAACTAGATGACCCAGTCTATAAAAACTAAGTGGTGGCCCAGTCTACAAAAACTAGAAGGCCCAGATACCGTCAGGTCAAAGCCAAGCTGTGGGCCAGAAATAATTCTCTACCGAAGCGAACACACAGTGATAACCGAACTAGACACAAACAAATCCCTTAGATACAGTGGTGTATCAACAAATGGACTTGTAACAGAACATAGGGAGATGGAAGTCTATATTGTCATGTGCCGTTAACATGCAAGTCTTCACTTTAGTCCATCATATCATGTCGTCCATCATGCAACTACCCGATACATGAGACAGTGTACACTACATACATGAACAGACTTACAGAAGTTACCATAATTAATACAAGGACCTTCAAAAGAGTCAACAACCATTGATCAGTACATGGCAACCAGAGAGAGAGAGAGAGAGAGACAGTTTCATAGCTCAGTCAGTTATAAAGTTGAGAACTGTTATTCTATAGAATTGAAGGAGAAAGTATGAAATTAGTACAATTTAAAAAAGGCTATAAGATAGATTGTATCACTTGTAGGTACTTACATTGCTGTCTCTCTCAAAGAAGAAGAGTAACAGTCAGTCTACAGCAACACATCATAATAGCAGTATTGCTACCACTAGTGCTGCTGGTTAGTAAATAGCTGGGCTCTGCCAAAAGGTAAGGGAAATAATTCTCCATTTATTCAAGCAGTATCTCTCTTTCTCTCTGCAGTCCAATAGCCAGCTATTCAGTCTTTCAAACTGAGAAATTGTGCATTGCATGCAGTTTTTATACCATGCTTTGCCCGGGTTAAGGCGGGCTCTACTGGGCATGCGCAGTAAGACATGAACCGGTTTGGTAAACCAATCTTACTGGTTATAGCATTGTCAAAAGGAACAATGATGCTCTGATAACCATAATGCATGGCGCCATTTTAGAAATCAGATAATCCGATTGGTCAGTATAAGCACAACAACCTTTTTTCTAAATATACGTTACCAAAAATCTTAATAAATCAATATGTCATAATAAACAAAAAGGAATGTATTAATTTCACTAATTTAATAATAACAAAGAAAAATGATACTGATCACGTGATCTGAAAATAATTAAGTACTCATATCACATGACAATAAAATGCATAAAGTTAATAAAAAAAATGTTCTTTTTATGTAAACTCCTGTTTTCTGTCCGTGGGAATAGGATTATGAGAGCGTTTATCAGATCTACCATCTTTACCACTAGAAGGGATTCGAGGAGCTGCTTTACGTACAAAATCAATACCAGCTGGCTTGGCCCAAATACGATAAAATTTTCTCTCAGAGCCAGCCATTTCTCCAATTGCCTTGGCAACCGATGGATCATCCTTATATGAATAGTTGAATACAAGGAGACATTACTGATTATAGTCTTACTTTAAAGTAGGCTTCTTCAGGAGGTTTTAACAACTCTCCAATAACTAAATCAGCACTGTAATTAATGGACATAATAACAGGGGCAGTATTAAATATTGCTCTTACATTCTACCAGGTCTAAATCCAAAATCTGCATAACACTCGGACTGTAATATACCGTAAGGTTTGGGTTTATTCAAATGAAGTAAATTCAATTGTACACTAGTACCAGGATTACCCAATGGATGAAACAACACGATATCTCCTGGTTGATATCTAAATGAGGAAGCCAATATATTGACTCCACCCACTAATTATTATTACTTACAATTCAAACTTTGTTATTTTAATAATAACTTGTCCATCGTTAACCACACCTCCAGAATCTACTAAATGTGACATTAATTTATAATTCTATATAATTTAAAACTAACCACTTCTCAATAATTTCTCTTGTAGTTTTTCTAAATGAAGACTAGCCATTGGTAAGAGATCATCAAGGCTCTCAGGAGATGAGGATACAGTAGATGGAGTGATAAGGAACCCTCCACTCTCTCTGCCTTTATCTAGGTCAGGATAGAGCATTCTTCTCTCAGAATTAGGAGAAGGTGGAGCTTTATTAGCAGACGAGGGACTAGAAAACAGTGACCACATCTCATTTAACATTAGACTTACTCAATGACTCTTTTGGCTGTGCTACAAAATGCTTTTAATTTTACAACTAAAGCTGTATCTTTGGATCTGTTGATACAAGTCACATGACTATGATGTGTTGATCACATGACCTTACCCAGCAACATTTTGTGGTACTGACTTTATCCGTTGCTGTAGTACCATGTTCTCATCTTCTAACCTTTTTATCATCTCATTTCT
Organism: Xestospongia muta; assembly: GCA_963693285.1. Classification (NCBI taxonomy): domain Eukaryota; kingdom Metazoa; phylum Porifera; class Demospongiae; order Haplosclerida; family Petrosiidae; genus Xestospongia; species Xestospongia muta. Next base: position 242,293 of record OY848921.1, read on the forward strand.
TGTCTGTAATTCTTGTTGTAATTGAGACCATCCTATATATACAATAATTATAATAATATATTTATTACATACTTTTGAAACTAATTACCTTGAGTGGGCGGTTGTTGTTGTTGATATGCCGTTATCTAACACCCACACATAATTAATGGATAAATCTAACATTATAACAGTACCTGAGGAGGGGGTGTGGCTTGTGTAGATTTGAGGAGATTAGCTCGCCATTGTGGTACAGATATTGTGAGAATATTCTCAAGTAAATGTCTTTTCTCAGTAATTTTTTGTAGTTTGTCCATTATATTCCAAACATCAGATAAAGCTGAGTATAAGACCCTATTAATTAATGAATTTAATTAGTATATAATTAAATAACTAACTTGAGTTGTTTGTGAGCTCTCTCTGATGAGGACACAATTAGTCCTTTACAATATTGTAACAGCTGCTCACAAGTTTGATATATAAACTCTTTCTAAAGTAACAAGATAGATTTATAATACAGTTCGTATTGAGACATTGGACATACTCTAGTACTGTTCAAGTTTTTTGCTTGTTTTGTAAGAGTTTTGGCATTCTCTATCAAATCATTAATCTCCAACGAAGGAGCCTTCATAATAGCCTCATCACAACTCTGAAGACGACCCTCCATATCTTGTACTAAGCCCTCAATCTAGAGAGAGAGAGAGAGAGAGAGAGAGAGAGAGAGAGAGAGAGAGAGAGAGAGAGAGAGAGAGAGAGAGAGAGAGAGAGAGAGAGAGAGAGAGAGAGAGAGAGAGAGAGAGAGAGAGAGAGAGAGGAGAGAGAGAGAGAGAGAGAGAGAGAGAGAGAGAGAGAGAGAGAGAGAGAGAGAGAGAGAGAGAGAGAGAGAGAGAGAGAGAGAGAGAGAGAAAGAGAGAGTACACACCTATTTCTAACTAATTTAACACAAAAGTACCTCCATTTTGTGTCTCTTGACCTCATCAACGTGACCTTTGTACTCTTTTACTGCCTTCACATCTAAACTTGTACCTTTATCAAGAATGTTTATGTCAGCACCCAACCTAATTAGGGGTGTGGTCATGATGACCTCATAATGACATCACTAGTTCTCACCAGTCATTAGCTAGAGCAGCTTTAGCTAATGTCTCTTGAGAGAGTTGTCGTGTGTCTCCAAGAGAGTCATTTAATAGTTCCAGCTGTTTTGTACAGAATGACCTATTAATGGATGTGGTCAATGACATCATAATGATGCAATATAGTGCAGACCTGAATTCTTGAATACATGAGAATTGCCTTTCAATTTGTTTTTGTAAAGATCCAATAGCATGAACTATTTCATCAGAATATTTGTGCTATAATTAGTTAATATATTAAACTAATAACAGGATATGTATATAATATATACCTCAGTAATAAGAATGACACAATGTGCTTTATTCTCAACACAATAAACTAAAGAAATAACACATTATAATAAACACACACAGACACATAGACACAGACACATAGACAGACAGACATAGATACAGACATGGGCACACAGACACAGACACATAGACAGACAGACACAGACATGGGCACATAGACACAGACACATAGATAGACAGACATAGACACAGACATGTGCACACAGACACAGACACATAGACAGACAGACATAGACACAGACATGGGCATACAGACACAGACACATAGATAGACAGACATAGACAGACAGACACAGACACATAGATAGACAGACATAGACACAGACATGTGCACACAGACACAGACACATAGACAGACAGACATAGACACAGACATAGACACACAGACACAGACACATAGATAGACAGACATAGACACAGACATGTGCACACAGACACAGACACATAGACAGACAGACATAGACACAGACATAGACACACAGACACAGACACATAGATAGACAGACATAGACAGACAGACACAGACACATAGATAGACAGACATAGACAGACAGACAGACAGACAGACATAGACAGACAGACATAGACACACAGACACAGACACATAGATAGACAGACATAGACACAGACACACACATACTAACTTAATTTAGCAATAGATCCATAGTCAGGTTCAACTAATTGTGCAATGACTTCATTCACTGGTACTAAATACAACACAGCGTGTCCCTATAATAATGAGAGATGATGAAGATATAATGATCATAATTAGAGGGACATCCCATTGAAGGGGTGTGTTACCTGTGAGCCACCAGCTCTGTTCATGAACACATTAAAATCATTCTCAGAGAGGGTTGAGTTGTTACCAATAAACAGATCAGATTGAGAACAAAAAATAATTTGGGAATCTGGAGGTGTACCCGCAGCTAAATCAATGTCCCCTTGAAGATGATCAGGTCTGAAGGACACCAGAAATATTAAAATAATGATATTATATTGTCTTACTTCATTCCAGTCTCCATCATAAACTTGAAACTAGTACCATGTAATAAATTAATAACTTCCACTTTACTCTTTATCAAATCATCTGTAAAATCAAAGAATTCAGGAAATGTCATTCTCTCCAGTGGATCCAGTTTGAGTAGAGAGACTAACAATTGGTTCATCTTCTGTTTAAATGGTCTACATACAATAGATGAGATATAATGAAGGGAGACACAGACAAAGGGAGATTGGTCCTTACGGTGATAATCTATCATCCACAGCTGGTGGTAGTTCTTTGATGTACTTGACTTTAGGGACTGGACCATAATTTGGAGCGTTACTAGGTTCCCAAGCAATAGCCTCTCCTTTTTTATCAAGTATGTGTAAAATATGATTGAGTTGCTATAAAATAAAAATAAATAAAAGACTTTTTTGAGGTAATAAAACATATTGTATAAACATATTAAGTACATATATAGAAAGTTAATTGCCTAAAACTTACAGCATAAAACCCACACTGGCCAACAATGACTTTATATAACAGTGCTCCAATACTCCATATGTCTACTTTATCATCATAATGCTAGAGAGAGAGAGAGAGAGAGAGAGAGAGAGAGAGAGAGAGAGAGAGAGAGAGAGGGAGGGAGGGAGGGAGGGAGGGAGAGAGAGAGAGAGAGAGAGAGAGAGTGTGTGTGTGTGTGTGTTTGTGTGTGTGTGGTAATATTATTACAATATATCAATTATAACATACCTCAACACCAGGATTAAAAACACATCTTAATGCTTCAGGAGCCTACATTAAGAGATACTAATTTTAATAATAATATAATCATTGTACCATGAACACTGGAGTACCAGCCAATGATGTCAAATCAAGTGGTTTCATTGATTCATCTGTAAAGTGTCTAGCAAATCCAAAATCAGCTAATTTGATCTAAAATGAGACATAACTCCGCCCACATATTATTAAAATTTACCATCATCTTTCCTGTTTTAGGATGATATTTAATGAGGATATTACCAGGTTTAATATCTCGATGTACTACATTATGTGCTCTTAACGCCTTCATTCCTTCACCTAATAAAGTAATTACTTCCATTATTAACAGGATATGAACTCTATCACATGATGAGTAGATGAAAATCATGTGAATTAAATACAATGATGTCATAGTTCAGTTTAGCTATGAATAATAATAACAGTGCTATTAATAGTAACAGTCATATAATAATTTTGATTATGTAATGTAGTTATAATTAGTCATTTCCTAGTACATATACAGGTACATATATTACATGTAATATGATATTGATATGATTATTAATAAATTTTAGACACATATAATATTATAATGTCTTCTACTTACCTAACTGGTGAAGGAGAAGTATAATGTCTTGATCAGAGAACGGCTTGACTTTTATCAAGTGATCTAAGTCACACTCACATAACTCCATTACCATTACAATAGCGTCAGATCGTTGCATGTCCTATTATTAAGGTATGTCTTATTAAGTGGGTGTGGTTATTACTGATATCATACCTCAACATGATAGAGGTGGACCACATACTCACAGGCACGGAGCTTCTTCAAAATATCGATCTCTCGTTTCAAATTTTGTTCAGCTTTTGGATCTTGTCTAAACAAATCTTTACGTACAACTTTAACAGCAACCTCAAATTTATTCTAGAGAGAGAGATAAAGCTTATCTTGATGACCTGTAGATCTACTAACCCCATTACTCCATCCTTTGTATACGTTGCCATAGGAACCTTTACCAAGGAGACTCTTTAGGTCCCAGGCATAGCCATCACAGTGAGCTACGTTTGCTCCAGACTTGCTACCTCGATAGCCAGCCATCTTTGATAATATAACGTACTACAACCAATGGAGGAAACTTTATAGCTGTTCAAGGTGTTTACCCTGCTTCCTTATTTGGAAGTTCCTATCATGTGATCACCCAACCTACTTCCTCTCCCTATGAATATAATAATAATAAATTATAATAGACGTATACCTATACGTCTAGACAGATAAGGTCATGAACTTTATTGTTGCTGTATGTTCAAGAATTATGTTCTATTATTCAGTTGTTAAATTGGTTACATGATCGTGGTCATATTCAAAATATTGTCTCATTTGATGATGCTGCTGGTGATAAAGTACGTGCTCGTGTACTAAATGGTAAATATGCTGCTACTGGTCGAGGATCTAGCAAGTTTTTAGCTCACTCTATGTTAGCATATAATAGTGAGAAGAGTACACAGTTCTGTCAAGATGACTGCTTGTGTGTAAAATATTAAAATAGATATAATGTTTAAAACTTCATAATATCAAACTTTATTAAAAGACAAACTAAATTATACAAAAGGAAATGTATGTTAATTGAAGTAGTCAATTATTGATAATATGATACTTTTTAGTAACACTCTGAGTCACTATATAAAATATTGTAAATAACAAAACAGACTTTAAAGTGTGTTTGTTGATATTGATGAGGTACATCATCTAACTGAGAGAGAAAAATATATTTACACAACAGTATTAATAACACAGTCCTATACTTAATGTTATTGTTAGTAATAAATACTTAATACTTTCTAAGTAAGTTATATTACAATCTTATTACATCCTTAGCATAAAGGTAGTAGTTATATCCTATTACTATAATATATATATATATATATACCTCGTTTTGCAACCTGAAGGTACATAATGTTCTCTTTGTCTGTGGACATCTTCAGGTTTTTTGACCCCTATATAAAACATTAAAAATCAACACAGTTAGATGATAATGATATGATTTATATAATAATTTAATGAATGAACTTCCTTAAATAGTAACATTATCTCATTATTTTATCAATCTCAATGATAACTGATAAATTAATATGTAATACTGAAGTCCAATTGATGTCTATATCAGTGGTGGCGGAGCAAGTCTGGCAGCTGCCAGACCAATATTATTTGAGAGCTCAAAAGTTTCAGCAAAAGAAGCTCAAGTTTTCTCGACTGCTCAATATTCAAATTTTTCTAATTGTAGCCCATGAAGTTATTAAAATATTAATAATTATTATTAAGTAATATTCACACGAGGGAGCACATGGAATTACCAGAGAAATTTCATTCTTATTGCCTGTTGCCTGACCAATGCTGAATTGCTTCCGCCACCACTGTATATTACAAGTCATAATTAATTATAAACATCTCATTAGTTTAAACTAACTCTGATATGATCTATACTCACTGTCAATAACGAAGTCACGTGCCTCAACAACTTTGCTTTCTTTAATACCAGAGATCATTGAAAACTTCTGAGGAACCTTAGTAACCAAATGATGCATATATACTTTACTGCCAACAGTAAATGATATCATTTACCTTTACAACTTCTCCACTCTTTTTGATCTCCTTAATAACTCCTACAGCAACAGTCCTCTTCATGTCACGGACAGCAAATCGTCCCAAAGGAGCATAATCTGAGAAAGCTTCAACACACATCGGTTTGCTGGGAATAAGTTTGACAACAAGAGCATCTCCAGATTTAACAGACTACACAATGAATGACACTGAGTTTACATTGCTTCAAATTATATATAACTTGCCTTGGGATTATCTTCTAGCTTCTTGCCATTTCGACGATCACATTTTTCAAGAAGTTCTGCAAATTTACAAGTTATATGAGCAGTGTGGCAATCCACAACAGGAGAGTATCCAGCATGAATTTCACCAGGATGATTTAAAATAATAACCTAATTATTAGGACTTACAATTTAACTCTTTATGTGCCATCATGTTAACCTGAGCTTTAAAATAGTCAACTTTCTTGGGTGGATCATTCCTAGAATCCCCACAGACATAACCACGACGAAGATCTTTAGTGGACACATTTTTGATATTAAAGCCCACATAGTCCCCAGGAAGTGCCTCAATAAGAGACTCGTGGTGCATTTCCACTGACTTGACCTCAGAAGTGATATTAGGGGGTGCAAAGGTGACAATCATGCCAGGCTTTAAAATGCCAGTCTCCACACGACCGATAGGTACAGTACCAATACCTTGTACAAACAGTTAAAATAATATATGCAAACAAATCTTGTATACCTCCTATTTTGTACACGTCTTGTAGAGGCAGACGGAGAGGCTTATCTGTAGGTCTTCTGGGAGGGAGAATGGAATCGAGAGCATTAAATAATGTTTTTCCTGAGGCATTGCCTTCCTTTCTTTCAATCGCCCATCCTTTGAACCAAGACATCTGTGAAATCAAGGAGATACACATAGTAGTAGTCCTTGTATCAATCAGCTTACATTAGGACTCTCTTCTAACATATTGTCACCAAACCAACCAGAGATAGGTACAAATGCAACTCTTATTGGATCATAACCAATCTTCTTGATATAATAGCTAACCTCCTTCACTATTTCATTATAACGAGCCTAATACAGGGGCAATATATAATATCAATTAAATGGAACTTAATATTACTTTACCTCATTGTATGGTGGTTGAGTGCTATCCATTTTGTTCACACCTACAATCAACTGTTTTACTCCCATAGTATATGCCAGAAGTGCATGTTCTCGTGTTTGACCCTCCCTGGAAATACTAGCTTCAAATTCTCCTGTACCAGCAGCAACTATTAATACAGCACAATCAGCCTGAATTAGAAATTAAGGTGCAAATTACACGTTATAACATTACACAAATAAGTGATACCTGAGATGTTCCTGTAATCATGTTCTTAATGAAATCTCTGTGACCAGGGGCATCAATAACAGTGACATAATATTTCTCAGTCTCAAATTTCCACAGAGCAATGTCTATTGTGATACCTCGTTCACGTTCAGCTTTTAACTTATCAAATACCCAGGCATATTTGAAAGAGGCTTTGCCCATCTGTAAGAAAAAATGACACGAGATATAAAACATCAAATGATCTTACCTCAGAAGCCTCCTTCTCAAATGTTTCAATAGTTCTTCTGTCAATACCACCACATTTATAGATAAGGTGACCAGCAGTTGTTGACTTACCAGAGTCTATGTGGCCAATAACCACAATATTGATGTGGACTTTGGACTTCTTAGCTCTTGATATATCACCTAGCTGAGAAAAACTACTGTTAGATGAATAATAGATTATTAGTAAAATTATGCGAGATTAAAATGTTAAAACTTTAACAATAATTATCATTTTGGAGATTTCAAGCTTAAAGAAAAACAATTTTATTCACAAAGTTGTCATACATCAGCAATTACATTGAGTTATATAACAAAAAGGTTATAATTTAAAAAAATTAATACTATAATTCATTTGGAATATACTGATTTAAACACTGGAGTTATAAAGGCTAGTGAATTTGGAAGCAGAGTCTCAAATAAAGAATGCCAGAAATATAACTTAGAAACAGCCTTCAAAGCATGATCAGTCGTCATAATGAACTTCATTGGTTGCCATCTGCATTGGCAGTTAAAGTATGCAGTTTACTTTTATTGTTGGTTTCAATTGTTGCATGAATTAAACAAAACAATGGACATACTGATACAAAACATACATATATACGTATATGTTATATATATATGTACACACACACACACACACACACACACACCACATAAGTGCCTCCAGTAAAACCTCACTGTCTACTTTCAGTACTTACACTTTGTATAGGCACCCTCTGTCCACTTCGAGTACCTCCAGTAGTTCCACTTTGTACAGACCCCCTCTGTCCACTTTGAGTACCTCCAGTAGTCCCACTTTGTACAGGTTAGTGATATAATGATTGTATGCACCACACCCCTTTAGTAGGCAGTATCATCTTATTATTGTACTCGTTTTGGTTTTGAACCATATGTTTATAAAGGATTAGAGACAGGGGAGAGAGATATAGTCTCACATGTTGTGAAGCAAAACAAAGTATGTTATATTTTATATCTTCTTACTTTATTTACCTCTTATATCAGATTTTATTTGTGTTCCAATCTCAATATAATCCTGTTGAATCAGGTACTGACCACTCCCCTTGTATATATCATGACATCATTATGACTGGATCAATGTTCAAATTAAATAACATTCCTGTTCTCTCATACACATGGTACCACATAAGTCATCAACTTTATCATTTGAGTCTTGACATTGTTTTCAAACAATAACACACACACATATATATTCAAACAATAACACACACACAGACATATATATTTAAACACATGTAACTGAATACCATCTATACAATAGTGTAGTGGTTATAAAATACCTATCAATCATCTTGTGTACTATCATTTTCCTGGTATGATGAAATGTGATCTAATTCTTCTTTCAGCTTCTTTATCTGCTTTGTATACCACACAAAAGTTGGATCACTCTCATTTTCACCACATTCACCAGAAGTTGCTAGTTCATAGCTATTGTTATAAATCTGGTAGATATCAAGAGGTGCAGTGACTAATAATGCAACTCCACCAACTACTCCTCCAGCAACAGCAACAACTCGAACCCCTGTTCCACCAATCCTTAAAGCTGTTCCACCAGCCTCCACACCTCCTACTATACCCTTAGCAACACCAACTCCAAGACGACCTCCAACACCAGCTGCACCCTGTATAGATTCAATTACTATGCCAGCATTTTTAAGGGCCTTATTATATTCACTACCTCTCTTGTTGACATGTACACTCATCTGTTGATCAAGCTTGATATGTTCTTGTGCTTTCTTTACTCTATTGTCAGTCATTAGTTTAGAGACAATTGAAGCACCAACTGTAGTAGCAGTTCCTACAGCTCCCATAGTAGCTCCAGCTACAGTCAATCCAACTGATGCACCAAATGTAAATGGAATAAGAACTAGACCAGCTATAGCAAGACCTCCTCCAACAACAAGACTTGTTGCTGAACCAGCTATTTTGGCAATTCTGACATCTCTCACTATTTTTAATACCTCATCTTTGTGTTGTTCAAGTAAATAAATTGTTTTACGACGAATTGGACGCCAAATAGCAAGGTTCACCTGATATGCTATACGAAGATGTTGAACATCTTCACTAAAAGGAATATATATAATATATTAACATAATTATCATCACTTACAAGTAGAGACTAAATCAATAACATCTGTCTAACTAGTTTAGTGACTCTTCTATTTTTGGTGACTGACAGTATGATTATAATTATAACATCTTTGTTACCAAGATACAATTTAAAGCAAACATGACTTTTACAATGTTTATTTCTATCTTTCTGAAAACACTAGGCTCAATTAATATGGTTGGGTCACTAGACTTGTCAGTAATATGAAGGATTTTAGTGACAATGTTGCAGTATATAAACTCTAACATAGTATAACTTACTTAGTTGAATCATTTTGACAGGTTGTTAGAATAAATTGAGGATCAATGCTGTTAGATTGATATTCAGCATGATGACCATTGGCTGTAATTTGTTGTACAATATCTTGAAATATATCTCTAATTGGTGTGTTATGATATTGAATTTGTATACAATCTGTAATAACTGGTAGTTGGGATGTAGTCTGAGGATATGTAGTGAGAACAATAGAATTATGAGGGAGAGTTAAATCAAGTTCTTTGATATCAATAGTGTTAGTCAGATCGAGAATAGTTTCAAAAATAAATATTTTTGGCTTGTCGGCAAGTTGAGGGCTTGAGAAATGACCTAGTACATCTTGAGTTGGTATAATCTCATTATTAGCATCATAAAGATTTTGTTGTTTTCCTTTGCTGAGGATAACTAGAGCAAAAGCACGTACATTGAAGACATGACATGTTTCCACTACCTCTGTAAGTAGGGCATGAAGAGCTTCAGAAGTAAGATTATTGAAACATAAAACAAGAAAGTCAAGTGTATCTTTAAAAAGACTTTCAAGATCTTGTACCTCTTTACAACTCTCCCTCAGCAAACTACTTGATTCACTGGTAATAGATTCTGTATCATTCTGCTCACAATCCTCCCTCAGTGGACTACTTGATTCGTCTGTAACAGCACTAATGTTATCAACAATGATGGCAATTCCATTTAATCCTGAAAATAAAAAAGGAAAGCATTTGGCACTATTATAGAAACAGGACACAATACAGTTTACAATTCCAATATATACCTATAATTCTTCTGACTAGGTCAATACTGTGTGGTCTAGACTGTGGTTGATTATGTAGACAATCCTTAGATAGTTGTTTCATTATATCGTCCTTCACTTGATCTAGTAAGTGTTGTCGTCTCTGTACTTCTGTTCTTGGTCTGTTATGTTTATCAAATGTACCAGTTGGTGTTGGCCATTGTTGTGTGTAGACATGAAGTATGAGAACACCAAATGAGAACACATCTAATTTATCAAAGTTATCACTTGTTCCTCTGTATTTATCTGATGCTAATGTTTCAAGTGGCATATATGACTGATTACCAGGACAAGTAGTCATTCTCATGTAAAACTTAGCAGGGTCATGTTCAAAAATACGAGACAGCCCAAAGCCAGTTATTTTAGCTTTCATATCTGAAGTGAGTAGAACATTGTTAGCAGTGAGATCACGATGAAGTATAGGTGGAGTTTGTGTATGTAGATATAGTAGACCAAGAGATACATCCAGTAATATTGAGTTCTTAATATGATTAGGAATTATCTCATTCTGTTCCAGATAGTTAGTCAGTGACATTGGTAGATACTCCATTATTAGAATGGGATTATCAGAACCTGACTTGTAGTGGACTCCAAGAAACTTGACAATATTAGGATGATCAAGTTGTCTCAATCTAGAATTATTAACAACAAAAGATAACTTTCAAATTAAAATTATACAATAGAAAGCAAATTCAAGACATTATACAAACTAAATTAACATATTAGTAATGTCATCAATAATATTATGTAAATACATCACATGTGACTTTAATATAGATGATTTATTAAAGGTGGACCTATCACAATAAACATGGCAGGGCTAGTGCATATATATACTATTCACTACTACCAAGTTCTTTTATAATGTACTCACTATCAGTTATATTAGGTTATTGATTGATGAGTTAGCTAAAGAATCAAACAAACTAAACTGTCTTTTAGTCTTAAACATGTTATATCACATGTGCTGTTGTGTGTTGGACTAGTACTACAATGATTCTGCATCACATAAACCCTAAATGTTTGATTAATAATCTGGAAAAAGAGTATAGTGCTGGGTTCAAACCTGCATCTAAACTTTTACAGCTTTTTTAGGTCAATGTTATACCTTTAGCCTTCACATGCACACTCACTATTTGCTAGTTAGCAGTCCCAACAAGTTAGTGTTCAGTATTTGGGTAAGTCTGGCCCACACTTAATCTGTCTCTACATTGACTACCTTATAACTTAGTTATGTCCAACAATATGTTTACAGTACTATGACTATTACTATAGTAATATTATTGTGTATTATTAAATAGAGGAATTGATATTAATTTTCCATAAAAGTACAACATCACTGTAGGCTCAATGATACAAGTATCACAACATCAATATACTCACATCAAACATTCATGTTCAAATTGTGAAGGTATGATACTACCTTCTCCAAGTAATAGATCATGGATTTTCTTTCCAACTACTCTAGTACCATTTGGTAACTTCATCTCTACTACTACTCCATAAGCTCCTTTTCCCAATTCTCTGCCTGTCTCCTCTACATTAGGTAGAAGATAGATAGACAGACATACATACAGACATGGGCACACAGACACAGACACATAGATAGACAGACATAGACACACAGACATAGGCACAGAGAGGGTGGAGTTATTACCAATAAACAGATCAGATTGAGAACAAAAGATAATTTGGGAATCTGGAGGTGTACCCGTAGCTAAATCAATGTCCCCTTGAAGATGATCAGGTCTAAAGGACACCAGAGATATTAAAATAATGATATTATATTGTCTTACTTCAGTCCAGTCTCCATCATAAACTTGAAACTAGTACCATGTAATAAATTAATAACTTCCACTTTACTCTTTATCAAATCATCTGTAAAATCAAAGAATTCAGGAAATGTCATTCTCTCCAGTGGATCCAGTTTGAGTAGAGAGACTAACAACTGATTCATCTTCTGTTTAAATGGTCTACATACAATAGATGAGATATAATGAAGGGAGACACAGACAAAGGGAGATTGGTCCTTACGGTGATAATCTATCATCCACAGCTGGTGGTAGTTCTTTGATGTACTTGACTTTAGGGACTGAACCATAATTTGGAGCATTACTAGGTTCCCAAGCAATAGCCTCTCCTTTTTTATCAAGTATGTGTAAAATATGATTAAGTTGCTATAAAATAAAAATAAAATAAAAGACTTTTTTAGAACTAAGTGGAAATAAAACATATTGTATAAACATATTAAGTACATATATAGAAAGTTAATTGTCTAAAACTTACAGCATAAAACCCACACTGGCCAACAATGACTTTATATAACAGTGCTCCAATACTCCATATGTCTACTTTATCATCATAATGCTAGAGAGAGAGAGAGAGAGAGAGAGAGAGAGAGAGAGAGAGAGAGAGAGAGAGAGAGAGAGAGAGAGTGTGTGTGTGTATGTGGTAATATTATTACAATATATCAATTATAACATACCTCAACACCAGGATTAAAAACACATCTTAATGCTTCAGGAGCCTACATTAAGAGATACTAATTTTAATAATAATATATGATTGTACCATGAACACTGGAGTACCAGCCAATGATGTCAAATCAAGTGGTTTCATTGATTCATCTGTAAAGTGTCTAGCAAATCCAAAATCAGCTAATTTGATCTAAAATGAGACATAACTCCGCCCACATATTATTAAAACTTACCATCATCTTTCCTGTTTTAGGATGATATTTAATGAGGATATTACCAGGTTTAATATCTCGATGTACTACATTATGTGCTCTTAACGCCTTCATTCCTTCACCTAATAAAGTAATTACTTCCATTATTAACAGGATATGAACTCTATCACATGATGAGTAGATGAAAATCATGTGAATTAAGTACAATGATGTCATAGTTCAGTTAGCTATGAATAGTAATAACAGTGCTATTAATAGTAACAGTCATATAATAATTTTGATTATGTAATGTAGTTATAATTAGTCATTTCCTAGTAAATATACAGGTACATATATTACATGTAATATGATATCGATATGATTATTAGTAAATTTTAGACACATATAATATTATAATATCTTCTACTTACCTAACTGGTGAAGGAGAAGTATAATGTCTTGATCAGAGAACGGCTTGACTTTTATCAAGTGATCTAAGTCACACTCACATAACTCCATTACCATTACAATAGCGTCAGATCGTTGCATGTCCTATTATTAAGGTATGTCTTATTAAGTGGGTGTGGTTATTAATGATATCATACCTCAACATGATAGAGATGGACCACGTACTCACAGGCACGGAGCTTCTTCAAAATATCGATCTCTCGTTTCAAATTTTGTTCAGCTTTAGGATCTTGTCTAAACAAATCTTTACGTACAACTTTAACAGCAACCTCAAATTTATTCTAGAGAGAGAGAGATAAAGCATATCTTGATGACCTGTAGATCCACTAACCCCATTACTCCATCCTTTGTATACGTTGCCATAGGAACCTTTACCAAGGAGACTCTTTAGGTCCCAGGCATAGCCATCACAGTGAGCTACGTTTGCTCCAGACTTGCTACCTCGATAGCCAGCCATCTTTGATAATATAACGTACTACAACCAATGGAGGAAACTTTATAGCTGTTCAAGGTGTTTACCCTGCTTCCTTATATGGAAGTTCCTATCATGTGATCACCCAACCTACTTCCTCCCCCTATGAATATAATAATAATAAATTATAATAGACGTATACCTATACGTCTAGACAGATAAGGTCATGAACTTTATTGTTGCCATGTGTTCAGAGCTATGTTCTACTTGTTCAGTTGTTAAATTGGTTACATGATTGTGGTCATATTCAAAATATTGTTTCATTTGATGATGCTGCTGGTGATAAAGTACGTGTTCGTGTACTAAATGGTAAATATGCTGCTACTGGTCAAGGATCTAGCAAGTTTTTAGCTCACTCTAAGTTAGAGTATAATAGAGAGAAGAGTACACAGTTCTGTCAAGATGACTGCTTGTGTCTTAAAATATTAAAAGTAGAAGTATATCTATAATGTTTAAAACTTTATAATATCAAACTTTATTAAAAGACAAACTAAATTATACAAAAGGAAATATATGTTAATTAAAGTAGTCAATTATTAATATGATGTTACATTTAGTAACACTCTGAGTCACTACATAAAAGTTTGTTAATAACAAAACAGACTTTAAAGTGTGTTTGTTGATATTGATGAGATACATCATCTAACTGAGAGAGAAAAAATATATTTATAATACCAGGTTAATTATTATGAAGACTATAATTATTTAGTTAAGTAATGTAGTACATGAAAACTGTGACTATAAAGTTTAAAACAAGTTATCTCAATACACAACATTAATAACACAATCTTATATTTAATGATATCATTAGTAATAAATACTTAATACTTTCTAAACAAGTTATATTACAGTTAATAATTTTTATTAACATCCTTAACATAAAGTAATAGTTATATCATATTATTATAACATACATGATGTTACAGCATGAAGTAGAATGTTCTGTTTGTCTGGGGATATCTTCAACTCTTTTGATCTCTGTATGGAAAAATCAACATAGTGATGATATGATTTATATAATAATTTAATGAATGAACCTCATTAACTAGTAACATTATCTCAGTATTTTATCTCTCTCAATGATAACTGATATATTAATATATAATACTGAAGACCAAGGAATGTCTATATTACAAATCATAATTAATTATAAACATGTCATTAGTTTAAACTAACTCAAATATGATCTATACTTACTAGTAGTAAGGTAGTCACGTATCTCATCAGCTTTGTTCTTATTATCAACTATAGGTCCTTCAATGGCAGAGATCACTGTTTCCCAGGTAACAGGAGATGACTTAGTATCTATCCATTTTCTAATTACTTTAGATAGTTTGGTAGCATTGGTATATTGAACATTTCTTGACAGCTCATCCAAATCATTGTCATCAATACCAAGGGATAAACCGATGTCATACCACTTGCTACTGATACCAACTAATAGATTAAGTACATCACGTTGATTAGGAGACTCTTTTAAGATGTCAGAAATATCTGTCAATAGATAAAACATAAAATGGTGTATCAAATATAATTGATGTACATTTGAATATTCTAAAGTGTTGTTAAAGCTTGTTAAATCTTTATATACAAAGACAGAAATATATATTACAAGGACAATAGCACGGGACTATAGAATATCAGTACTAGTAATGTTGTATAAATAATATCACTTAGTTAGGAGTTATGGTGACAATAATTCTAAATTATATATCAACTCACTTTTTGCTTTAAACCATGCCAGCTGATGTAATGTCATAGGTCTTGGTGGTATATATCTTTCACAACATGTGAGTATTTCATCATTAATACGACAATAATGTTGTGGCTTTCTAGGAGAACAGGAACAATAGAACACATCCTGGGGACATTCAACTTGGAATTTACTGTTTTCAATTAAATTTAAAATGGCGTCACGTAGACGATAACATGTAGTGGTAGGACCAGAATAGTGGATTTCAATTGAGTTGATAGAATCAATTAATAAAACATCACCAGGTTCACCGACACAACTTAATGAAAGGGCATTACGATATTGTTGTGTTTTTGAAGACCTCAAATAGTGTTGGATATCAAATTGAATATGTAATGAAGACCGAGACAAATCCTTGGGCTGAAGAAGTTGAACGACCAATGTAGGAAAGAATCCTCGAGAAAGAGGTGTGTTCCATGTCAAGACAAGAGGATCTGCATCTCCTTTAAATGGAGCAGTCAATGGCTCTGTAATATCTGTAGTAGGAAGAACAGCTGGTATAAAATAGTGACCTGGTTGTGGTAGACCAGCAATGATAAATAAATGTTCCATTAACTTCAAGAAATCGTGGGAAGTAAAATCGGCAGAAAATCCATGTGATAAATGATGTGTTAGCAAGCTTTCTTCAAAAATACCATTTGTTTTTAGTTGATAATGAGTTTCATGAGAAATAAAGATACCTATATCTTTCAAGTGACTGACAGCATCAGCAAATGATATAGAGATCAACTCTGACAGTTTATCAAATAATGGTTGTGGATGTACAAAGACAACATTAGGAAGGATTTCAGGAAAGAACAAGAAGATGGACAAGTGATGATAATACATTAAGGCAGCCTTCACTTCAGAAGCATTCATTGTAAGAGCTTTACCAATCTCTAAACATCTATCAGTATTGACTACATTTGAGTGGGTGGTGTTCTGGAGTTGGTCGAGATCTAGTTGAAATAAGAACCATCGAGCAGGAACTTCTGCCTCAATATAACATTGACAGATCATTTGACGTAATGTACTGGCCATTCTTTTTTCATTTTCACTTCTTCCAGTTGTGTTGATTGGGAAGATAACTTCTTTTGTTGGTATTTGATAACGAACAACAGTGTTAGAAAACTGATCAGCTTTTGGCCAAAGTACTCCATTCTTCGTTTTTAAAGATTCTCCCCAAAATGACATTTTATCATAGAATGTACCTAACACAATCACCTGAGGTTCTTGTAAATGTGTTATACGAACATTACTAATGTTAACTGGATCAATCAACACTACTGATCGAAATGATGATTCAAGAAGTTGTAAATTAGTAATTTGTTGTTCTACAGGAACACCAATTTGTTTTCCTTGTACACTGAAATAAAACTTCGGTTTGCCTTCAAGTTTTTCATTTAGTTTGTGAGTAACAATATTGACAGAATGATAGCGTAACAAAATTGGAGCAATATCTAAAAAAGCAGCTTGACCTCCAGTATCAACAGCATATATCCAGTGAGATTGATAAAGCTCTTTAGATTTATGTACTTGAGGTAAGAGATTAACTATTTCTTGTGATATGATGGAAAGTTGAACTGTTTCCTTCTTTATGTTGACTGGTTTAGTAGAGTCACTACTGCTGTTTGCAACTTCTATTGGTTGAGCTGCTGCTTCATTTACTGGTGGTTGCTCCTTTACTAATGTATTAGGTTCCATAAATGGGTGTGCTCCTTCTTGTACACCTTCAGGACGTCTGATTTCATCCTTAATTCCTTGAGCAATCATAGCTTTTAAAGATTCATGATCTATCTTTTTCCAGAATAAACCAGTTTGTTGTGTACTTGCAATGGCACTTGTGATCTCAACTCTCCTTGGTTCATGTACAGCAACTACTGGAGTACTATTATGACAATCTGGTGGAGGCTCATTAAATAGCATTCTAAGAAGAGATGACTTGCCAGTTCCAGGAGGACCAGAGATGGAAAATTTAGTCCATTTAGCAATAACATAACCTTCTTTCATAGCTTTGTCCAGTAATACAGTGCAGCCACCTGATAATAATAATAATAATAATTAAGTAATTATAAAGTGAGATGTTATAAATAACTTTAATTAGCTGAATTTATTATTCTATGACTGAATATTTTTAAAACCATTAGGTAGAATCGATTTCTGTTCTTAGTATAGTCTAGATTGGGATTTTTCCCAGAGTTGGTCTTATCAGTTATGTTGATAGCATTGACTGTTACAAATCAGTACAGAATAATAGAATGGAATACCAGAATAAAACCTGTATTATGTATATACGACTAAATGATACAGTACTTAGTCAATCTAGCTATATTTTTTATCTGTTGATAAAACAGCTACAAGTTTATCAATCACCTGAAACATATATGGTCTACACATAGTGCTGTATGTTATACATTCCATATGATATCAGTCATAGAGAAAGTCTTTGAATCAAAACAAAGGGTCATAGATGAAAAGAATATCACTTCTCATAAATCATGTTTCTTCACTACTTCTTAAAACTTCTTAAGATATAACTTATTACATAACCTTTATTCTAGTATTTTATTTCTATAGTGATTCATAACAGCATACAACATTTGCAAGCGCTACTCTGTTCGATGGAATTCTTAATATAGCTATTATGAGTGAAATTTTGATAGGTAAGCTGTGGTAACAGCTGCGTGTAAACTATATATGAGATATTAGATGTGAACTATGGTAGTACACACTTATCATAATATTATCACCTGTCAAAGTTCACTCATAGCAGCTGTGACAACTACTAGGACAACATGTGTGTAATAGTTATTAATTAAAAGCCAATAATCAATTTCAAATAGTACATGTATTATTTATAATACCTTCAATTCTTATCACAAGATCACTAGTATGTGGTCTACATTGTGGATCATTATCTAGACATTCCATAGCTAGTTGTTTCATTGTATCATTCTTCACTTGATCTAGTAAGTGTTGTCGTCTCTGTACTTCTGTTCTTGGTATGTTATGTTCATCAAATGTATCTGTTGGTCCTGGCCATTGTTGTGTGTAGACATGAAGTATGAGAACACCAAATGAGAATACATCTAATTTATCAAAGTTATCACTTGTTACTGTGTAGTATGATTGTAGGGCCTCTGGTGGCATATATAGGATCCTACCAGGACAAATGTCCATTCTCATGTAATGCTCATCAACTTTAGGCTCAAAGACACAAGACACTCCAAAGTCAGTTATTTTAGCTGTCATATCTGAGGTGAGTAAGACATCACTAGCATTCAGGTCACAATGAATTATAGGTGGAGTTTGTATATGTAGATATAGTAGACCAAGAGATACATCCAGTAATATTGAGTTCTTAATATGATTAGGAATCATCTTGTTCTGTTCCAGATAGTTAGTCAGTGACATTGGTAGATACTCCATTATTATAATGGGAATATCAGAACCTGACTTGTAGTGGACTCCAAGAAACTGAACAATATTAGGGTGATGAAGTTGACTCATTCTACAAGTATTAATAACAAAGACAATCAAATTAAAATACTACAATAGAAAACAAATTCAAGACATTATACTAACTAAATTAATATTAATAATGTCATCAATAATATTATGTAAACACATCACATGTGATTAATTAGAGGCAGACCTAGCACAATAAACTTGGGAGAGCCAGTACATATACTCTTCACTACTATCATGTTCTTTTATAACGTACTCACTATCAGTTATATTAGGCTATTGATGGATGAGTTAACTAAAGAATCAAACAAACTAAACTGTTCCTTAGTCTTAAATATGTTATATCACATGTGCTGTTGTGTGTTGGACTAGTGCTACAATGATTCTGCATCACATAAACCCTAAATGTTTGATTAATAATCTGAAAAAAGAGTATAGTGCTGGGTTCAAACCTGCATCTAAACTTTTATAGCTTTTTTAGGTCAATGTTTTACCATTAGCTTTCACATACACACTCACTATTTGCTAGCTAGCAGTCCCAACAAGTTAAGGTTCAGTATTTGGGTAAGTCTGACCCACTGTTAATCTGTCTCTACATTGACTACCTTGTAACTTAGTTATGTCCAACAATATGTCTACAGTACTATGACTATTACTATAGTAATATTATTGTGTATTATTAAATAGAGGAATTGGTATTAATTTTCCATAAAAGTACAACATCACTGTAGACTCAATGGCACATGTATCACAACATCAATATACTCACATCAAACATTCCTGTTCAAATTGTGAAGGTATGACACTACCTTCTCCAAGTAATAGATCGTGGATTTTCTTTCCAGCTACTCTAGTACCATCTGGTAAATTCATTTCTACTACTACTCCATATGATCCTTTTCCCAATTCTCTACCTGTCTCCTCTACATTAGGTAGAAGATAGGACCTAAGTTGAGTCTGCTTTGACAGTCTGAGAGCCATGAATCCGCCCTTCTTCTCTCCTTTTCTCTCTTATGAATATTGAAATATTAATTTTATTAAAATTTAGTCTCAATAATAGTTCATCTTTAATATTAATATAATACTTCATTTCAGATAGTCCATTTTTAGCTGCTAACAGATCACCTAATAATATACAACATATTGAACCAGTCAATAATGTACTAGCACTAACCTTTATTAAACCATTTAGTAACATTCTCTATACACTCATTGAGAGCAGCTGTAATATAGTGTACAATATCATAACAAGACACTAACTATTCTACCTTCATTATGTTGATATATTTCTTGTAATCTCTCTTGTGATGGATTACTATGTAGCTCTTCATTGATCTCCATAATTTTTTCAAGAAATAATAACTCACTCGTATTATCTCTCTCATATCATCAGACCATTCAACTTTAATCATATTTCTTCACTACTTCTTAAAACTCCTTAAGATATAACTTATTACATAAACTTTATTCTAGTATTCTATTCCAATGGAATTCTATATGATTCATAACAGTATATTTTTATAAGTGCTATTCTTTTCAATGGAATTAACTATTATGAGTAATGTTATATTTTTACCTATCAAATTTCATTCATAGCAGCTATTAAAACTACTAGGACAACATGTGATATAAAGTAGTCATAAAAAGCCAATAATTAGTTTCAATTCTTATCACAAGATCACTAGTATGTGGTCTACATTGTGGATCATTATCTAGACATTCCATAGCTAGCTTTTTCATTGTATTGTTCTTCACTTGATCTAGTAAGTGTTGTCGTCTCTGTACTTCTGTTGTTGGTCTGTTGCCTTCATCAAATGTACCAGTTGGTTCTGGCCATTGTTGTGTGTAGACATGAAGTATGAGAACACCAAATGAGAATACATCTAATTTATCAAAGTTATCACTTGTTCCTTTGTATTTATTTGATGTTAATATTTCAGGTGGCATAGATATCTTTGTACCACGACATGGGAATGGTCTAATGTAGTGGTTAACAGGATCAGGATCAAAAACACGAGACACTCCAAAGTCAGTTATTTTAGCTTTCATATCTGAAGTGAGTAAAATATTTTCACCAATTAGATCACAATGAATTATAGGTGGAGTTTGTGTATGTAGATATAATAGACCATGAGATACATCCAGTAATATTGAGTTCTTAATATGATTAGGAATCATCTCATTCTGTTCCAGATAGTTAGTCAGTGACATTGGTAGATACTCCATTATTAGAATGGGATTATCAGAACCTGACTTGTAATGGACTCCAAGAAATTGAACAATATTAGGATGATCAAGTTGACTCATTCTACAAGTATTAATAACAAAGATAATTTTGAAGTTAAAATTCTACATACTAACTAAATTATATGATCGATAATTATCTAAAGACATCACATGTGACTAAATGATTGTCATTGATCAGAGACAGACTGCTTTTTAGGTCAATGCTTAACCTTTTAGACGCACATTCACTATTTGCTAGCTAGTAGTCCCAACAAGTGAGTGTTCAGTGCTTGAGTAAGTCTAGCCCACCCTTAGATCCACCCCTGTATTGACTACCTAATAACTCAATTGTCATGTCTATACAATGTGTCTACAATACTAGTAATAATATAATATAGTATTAAATATGGGATCAAATATATGGTATTAATTTGTACAACATTATTGTAGACTCAAAGATACAAGTATTACAGTATCAATATACTCACATCAAACATTCCTGTTTAAATCTTGATATCTTCATCATGACATCAGCAGAACAATTGTTTGGTTCAAAGAAAATGTCATGTAGTTTTTTTCCAACTACTCTAGTACCATTTGGTAACTTCATCTCTACTACTACACCAGATGATCCTTTTCCCAATTCTCTACCTGTATCCTCTACATTAGGTAGATGATAGGAACTAAATTGACTCTGTCTGTGAGCCATGAATCCACCCTTCTACTCCTCCTTTTCTTCATGAATACTTAAATTTTATTAAACATTTAGTTTCAATAATAGTTCATCTTTAATATTGATATAATACTTCATTTCAGATAGTCCATCTTTAGCTGCTAACAGATCACCTAACAATATACAACATATTGAACCAGTCAATAATGTACTAGCACTAACCTTTATTAAACCATTTAGTAACATTCTCTATACACTCATTGAGAGCAGCTGTAATATAGTGTACAATATCATAACAAGACACTAACTATTCTACCTTCATTTTGTTGATATATTTCTTGTAATCTCTCTTGTGATGGATTACTATGTAGCTCTTCATTGATCTCCATAATTCTCTCAAGAAATAATAACTCACTCGTATTATCTCTCTCATCTATCGTCAGACCATTCAACTTTAACTAAACACAACATATATGTACATGAGGTAATGAGGCTACTTACCAAATACAACCCTCTCTTATAAGGGTTAATTAATGTGGTGTATGCTTTATTAACTAATGAGGAATGTTCTTGTGCATATGTCTGCTCTGTCTAGTAAAACAAAGTCATATGATGATCATGTGACATTAGGGGCGTGGTCTTACAGTAGATTTCTGGCTATATTTATCAGGATGAAATAATATTTGTAATTGATGGTAACGTTTTTTAATGACACTTGTATCAACCTCAAATGATGGCGTACTAATAATAGAAATATAATGATGTCATAATGATGTCATGATACATACCACTGCATTATAGTGAAATAGTTGGTAGTCGTAGGAGGTAAGATCACGTGATTGTCACACGGACATGTAAATGTTACAGCGTCAACATGTAACGATAATTGACGATGACAGTACCAACATATTATATTATGAGATCTACTTGTTAAATATCGATTTATCCCAATTGATGATGGTGATAGTAGCAGTCTGTGAAGTCTTGTAATCCAAGACATGGCATCTGAATATAACACGTGATTAGGAGGTGTGGCTACTTTAGCCACTCCCATCTCATAATGGCTAGCAGACTTCTTTTTTTATCACTTTCTCGTCGACTATCTTCTACTGCAGCAGCTGTAAAATCTAATAAGAAGACTGGCTCTACACTACCTGTCACTGAAGTATTTCAAGGAGCTAAACATGGCAGTTTTATCCAGTGTTCACCAGAATTATATAATCCTTTTATTGAAGATCAATATTTAAGAACTCATCTCTCTCAACGTCTTCCTTCAGAAGTTAGCAAGTTAATAACATGACAATATTTGTTTATTATTAATTATAGGTTCGTGAGGCGGTATTCCAAGATTTGGAAACCTTTGGATCTCGTGTCTCCTCTGAAATTAGCACCCTTGGCAGAGAAGCAGAGGCACACCCACCTGTCCTCCGGCAATATGATGGGTGGGGCAAAAGAGTAGATCAATTAGTAACATCAGAGGCATGGAAAAAACTACATGATATATCGGCTGAAGAGGGACTGGTTGCTATTGGTTACGAGCGACAACATGGTGAATGGAGGTATATATATGACTCATAATGATGTCATTATTATTATTATTTTATTAGTCGATTACATCAGTTTACAAAGATATATTTATTTGCCTCATCATCAGGGCTATACTCATGTCCATTAGCTATGACTGATGGTGCTGCTAAATTAATTGATGTAAGTGGGTGGAGTCTATTGTCATAATATAATGTGTTGTTATTGCAGGAGGTAAAGGATTCTAGTCTTCAAGAGAGGGCTTATCCTCGACTGATATCTCGTGATCCTCGTACATTTTGGACCTCAGGTCAATGGATGACAGAGAAAGGAGGAGGATCTGACGTGGGTAAATATTCCTGTATTAAGAGGTACCCTCTAACTATTGCTTTTAATTAGCAAGAGGAACAGCTACTATTGCTATACCACAAGATGACCACACCTATCGTCTCCATGGTTACAAGTGGTTTAGTTCAGCCACAGATGCTGACATGACATTTACATTAGGAAGAATTCAAGATAATGATGGCAACATTACTGAGGTCAGAGGTCATGTGAGGGTATGATCCTAATAATTATTAATTTAATAGGGTACAGGAGGACTGTCACTGTTTTATGTTGAAACTAAAAATGAACAAGGTCAACTTAACAATATTTTAATTGAGGTAAATAAATTATACTATTGTTACTATGAATTTATTGTAACTATAGCAACTGAAAAACAAGTTAGGTACAAGACAGTTACCCACGGCAGAATTATTACTAAATGGTACATTAGGACAATTGGTATGTAATAATATTAATGGTTAATGTTATTGTGTTACTAATTAGGTTGGTGAAAAGGGGCGTGGTATAGCTGAGATATCGCCAATGTTAACCATTACCAGATTACATAATACCTTTGCTGCAGTGTCAAATATGAGAAAGTAAGCTCCACCCATTGACTCCACCTCTTTATACCTAGTTACATCAGTATATTATTTTTGTCACGAGATTACTGTACAAAGAGAGAAGCATTTGGTCAGTACTTAGCTCATTATCCACTACACATGAGAACATTAGCTGGTATTGAAGTAAGTACTCCATTAATTATAAATTAATCATAGTCCCACCTCCTCATTATAGCTAGAAATACGTGGGTGTACACTATTTGCATTAGAGCTAGCACAGTTACTAGGACAACTTGAATATGGACAATATTCAGATAATAAATCTCTCCTCCTAAGATTGTTAATGCCAATAGCAAAACTATATACTGCTAAAATGGTATGCCCTAAACTCCACCCACAAAATAATGAACTCTATTTTACATGTAGGCTGTTGCTATAGCCTCTGAGGGACTGGAGACATTTGGTGGACAAGGTTATATAGAGGACACTGGTCTCCCTACTCTATATAGAGATGCTCAGGTTTCCTCCATGTTGTAGTGACATTATATAATGTTATATAATATAGGTGTTACCAATATGGGAGGGGACTACTAATATATTGAGTTTAGATGTATTACGAGCATTACAAAAGACTAATGGAGAGGTTAGAGCCACACCCACTTATTAGTTGCTATAGAAACAATATTAGGCATTGCAAGCACTTGTACATTATGTAAAGACTCAGACCAGTATGAAGGACAGGATCCGACACCTTCAGTTAGAGACTGAAGCCCATACCATCAATGAATGGATGGACTCCGTTGTCAACTTTATCACAAGAGAAGATCCCAATATTATAACAACAGCTGCTAGAGATATAGCCTTCTCACTTGCTAACATTTATATTGGTAAGTTCTAATTATTAATTAACTAATAATTAATCTTTTTACTAGGGGCACTGCTGTTAGAGAAAGCATGTCATAAATCGTCTAATATTTTAGATTTGACTGCATTTAAAAGGTAAATAAGCTCCACCCACTACAGTTAATATTCTCTCCTGGTCCAGGTGGTGTTATAAAGGAATACCCCTGCAATCACCTGATAATTACAAATCTAATATCAGTGATCTTGATCTCCATCTTGTCATGGATGGATATAAACTATCGTTGAAAAAAATGCACTGAATTCTATTATCAAAAATTCTAAAAAATCTGAAACTAAAAATTTATTGTTCCATTTGTTTTTTAAATTCTTCTTTAATTTCTGTTAGCAGTGATGATCCACCGATGATAACATCAATACAAGTTGATGCTAAGGCTTGTGCTATTATCAGAGTTTGGGCATGAGCTCCAGGAGTATTTGAGACAGCAGTAAAGTCAGGATGATGGTTGAGTTCTTTACCAGACCCAATAGCATAATTTGGATGTAATGAAGGTATAACATGGGAGACATTTCCCATATCAGTAGACCAGGAACCTTCATATTGATATTTATATTTATCAATTCCACACTTTTCAAGATTAGCTGCATAGAGCTTTGCCAGGACAGGATTAGATACCAAGTTATCATACGTTAAACCACCTTCTTTAACCTCTACTGTACAGCCAGTAGCTTTAGCAGCTGCCTCAAAACATGCCACTACTTTTTCTCTGAGTTGTTGTAGTTCTGCTTTGTTGGGTGCTCTGATGTAATATTCAAGAGCTGATTTCTCTGGAATAATGTTAGGTTTAACACCTCCATTACTTATTATAGCATGAACTCGCCAGGTTGGTTTCATCTGTTGTCTTAAAACAGAGATATTAGTGTATGATAAAACAGCAGCATCAAGTGCATTGACACCTTCCCAGGGAAAGGCAGCAGCATGAGCAGCTTTGCCTGTGAACTCAATGCTAAGCATTGCTCTAGCATTTGTTAAACCAATAACACATTCTATAGGACCAGGATGAACCATCATGGCAACGTCAACTCCCTCAAATCCTCCTTTCTCAATGAGGAGTATTTTTCCTCCACCTCCCTCTTCAGCTGGTGTACCTAGTACAGTCAATGTACCTGAACCAGCTCCTTGTGTCTCCAAGAATGCTTTTACTCCAAGTCCTGCAGCAACACCAGCTTCAGCAATAAGATTATGACCACAAGCATGACCAATCTCTGGTAAAGCATCATACTCACATATAACACATACATTAGGATGACCAGAACCAAACCTATATATAATAAAAGATGGAGTTAGTAAGTAAGTTCTACTTACTTAGCTCTGAAGGCTGTCTCTAGACCACAGAATTGTCTCTCTACAGAGAACCCCTGACTCTCCAAATAGTCAGTGAGAAGTTTGTGAGCAGTGTGTTCCTCAAAGTTTAATTCAGGATGTTCCCATATATCTACACTTAACTTTTTTAAAGCATCTCTCTGTCCATCTATAGCTGAGGAAACCACAGATAACCTGTCTGCCATTTTTTGTGAAGAAAATTGGCACCAAGTTCAATATAGCACGTGGTTGACGTTAACGGAGTCAGAATTAATTTTACTCCCTATTTATTTCTATATAAATTTCAGAATGCTTCCGTTTACTTCCGTTATACTTCAAGAGAGCGTCCATACTCACTGTTGTAGATGTCTCTAACCCTGTTACCTTGGAAAATATTCGGTCGTGTTGTTGAAGACACAGTGTCGATTACAGGTCTTGATACTAGCTCGTTAGCATGGGTTTTAGGTGGATTAGGTACAGGATTTCTAAGTTTTGGGGCCTGGCTAGCACTGGATCCTGTCCACAGTGGTCCTGAAGAAGTCAAAATGTTTGATGCTGTACATTATAATAAATTCCATTCACTGCAAATAGCCTGTCATAATAATTACAATAAAGAAAAAAAAGTTTTTAAGAAGAGAAAGATCATTATTGAAGGAATTATAACTCCAAACAACAGTCGTATTGTTCAGCTTACTACAAATCCTGATATGCAGTGTGTTGCTAAAATATCAGCAGTTACTAAAAAAGAGAAAGTGTTTAGTGATAAAACAATGAATTGGGAAAGCTCAGTAACTGTCAATGAAGAGGAAACTATTCATTCTGTTCCCTTTGAACTGGTAGATACTACTGGTAATATTGTTATTGTTGAACACATACATCTTGCTAAAGGTTTTCATAGTCTACTGAAGACAATCAACAAGACTAAAGATTTCAATAAATCTCAAACTCGTCTGGTCCCTGTTCCTGATCCAGAAGTCAAGATATCAGTAACTCCTTATTATACAGTAACTAAAGAGAAGGTCTTAGAGTGTGGTCAACATATTGCCATATATGGTAAAGTAAAAGTAGCTCCTGGCTCTGATGATGATGTCATAGTGACACCATTATATGTCCATACTGATATTGAGTCATTAATACATAGCACTAGAGATCCTGGTATCAAACGAATTGCATCATTCTTTGCTAAATTGGGGTTTGCTCTTTGTATATCATCATTGATCTGTTTTTTTTACAAGAAATAGATTTTTTATTTCTGTATTAATTTTTGTATCATAATTATTATTTAGACTTGTCTTTTTGAAGTAGTAACCTCAGGATGTGAATTTTAAATAACAGGAAATGATACAGGAAGTTCACTTTGAACTTACAGGATGTGTCTGTGTGTGATTGGGTTGAAGTGACTAGCCCATACCCTCTCAGATGATTTGATGAAGTTAAGAGAAGAAAGATGAAACTATCAAATTTTGATTTTAAGTTAGCTGTAAAAGGTCTTCTTGCTGTGCCTGTAGTGATACTGGTTTTGCCTGTGGTGTTAAGTGGTGGAGTGTTGGTTTATTTAGGTCTTGATTCCTACAGAAAAAAGTCAAAACAATATAAAAAAGTAAAGAATGCAGTTATCTATCATGACTTTGAAAAGTTAAGGGAAGATTTCACTGTTATTGAAGAGAACACAGAGCCAAAGACCATTTTTGTAAGTGGTATAATTCAAAAAGATGGACTAAACGAACTCTGTGCTAAAGAAAACAAAGAAGTTGCTATATCAGGACCTGCCCGAAGATATGCCGCAATTTATTGGCAAAAAGAGTTTGTAAGCAAAATAAAAAAATGGAGGATATCTGTTTCACATGTTTTGTGTAATACTTCATCATCTGTTCCTTTCTTACTAAAAGATTACAACAGTAGAACTATCACTATATCAGAGATCCATGACGCAACTTATTTCGACGATTTGATGTTATCTAAACATGAAATATATAAACACACAGAGCCAGTACCTCAATATAATACTACATTAGATGTTGGTAGTCGTATCACTAAATATGACATTGGTAAGGAGACAAATGAATATCTTCTCCAGTTTGGGTCACCCATTACCATATATGGTCATATCGAAGCTATTACTGAGGACTCACTGGTAATCAGTCCCCAAATAGTGGGCGTGTCTGCTAGTGATATCATTGAGAAACAAACCCATTCCTTTGATAGTTCTGATTTGTTATTAGTAATTAGTGGAGTCTTCATTATTTTGTTCTTTACAACTCAATCTTTACAACTATTTAAGTTTTAAAATGAGTATCCATAATATCAGATATAGTACTTCCATTACAATTCTTGTATAGTAAGTGTATCACTAGCATATAATACTAATGATACTGACCCCTAATGCTAACTGGATCTAATTTTGTATGCTGTATTCATTTATATTATTTGATTATTAAAATAAAACTGTCATTAATTAAGGAAGTTGTGGGCAGTGATATTAGGTATAGAAGGTGAGCTGTACGTGAGCTGGTGACAGATAATGGAACAAGTCATACAGTTCGTACCTCCTGTGATGTGTGGTTTTGGAATAGGATGTTTTATCTTTTCTTCTGTGTTCTATTATGAAGCTAAGTATGGGAGAAAGAAAGTATCAAAAGATGCAGTCACATATGATGATTTTGATCTACTAAGAAGTGAATGTATAGACTCTAAACAGAGAGGGCCACAGAATTTATTCGTTACTGGTACTGTCCAGCAAGAAGGTGATCATTTTATCAAAGCTACGAATGCTATTGTGAGTCCTGATATTGCTGATGATAAGGAATATTTTATAGGACCAGGACGTATGTTCTTTGTAAGACATAAAAAGAAAAGCTATAACATCAGCAAAAGAGAATGGAGAGAGTACTGTGACTCTATCTTGACTAAAGAAATAACCTCTGTTCCTTTCTTGTTAAGAGATTGTAATGGTAGAACTATAACTATACTAAAGATCCATGACTCAACTGATTTCTATTACTACATGTCATCTCAACATGAAGTGTATAAACATATAGAGCCAGTACCTCAATATAGTACTACATTAGATGTTGGTAGTCGTATCACTAAATATGACATTGGTAAGGAGACAAGTGAATATCTTCTCCAGTTTGGGTCACCCATTACCATATATGGTCATATCGAAGCTATTACTGAGGACTCACTGGTAATTAGTCCTCGAATAGTGGGTGTGTCTGCTAATACTATTCTTGAGAGACACGCAGCCACAAAAAGAGGAGAGATCATTATCAGTATATCACTGGCCATATCTGGAGTATTATTAATAGCAGGAGCTTGGAAATTATGGAAATTTTTAAAGTAATTTTGTAATTTGCTATAATTTTAATTAATAATTAAACTTTTAATGGAACACTGTCTTTCTTTAAAACCTCCAAAATTTTCACTTTCAACTTCCTCTTCTCCACTAGAAGGACATTAATTAATAACAGGGGCAACACATAACATACCCAAACTATCAGTGGACTCAATAATTGCTTTTAATTTCTCATAATTATAGGAGATAAGCTTTTTCTGACAAGATTTGATAGTACCTAACCAAACAGATCACGTGACAGTCACATGACCAATCATACCTCCAATATGGACAACATTAATAGCACATGGTGTGCTCTGTAGAGTAGTCATAGTTGATATAGCAGACCACACCCACCTATAATGATTTCTCGGTACTCTTAATACAGCAATATTGGTAGTAGCATTGAGGTACTTTACTGAAAAGTGAGAGAATATCAATGCCTCCATTATATTATTATACCATTTAAACTATGGAGGACACATGCTAGACCATAGTCGCCATGGAGACGTAATATAGACTCTTTTATTTCTTGACGTAGTTGCTTGTCTGTGAGTGAAGTCAGTGCTCTAGTTCTATCATTGTCTGATGTGAAACTAAACTCTAATAATAAATATCTAGAAATAGAAATAAATAATATTTGTTAAATTAATTATAATTACCTGTTTTTGAAACGCATTTTCTATTAAACAATTATTATTATTAATTATAATAACTTGCCAATAAAATTAATTAATTAATAAAGAGAGCTATAACTTGATCACGTGATCAAAGACGTCTTACCCACGTTGTGTGGTTGGGTGACAAAAAGCTTCAAACTATTTTGGTACGTAAATATATCGTCTGTTTAATTTTATTTATTATTTAGAAGAAGAGTCGAGTATAAAACAAGCTCAAAATGGCTACCACTTTGCATCCTCTGTTGCAAAGACAACCACACCCCTTTCCATATCATCAACCTCTATCAGAGGAGATGTTGGAAGATAAAGGTACACCATCACGTGATACTGGCCAGTAATTCTGCAAGAAGTACGATATATTGTGTACTTTCTGATTCACACTGGCCAATAGAAACTCAATATTACAAGTTATAGCTCACATTGCTAGTTTATTAATAGTGTGTGATATCTTGTAATAAAGTACATTTAAAGACTTATTATTAATGTTTACTTGACTTTCTCCCTTTCTATTTGTAGCTAAGAAATGGCAGCAGCTTCAGTCAAAGAGATATTCTGAGAAGCGCAAGTTTGGATTTGTTGAGGCACAAAAGGAAGATATGCCTCCAGAACATGTCCGTAAAATTATTCGTGACCATGGCGACATGACACATCGTAAATTTAGACATGATAAACGTGTTTATCTTGGGTTAGTACTCAATAATTAGTGGGTGTGGTTTAAAATTTAACCCTTTCTAGAGCTCTAAAGTATATGCCACATGCTATGATGAAGTTATTGGAGAACATGCCAATGCCGTGGGAACAGATAAGAGATGTCTCCGTAATTTATCATATTACAGGAGCTATTACCTTTGTTAATGAGATACCGTGGGTAGCTGAACCCATCTATATTGCTCAATGGGGGTAAGTAATTAATGTAGGTGTGGTTTGTTGATTTGAAGGGTGTTATTTCTACACAGGACAATGTGGATTATGATGAGACGTGAGAAACGTGATCGTCGTCACTTTAAGAGGATGAGGTTCCCTCCTTTTGACGATGAGGAACCTCCCCTTGATTATGCTGATAACGTCCTTGATGTAGAACCTCTTGAACCTATACAGATGGACCTTGATGAAGAAGAGGACTCAGCAGTTTACGACTGGTTTTATGATCATAAACCTCTTGTTGGGACCAAGTAAGATATTAGTGTTACATTAATTGTTGACCACACCCCTTTAATTAGGTTTATATCTGGATCTAACTATCGTTATTGGAACTTTTCGTTGGAGATTATGTCAACATTATATCGTCTTGGCAACCAACTCCTCACTGATCTAACTGACGAAAATTATTTTTATCTTTTTGATATGAAGTCATTTTTCACAGCTAAAGCTCTTAATCTTGCTATACCAGGTGGACCTAAGTTTGAACCTCTTATCAAAGAACATCAAGAGATAGGGTGAGTTGACCTCTACTGTAATATTTGACCTTTGTACTTTGAATTTTAGCGATGAAGATTGGAATGAATTTAATGACATTAATAAGATTATAATTCGTCAACCAATCAGAACTGAGTATCGTATTGCCTTTCCTTATCTCTACAACAATCTACCTCTCTATGTCCACCTCTGCTGGTAAGTTGATCATGTGATGGTCATGTGATATCCTACTGTTGTCATGTGATTTACAGGTATCATTTTCCCACTGTGGTCTTTATTAAGACAGAAGATCCTAATTTACCAGCTTTTTATTTTGATCCACTTATAAATCCTATCTCTCATCGTCACGTCTTAAAGGTCAGAGGTCAAATTAAGAACATCTCATTAACTTAATTATACCTCAATAGACTCAGGAGCCTGAACCTGACGACAGTGATGATTTTGTCCTACCAGATTATGTCGAGCCCCTCCTCAAAGACACACCCCTTTATACTGATAACACTGCTAAT
This sequence comes from Xestospongia muta, assembly GCA_963693285.1. Taxonomy (NCBI): domain Eukaryota; kingdom Metazoa; phylum Porifera; class Demospongiae; order Haplosclerida; family Petrosiidae; genus Xestospongia; species Xestospongia muta. The sequence continues at coordinate 275,093 of OY848921.1, forward strand.
GGGATTGCTCTTCTCTGGGCACCACGCCCCTTTAATTTAAGGATGGGACACACTCGTCGTGCACTGGATGTTCCTCTTGTCAAGATGTGGTACCAGGAACATTGTCCTCCTGGACAACCTGTAAAAGTGAGAGTGTCGTATCAGAAATTACTCAAAGTATTTGTTCTCAATGCTTTAAAACATCGTGCACCTAAAGCAATGAAGAAAAGGTTAGTTACTGTATTGATGATGTCATTATGATGTCATTTTTTATTAGGTATCTATTTCGGTCATTTAAACAGACCAAGTTTTTCCAGTCTACAAAACTTGATTGGGTGGAGGCGGGACTTCAAGTCTGTCGTCAAGGTTACAACATGTTGAATCTATTGATTCATCGTAAAAATCTCAACTATTTACATTTGGACTACAACTTTAACTTAAAACCTGTCAAGACACTCACCACAAAAGAGAGAAAAAAGTCTAGGTTTGGTAATGCCTTTCACTTGTGTCGTGAAATACTTCGTTTAACAAAACTTGTGGTTGATTCTCACGTACAATATCGTCTGGGCAATGTAGACGCATTCCAGGTACAGTATAGTACTTATAGTGTTAATAATTTCAGGTTTCTCTCTCTCTCTCTCTCTCTAGCTTTCTGATGGATTACAGTATATCTTTTCTCATGTTGGACAACTTACTGGAATGTATCGTTACAAATATAAGTTGATGAGACAGATTAGAATGTGTAAAGATCTCAAACATGTCATTTATTATCGTTTTAATACTGTAAGTTAGTAACCTCATTATTAATATAATGACAGGACCTTCCCATTTATATAGGGTCCTGTCGGTAAGGGACCTGGTGTAGGTATTTGGGCCCCTGGTTGGCGTATTTGGATTTTCTTTATGAGAGGAATTGTTCCATTATTAGAACGATGGCTAGGGAACCTCCTCTCTCGTCAATTTGAGGGTCGTCACTCAAAGGGTGTGGCTAAAACAGTTACTAAGCAACGAGTTGAGAGTCACTTTGACCTTGAACTAAGAGCAGCCGTAAGTCATACAATAAACAATTCACTCTATTTAATGCCCTCATTACCATATTAGGTAATGCACGATATTCTTGACATGATGCCAGAAGGTATCAAACAAAACAAAGCTCGTGTTATCTTACAACATCTCAGTGAAGCATGGCGATGTTGGAAAGCAAATATTCCTTGGAAAGTCCCTGGTCTGCCTATCCCAGTAGAGAACATGATCCTACGTTATGTCAAGTCTAAAGCTGACTGGTGGACTAACACAGCACATTATAACAGAGAGCGTATACGTCGAGGAGCTACTGTTGATAAGACAGTTTGTAAAAAGAACTTGGGACGTCTAACTCGTCTCTATCTCAAAGCAGAACAAGAGAGACAACATAATTATTTGAAGGATGGTCCCTATGTCACAGCTGAAGAGGCTGTTGCTATTTATACAACAACTGTCCATTGGTTAGAGAGCAGACGTTTCTCTCCTATTCCATTTCCTCCTCTGTCTTACAAACACGATACTAAACTCCTTATCTTAGCATTGGAGAGACTTAAAGAAGCATACAGGTACTAGATTATGTAGTGGTATCATTATATGTGTGGGTGTATTATAGTGTTAAGAGTCGTCTCAATCAATCTCAACGTGAAGAACTTGGTCTCATTGAACAAGCTTATGATAATCCTCATGAGACACTCTCAAGAATTAAACGTCATCTTCTAACGCAAAGAGCTTTCAAAGAAGTCAGTTTTAACCACACCTATTCATTAATTGACCACACCCATTTCTAGGTTGGTATAGAGTTTATGGATCTCTATAGTCATCTAATACCAGTCTATGATGTAGAACCATTAGAGAAAATAACTGATGCTTATCTTGATCAATATCTGTGGTACGAGGCTGACAAACGACGACTGTTTCCTCCCTGGATCAAACCGTCAGACACTGAACCTCCTCCTCTACTAGTCTACAAATGGTGTCAAGGTAAGAGAGAAAGAAAGTAGATTTATTCATATCTCTTTCTCTCTCAGGTATCAATAATCTTCAAGATGTATGGGATACTGGTGAAGGAGAATGTAATGTAATGATGGAGTCATCATTTGAGAAACTCTATGAGAAGATTGATCTGACATTATTAAATCGACTACTTCGTTTAATTGTTGATCACAATATTGCAGACTATATGACTGCTAAAAACAATGTAGTCATTAATTACAAGGTACAATGTATAATAGAACTCCACCCACTATATTATATCCTCTATTAGGATATGAACCATACTAACTCCTATGGTATTATCAGAGGACTCCAGTTTGCTTCCTTCATTGTTCAATATAATGGTTTAGTACTTGATCTGTTAGTACTAGGTCTACAACGAGCTAGTGAAATGGCTGGTCCTCCTCAAATGCCAAATGATTTCCTCACATATCAAGATGTTGACACAGAAACCAGTCATCCTATACGTTTGTATGCTCGATATATTGATAGAATACATATGTTCTTCAGGTATGAGATCATGTGATTATCATGTGATATTCAGGTGATAATATAATGTAGGTTTTCAGCTGATGAGGCCAAGGATTTAATCCAGCGATATCTTACAGAACATCCTGATCCTAACAATGAGAACATTGTCGGTTATAATAATAAAAAATGTTGGCCTCGTGATGCTAGAATGAGATTAATGAAACATGATGTCAACTTGTAAGTCAATGAAAATGCTCCTATCTAATTAAAGATTAATTGAATGTGTCTGTTCTTCACATTAGGGGTCGTGCTGTATTTTGGGAGATCAAGAATCGTCTTCCACGTTCTATTACTACAATACAATGGGAGAACAGTTTTGTATCAGTATATAGTAAAGATAATCCTAACTTGTTGTTTAATATGGGAGGATTTGAAGTACGTATATTACCAAAGTGTCGTATGATGTATGAAGAATTTACACACAAAGATGGTGTCTGGAACTTACAAAATGAGGTATAGTGCTATGAACATTATTATTATTGCTTTAATTAACCACACCCATCTTTAATTACCTAGGTTACCAAGGAACGTACTGCTCAATGTTTCCTTAGAGTAGATGACGAGTCAATGCATCGATTTCATAATCGTGTTCGACAGATCCTTATGGCATCTGGATCTACAACATTTACCAAGGTTAGACCACACCTACTACTGTGAGCTATGATGTTTGTCTCAAGTCTATGAGAGGTGTGGCATATAATGACCACACCTCCATACTGATTACATTTCACTCCACACTGAGCTCATCATTAATACTACCTATATAAAATATATGTCATATAATGTATTAATATATTATATGTATAGATTATTAACAAGTGGAACACAGCTCTTATTGGACTGATGACTTACTTTAGAGAGGCTGTCGTTAATACTCAGGAGATATTAGATCTGTTAGTTAAATGTGAAAACAAGGTTAATAAACTTGTCCAACCAGTTTAACCAGATAACATGACTCTACACACTAGATTCAAACTCGTATCAAGATTGGTCTAAACTCTAAAATGCCCTCTCGTTTTCCACCTGTGGTATTTTATACTCCTAAAGAACTCGGAGGATTAGGGATGCTCTCTATGGGACATGTCTTGATACCACAATCTGACCTGAGGTGGTCTAAACAGACTGACGTGGGTATCACCCATTTCAGATCTGGTATGAGTCATGATGAAGACCAGTTAATACCTAACTTATATCGGTAATAACTGAAATTATCCTTGTTATTTTTAACCCTTTGTTCTCTAGTTATATTCAACCATGGGAAAGTGAATTTATTGACAGTCAACGAGTGTGGGCAGAGTATCGTCTGAAGAGACAAGAGGCTAATGCTCAAAATCGTCGTCTTACTCTTGAAGATCTTGAGGACTCCTGGGACCGTGGGATACCTCGTATTAATACATTGTTCCAGAAAGATCGTCACACTCTAGCTTATGACAAAGGTTGGAGAGTGAGGACTGACTTCAAACAATATCAGGTCCTCAAACAAAATCCATTTTGGTGGACTCATCAACGTCATGATGGCAAACTGTGGAACCTCAATAACTATCGTACAGATATGATACAGGCACTTGGAGGTGTGGAGGGGATATTGGAACACACCCTCTTCAAAGGGACATACTTTCCAACATGGGAAGGTCTGTTTTGGGAGAAAGCCAGTGGATTTGAGGAGTCAATGAAATACAAGAAATTAACTAATGCTCAGAGATCTGGTCTAAACCAGATTCCTAACAGACGGTTTACATTGTGGTGGTCTCCTACAATTAACAGAGCTAATGTAAGTTATTTATTTTATTAAAGTTACTTAACTATTATATTTATTAGGTTTATGTTGGTTTTCAAGTTCAACTTGATTTAACTGGTATATTCATGCATGGTAAAATACCAACATTAAAGATCTCTCTAATTCAAATTTTCCGAGCTCACTTGTGGCAAAAAATTCATGAATCTGTTGTCATGGATCTCTGTCAGGTAGACCTTGTACTGTATGCTCCACCCACTGACCACACCCTTTAATTGTAGGTATTTGATCAAGAGTTAGATGCATTAGAGATAGAGACAGTACAGAAGGAGACCATTCATCCTCGTAAATCATATAAAATGAACAGTTCTTGTGCTGACATACTCTTGTTTGCCTCTTACAAATGGAATGTGTCTAAACCATCTTTACTAGCAGATACAAAGTAAGGATTTGTTATAATATTATGGAGATATCATTATAAGTAGAAAGATAATGTCCTTGTATTAGTAATATCAGCTGTGATGACGAGTAGTATATATATCTGTCAATCCTCTGAGTCATTGTGATTATAATGGAGACTACTGTCTGAGCTGAAATATTTTAATGATATACTGACATCTTCTGTATTGTTAATTTATTGATTATTGTATAGAGATGTAATGGATGCTACAACTACACAGAAATATTGGGTAGATGTTCAGTTACGTTGGGGAGATTATGACTCACATGATGTAGAGAGATATGCTCGTGCTAAGTTCCTAGATTACACCACTGATAACATGAGTATTTATCCATCACCTACTGGAGTAATGATTGGTATTGACTTAGCTTATAACTTACACAGGTGAGAGAGAGAGAGAGAGAGAGAGAGAGGGAGAGGGAGAGGGAGAGGGAGAGGGAGAGGGAGGGAGGGAGGGAGAGAGAGATTGATGTCGTTTCTTTTTTCTAGTGCCTTTGGTAACTGGATCCCTGGTATGAAGCCTCTTATCCAACAAGCAATGGCTAAGATAATGAAGGCTAATCCTGCTCTTTATGTACTCAGAGAACGTATTCGTAAAGCTCTTCAACTTTATTCTTCAGAGCCAACAGAACCTTATCTCTCCTCTCAAAATTATGGAGAGTTATTTTCCAATCAAATTATTTGGTTTGTTGATGATACTAATGTTTATCGTGTTACTATCCACAAGGTATATTGTTAATATAGTACTATATTATAATATCTTTGTTATATTGTAGACATTTGAAGGTAACTTGACTACTAAACCTATCAATGGAGCCATCTTTATTTTTAACCCTCGTACTGGACAACTCTTCTTAAAGATTATACATACCTCTGTGTGGGCAGGACAGAAACGTCTTGGACAGTTAGCTAAATGGAAGACAGCAGAAGAAGTAGCTGCTCTGATCCGATCTCTACCAGTAGAGGAACAACCTAAACAGATCATTGTAACACGTAAAGGCATGTTGGATCCTTTGGAGGTTTGTGATATTGATGACATCATAATGACATCATACTTTTAATAGGTTCATTTACTTGATTTCCCTAATATTGTCATTAAAGGTAGTGAATTACAACTACCATTTCAAGCTTGTCTTAAAGTGAGCTAATAATGACATCATATGATGTCATAATGATGCATTATTGTAGGTAGAGAAACTAGGAGATCTAATTCTAAAAGCCACAGAACCTCAAATGGTGTTATTTAATTTATATGATGACTGGCTAAAGAGTATACCTTCCTATACTGTTAGTAATAATATAATATAGAGTGTGTTAATATTGTAATGTAGGCCTTCTCTCGTCTCATTCTTATCTTAAGAGCTCTTCATGTAAATACTGAACGTACTAAAGTTATACTCAAACCAGATAAAACTACTATTACTGAACCTCATCATATCTGGCCATCACTAACTGATGAAGAATGGATAAGAGTTGAAGTAGCTCTTAAAGATTTAATATTAGCAGATTATGGCAAAAAGAACAAGTAAATAAAATAAGACCAAAATATCATTACTATGTTCTTGACTTTATCTAGTGTCAATGTGGCATCACTAACTCAGTCTGAAATCAGAGACATCATACTGGGTATGGAGATCAGTGCTCCATCACAACAAAGACAACAAATAGCAGAAATAGAGAAACAAACTAAAGAACAGAGTCAACTCACTGCTACCACAACACGTACTGTTAATAAACATGGTGATGAGATTATCGTCACGACAACAAGTAACTATGAGAGACAGACCTTTTCTTCTAAGACAGAATGGCGTGTTAGAGCTATTTCAGCCACTAACCTTCACTTGAGAACCAATCATATCTATGTGTCATCAGATGATATTAAGGAGACAGGATATACTTACATCTTACCTAAAAATGTCCTCAAAAAGTTCATAGTTATATCTGACCTCAGAACACAGGTACATGTGTGTACATTATATATATATATATAGTGATGATATTGTGTAGATTGCTGGTTATTTATATGGAGTTAGTCCACCTGATAATCCTCAAGTTAAAGAGATACGTTGTGTAGTGTTAGTACCACAATGGGGAACTCATCAAGTGAGTGGGTGGAGTAACATGTATTAATTAATTAATTAATTATTTTTATTATAGACTGTCCATTTACCAAATGCTCTACCTCAACATGAATATCTCAAAGTACATGTAATTAATGTAATATTTAATTAATTAGTATTCATTACAGGAGATGGAGCCCCTGGGTTGGGTCCATACTCAACCTAATGAGTTACCTCAACTCTCTCCTCAAGATGTTACATTACATGCTAAAATAATGGCAGAGAATCCATCATGGGATGGAGAGAAAACTATTGTTATTACTTGCAGGTCTGTATATTCATTGAGCAGTCTATGTGTCCATTTTATTGTCTGTGTATCCATTATAGTTTTACTCCTGGTTCCTGTTCTCTCACAGCATACAAGTTAACTCCCTCAGGATATGAGTGGGGTCGTACTAATAAGGATACCAGTAATAACCCTCATGGGTACCTCCCTTCTCATTATGAAAAGGTTCAAATGTTACTGTCTGATCGGTTCCTAGGATTTTTTATGGTACCTGCTCAGGGGTCCTGGAACTATAATTTTATGGGTAAATTATAACCTCATTCATTGAAATGTGTGTAATCTCTCTCTCTCTCTCTCTCTCTCTCTCTCTCTCTCTCTCTCTCTCTCTCTCTCTCTCTCTCTCTCTCTCTCTCTCTCTCTCTCTCTCTCTCTCTCTCTCTCTCTCTCTCTCTCTCTCTCTCTCTCTCTCTCTCTCTCTCTCTCTCTCTCTCTCTCTCTCTCTCTCTCTCTCTCTCTCTCTCTCTCTCTCTCTCTCTCTCTCTCTCTCTCTCTCTCTCTCTCTCTCTCAGGTGTTCGTCATTCTCCTTCAATGCATTATGAGTTACAATTAGCTAATCCTAAGGAGTTCTATCATGAAGTACATCGTCCTACACACTTCCTTAATTTTAGTTCAATTGAAGAGTCAGAACCAGTTACTGCTGACAGAGAAGATATGTATGCTTAATAACTGAGAACTATATCTTATGATTGAACTGTAACTTGTGTTTATGTACCTCTTAATTTATAAATACAATTGAATATGTTTTAGCTAGAAAAGGTGATTGTTATAGTTTGATATGAGTAGGGTTGTACCAATAAGGATACCTGTAATAACCCTCATGGGTACCTCCCCACTCATTAAGCAGTCTATGGCCATTGTTATTATCGAGTTGTCTGTGCATCCATTGATCAGACTATGTCCATTTTACTATCTATATATCATAACAGTTTTACTCTGACTTCCTGTTCTCTCAGATGTCTCATTTTCCTTCAATGCATTACTTGCTATTGCTACGTTCTATCATTAATTAAATTGTTAAAATTAAGTATTTCTAGCAGTTGTGTTAAGGGTATTTAGTATAACAGATGTTGTAATACTTGTCATATAAATGTACTATGCAATGTGCTGTGCTAATGATTATAGCCACTCCCCAAAATGGCCTTAGAAAGTCACTATCATCTCTCTGAAATAAAAGAGACAGGTAGAGTGTTAGGGAAAGGAGCTTATGGAGAAGTATTGGAGATGATATTACATGAAACTAAAGTAGCCGGAAAGAAGATCCACGATATTTTCTTTGACTCTCCGGATTTCAAGATGATGACAGAGAGATTTGAGCAAGAATGTATGAGGTGAATACAATATGTGATCATTGTGATGTTTATTTAGCTCTTGTAAAAATACAAAAATCCATTTAAGCAATAGGTTGTCTCCAGATTACATGATATTTAGGTGGAAAGGGAGTCTAGTCAAACAGTCTTGACTATTTTTGTAACAGTTTAGGAATGCACCGTGAGCATATGAAAATTACAGATGTCTGAAAATAAATGAATGTAATTTGACTGACCAGGTGCCTTTCTATTAAATGTCAGAGTGCCTTGGTACAAGAAATATAGACATTCATTTATGACATGTTAGACAATTACCCCTTACAATATTTGTCTGCCACACTATCAATGAGTAAGTTAGTCTTTCATCTATTGCGCATTATGCCCTCACATGTTTCTTGTAACAATTTACAGACTTTAATAAATACCTATCTCTCATTTTAAATGTTTCCAAAGACATTGAGACTCCTAACTTGGTCAAAGATGATCTCTAAAGTAGAAAACCAACCAGTAGTCAGACAACCTAATTGTTTTTTTCTGATTCTGGTTACAGAAGGACTAGGTCAATAATACCCGAAGATAATTATTGCCATGATTTTGCCACCAAAACACAGCATTTTAACCTGAGTAGTGCAGTAGCCTTATAGTGTTTTGACAACATGGACCATGTCCATCAAGAAATCATCACACTGCTAGCTTCCTTCTATATGGATGCCATTATGTTATTTAATATTCATCGGATACGGTTAAAATTCTTTGTTCCAACAAAGGATAGATATATTTGAAAAGCAATGTAGATATGACAATGCCAAAAAGAGAAGTAACAAGATTGGGATCATAGCAAAACTTTTTTAAAACCTACATAAGTAGCTATCATGAAAATTCTACCATTGACTATGTTTTGTTCCAATGTTTTTGTTCTTAAATGTTCTTTGAATTACATGTATGCTATATTACTTTAGATTGAGTCAACTTCATCATCCTAATATTGTTCAGTTTCTTGGAGTCCACTACAAGTCAGGTTCTGATATTCCCATTCTAATAATGGAGTATCTACCAATGTCACTGACTAAGTATCTGGAACAGAATGAGATAATTCCTAATCATATTAAGAACTCAATATTACTGGATGTATCTCATGGTCTATTATATCTACATACACAAACTCCACCTATAATTCATCGTGACCTCACTGCTAACAATGTCTTACTTACCTCAAATATGAAAGCTAAAATAACTGACTTTGGAGTTTCTTGTATGTTTGAGCCTGATCCTGTTAAGCATTACATGAGAATGTCTACTTGCCCTGGTAACCAGTTATATATGCCACCTGAAACACTTCAATCTGAAGATAAATACAAAGAAACAAGAGATAACTTTGATAAATTAGATGTGTTCTCATTTGGTGTTCTCATACTTCATGTCTACACACAACAATGGCCAAAACCAACTGGTACATTTGATAAACATAACAGACCAAGAACAGAAGTACAAAGACGACAACACTTACTAGATCAAGTGGAGAATCATCACATGAAACAACTAGCACTAGATTGTCTTAATAATGACCGCCAGCATAGACCACACAGTATTGACCTAGTCAGAAGAATTATAGGTATATATTGTAATTTGTAAAATGTATTGTGTCCTGTATCTATAATAGTGTCAAATGCTTTCCTTTTTTATTTTCAGGGTTAAATGGAATCGCCATCATTGTTGATAACATTAGTGCTGTTACAGACGAATCAAGTAGTCCACTGAGGGAGGATTGTGAGCAGAATGATACAGAATCTATTACCAGTGAATCAAGTAGTCTGCTGAGGGAGAGTTGTAAAGAGGTACAAGATCTTGAAAGTCTTTTTAAAGATACACTTGACTTTCTTGTTTTATGTTTCAATAATCTTACTTCTGAAGCTCTTCATGCCCTACTTACAGAGCTAGTGGAAACATGTCATGTCTTCAATGTACATGCTTTTGCTCTAGTTATTCTCAGCAAAGGAAAACAACAAAATCTTTATGATGCTAATAATGAGATTATACCAACTCAAGATGTACTAGGTCATTTCTCAAGCCCTCAACTTGCTGACAAGCCAAAAATATTTATTTTTGAAACTATTCTCGATCTGACTAACAATATTGATATCAAAGAACTTGATTTAACTCTCCCTGATAATTCTATTGTTCTCACTACATATCCTCAGTCTGAATCCCAACTACCAGTTCTTACAGATCGTATACAAGCTCAATATCGTAATACACCGATTAGTGATATATTTCATGATATAGTACAACAAATTACAGCCAATGATCATCATGCTGAATGTCAATCTAATCTTGATACTCAATTTATTCTACCAACCTATCAAAATGATTCAACTAAGTAAGTTATACTATATTAGAATGTATGTACTGCAACATTGTCACCAAAATCCTTCATATTACTGACAAGTCTAGTGACCCAACCATACTAATTGAGCCTAGTGTTTTCAGAAAGATAGAAATAAACATTGTAAAAGTCGTGTTTGCTTTAAATTGTATCTTGGTAATAAAGATGTTATAATTATAATCAAAATGTCAGTCACCAAAAATAGAAGAGTCACTAAACTAGTTAGACAGATGTTATTGATTTAGTCTCTACTTGTAAGTGATGATAATTATGTTAATATATTATATATATTCCTTTTAGTGAAAATGTTCAACGTCTTCGTATAGCATATCAGGTGAACCTTGCTATTTGGCGTCCAATTCGTCGTAAAACAATTGATTTACTTGAACAACACAAAGATGAGGTATTAAAAATAGTGAGAGATGTCAGAATTGCCAAAATAGCTGGTTCAGCAACAAGTCTTGTTGTTGGAGGAGGTCTTGCTATAGCTGGTCTAGTTCTTATTCCATTTACGTTTGGTGCATCAGTTGGATTGACTGTAGCTGGAGCTACTATGGGAGCTGTAGGAACTGCTACTACATTTGGTGCTTCAATTGTCTCTAAACTAATGACTGACAATAGAGTAAAGAAAGCACAAGAACATATCAAGCTTGATCAACAGATGAGTGTACATGTCAACAAGAGAGGTAGTGAATATAATAAGGCCCTTAAAAATGCTGGCATAGTAATTGAGTCTATACAGGGTGCAGCTGGTGTTGGAGGTCGTCTTGGAGTTGGTGTTGCTAAGGGTATAGTAGGAGGTGTGGAGGCTGGTGGAACAGCTTTAAGGATTGGTGGAGCAGGGGTTCGAGTTGTTGCTGTTGCTGGAGGAGTAGTTGGTGGAGTTGCATTATTAGTCACTGCACCTCTTGATATCTACCAGATTTATAACAATAGCTATGAACTAGCAACTTCTGGTGAACATGGTGAAAATGAGAGTGATCCAACTTTTGTGTGGTATACAAAGCAGATAAAGAAGCTGAAAGAAGAATTAGATCACATTTCATCATACCAGGAAGTTGATAGTACACAAGATGATTAATAGGCATTTTATAACCACTACACTATTGTAAAGATAGCATTCAGTTACATGTGTTTTAATATATATATCTATGTGTGCGTGTGTGTTATTGTTTGAACATATATGTGTGTGTGTGTTATTGTTTGAATATATATGTGTGTGTGTGTTATTGTTTGAATATATATGTGTGCGTGTGTTATTGTTTGAACATATATGTGTGTGTGTGTTATTGTTTGAATATATATGTGTGTGTGTGTTATTGTTTGAATATATATGTGTGTGTGTGTTATTGTTTGAATATATATGTGTGTGTGTGTTATTGTTTGAATATATATGTGTGTATGTTTTCTTGTTTGAATATATATGTGTGCGTGTGTTATTGTTTGAATATATATGTGTGCGTGTGTTATTGTTTGAATATATATGTGTGCGTGTGTTATTGTTTGAATATATATGTGTGCGTGTGTTATTGTTTGAATATATATGTGTGCGTGTGTTATTGTTTGAATATATATGTGTGCGTGTGTGTTATTGTTTGAAAACGATGTCAAGACTCAAATGATAAAGTTGATGACTTATGTAGTATCATGTGTATGAGAGAACAGGAATGTTATCTAATTTGAACATTGATCCAGTCATAATGATGTTATGATTATATACAAGGGGAGTGGTCAGTACTTGATTCAACAGATTATATTGAGATTGAAACACAAATAAAATCTGATGTAAGAGGTAAATAAAGTAAAGAGACATAAAAAATAACATACTTTGTTTTGCTTCACAACATGTGACTATATCTCTCTCCCCTGTCTCTAATCCTTTATAAACATATGGTTCAAACCCAAAACGAGTACAATAATAAGATGCTGCCTACAATAATTATAAAGGGGTGTGGCAAAATCATTATATCACTAACCTGTAGATGTTTCACATATGTTGTTGAAACTGAAAATGAAATAATAAAAACAACAAATTTTCTACGTCCCTTAGACTCAATGACCACATTAATTAAATTAAAGTGGTATTAGTTCATAGGAGCATCTCCATTGTAGTATCTCTAAAAATGAAAGAAGGACATTATTGAACATGAGATAACCACACCCACTTCTAGGCTGAGTTTGACTAAAAGACACATCCCCTCCCTCTAGATCATACTTTGAATCATCTCTTCTACTGAGTACAAATGATGTCAAGGTATTAAAGGAAATTATCTTTCTCATCTTCATTTAGTTCTCTCTCTCTAGCTCACAATAGAGATCTAGAAATAGTGGTTGTGTATTTTGTGTATAAAAGAAGTGGACAAATCCTTTTACTAAATAGATAAATCATGAGACAGTCATAAATCATAACAACTAGTGTTTATAATATCTACATTATTGTGAGTAGACTCCTAACTTAGATCAATTAAACTACCTCATCTATTAATGATTGAATAGTGTCAGTATATGTTAAGAATTATGTCCTCTCTCTCTCTCTCTATTAAGGTATTAAGATATTTGGAATTATACATCATTTGAGAAATTCTGAGAAGATTGATCCGACATTATTAAATCGACTACTTCGTTTAATTGTTGATCACAATATTGCAGACTATATGACTGCTAAAAACAATGTGGTCATTAATTACAAGGTACAATATACAACAAATATACCAATATTATGAATTATAATTACTTCCAATTATTATAAACAGTTTAGTAGCAACATGCTATGTTGTGATCAATATATTAGATAATGTTTCTATGACAAATGTTATACTATAGTAATAATAAATGACCATTGCTGACTGTGAAACACTATGTCATATAGAGATATGTTTTATGATATAATATTATTATGTAGAAATACTAACAAAGGATGAAGTACTTTATAAGGGAGTTTTCAACATGAAACTACTTTACAGAGTAATTTGGGATATTAAAATATTTAAAATGGCTAACAACTACAATTAGATCTCAAATATAGCACAGAATCATCCAATATTCAACTGTATTGGTCAGTAAACCATCCAAGAATATATACCATAGGATATGAAAATTCAATGTTTCAAATTTTCTACATTTTGTACATCCTCTATTAGGATATGAACCACACTAATTCCTATGGTATTATCAGAGGACTCCAGTTTGCTTCCTTCATTGTTCAATATAATGGTTTAGTACTTGATCTGTTAGTACTGGGTCTACAACGAGCTAGTGAAATGGCTGGTCCTCCTCAAATGCTAAAGCTGACTGGTGAACTAACACAGCACATTATAACAGAGAGCGTATACGTCGAGGAGCTACTGTTGATAAGACAGTTTGTAAAAAGAACTTGGGACATCTAACTCGTCTCTATCTCAAAGCAGAACAAGAGAGACAACATAATTATTTGAAGGATGGTCCCTACGTCACAGCTGAAGAGGCTGTTGCTATTTATACAACAACTGTCCACTGGTTAGAGAGCAGACGTTTCTCTCCTATCCCATTTCCTCCTCTGTCTTACAAACACGACACTAAACTCCTTATCCTAGCATTGGAGAGATTTAAAGAAGCATACAGGTACTAGATCATGTAGTGGTATCATTATATGTGTGGGTGTATTGTAGTATTAAGAGTCGTCTCAATCAGTCTCAACGTGAAGAACTTGGTCTCATTGAACAAGCTTATGATAATCCTCATGAGACACTGTCAAGAATTAAACATCACCTTCTAACGCAAAGAGCTTTCAAAGAAGTCAGTTCTTAACCACACCTATTCATTAATTGACCACACCCATTTCTAGGTTGGTATAGAGTTTATGGATCTCTATAGTCATCTAATACCAGTCTATGATGTAGAACCATTAGAGAAAATAACTGATGCTTATCTTGATCAATATCTGTGGTACGAGGCTGACAAACGACGACTATTTCCTCCCTGGATCAAACCATCAGACACTGAACCTCCTCCTCTACTAGTCTACAAATGGTGTCAAGGTAAGAGAGAGAGAAAGTAGATTTATTCTTACTACTTTCTCTCTCAGGTATCAATAATCTTCAAGATGTTTGGGATACTGGTGAAGGAGAATGTAATGTAATGATGGAGTCATCATTTGAGAAACTCTATGAGAAGATTGATCTGACATTATTAAATCGATTACTTCGTTTAATTGTTGATCACAATATTGCAGACTATATGACTGCTAAAAACAATGTAGTCATTAATTACAAGGTACAATGTATAATAGAACTCCACCCACTATATTAGATCCTCTATTAGGATATGAACCATACTAACTCCTATGGTATTATCAGAGGACTCCAGTTTGCTTCCTTCATTGTTCAATATAATGGTTTAGTACTTGATCTGTTAGTACTGGGTCTACAACGAGCTAGTGAAATGGCTGGTCCTCCTCAAATGCCAAATGATTTCCTCACATATCAAGATGTTGATACAGAGACCAGTCATCCTATACGTTTGTATGCTCGATATATTGATAGAATACATATGTTCTTCAGGTATGAGATCATGTGATTATCATGTGATATTCAGGGGATAATATAATGTAGGTTTTCAGCTGATGAAGCCAAGGATTTAATCCAGAGATATCTTACAGAACATCCTGATCCTAACAATGAGAACATTGTCGGTTATAATAATAAAAAATGTTGGCCTCGTGATGCTAGAATGAGGCTAATGAAACATGACGTCAACTTGTAAGTCAATGAGGATGCTCCTATCTAATTAAAGATTAATTGAATGTGTCTGTTCTTCACATTAGGGGTCGTGCTGTATTTTGGGAGATCAAGAATTGTCTTCCACGTTCTATTACTACAATACAATGGGAGAACAGTTTTGTGTCAGTATATAGTAAAGATAATCCTAACTTGTTGTTTAATATGGGAGGATTTGAAGTACGTATATTACCAAAGTGTCATATGATGTATGAAGAATTTACACACAAAGATGGAGTATGGAACTTACAAAATGAGGTATAGTGCTATGAATGTTATTATTACATTAATTGACCGCACCCATCTTTAATTACCTAGGTAACCAAGGAACGTACTGTTCAGTGTTTCCTTAGAGTAGATGACGAGTCAATGCATCGATTTCATAATTGTGTTCGACAGATCCTTATGGCATCTGGATCAACAACATTTACCAAGGTTAGACCACACCCTCTACTACGAGCTATGATGTTTGTCTCAAGTCTATGAGAGGTGTGGCATATAATGACCACACCTCCACACTGATTACTCTTCACTCCACACTGAGCTCATCATTAATACTACCTATATAAAATATATGTCATATATAATGTATTAATATATTATATATATAGATTATTAACAAGTGGAACACTGCTCTTATTGGACTGATGACTTACTTTAGAGAGGCTGTTGTTAATACTCAGGAGATATTAGATCTGTTAGTTAAATATGAAAACAAGGTTAATAAACTAGTCCAACCAGTTTAACCAGATAACATGACTCCACCCACTAGATTCAAACTCGTATCAAGATTGGTCTAAACTCTAAAATGCCCTCTCGTTTTCCACTTGTGGTATTTTATACTCCTAAAGAACTCGGAGGATTAGGGATGCTCTCTATGGGACATGTCTTGATACCACAATCTGACCTGAGGTGGTCTAAACAGACTGACGTGGGTATCACCCATTTTAGATCTGGTATGAGTCATGATGAAGACCAGTTAATACCTAACTTATATCGGTAATAACTGAAATTATCCTTGCTATTTTTAACCCTTTGTTCTCTAGTTATATTCAACCATGGGAAAGTGAATTTATTGACAGTCAGCGAGTGTGGGCAGAGTATCGTCTGAAGAGACAAGAGGCTAATGCTCAAAATCGTCGACTTACTCTGGAAGATCTTGAGGACTCCTGGGACCGTGGGATACCTCGTATTAATACATTGTTCCAGAAAGATCGTCACACTCTAGCTTATGACAAAGGTTGGAGAGTGAGGACTGACTTCAAACAATATCAGGTCCTCAAACAAAATCCATTCTGGTGGACTCATCAACGTCATGACGGCAAACTGTGGAACCTCAATAACTATCGTACAGATATGATACAGGCACTTGGGGGTGTGGAGGGGATATTGGAACACACACTCTTCAAAGGGACATACTTTCCAACATGGGAAGGTCTATTTTGGGAGAAAGCCAGTGGATTTGAGGAGTCAATGAAATACAAGAAATTAACTAATGTTCTGAGATCTGGTCTAAACCAGATTCCTAACAGACGATTTACATTGTGGTGGTCTCCTACAATTAACAGAGCTAATGTAAGTTAATTATTTTATTAAAGTTAGATAACTATTATATTTATTAGGTTTATGTTGGTTTCCAAGTTCAACTTGATTTAACTGGTATATTCATGCATGGTAAAATACCAACATTGAAGATCTCTCTAATTCAAATTTTCCGAGCTCATTTGTGGCAAAAAATTTATGAATCTGTTGTCATGGATCTCTGTCAGGTAAATCTTGTAGTGTATGATCCACTCACTGACCACACCCTCTAATTGTAGGTATTTGACCAAGAGTTAGATGCGTTAGAGATAGAGACAGTACAGAAGGAGACCATTCATCCTCGTAAATCATATAAAATGAACAGTTCTTGTGCTGACATACTTTTGTTTGCCTCTTACAAATGGAATGTGTCTAAACCATCTTTACTAGCAGATACAAAGTAAGGATTTGTTATAATATTATGGAGGTATCATTATAAGTAGAAAGATAATGTTCTTGTATTAGTAATATCAGCTGTGATGATTAGTTGTATATATATATCTGTCAATCCTCTGAGTCATTGTGATTATAATGGAGACTACTGTCTGAGCTGAAACACTTGTTAATAGTTTATGTGGTATTAGTAGATAACTTAGTAATGGATCATATATTAGATATGTGTGTAGGTAGTAGATAATAGAGATTACTGTTTGAACTGGAACATTCATTATTTAATTATGTATATAGTAATAATAGATATCGTAGTAATGAATTATGCGGTATGTGTGTAGGTAGTAGATAATAGAGACTATTGTTTGAACTGGAACATTTGTTACTTAATTATAATATAGTAATAGTAATGGATTATGTGGTATATGTGTGTAGGTAGTAGAGATTACTGTTTGATATCTTAGTAACATGTAAGTAGTAGGTATGTTCTTAATGGATTGTATGGTATGTGTGTGTGGTGTGTAACTTCTCATGTAATTATAATATCTTTACAACTTAGTACAATATAATATAGTTTCTAGTAATATGTCATTCACGTATTATGATATGATAATATAATGTCAGTAGTTTACAGTGACATCAACTTAACTATTAGTTAGTGTAATAAATAAAGTACATTTTACTGACATCAGTATTGTTAGTTTATATATATATTATATAATTCTATAGAGATGTAATGGATGCTACAACTACACAGAAATATTGGGTAGATGTTCAATTACGTTGGGGAGATTATGACTCACATGATGAGATCATGTGACTATCATGTGATATTCATGTGATACTATAATGTAAGTTTTCAACTGATGAAGCCAAGGATTTAATACAGCAATATCTTACAGAGCATCCTGATCCTATCAATGTGAACATTGTCGGTTATAATAATAAAAAATATTGACTTATTGATGCTAGAATGAGACTAATGAAATATGAGGTGATCTAAACAGACTGACATTTGTATTGATGATTGATGTGAGTATTATCCATTTTAGAGCTGTTAATACCTCCTATTTTTAACCCTTTATTCTCTAGTTATATTCAACCATGGGAAAGTGAATTTATTGACAGTCAATGAGTGTGAGTGGAGTATCGTCTGAAGAGACAAGAGGCTAATGCTCAAAATCGTTGTCTCACTTTTGAAGATTTTGAGGACTCCTGGGACCGTGGGATACCTCATATTAATACATTGTTCCAGAAAGATCGTCACACTTTAGTTTATGACAAAAGTTGGAGAGTGAGGACTGACTTCAAACAATATCAGGTCCTCAAACAAAATCTATTCTGGTAGACTCATCATTATTTTAGGTTTAGACATTCTGGGATACATTCTTAGAAAGTATGTCCCTTTGAAGAGTATGTGTTCCAATATCCCTTCCACACCCTCGAGTACCTGTATCACATCTGTACAATAGTTAGAATGTATCCCAGAATGTCTAATCCCAGATTGTGTTAAACATGTCTAAATAAAAGAATGAAATTAATTAATCAAAGGAGACAGCAAGGTCTTTAATTGCATTAATATATGAGTGTAGAGTTCTGGAGCCATTTTCAAGTTCTGTTTTTAACTTTTGTATGTTTTCATCTATTTAGCCCACTTTCTTCTTGCTCTGATAATTAGTAATAAATTGAGTGAGTAGTAATAAATTTTTAACTCATGAGCAAGCAGACTGATTGACTGGTACTAGTCTTAAATACTAAATTTTGGTAATATACCAAAGCTAATAGATCAGAGGTATATGTGATTGAGATATTTATGCTTTAATTCTTTTACTGAATATGCTTCAATCCATTAACTGAAAAATATGCTTTGACAAATTACATGCAACAATGATACTTTTAGACATTTTGGGATTAGACATTCTTAGTTTAGACATTCTGGGATTAGACATTCTGGGAACAACCCACTTTCTAATATGAGAAGGTCTATTTTGGGAGAAAGCCAGTGGATTTGAGGAGTCAATGAAATACAAGAAATTAACTAATGTTCTGAGATCTGGTCTAAACCAGATTCCTAACAGACAATTTACATTGTGGTGGTCTCCTACAATTAACAGAGCTAATGTAAGTTAATTAATTTATTAAAATTAGTTAACTATTATATTTATTAGGTTTATGTTGGTTTTCCAGTTCAACTTGATTTAACTGGTATATTCATGCATGGTAAAATACCAACATTGAAGATCTCTCTAATTCAAATTTTCTGAGCTCATTTGTGGCAAAAAATTCATGAATCTGTTGTCATGGATCTCTGTCAAGTAGACCTCGTAGTGTATGCTCCACTCACTGACCACACCCTCTAATTGTAGGTATTTGACCAAGAGTTAGATGCATTAGAGATAGAGACAGTATAGAAGGAGACCATTCATCCTCGTAAATCATATAAAATGAACAGTTCTTTTGCTGACATACTTTTGTTTGCCTCTTACAAATGGAATGTGTCTAAACCATCTTTACTAGCAGATACCAAGTAAGGACATCTGTATTACTAAACCACTAATAATAGCACTAACAATACAATACAAATAAATATAATAAACATAAGATAATAACTCTATTACAGTAATATCAGCTGTGATGATGAGTAGTATATATATCTGTCAATCCTCTGAGTCATTGTGATTATAATGGAGACTATTGTCTGAGTTGAAACATACTAAAGGACTGACATTTTCTTAAATATATATTGTGAGATAGTCAGTTTAATGTTCTAGACACCACACTTGATTTAATGATAACTTATAATTTTTTAATGTAGTCTTATTAAAACTAATATTTATTAGTTCTTTACTTTAGAACACACATTGTATAATTAATTATTAATTAATTATTGTTATTGATATATGATATAATTCTATAGAGATGTAATGGATGCTACAACTACACAGAAATATTGGGTAGATGTTCAGTTACGTTGGGGAGATTATGACTCACATGATGTAGAGAGATATGCTTGTGCTAAGTTCCTAGATTACACCACTGATAATATGAGTATTTATCCATCACCTACTGGAGTAATGATTGGTATTGACTTAGCTTATAACTTACACAGGTGAGAGTGAGAGAGAGAGAAGGAGAGGGAGAGAGGAGATTGATGTCATTTTTTTCTAGTGCCTTTGGTAACTGGATCCCTGGTATGAAGCCTCTTATCCAACAAGCAATGGCTAAGATAATGAAGGCTAATCCTGCTCTTTATGTACTCAGAGAGAGTATTCGTAAAGCTCTTCAACTTTATTCTTCAGAGCCAACAGAACCTTATCTCTCCTCTCAAAATTATGGAGAGTTATTTTCCAATCAAATTATTTGGTTTGTTGATGATACTAATGTTTATCGTGTTACTATCCACAAGGTATATTGTTAATATACTACTATATTATAATAACTTTGTTATATTGTAGACATTTGAAGGTAACTTGACTACTAAACCTATCAATGGAGCCATCTTTATTTTAACCCTCGTACTGGACAACTCTTTTTAAAAAGATCATTCATACCTCTGTGTGGGCGGGGTAGAAACATCTTGGACAGTTAGCTAAATGGAAGACAGCAGAAGAAGTAGCTGCTCTGATCCGATCTCTACCAGTAGAGGAACAACCTAAACAGATCATTATAACTCGTACTCGTAAAGGCATATTGGATCCTTTGGAGGTTTGTGACTATAATGACATCATAATGACATCGTACATTTTAATAGGTTCATTTATTGGATTTCCGTAATATAGTTATTAAAGGTAGTGAATTACAACTACCATTTCAAGCTTGTCTTAAAGTGAGCTAATAATGACATCATATTATGTCATGATGATGCATTTACTGTAGGTAGAGAAACTTGAAGATTTAATTCTAAAAGCCACAGAACCTCAAATGGTGTTATTTAATTTATATGATGACTGGCTAAAGAGTATACCTTCCTATACTGTTAGTAATAATATAATATAGAGTGTGTTAATATTGTAATGTAGGCCTCACTCATCTCATTCTTATCTTAAGAGCTCTTTATGTAAATACTGAATGTACTAAGGTTATTCTCACCAGTAATAACCCTCATGGATACCTCCCTTGTCATTATGAAAAGGTTCAAATGTTACTGTCTGATTGGTTCCTAGGGTTTTTATGGTCCCTGCTCAGGGGTCCTGGAACTATAATTTTATGGGTAAATTATAACCTCATTCATTGAAATGTATGTAATCTCTCTCTCTCTCTCTCTCTCTCTCTCTCTCTCTCAGGTGTAGGTGTTTGTCATTCTCCTTCAATGCATTATGAGTTACAATTAGCTAATCCTAAGAAGTTCTATCATGAAGTACATCGTCCTACAGACTTCCTTAATTTTAGTTCAATTGAAGAGTCAGAACCAGTTACTGCTGACAGAGAAGATATGTATGCTTAATAACTGAGAACTGTATTTTATAATGACTGAACAATATCTTATGTACCTCTCAATTAATATCTTATTTCAAAGAATTAATGAATACTTTTAACAGTAGTTATGATTACATATGTGGGTATGGATGATGATATCTTTAACTTATACAATAATCACAATATACCTACTGTTATTATGTATTACATAAATACATCTCTACTTAGCACAACATTGTAATTTCTATTTATAATTATGTGTTCTTTACATAATCTACTAATGATAATACATCTCTAGTACTACTTCATAATAAAGACAGCAAATACACAGAAACAAGCTAAATTATCTGACAGGTTCCTGGATTTGATGGTCCTTTCTCAGGGATCCTGAACTATAATTTATCAATAAAAACTTCATTAGTTGTAATGGGTATAAATCTTTCTATACAGTGGATCATTTGTACATTGATCACTCCAGACCGATTTGATAATCCTGATAGTTTAGTTCGAGTGTGGTGTAATGAATGTCATCGTGTGTTCTATGATAGACTAACTAATGATAAAGATAGGACATTAGTTAAAGTAATATTACTAGTCTTATTATCAATGTTCTAATGTTACTTATATTAGGATCATATTGGTGAGTTACTTCAAGAATATTTACCAGATCATATGGAGAAAGCATTACATGATCCATTATTGTTTGGTGACTATCGTACTGCTTTACAATCTGATCAACCACGTCTATATGAAGATATACAGGACTATGATGCAGCCAAGGGACTATTTGATGAGGTACATTATATTACCATATTGGTATAATAGTAAATGTTACTTCATTAGTAGCCATTTTATCAATAACATTCATAGTACTTATAAAATAACTTCAATTGACTGTAATATTCTGACAGTAAATTGTGGGATTGACTATTAGTGAAATAGTAGTCTGAAGGATTGGTATCAGAAAGACATTTTTACAATATTAATATTAATATAGATTATTGGAATAATTGATTGGGAACAATGGTTGACTAGAACATTTGTTAATTGGGACAGTTGGTATAATAGTTGATTGATACATGGATATAATATATTGTGTAGATACTGGTTATTATGTAGTTAGTATAATATATATCAGATAAGGCTTTACACAATCTAACAAGGCATCATTTATACTGCATCAAGTAATAGAATACCTCTATCATATGAGTATGACCTTATTATTTTATTATATTCATCAGACCTACAGCAGTGTGTTATTGATGTTTTGTTTATCATAATGAATGTTCTTAAAATTATATTGAGAATTAATAAATGTTATTGAGCTCTGTGTTGTTTTCCACAATGAATATCACATGAGTATGACCTTCGTACTTTATTATATTCATCAGACCTACAGCAGTGTGTTATTGATGTTTGTTTATCATAATGAATGTTCTTAAAATTATATTGAGAATTAATAAATGTTATTGAGCTCTGTGTTGTTTTCCACAATGAATATTATATTATCACATGAGTATGACCTTCGTACTTTATTATATTCATCAGACCTACAGCAGTGTGTTTACTGATGTTTGTTAATAATTCCATTTTTCTTTGATAGTTTTAGAGTGATAATTTTCTTATTATTAATGAAATGACTAGTAAGTGCCAGAATAATCATGTGTACTTCTATTAACAGTACTCTCCACACAAACCAAATAAAATCACTATTATAGAACTATGTCATGTCTGGCCATGAGTAACTGATGAAGAATGGATAAGAGTTGAAGTAGCTCTTAAAGATTTAATATTAGCAGATTATGGCAAAAAGAACTTTAT
This sequence comes from Xestospongia muta, assembly GCA_963693285.1. Classification (NCBI taxonomy): domain Eukaryota; kingdom Metazoa; phylum Porifera; class Demospongiae; order Haplosclerida; family Petrosiidae; genus Xestospongia; species Xestospongia muta. The sequence goes on from OY848921.1 coordinate 298,873, forward strand.
CTAGTGTCAATGTGATATCACTAACTCGGTCTGAAATCATACTTGGTATGGAGATCAAGATATCAGGGGTTGTACCAATAAGGATACTGGTAATAACCCTCATGAATACCTCTCTTCTCATTATGAAATGGTTAAAATGTTAATGTCTGATTGATTCCTGGGATTTTTGATCCCTGTTCAGAGGTCCTGTAACTATAATTTTAGGGGTAAATTATAACCTCATTTATTGAAATGAATCTCTCTCTCTCTCTCTCTCAGGCGTCATTCTCCTTCAATGCATTATGAATTACAATTAGTTAATCCTAAAGAGTTCTATCATGAAGTACATCGTCCTACACACTTCCTTGATTTTAGTTCAATTGAAGAGTTAGAACCAATGACAGCTGACATAATTTCTACTTGTTATTATGTGTTCTTTGTACCCATCTGATCAATGACATTCATAGTACTTATAAGGATTGACTGTATTATTATAATGGTAAGTTGTGGGATTAACTATCAGTGAAATAGTAGTCTGAAGGATTGATTCCAGGAAGACTAGAGGCTGAAGACATACAATATTAACAATAATATTAATAGAGTAAGTAGTTAACTGTTCCAGGTACAGTATTTGATTGGGAACATTGGTTGACTAGAACATTGGTTAATTGGAACAGTTGTTACTTGGTATAATGGTTGATTGATACATGGATATATGTAGATGCTGTTATTACGGAGGATGTATACACATACATACATACATACATACATACATACATACATACATACATACATACATACACACACACACACACACACACACACACATACATACATACATACATACATACATACATACATACATACATACATACATACGTACATACACACACACACACACATACATACATACATACATACATACATACATACATACATACATACATACATATACATACCTACATACATACATACATACACACACACACACACACATACATACATACATACATACATACATACATATATATATAAGTATGCGTGTATGTATGTATGTGTGTGTGTGTATGTATGTATGTATGTATGTATGTATGTATGTATATATAATCGTTTATACTGCATAAAGTAATGACACCATTAAAGAATACCTCTATCACATAGTATGACCTTATCACTTTATTATATTCATCAGACCTACAGCAGTGTTTACTGATGTGTGTTTATCATAATGAATTTTGAGAATGTTCTGAATATATGTGTGTTTCTATTAACAGTACTCTCCACACAAACCAGATAAAACTACTATTACTGAACCTCATCATATCTGGCCATCACCAACTGATGAAGAATGGATAAGAGTTGAAGTAGCTCTTAAAGATTTAATATTAGCAGATTATGGCAAAAAGAACAAGTAAATATAATATGACCAAAATATCATTACTATGTTCTTGACTTTATCTAGTGTCAATGTGGCATCACTAACTCAGTCTGAAATCAGAGACATCATACTTGGTATGGAGATCAAGATATCAGGATATGAATGGGGTTGTACCAATAAGGATACTGGTAATAACCCTCATGAGCACCTCTCTTCTCATTATGAAATGGTTAAAATGTTAATGTCTGATTGATTCCTGGGATTTTTGATCCCTGCTTAGAGGTCTTGTAACTATAATTTTAGGGGTAAATTATAACCTCATTCATTGAAATGAATCTCTTTCTCTGTCTCATCTCTGTCTCAGGTGTTCGTCACTCTCCTTCAATGCATTATGAGTTACAATTAGCTAATTCTAAGGAGTTCTATCATGAAGTACATCGTCCTACACACTTCCTTAATGTTAGTTCAATTGAAGAGTCAGAACCAGTTACTGCTGACAGACGAGATATGTATGCTTAATAACTGATAGCTTTGTTTTATAATTACTGAACAATATCTTGTCTACTTCTCAATTAATATCTTATTTCAAAGAATTTACGAATACTTTTAACAGTAGTTATGATTACATATGTAGGTATGGATGATGTCTTTAACTTATACAGTATATATATACTGTATTATGCATTGCACATTGGTGACTATCGTGCTGCTTTACAATCTGATCAACCACGTCTATATGAAGATATATAGGATTATGATGCAGCCAAGGGACTGTTTGATGAGGTACATTATATTAATACAATGTTGTAATGGTAATGTTTTTAAAATTTACTTCATTAGTAGCCAATTTTTCAATTAAATTAATAGTACTTAAAAAATAACTTGGACTGGTACATACATACATGCATGCATGCATACATATGTACGTACATACGTACATACATACATACATAGTACGTACATACATACATGCATACATACATATATACATACATACATACATACGTACATACATACACGCGTACATATGTACATACATACATACATATATACATACTTACATATGTATGTATGTATGTACATTCATACATACATACATACACACATACATACATACATACGTATGTACATTCATACGTACATACATACATACATACATACACACATACATACATACGTACATACATACATACATACATACATTACATACATACATACATACATATATTATACTGATAAGTGTTTTCACAATCTAGTAAGGTGTCATTTATATTGTATCAAGTAATGGTATACCTCTATTATATGAATATGACCATATTATTTTATTATAATCATTAGACCCACAATGGTGTGTTATTGATGTTTTGTTTATCATAATGAATGTTCTTAAAATTATGTTGAGAATTAACAAATATTAATAAAGTCTGTGTTTACCACATTGAATATTGTATTGTCACACCGGTGTATGACCTTAGTACTTTATTATATTCATCAGATCTACAGCAGTGTGCTATTGATGTTTGTTTATCAATGTTAGATGTGACATTATCCTTTTATTACTAATTAACAAAATGACTAGTAAGTATCAATGTGTTTATTTCTATTAACAGTGCTTTTCACTAAAGGAATTTACCACAATAACATATAGAATATAATTATTATTAGTAGTAGTAGTATTATTGTTATTATTATTATTATTGTTGCTGTTATTATTATTATTATTGTCATTATCAACTATTGAATCTTCTTGTTATCTATAGTTAATTTGTAATAAGCATAAATAATATTGTTTTGTCTCATAAAGTTTGTGCATACAATAAATACTGAATGTACTAAAGTTATTCTCAAACCAGATAAAACCATTATTGCTGAACCTCATCATATCTGGCCATAACCAACTGATGAAGAATGGATAAGAGTTGAAGTAGCTCTTAAAGATTTAATATTAGCAGATTATGGCAAAAAGAACAAGTAAATAAAATATGACCAAAATTTCATTACTATGTTCTTGACTTTATCTAGTATCAATGTGGCATCACTAACTCAGTCTGAAATCAGAGAAATCATACTGAGTATGGAGATCAGTGCTTCCTCACAACAAAGACAACAATCAGCAGAAATAGAGAAACAAACTAAAGAACAGAGTCAACTCACTGCTACCACAACACGCACTGTTAATCAGTGATGAGATTATCATCATGACAACAAGTAACTATGAGAGACAAACCTTCTCTTCCAAGATTACGTGTATATAGTGATAATATTATGTAGATTGCTAGTTATTTATATGGAATTAGTCCACCTGATAATCTTCAAGTTAAGGAGATATGTTGTGTAGTGTTAGTACCACAATGGGGAACTCATCAAGTGAGTGGGTGGAGCAACATGTAGTTATTAATTAAGTAATTATTTTTATTATAGACTGTCCATTTACCAAATGCTCTACCTCAACATGAATATCTCAAAGTACATGTAATTAATGTAATATTTAATTAATTAATGTTAATTACAGGAGTGGAGCCTCTGAGTTGGCATGGGTCCACACTCATCGACCTAATTGAGTTACCTCAACTCTCTTCTCAAGATGTTACATTACATGCTAAAATAGTTTTATCTCCATCCCATGAAGGATTCTCTTTTAACACGTAAGGTATACATACATACATACATTAAATAGGTTGTGTGTGTTATACTATCTTATCCTGGCCATCTAAGGAATAAATATAGTATTTTTGTTTCCTATTAGTTGTATCTATGTATTCATGACTTGTAAGATAACTGATCATGAGTAAAGAACAAAGAAGGTTGTAATGTTACTGTTTCTTTATACATCATGATGCTATTTATTTATATGTTTGAAACTTCAGACAAATTTAGATATTAACACTGACATCAAATCACTTTTATTTCTCATGTTTTGTCAAATTTTACTTTTTCAATAAACTATAATTTATTATGGTTAAATATTGAAATAATTTAGAAACACATAATTATTAAACTATTAAACATTTAAAACCCTTTACAGATAATGCCTTCAACACAACAATTTCCAAGATAGTTAGTTAAGACTATTGGAACTCGTACATGAAAACGGTGTGTGTTATTTTTTTGTTTGTTACTACACTCAACAAATTCTTGCATTTCAGTTGAATATTTTCCATCATTACAATGATCTGGCATAGGAATAAAAAGCACAAAAGGTGGACTGACAGTCACAAATTTCAAAAAACAATCATGAAATTTTTCAATCGAATCATCATCCAGATCTTGCTGTAAGGAATTATAAAATATTAGCAGACTATCAGTCATTATCACTTACTTCCTCATTTGCAGGCTTTTTAATATCAATAAAATTATCATGTTGATTCTTGTAGTGATACAAAAGCAAGCCATAAGCATGGCTGATATCTCTTAGCCTTTCTTTTTCATTTGATGTTAAGATTTTGTTTGGATCATATGTAAATAACTCATCTATTTGTGTACAAACTTCATGTACTGTTGACCTTTTAATGTTATCATAAATCCTCTAATTATAAAAATTTGCATAGGTAAACAGCATCGTGTATTTTACCTTCATATGTTTAGTGAGAATTTCATCTGTTTTGAAGTCATCACCATTATTGGCATCAACTAGACCTTCCACAATTCCTGAATAATCTTCACAAAAGAATCTCTCAATGTTCTCTTTGGCTTTTATTTTCGTAAACTCATCATCATCATCGGTTAGGCCTTCTCTTTTTTTCTGATCATGACCTGGATCTAATAAGCTATATTTCATTACAACCATATACTATAATATACTATATTTAGTTAAATTACCATGAAACTTCTTCCTTCCATGATTTTTTTTCATCTTCTAGTACTTTACTAAGATAAAGGAAACTATGACATTTTATACATTATGATTAAACGTACAAGTGGACATCCTTTATCAATCCTATGTTTTTTTCGGCTTCCTTTATGATTTTATTCATATCGTTTATTGCTTCCATTGCATCATTTTCATTCCTACAAGTATAATAATCTAAGATAATACACTGTGTTTAGAACTATTTACCGTTCCAACACTCCTTCCAAGTATGTCTTCAGTTTAGATGAGCTGTTTGTCAAACTATAAATTAAAATTGGCAACTGGCAAAAATCAATATTTAATGAACAATTACTTCTGCATTTGTAAACTGCATGTATAAAGAAGACTATCTATATTTTCAGGATGAGAACTATTGAAATGACTACTGGCCAAATCTTTTGCACCATCAGCCATGTTTTTAATGTGAAGATCATCTCTACTAGTAACTGAGAACTTGTTTTTGACAGTTGATATGACTACAGTATGAAATGACTATTACCAAAAAGTTTGGAAGCTATATGGATATGATACTATAATTATTATTTCCTGTCTATAAATTAAAACCAAAGCTAATTAGTCTCATCTATAACCTTGCATATTGCATAGTCAGGCCCTCTCACCATGAACCATGAACTATAGCCTTTACCACTACTATTAGTCTGATTAAATACCCAAGACAAACCGAGAACAAGACTACCATTTCTGGGAAGACAAGTCTTGATCCCAGATCCATATATATGCGTGTGTGTGTGTGTGTGTGTGTAGGTGTTGTTTGAAGGAATGTAGTCAGGGCCCAAAACTACCTGGAGAAGGTGATATCCAGGGACTAGACTAGCATCAGATCTATGTCATAACGAATGATTATAACAATACGTTTCCGTGATAGACTTAAGTTCACTATTAATTCATACCTGTAGAATTTTGGTGATCTCGAATGCTTTCAGCTCCTCCAGATGGCTTACTTTTCAGATCTTTGGCTTGATCAGAACGATCCATACTATTAATAAAGTGCAGAGCTCTCGACGTATGGCTTAATTAATAAGCTTTATATAATCAACTACGCAAGGAATGGGTGTGGTTCAGAATCATGGACTACTACCTGTGCTTTCTATAGTACAGTCTGAATTTTTTTTACCATTTGAAAGGAAAATATTAATTAATAATTATTTTAGTGCACTACAGTTAATTTTTCAATCCCGGTTACGTAGTCTATACTATCTATGCTACTACCAATGTTTCAGTATTAATTTACTATTAAATCCAGAACCTTAAACAAATTTCTTGGGGCTTGAAGTGTCCTAAGTCTCATCTCACACCACCAAGCAATTCTAATACCCGAAAATGTTTGCTTAGCACCCCAATTTTGAGTAGCTTTAATTTTGAGACATTTAGCATTCCACAATTTCATAAATTCTTAGTCTACAGATTGTCCGAATTGAAAAGAGCCCTCTGTTAAAAATTGGGTGGGATGTACATGGATATAAAGTGAGGAATTTTCTCACTCTAGTCTAGTCTAGTCCCCAGACCTACTCACAAGCTACAGTAGGTCTGGTCACACGGGTTGACTTTTGTGTCCCCAGTGAGGAATGTGGCGCAGGTGGTCGTATGCAATTATAGAGGTAGTGTGAAATATGAAATTATCAAATTGAAGTATGTGTGAAAGTGCATAGCGGTCAACTGATTAATGATGAGGCCTCTAATTGAAATACATACACCTGCTGGACTGAATTAATTAACATGCAGATTATTGTACACTTACACCTGTACAACACTGTAAAAAATAGGTTGTTGTCATAACAACCCTAAGGTTGCTCGCCCACTGGTTTAAATATGACAACCCAAAAGTTGTTACAGAGTAACAACCCAAGGTTGTAGCTGCTACATTTCTACATTGTATGTAGATCAAAATAATAGCTGTTCAACAAATCTCTTTTATCCTTAAAAATCAACAAATGTGAGATACTCAAGAAGTATAATTATATATATATATTTATAATGACAATTCATTCAGACGTAGTCTTCATCACAGCACTGTACACTCGGTTTACAAGAGGAGGAATTTTCTGGCCATTGGTCAATCGTCAAGTGATCCTTCCAGGTGATCTTTTAGCTATAGGTAAGAAAATAAATTAATTTATTTTCTTACCTATAGCTAAAGGATCACCTGGAAGGATTACTTGACGATTGACCAATCAAATTGCTTTAAGCCATGTGACGAGTCACCTGGACTGATAACTATATTTGTTTGTTATTGTTAATTTGTTACTGAGAGTAGTACATTAATATTATGTCATTTCCTGTTTAATATCTTAGAAAGTGTTTAGGCCATCACAGTGAGTCTGTCCAGACAAGTAGCCAACTTAACTAGTAGCAGAATAACACTCTCTGTTACAGAATGCATGGCTACTCTTCATGAAATCTGCTTTAACACTTCATTTTGATAATATTCATATTTCCACTACCTCTAATTGCATACCAACACCTGCGCCACATTCCTCACTGGGGACACAAAAGTCAACCCGTGTGATCAGACCTACTTTAGCTGGCAAGTGATAAAAGCAGGAATTGAAATACGGAAATGAAACGAAACGGAAATGAAATGATATTCCCTAAACCCTAAACCCTAAACCCTAAACCCTTTCGTTTCCGTATTTCAATTCCGGCTTTTATCACTTCCCACTTTAGCTTGCGAGTAGGTCTGGGGACGAGACTATATAACTCTAGTCTTGTGTTCGCGCCTCTTCGCTTAGGGAGGAAGGGGCGGTAACGCCAGACTATTTTGAAAGATGTCTCACAGACTCCGCACCTATCTTCTACCTGAAATAGAGGAGACAGGTAAAACGTTAGGAAATGGATCTTATGGAGAAGTAAAAGAACTGAAATTACCAAATGGTACTATAGTAGCTGGAAAGAAAATCCACAATATCTTCTTGTTATCCAATGATTCAGATAGCATCAAGTCTCTGAAAGAGCGATTTGAGCAAGAATGTGTGAGGTAAGTCTAATAGTTCTTTTTACTTTAATTTCAGTAAGAAAATTTAAGTTAAAGCATTCACTCCAACTGCTACAAGTGTTAATTTTGAAAGACCTTGTTAAGATGGAAAAAGTGGTATGCATTCAAGATTATAGAGTTTTGCAAAACGATTAATTTTATTTCATATATGTCCTACGTAGTTTTCATTTAGTGACTACTATAAATATATAAATGTATCAACATCTGACAATAGCAACTAATAAATGTTTTGTTGATTACATTGAGGTTAGATGCTAAAGCTAAGTGAAAATGAGCCTTAAAGTGCATAGAAATGAACATAATACATTAATAATACACATAAGAAATGTATTGACCACATAAACTCACAGTGAATGTAAATGTTCTATGTGTATACAGGATTAGTCAACTTCATCATCCTAATATTGTCCAATTTCTTGGAGTCCACTACAAGTCACATTCTAATATTCCTATTCTAATAATGGAGTATCTACCAATGTCACTGACTAACTATCTGGAACAGAATGAGATAATTCCTAATCATATTAAGAACTCAATATTACTGGATGTATCTCTTGGTCTACTATATCTACATACACAAACTCCACCTATAATTCATCGTGACCTCACTGCTAACAATGTCTTACTCACCTCAGATATGAAAGCTAAAATTACTGACTTTGGAGTGTCTTGTATGTTTGATCCTGACCCTACTAAACATTACATGAGAATGTCTAAATGTCCTGGTAGTCTTCTATATATGCCACCTGAAACACTTCAATCTGAAGATAAATACAAAGAAACAAGAGATAACTTTGATAAATTAGATGTGTTCTCGTTTGGTGTTCTCATACTTCATGTCTGCACACAACAATGGCCAAAACCAACTGGTACATTTGATGAATATTATATGCCAAGAAAAGAAGTACAGAGACGACAACACTTACTAGATCAAGTGGAGAATCATACAATGAAACAGCTAGCTACAGAATGTCTACATAATATACCACAGTGTAGACCACACACTATTGATCTTGTGAAAAGAATTGAAGGTAATATAAATTTGAACAGTATTCATTATTATATCATTGAATGGATGCAGCAATCAAACTAAGTGATGAGAAGGAAGGCATTGTACCAACAATTGTTGCAAATATAGAGTTTATTAGAGATGCTTGCAAGTACATAATGATTTTAATCCTCATGTGTCACATTTTCTTTCTTATAGTGAAATATTAGAAGCTAAACAAACACAATGGAAGGAATGCTCATAGTAATTTAACTATCACTGTATACATATCATTGTGTTATAGTTTATCTATAGATCAATGTAAAATAAAGGCCAAAGAGAACATTGAGAGATTCTTTTGTGAAGATTATTCAGGAATTGTTGAAAGTCTAGTTGATGCCAATGATGGTGATGACTTCCAAGCAGATGAAGTTCTCACTAAACATATGAAGGTAAAAATTTGAATCACCATGTATAGCTATGTGTATTTATTATAGCTAAGTTATGATTATATTAAAAGAAAAATCATTGAAGCAGTCTGTTGTCAAATATACAATTTGTTTACGTATGACAAAACTTCACCACCTGATGAAAGACTGCTGGATATTAGTCATGCTTGTGGTTTGCTTCTACGCCACTACAGGAGACAAACCCAACATATGGAAGTAAGTGCACAAGAAATGAGTAATGCTAATATACTATTTTATAGACTATGAACTGTAAACCCATAATTTTTTTATTTTTAGGCGACTTATGATAACATTAAAAGGTCAACAGTACATGAAGTTTGTACACAAATAGATGAGTTATTTACATATGATCCAAACAAAATCTTAACACCAAATGAAGAAGAAAGGCTAAGAGATATCAGCCATGCTTATGGCTTGCTTTTACATCACTACAGGAAACAACATCAAAGTATCCTGTGTATGGCTATAAAAGTAGGTGATGCTAAATTGCCATATTATTTTATTATATTACAGGAAGATCTAGATGATGAGATGATTACAAAATTTCATGATCTTTTTTTGGATTTAGTGACTGTCAGTCCACCTTTTGTGCTTTTTATTCCTAAGCCAGATCATTGTAAAGATGGAAAATATTTGACTGAAATGCAAGAATTTGTTGATTGCTCTAATAAGATACCACATCTTTTTCATGTGCGCATTCCAATAATCTTAAACAGCTACCATGGAAATCCATGTGTGAAAGGCCTTGCCTGTAAAGGCTCAAAATACATTATCTCTTGAGCCTCCCCTCTTCTTCCATCACTTGCTCCAGCTAATATTATCTCTTAATGATATCAAAGATTAATATCCTTATTAGTGATTTTCTGTAAAATTATGTACTAATTACATATGATTTATTGTAGTTATTATGTTAAATTTCAAAGCAAAACTTAAGGAGCTAAATAAAGAAATGGAAGATGGAACAGGATGTCTACTGGTAATCCAATGTGGCTGCTTACTGTACAACAGTTATAATTTTAGTTTACTCGTTTTATCTCAAATCGTTGCAAAATTAAGGCTCCACCCCTAAAGCATATATAATACAGTTTCGTCCCCAGATTACCACGAGAAAAGCCTCGGGGGCGTGATAGTCTGGTGTGCTATTGTCGTCGTTCCGTAAAGTTATAATTACGAGCTTGAATGGGGAACACAACTAGTGAAGTTGACACAATCTCGCATTGCGAGACTAGCAAGAAAAGCGACACTGAGGATCCGCCGTCTTATCAAGCTAATGGTGTAAGAGTCACCCAAAAAATTAAAAGATCAGAGTTGCCTTTTAAGCTTCCTCCAAAGTCACTCAACGTTATTGGTCTAGATTTTGGCACTTCAACTCTTGACGTTTCATATGTAACTGATACGAACCAAAAGCCCACTATCTTCAAAATTCACGAGGAGGAGGCAGATTTCTATGCTCCCACTGTTTTACTTATCGATCAAGACCATGAGGTAGAGATCGGAATTAGCGCATTACGTCGCTACACAGACTTGGAAGTTGAAATTGAGAAAAGCGTATTCTTTGACAAAGTCAAACTGGAGCTACAACATAATAAGGTAAATGAGTGCAATAGTATGACACATTATATATATTATTATAACTTATAATAGAGTATTGATCATAACACTAAAGTTAAAAGTTTTGATGGTACAGAGTACTATCTTATTGATGTGATAGCTACAATTCTTAAAGTGATTAAAGACAAACTTAGAGTTTTCTTCAAGAACAGACCAGGTGGCTATAAGATTGAAGACTTTGACTGGGCAGTCACTGTGCCTGCTTTGTGGGGTGAACGAGCTAGAGATATGATGAGAGAAGCTGGATACTTGGTAATGTTCTCACTGCACATATTATCTTCAAGCATGCATATTATGTTCTGTTATAGGCTGGTTTGTGTGATGATTGTCAAGGCTACAACAGCCTACCTATTCCACTTCAGCCTGCATCCAGTTCTAGGCATACCGGGAGTAAAATGACAACTCTTGAACAGCCCCGTTCAGACAAATTGTCATTAATATTTGAACCAGAAGCAGCTGCAGTCATTTGTATGGAACTACAAACCCAGGCTAAGAGTGGTACTCGGCTGTGTCCTGATCCCAATAATTTTTATCTCACAGTTGATATCGGAGGAGGTACTATTGATATAACAGTACATCAAGTCTGTGAAGATGGAACAATGAAAATACTTGATGTTCCACATGGCCAAATTTATGGGGGTACAGAAATTAATCGAAAATTTAAAGAGTTTTTGGGAAAGGAAGTCTTTGATGATCCTACATTTAGCCGTTACCTGGAGTCTGTTGCAGAAATGGAGCGAAAGGAACGCTGTGCTGAACTGTTTGGCTTCATAAATCGTGAATTTGAGTCAGCAAAAAAGAAATTTGGTAGCGACAATGAATATACTTCATCATTAAGTGGTTCTTACAATGTTCGTCTACCACCGTCAATGGTTTCTGTCTATCGAGACAAGCTACAAAGCATTCAAGGCCAAAAGATTGAAGATGGTGCACATGTGTCATACAAGAGAACTACTCAACAAATCTCAATTAGTAAGAAAAAAATGAAAGATTTATTTGAAGAAAATGTGACTAAAACAAAAGAAAGTATTGAGAAGGCCTTAGAGAAGGTTGGAAGAGATAAGGTCAAAATTATTTATTTAGTGGGAGGTTTTGGAGGATGTCAGTACATGACCAGTAGTATCAAATGTTATTACTATCCACGAATAGAAGTTTTTCGTCCATTTGACGCAGTATATGCTGTAACTAAAGGAGCTTGCTTGATTTATAAAAAGAGAGTTGTACGTATTGCTGATGCTACATATGGTACTTGTGCAATTATTAAATATAATGAGAGCAATCCTATCCACAAACCAGCTTACAAAATATCAACTGATCGTGGTACCAAATGTAAATCCCTTTTTAATAAATACATTGAGAAGGGTGATCAAATTGATCCAGTGTTTGTCTACTCTAGTATGTATACTCCTCTTGAGAAGGAACAAAGGAGTTTAAGCTTCCCAATCTACTCCACCCAAACTTGTATTCACTATGTCAGAAAAGAAGATGGTTCTCTTGCTGATGAGGTTGATGAATTAGGATATTTGCATGTTGACATATCCAATGGTATGCATCTTCCTCGTGAGAACAGAGAAGTTCAGTTTGTACTTGACTTCAGTTCTACTGAAATTCGTGCTTATGGATGGTTCGTACATGACAAGACACCAGTGAAAACAACATGCGACTTCCTATCAACAATTGAAAACATAAAAAAATTTGCTAATTAGAAACTAAACAATTTACTAACAAGTATAATTATTTTGAAATTATTACTTACATCAAATTAATGATTACTAGAGCAATAACATTTAAATCATTCAGAACTGAGTGGTCTCTCAAAACATATTTTTACTACAATGGACAATGTTTACAATTTAGTTTATCCTAAAAATTACAACACTTCTACTTTTAATATTTTAAAACACAAGCAGTCTTCTTGACAGAACTGTGTACTCTTCTCACTATTATATGCTAACATAGAGTGAGCTAAAAACTTGCTAGATCCTCGATCCTCGACCAGTAGCAGCATATTTACCATTTAGTACACGAGCACGTACTTTATCACCAGTAGCATCATCAAATGAAACAATATTTTGAATATGACCATATGACTCATATAGCCTGCAAGAATCTTGCAGGCCACAGAAACACCTTGTGCACTTACAAGATCCTCCTTTTCACTTAACACTTATTTCACATGAGTTGACAATGGCTAGTAAAGTCAATGAAGCTGCTCAAATCTCTTCTTCCTATATGCGCTTGTCCCCAGATCCTTCCTCCTTAAGAGAGGAAGGGTCAGCAATGCCAGACTAAGGTATAGCAGCAGGTGTGGAGTACTGGAGTAGACTTGTTACTGGTAGAGCAATTTCTAGAGCTAGACCTGTAGGACATAGGTGACGACAGAGTTACATTACTTGCATTGAAACTCTTGATATCAACCAGATTGCCAAAAATAGCTATGTTAGTGAAGTATATATATATATATATATATATATATAAATGCTCTCAGTGACTTTTTGCTTGATTGTAACTACAATTTACTTATGGAGTCTACCAACATTGAGTTTGTATGATCATCTCTGAAGAATCTTATCCTTGAAGCAATTTTCCATTCTACTCCTATTACTAGGGCCAGACGAAGACCTTATCCCAAATGGTTTGATTCCAATATCAGGCACAAAATTAACAAACTTCACTCTCGAGCTCTTCGAAAACTCTGTAGACGCAAGCCATCTCCTGTCAATCTACTTAAGCTCTCTTTTGAAGAGATACAGCACCAAGACAATATTCTCTTGCCAAATCAGATTTTGAAAACAATCTTGTGTATTCACTTGCCTTTAACCATGACCACAAAATCTATCATTAGAAATCTGTCTGGTCATAGCCAACTTCCTGCCACCATGTACTTTGGTTCAGAAGAGGTTTCTGAGGATGTTGACAAAGCCAATTTCTTTAATCGGTTTTTCCATTCAATATTTAATGATTACTCGACCTTGCCATCTACTGAGTCATCAACTATTTTAGCAGATTCCCTCTCCTTCATTAGCATTTCCATTCACAACACATGGGATGCACTTGTCACATTAGATACAACCAAAGCTATGGGCTGTGATGGTATTCCCCCTCTGATTCTCAAACATGCAGCTACTGCACTAGTCGATCCAATACATTATCTGTTTAATCTCTGTATCTCTCAGTCATATCTTCCATCAGAATGGTGTTCTCATCTCATCACACCTGTATCTAAGTCTGGTGACAGGTCTAATATAGAAAATTATCAGCCTATCTCACTTCTCTGCTCTATCTCAAAAGTCTTGGAGAAAATCATATTTGATAAGGTTAGTGATTTTATTCTTAATCACACCATCTCACTTTCCCAGTTGGCTTCATCAAAAAAAGGTCAACTGTCCAGCAACTCTTTTTATACTGTGACCTCCTTTCCAATGCACTCCACAAGCATCATCAAGTGGATGCTGTTTATCTAGATATCCTCCGTAAGGCGTTTGACACTGTCCCACATGATATACTTCTTAGCAAACTGTGGAACGCCAATATCACAGGTTCTCTGTGGAACTTCTTCAAAGCTTACCTTAATAACAGTAAACAATATGTTGTCATTAATGGGTGCTCAACTGATTGGCTTCCAGTCTCATCTGGTGTCCCTCAGGGCAGTATATACTGGGACCTTTATTGTTCATACTATACATTAATGATCTACCTTTGTTAGTTGCTTTTTCATCCCTCTTCCTGTACGTGGATGACACCAAGTGCTGCAAACAAATCTGTTCTCCTTCTGACTGTTCCTTACTTCAAAAGGACATTGATTCTCTGTATAACTGGTCTTCTCAAAACAAACTGAGGTTTAATATTCTCAAGTGTCTCATTATTCACTTTCATAAAAGGTCTTTATTTCCCATATCATCATCGTATTATCTTAATGGAGAGCTTATTGCAACTTCAACTCACAGTAAAGACCTATCATTGGCGTCACCTTTTCCTCGGATCTATCTTGGAATAAACACTATGAAAAAATTTCATCTAAAGCCTATCAGATGCTTGGTCTTATTCGTCGTATCTTTTCCCCCTCATCCTCAGTAAAAGCTAAAAAGCTTCTCTATTTGTCCTTGGTTCGTTCCAAAATCACATATTGTTCTCAAGTGTGGAGACCTAAGATATGATTGTCCTCGAACACATTCAACGCCGTGCTACAAAATTCATTCTCGGAGATTTCTCACTAGATTACAAATCTCGTCTAATCTATCTTCACTTGCTTCCGCTAATGTACGTATTTGAACTGTTTGACATTCTCTCTTCGTGAAATCTCTCAAATCCCCAGATCCGTCATTCCCAGTGCTCGAGTATGTGTCTTTCTCTAATAACTCTACTAGATCATCTACATTTACTAAACTTACTCCACGTCATCTCTCTTCCAGTAGCTCACATTACTCATACTTCAATAGGTTAGTTCGGCTATGGAATTTTCTTCCTCCAATTGATATTTCTCTCTCGTATCCTGTTCTCAAAGCACATTTCAAAAGCATTTTTTGGACACATTTCTTAACTAACTTTGATCCTTCTCTTCCCTGCTCTCTGCACATTATCTGCCCTTGTTGCAAGTGAAAAGCACTTCCAGTCAAGTCCACTTTTCGCAACTGAATTCACTTAATTTCTTGTACATTGCGTATTATAATTTTAATTTTATTCAATGGGTGTCAGCAGATCTTGCGGCATTCCTTCAAAATAGTCATATTTTGTCTCTTGAGTTATCACAATTGGATCATTTTCTTTCATCTATACCTGTCACTTATACTGTTTTGTAAAATAATAATAATAATAATAATAATAATAATAATAATATTCATTAAAATCTTGAAAGGGTGTGGCTGGATATCGGTTTTGAAAAGAACAAGCCAAAAGTGACGCCCACCACCAATGGCTACAAGAGGAGTCTTTTCTTTACCTTCTTCTCTCCTAGATGATGTACCTCCACTTCGTGAGATATGTAACTATGCTAGAACTGGTTATTGGTATGAGTTAGGAATACAGCTAGAACTGGACAGTGTGGACCTAGAGAATATTAGAACTGATCCTACTGTAACTGACAAGTTATTGCTTATGTATCAGGTGTGGCTTAATAAGAAAGGTGGAACTGCAACCAGAAGACAACTTTTAAAGGCTCTGAGAACTAACCATGTTGGACAGAATAGTATTGCAGAGAGCTATGAACAGGAATTGAAGAGAATGGTTAGTACTTATAAAGTATGTGAGATTATAACAGAGTTATTGCATGTAGACTATTAATGTACAGAGAAAGTAATTCATATTATTGATTGATTCTTATTTCAGATAGAAGAAGGGGAGATAGTTAAACCAAAATGTACTCCAATTGTTGGTAGATTTCCAAGTGATGAAATGAAACAATCTGATCTAACTTCTAGTAAGTTGTATTATCATTTATCATTGTTGTTTTAGTTGAGACTATAATATTTAGGATGTAGAATAGACTACTCCTAGTACTTTTAGTATAGTAGAACTAATCTCACTCTTTGTCTCAATAATGTTAACAATGTTACTTGACTTTAATGATAGCCAAGTAACTAGACTGACACTATTATATATATTAGCTCTCAATAATCTTAACAAGAAATAAATAACTTAAAATACTTTATGTATTGGACTATAATGATCTGTTTTATTTCAGGAAAAACTAGACAGTCACTCCATCAGTTATATAATGTGAGTCAGGGTCACTCACAAAGCAGAGATGTGCAAAGTCAACTCAAGGACTATCTCCTTCCTGAAGTAGAGATGACTCCTATCTTAAGAGGTGGAGGTTATGAACTTGAGCAAACACACTCTAAGGTAAGTTTGTTTATATGCTGATAGTAATCACAATGTAGTCACAAGATTTGATTGTTATAGTTCAGTATCTTGTCTTTCTAGCACAGTTGCTATTAATTATACTTCTAATTTAGCAATTGCCTTTTGATCTGCTTTGGTACAATGTCATTTTTGATTCTCTTATTGCAGGAAGTGAATGGAGTTGAAAGTATTAATGATCAACCAAATACAGTTAGAAGTAACCTCACAAGTAGAAGTGGCCGAGCTGTGGGAATTAAAAGATGGTTTCAAAAAGTGAAGTACCCAAAAGTCGCCTGGGAAAGCAACCGTGAAACAGATAGCATTTCAAAACGTTATTCCAACAGTGTATCAATCATACAGATGGTTAAAAGATCAGAGTTTGGATTGCAGTTACCTCCAAAATCTTATAACGTCATTGGTCTTGATTTTGGGACATCGACTCTTGTAGTTTCACATGTGACACCCACAAATCCTGAACCTAGACTAGTAAGATTTTTTGAAGAAGATATTGATTACTGTACTCCTACTGTTCTACTTATTGATGATAACAATAAAGTGGAAATTGGAAATGAAGCATTATCACGCTACACTGACTTGGATGTAGATAATTTTAAATGCATAACATTTTTTGAGAAAGTAAAGCTGGAGCTCCAACACAATAAGGTATATGCTTTTACAAAGTACCAAGTTCGTATACAGTATATATATACCTGTTGCTCTTGTAATATAATTATCAATGTATGACCATGTCTCACTGTTACTATATATTTATATATTATAGAGTGTTAATCGTAAGACTACAATTGAAAGTTCAGATGGTACTAAGTACTACCTCATTGAAGTGATTGCTACCATTCTTAAACTCATTAAAAAAAGATTGACAGAATTCTTTAGGCAGAAGGATAAACCAGGTGGCTATAAGATGGAGGAGTTTGACTGGGCAATTACTATTCCTGGTTTATGGGGTGAGTGAGCTAAAGATATGATGAGAGAAGCTGCATACTTGGTAATATATATAATTATTGTTTACATCATAAATTATGCATTCCATTTAGGCTGGTTTATGTACTGATCTTCCCATATGGTCATCCTACTTACCCACTCCACTTCAACCTGCTTGTAAACATAGCCTAACCAATGATGACATCAAATTACAAGAACCCAACCCACATAAGTTGTCATTAGTATTTGAGCCAGAAGCAGCTACAATTGCTTGTATGGAGCTACAATCTGGTGATACTAGTACTCCATCAGCATGTCCTGGTCCCAATGATTGTTATCTCACTGTTGATATTGGAGGAGGTACTATTGACATAACAGCACATCAAGTACACCCAGGTGGAGAATTGCTCATACTAGACATTCCTCATGGAGAGATCAATGGTGGTACTGAAGTTAATAAGAGGTTTAAAGAATTTATAGCAAAGGAGGTTTTTCATGATCCTACATTTAGTCGCTATCTTGAGGCTACTACATGTACTGAGTGTGAACGTAAACAGCATGAACATAACCAGTGTGACATATGTGATAGTGAACGTAAGCAACATCATGCTGAGCTACTTGGCTTTGTTAATCAAGAATTTGAGAAAGCTAAGAAGAAGTTTGGTAGTAAGATTGATTATACGTCACCAGAACCAAAACTAGATGGTTACTATAATCTTGTTATACCAGGATCACTACTTATAGTCTATGAAGGAGAGCTACAGAACATTCAAGGTGTAAAAATTGAAGGTAATACACACGTCTCATACAGGAGAGCTACGCAGCAACTTCAAATTAGTAAGAGAAAGATGAAAGAATTGTTTGAACCAAATGTGACTGCAACAAGAAGATGTATTGAAGAGGGTTTGAAGAAAGTTGGAAGAGACAAGGTCAAAATCATGTATCTAGTGGGAGGTTTTGGAGGATGTCGATACATGACCAGTAGTGTTCAATATCACTATCCTGATATTACAGTGATCCGTCCATTTGAACCAGAATATGTTGTAGCTAGAGGAGCTTGTTTGTTTTATAAAATGAAATTTTTACGTATAGCTGATGCTACATATGGTACTGAAACATACGTGAACTATGATGATCATAATCCAGCCCATAAACCAGCTTTCAAGATAATAGTTGATAATCGTGAATATTGTGGTAACCTCTTTAAACCATACATCCATAAAGGTGATGAAATTAAACCAGACATTGTCTACTCTGATACATTTATTCCTGTCACTGAGGGTCAAGCAACTGTTTCATTCACCTTGTACTCCACCCCAGATCATTACATTGACCATGTGAGGAATGAAGATGGATCTCTTCCTGATAATATGGCGAAGATAGGATATTTAAATGTTGATATATCCAGTGGTATGCATCTCCCTCGTGAGAAGAGAGAAGTTCAACTTGTACTTGACTTCAGCTCTACTGAAATTCATGCTATGCTTACGGATGGTTTATACATGACAAAGACAAGACACCAGTGAAGGCAACATGTGACTTCCTGTCAACAATTGAAAATGTCAAAAGATTCACTACATGACAGTCATTATAAACATATTATAACACTACAATAAAATTACATATATTGATGTCTTAACTATTAGTTCAACAGTTTTTAGTAAAGTTTATTATATTACAACATTTCTACTTTAATATTCTAAAACACAAGCAGTCATCTTGACAGAACTGTGTACTCTTCTCTCTATTATACTCTAACTTAGAGTGAGCTAAAAACTTGCTAGATCCTCGACCAGTAGCAGCATATTTACCGTTTAGTACACAAGCACGTACTTTATCACCAGCAGCATCATCAAATGAAATAATATTTTGAATATGACCACAATCATGTAACCAATTTAACAACTGAACAGTGACCTTTCAAGTAAATGGCCACTTCAACAAGTCATCAAATCGACCTTTCATGACATAGACCCAGACAGAGAGGTAGCAGATAAAGAACCTGAAAGAAGAGTTAGATCACATTTCAACACACCAGGAAGATGATAGTACACAAGATGTATATGATTGATAGGCAATTTATAACCACTACACTATTGTATAGATTGTATTGAGTTACGTGTGTTTTAATAATATATATGTATGTGTGTGTGTGTATTATTATTGTTTACTTTTGTTGTGAGTTCAAACATGTTATAGGTACATTATAATAATTTTGAAATAACAAAATTCATAAAAGAGTGACTCAAATTATTTATAGTATATGGAATAAATTAGGTATATAAGAGTTCAAGCTATATGAACCACACCAGTATGTTAATGATGATCCTCAATAACTTATAACTATTGTGTAAATGGATCTATGACATTGCATAATATCCATTGCTATGTGTCCATTTTACTTTTATGTATCCATTTATCTTATGCATCTATTCATTGTACATGTCCATTATATATAATCAATTTTTAGATTTATTTTCTATCTATTATTTATGTCTTTGTTCTAGTTTATTAAAGTTCTCTCACAGAATACAAGGTAACTTGACTCAATCCTCCTTCCTTCTCAATATGAAAAGTCTCATCAGTACCTCATTGTCTCAAACTCTTTTTTGTAACTGTTTGTGCTCAATTTTTCATAGTGAGATCTGATACATATGGTACTGGAATACATGTGAAATATGAAAATCGTAATCCACCTCATAAACCAGCTTCCAAACTAGTAGATAAAGAATGTGAATATAGTGATAATCTTATAAAGCATACATCTATCTCCCTCGTGAGAAGTTTAACTTCTACTTGACTTCAGTTCAAATTGAAATTCATGTTTATGGTTTGTACATGACAAAGACAAGACACCAGTTAAGGTAACATGTGACTTCTTGTCAACAATTAAAAATGTCAAAAAATTCACTACATAGTAGTCGTAATAAACATACCATAATGTATTTATTTAATTCCATATTGATAATAATTAATAGATGTTCTATTAATTAGTTCAGTGATTGTTAATAAAAATTACATTACAACACTTCTACTTTTAATATTTTAAAACACAAGCAGTCATCTTGACAGAACAGTGTAGTCTTCTCACTATTATATGCTAACATAGAGTGAGCTAAAAACTTGCTAGATCCTCGACCAGTAGCAGCATATTTACCATTTAGTACACGAGCACGTACTTTATCACCAGCAGCATCATCAAATGAGACAATATTTTGAATATGACCACGATCATGTAACCAATTTAACAACTGAACAGTGACCTTTCCAGTAAATGGCCACTTCAATGAGTCATCAAATCGACCTTTCATGACATAGACCCAGACAGAGAGGTGAGACTCTTTACCATCCAACATTCCCCTTGGGTCAATACGAAGACACAGCTTATAGCCTCCTGGTTCACTATAAAATGGTGGACTATACCAGGGCTTACCCTCCTTTCTGTGTACTTCAAAACGCATCATAGTAAACTGACAAGGTGGTACAGAGGAGAAGGAGGTAAGTGGGAGGGGTCGTTGCCAAGCAGGGACTTTAAATCCAATACACATTCGATCCATGGGATCTAGTAAGTAAAATGATAACAACATTTATTAATCATCTATCTATCCATTTATCTATCCATTCATTTATATATTATTAATTACCTGTTACTTTCTTGAGTGCAGTTTTAGAAACATAGTCATCTTTCATTTTCCCAATATCTTGTTGTAATTTCTTATCTAATTGACTTATAGTTTGTTTAAGTTCTACTTGTATTTTGACAATAGATTCATCTACTGATTTGATTACTTCATCATTCATTTGAACTGAGAGCTGTTTGAGTTCCTTTTGAAGATGAGTTATTTTCAGCTCTTGATCTGCTGTTGCTCTCTCAACAATACCTGTCATCTCAAGTACTTTATTTTCATATATTTTTTGATGTTTAGTTAACTCTGTCTCCACTTTCTTTGTTGTAGTATTTTCTTGTTCCTCTAACTGGTTTTGTAGAACTGCAAGGTTTCTCTGATTGTTTTCATGTTGCTGTTCAGTGGTGTTTATACATTTCTCTGTCAATTCTCTTACTTCATCCATACTACGTTTCTGTCCCTCAAGTTGATGTTGATAGTCTTCAGTTATCTTGTTATTAAGCTCTCGTACTTTATCAACATCTTCCTCTCTCTGTTTATCAGTTCTTCGTACATGATCATCAAGTGTCTGTTTCCACTCTTCTACACATTGTCGATGAGTCCCTTCAACTTGATGTATCTGATTCAATAGTTTTTGTTTGTCATCAGTTACTGTTCTCTTATGATCTTCAAATTCTCCTTTGTATTCATTGATGACTTGTTTCTGTTCATTGAGTTCTCTTCTTTGTTCATCTAGTTGTTGATGTTGTTCAGCAATGATGTCATCTTGAACGATACATTTCTGTTCTAATGTTGTTACTTTTCTCTGCAAGACCTCAATCTTCTTAATAAGGACTAACTCAAGAGGTCGCCTATTACACTCGTCTTCTTCATGGACAGGCATATCTTGTCGAGGACAACGATATCCACAGTTATACTTACAAGTGACCTCTACATGTGGACACACCCTCAAATGTTCGTCTAAACGACGTAACTCACTTACCCAACCACACCCCCTTGCTTTCAAGTCACAATTCACCCTCAAATTTAAAACTTGTCTCTCAAAATCTCTGTCTATCAAAGTCTTAAATTCATATGCACGACACATCGGACATGGTTGACCAGCGTACTCAACTCTCTTAATACAAGTACCACAGAACTTTTTACCACAACACGATACAAGGTGAGGCTCTTTGAAGGGACAGATACAAATTGAACAGACTAAATATTCAGGAGGATCTTCTACAAAGTCACACTCATATCCACCAATTTGAACGTCTGGTTCTAAAGGGGCACATCTGTCAGCCATTTTGGCTTCCTCAGCACCAACCACGTGGGTGCTTGACAGATCACGTGATTTAAAATTAATAATTCAAAATTATTTTACAAGTATAATACACAAAAATAAAAACGCATTATAATTTGACAATGATTAATGAGAGAGAGAGAGAGGATGTGATTAGTTTATTGTCAAGAAAAATAGTGTGTATTTGAAACTAATATAATAATATATTATAATAACTCAGACTCATAAACAGCTGGTACTTTCTGTGCAGGCATTTCCATATATTCTTCAGGTCCTAAATAAGACAATACATTATATAGAGAACAATATCACATGATGTGTTATTTATATACTATTATAAAATACATTGTAACTAATAGCATTAATACTATATATCACATTGACGTTAAATGTTCAAGTTTTAATATCATTTTCCATTGAAATAGTATCAGTGACAACATTCTACATTATAATATCTAGTTACTTACCAAAGACAGCTACAATGGCTGTTGATGCAAATTGCAATAATCTAGCTTCTAGTCTTTTAGCTGGTGTTTGTAATATGACACATGATGAGGATGACTTTGATGATGTGGAGAGCGGACTAAATGCTAAATATTGAAAGAACATTGGACATCCTTCAGTCTCCCATATCTCTTTCTCTAGTTGAATTTCAATAGCTGTATCTGGTCTAGGAGCTGATGATAATGAAGATATACCACTTTTTACCTGAGAAAGAGAGAGAGAGAGAGAGAGTGATGCTATGAGGATATTCTTATTACTCACAGCTGTTAGAAGTGGTCGGGCAATAGCAGGATGTTTACAAAGAGAGCTAAGAGCTTGAAGACATGAAGAAGGAAGACCTACATACCACAGACAGAGAGAGAAAGAGAAACAAGTCAATTCATCTTATATTCTACTACTTACCAAGTAAAGCTTCTATACTACGACGAGTTCTCTTTTGTAATCCAGAGTCATCATGTTCTGGAAATACAATAGTTGCTGGCATATCTTTCTTCATTGGACTGATGAAGTGGAATCCATTACACGACAGTAACTCCTCCCATCCATTAACAGATCCTAGTTTAGATTCTATAGTACTTCTGTTAGCGACTTTAGGTTCTGTCTGAGTCACACCCTGTGATAAGTGTTTTAACGATGTTACAATCTATAACAACAAAACCAGCAGAAGTCATGTGACAATCATGTGATAGTCGTGTGACTCACCATAGCTTGCAATGTCTTTAAAGCAGCTATAAGGTAGTCTTGTGGTGTTTGTAACATTGCTCTCAAACTACGAGCTAAATCCAGTGCTCTGTCTTTGAGAATAATATCTTTACCTAACAATATATAACCAGCCCAGTTAGAAGGATGACCATATTTCTGGTTCTGGTTAGCAATCTAAGGAGAGAGGGGAGGTATTAATATTGTCGTAAATTATTAGGAGCATACCTGCATAGCATACGACAGTGCTCTACTAGCCCGACTACCATATAACAAACTACTAAAGAAGGCATTCATCATAAGTCTAGAACCTTGATAGCTTGCTGGCCACAATGGTAACACAACAGCATCAGCTCCGCTAGCTAGTAGACCTTCAGCCATTACCATGAGACTCTCAGCTGTAATACGTGGTGACTCAGGTCTGTGACTTGCACTGACAACTATTATTTTAGCTTTTGTTCTAGCGTCCATTATATCACTCAGTGATAAGAGATATTGACTGGGTTCGGGCATGGATCCCACGGCACTACCATCAGCCACACCCCTTTTGAGAAGAGGTGCTCCATCTCCACTAACTCGATGTGTGAGATTATTACAACTTATATCTCCATCATTGACTATGTCCTCTTTAGCTGCTAATACAAATTGTGACTGACTCCATGAGACATTGGTAGCAAAATAAATACTCTCAGCATCTGGTATTTTGCTTAATACCAAATCCTTTGAAGCTTGAGAACCCATTATTGGTTTGACCTCAAGTAATTCAGCTACTCGTTTTGTTTCCTTCTCGGCTCCTACCATTGGCTGCCAGTTACATTGAGAGGCACTGATAGGTATTGAGGGATTGCCAACAACCAGATGAACTGGTTTGGTTGGTACAGACTGGTTCTCATCACTACTTTTAGAGATAAGATCCTCTACAGGAGATACGGGTATACTAGGGGATTTAGGACGTGGGATACGAGTCACAGATTGAAGTGATGTAGGTTCTGAGTTACGTTGAGTTTTCTGAACACGTTGAGCTATTTTTGATGGAGCACTTTTCTTCCTTGTTGTTCTGGATCCTTTCTTAGAAATTAACGTCTGAAGTGAAGGGACAAATAAGAGATGAAATTGCTGATAAAGAAATTCAGGTTTTCCTTCGGCTCTCAAGAGTGAGAAAGGTACAAGATAGAGATCTTTATCAGGAACAATGATTACCTGACCTCGATATGCACTACCAGGAGGTGGGCGTGGCAAGGCACATTCTACAGGATGTATCAGGAGATCATATAACTCATAAACAGGTTGCATGTTAATAGATTTGACAGGACTGTGGGAGGAATTTGATGAAGATGATGATGAAATATTGAACGAGGGTACGTGATCTCCTACACTGATAACAGACTCACTATCGTCAAGTGAGTCATCTGATAATATTGAAGAGTTGGCACTTTTGTTGCCTAGGCGACGAGGCTCCACCCCTAATGCTTCTCGAACTGTAGTGATACTTTCAGCAAGTGGTTGGATGTATGTTGAACTGTTCTCACTAAAGATGGAGGCATTATCAGCAGAACTTGTCAGTCCAAGATCAGCAATATCAACACGTTGAAACTGAACAATACCAGTCCTGGGGTGCAGTAACCATAGAAACACGTGGTTGAGAGCCACAGCATAGTATAGTACAGGACATGCTATGGTGTTAATGGCTTCTTGGATCCAGCTGGAGTTAGGAGAAAATGGTTTCATCAGACCACAGTCTTTCATGGAAGGACGGTTGACATCACGTTCAAGAAGAGCATCAACTAATGCTCTGTTCCTCTCTCTTTCTGCCATTTCAAGGGCTTCTTCAACTTTATTTAACTTCACAAGAACACAAATCAATGTTTGGTAGAGAATAGGAAGTAATTCTAGTGTCTGCTTAATGGAGTGATCATAATGGCGGACATTGTCTCGCAAGCGCTCAAAGAGAGGAAGAGCCTTCTGTAGACAAGCCATTGAATCATTGTTCTGCCCGATATGATAGAAAGCCTGCCCTAAATAAAACCTTATTTTGGCTTCAACTTCCTTATCAACCTCATTATCTCTGAAATCATAACCATTAGGTTTGACAGTGAGACCAAGTGCTTGTTTCAAGAGAGACACAGCTTGGTGGAAGTCTCCCACTCGAAGATATGTCTTACCTAAACCCATGAAGGCAATAGCTCGGGTATAAGGATCTCTTAGAGTGTCAGCTACACTCAGTTGTTTCTCACGATAATTAATAGCTTTCTGGTAATCTCTGATACCTTCGTAAGTATCTGCTATATTACCGAGAGCTCTAGCTTCAGCATCTAATATCTCATTCTCACTGCTCAGTGCTAAGTCATACATGTGATGTTCTAAAGCCTCGGTGTAGTTGCCAAGACGAAACTGGACTTCTCCTATACCACATGATGCCAGAGCTTCACTAAATACATCATCCAGTGACTTTGATATTTCCATTTGTTTAGAGTATGCTTCCAAAGCTAGTGGGTAATCCTTTAATAACATTTGAATACTGCCGATATCAGCATAGCACTCTGCCTCAATGTATTCGTCATTGATCTCTTTAGATAGCTTGAGACGTTGTTGGAAGTAGGTCAACGATTTTCTCAAAGATCCTAAGCCGCGATATGCTCTACCCAGACTGCCCAAAGCCCTGATCTGTAGTAGGTCATTCTGTGATTTTTGTGCTAACAATAAATGTTCTTCATGGTTCTTGGCAGCTTGAACATAATCTCTAACGGCTTCAAATGAATCACCAAGGTTAGCATAAGCACCGGCTTGTTCTAGAATGTTCTCTTGAAGTGTAAGAGCCGTGGTTAGTTGCAGTTGATGATAATGGAGGGCATTAGTGAATTGTTTTATGTTACGATGAACTATACCTAAACAACCATAAGCTTTAGTGATGAGAACTGGATTATCCAGTTGACGAGCGAGGGCGAGTTGATGTTCAAAGCTTTCCAGAGCTAGTGCATGCTGGCTAAGGGAGTTATGGGTGGTCCCCATATTGAAGTAAGCATCACATTCTCCAGTGAGATCTCCAGCAGATTTACGAAGTGATAAATCATGACGAAAATAACTAAGTGCATGCTCACAATTACCAGTGGATAAATGGGCGTTACCCAATCCACGATAAGCCACACCCTCAAACGACTGGTGTTGCTCCTTTTTAGCCTCTTTTAGAAGGTTACCATAATATTCAATAGCTTTCTCATACTCTCCTGAAACAAAAGCTTCCTCAGCCATTTGATGCCAAAACGTACATTTACCAGCTGTTGTATGTATGTCCTCAGCAATAGCACTTAATTTCTTCTCATAAACATCAGCTTGTTCTTTGTCTCCAATCTCTGTGTGGGCCTTCACCAGTTTCTCACAAGCTTTGGTCATCCCATCTTTGTCTTGAGATTCCTTAGCAACCATGAAGTCATGTTGGAAATACTGGATAGCTTGTTGGTAGTTGCCTAGTCCATCATGACACACACCTAGATCATGGCAGACTTTGCTCTCGGTATTCTGGTCTTTGAGGTCTTGAGAGAGTCTAAGTGCTCGGTCTAAATATTGCAGACCATTTTTGAATTCTTTGTTAATGGTATAGTAATGACCAAGGTTACAAGCAGAGAGACATTCTACTCTCTTGTCTCCCATCTCCTCAGCTAATGCCAAACTTGTCTTCAAGTGTTCATGAGCTTGTTCGTGGCTCTCTAGTGAAAGGTATGCTAATCCTAACTGACCATGCGTGTTAGCTTGACTCAGTTTATCTTCTCTCTCTTTTACAATAGCTAACTCCTGATTGTAAAAGTTTACGGCATCTCTAAGGTTGCCAAGGGTAACGTGACAGGCACCCAGACTGGAATACGCTTTAGCTTCACCTCCTTTGTCTCCAAGTTTTTGAGCTAACTTTAAACTCTCATTATAATAATACATGGCTTGAGATATCTTGTTACCGACGCGATGAACATGGCCCAAGTGAGTCAATGCTATCAATTGCGTCTCACCATCTCCAATATCTTGACTGATCTTTAGCTGTTGTTCCCGACAGCTCTGTGCATGTCCAAGACTGTTCATTGCCCGATTAGCTTGACCCATACCTCCATAGGCTTGTGCCTTTAATGGCATACTATTGATCTGTACAGCTACTGAGAGGAGCTGTTGATAAAACATCATAGATTGGTCATAGTTCCCCTTCAAGTGGTAGGCATGACCAAGATGGCTGTACGCTTCAGCCTCTTTGTTTTTGTTTTTCAGATCTTTTGCAAACTGAAGTTCTTGATGGTACCACTGAACGGCTCGGTCAATATCTCCAAGAATAACATAGGTCTGTGCTACATTAGAAAAACCTTGAGAAATAAGGTTCTCTTCATTGATGTCACGAGCTAACTTGAAGGCATCTTTGTAGACTTTTAGAGTTTCTTCAAAAGCTGATACTTTACTGTAAGTAGCTCCCAGACGATGTAATGCAGTGATCATCTCACCAGGATTGTTGCGAGCTTGAGCCAGCCCTAACTGAAGATTATGATGTTGTATAGCTTCGTCATATCTTCCCAAAGAACTGAGGGCGTTACCAAGGTTATCGTGAGATCTGATAGAACTCATTTCGTCACCGGTCGAGTCACTAATCTTTAAGTCCATTTCCATGCACTCTAGTGCTCTTTCTGAGTTCTTCAATGCCCAATGGACACGACCTAGTGCCTGGAGTAATGATGACTCTAACTTTAAGCTATCTGTGCCAATGTTTTTAGCGGCCTCTAAGACTTTCATAGCTGGTTCGAGTTTACCAGCTGAGTGAAGTTCTTGTCCCACGACAGAAGTGATAATAAAAGGATTACGATCTAATTTGAGTGACTCAAACTTCTCAAGTTTGGGTTGAAAATTCCCTACAAAATAATAATATTACTCTATATAACAAAGATCTAACATACCTTTTAATGGTGATTTCAACATAGCATCTATTAGACCACAAAGTGCAGATGAGGGTTGCTTAGGATCAGCTGCCAGTCCTTCAGCAAAAGCAATCAATGCATCTTCATGACGTCCAAGTCCTTGATAAGCCACACCCATTCTGTGATAGGCCTGTACATAGGAAAATAAACAACATTATTATTATCATTCCATAAAAGTTGAGGAGTCCAATACACCAGATGGTGGAACTAAGATACTATATATAGTAACACAGTACTAGCTGTAATATATTATATATAGTAACACAGTACTAACTGTAATATACTATATATAGTAACACGGTACTAGCTGTAATACTTTATATATAGTAAAACAGTACTAGCTGTAATATACTATATGTAGTAACATGGTACTAGCTATAATATATTATATATAGTAACATGGTACTAGCTGTAATATACTATATATAGTAACACGCTATTAGTTGTAATATAGTATACATAGTGACACAGTACTACATCATATGGTATGATATCAGAGTCCACAAGCAGATGGTTTACTAGCAATGAGGTAGTCAGTGGGACTAACATTAGATCATAGATCAAGGTATGCGCTAAAATATTGTTAGTGATTTATTGCCTAAAGCAAGGATAAAAATCACTGAACCAGAACTGCAAAGACAATAACAGATTATCGTAATAATGAGGTACAAAGTAATATTATCGGTACTATCCATGTGAGGTAACAGAAATAATTGATAATTAATTAAAGGAAATACCTCCATTACAACACGATTAGTCAAATATGAATGTAATGTAACAACACATAACATACTATGACATTGAAAATGAATGTAAACAATCACACTATTATCTCTATGTAATCTGTAGACATTACAATACACTAAATCAAATAGGATAAAGACATAATCTCTATTGTGAATTCCCTCATTGATAAGAACTGTTATGTCCCTAACTACATCTGTTTAGACTATCTTAATCAAGTAGACAACAACATAATGTCTCTTTGATCCAACACACCACAAACACCTTTACTACAACTAACCACTATAATCACATTATATATACATTTATTGTCCCATACTCCCACACAATCCTTTACTATTATAAATATAATACTACATAATAAACTTGATACATAACTTGTCAATCAAAAACAATATCAACACGTAAACACTAAGGTGTAAACATGTATATGTTAGCAATACAATAACAACATTATAATTAAAAGGAATTCATTCCATATAAGGAAGTATTACAATAAACAATATAGCTTTTATCCATCCTACTTATTCCCACAAAGAAGCCAAAAATCTACTTTTTATGGTCTGTAATATCAATAGTAGTAATGAGGGATAGTATTAAGGAAGAAGAGGATTCCCTAACTAGTATATGACATATAATAGCTCTGTCCTACGTTAGTCAGAGCAATAGTAAACAATAGCAAATAGGGCAAACCATGTTGTGTGTGGTGTGAGTAAATGACATCATTATTACTATAATATAATGTGTGTGAGGTAAATAGACAGCTGGTAAGTGGACCACACTAACTTACTTTAGACCAGTCTGGTTTAAGTTCATGACATCGTTTGGCATCTTCTAATGCTTCATTAAAACGTCCAATACGTGCATAGGCAGCAGATCTTTGACCAAATAATTGATAATTGTTCCTGTTTAGCGTAATGGCTTCTGTAAATCGTTCTATAGCTGCTAGAAAATCACCTTCTTCAACTAGTTTCTCTTCCATTATCTTGCTAAGGAGAGAGAGAGTGTGAGTGAAGCCAAGTAAAAGAGCAAATTAGCTTTATACATATATGGTATGAAGGTGTAATAACATCATAAGCATTGATCACATAATCATTGTCTATATAAAGATGGCTAATTTAGCACATCAGCTTGACTAAGGATATATACTAATTATAACAATATTCACAACTGTTAACTCATACATTCCATTGACCAATATAGTCATATTGGTTACTATACTAACAAATGATCACAACATGAGGTGAGGTAGCCATCATGTTGTGACAGATGTTAAGTGAGTACATAGGTCATCATTCTATATAATCTTAACAAGACAAATTAGCTTTCTAGTTGTAATAAACACAGACTAATTGTGTATCTATTGTTGTAATTATGGTGTTGATACTAATGGTTTGAGTTCAATATTGAGTTAGGTAAATAAGTACTATTAATATTGACAAGATATTATATTATATTTCTATTAATATTACCTTTTATAATATGTACATTCAATACTATTTTCAGTTTAATACATCTCTTATTATTATAAATTCTACAATTCTCAGTTGTATATACAAAGTATTGTATTAGTATGACATCAAACTATGTATATATCTATATATATCATAGTTCTTACCTCTTGTTGACAAACAGAACAATATACTTTATAGAACTACTTTACAACTCTTCTCTCATAAATTTAGCATAAATCTTCTCTAAAATTCCTTCGATAGAACACGTTAAATAGAAATTCTAACAAGGAAGCTCTGCTAATGTGCTAGGTGGGTGGAGCCTAAATTAGGCCGCACCTACTTATTAATTTTATTACCCTCGTGTATTCACTACTCAATAAGATGTATTTGATGTACTATCTCAATGATAAAGGAGAACGAGTTTATACTCTTAATAAAGTTGATCCTAGTGGAAAACCTACTTTATCAGCTCATCCAGGTAACATTACATTGAAATTTTGTTATTTACTATGAAACAATTCTCTTCAAATAGCACGTTTCTCACCAGATGATAAATTCTCCAGACAGAGACTGATGTTAAAGAAAAGATTTGGGTTATTACCCACACAGAAACCACCCATTTATAACTGGTGACATTGAAAAATGTTCACTAGATCACTAAACTCATAGATATATATTAACTAGTGGTGATATACACTGTCAAGCATGTACATAGTATAACATATACTTTTCTGTACATACTGTCATCAATCTACCAGTAACTAATATTAACTATATTATATATCATCAGTTATGGTACAGTCTCTTGTTTGAGTTCTTGAAGTTTTTGTTGAGCCAATTCAACTATTTTACCTTCGGATGGGAATTTTAATCGTCTAGGAGGACCAAGTTTGATACCAGACCAAAGGACATGTGCTATAACAATAGAGTCATGTGACAGTCATATGATTATAGTACATGCACATATTTACTTTCTCCATTGATGAGCAGGGAACACTCAAAGCTTTTACTTCGAGGTTTTTGAGGATTGATTTCTATACTACTGTCTTGGAACAAAGTTTGTAACTGCTCTGCTAATGAATTGGCTTGTCTTTTGTATGTCTGTCAAGAGTTTCTGCACAAAACATCAAAGAATTATGATATAGTGCTGTGGAAGTGTGGTCATCTGATACAACTTACCATCTTTCTATTATAAAAACAACATTATTATCTTCTTTCTGGTCTCCTTTAACTTTCTTAGTTGGTGGAGATGCTTCATCTTCTGGTTTAGGCTGCTTAGAGACTCGCTTTCTTTTTGGTGCCATGCTTGAAGACCACGTGGGTGTATACGGAGAACTATCATCACTTTTCCCCATTACGTTTCTGTAGAAATTTTAGAATGTTTCCGTATATTTCAGTATACTTTAAATAATTTGTTATAATTTCCTTGTTACGTTCACTGTTGTACAACACTCACAGTAGTTGCTGCAAAGATCATGGTACTGGACGGACCTGCAAGAAAAGTAAGTGTTATTTATTATATATTGCTCATTTGGCTCCAGATTTCTCTAGTATTGTTACTATTCTCAATATTGGGATGGATAACTTATGTCATTGGTTTTGCTCTGCGAATTTATGAGTAAGTCAACTACTTCAAATTAAAGTTATATATCTTTGGACATGCATACTTTAAGCTCTCTTTCTCTCTCCTCTCTCTGTATATTCCTAGCACACACTACTGTACACGAAATATCTTTTAATTTACCAATAAAAATATCACAGCAGTAACTGTTAGAGATAATGTACTTTTATTAATGCAGGTTCAAAAAGGATGATGAATCAGACATCAATCCGCTCCATGAAGACTTCATTCCATTCTGGTGTTTTGCAGTGGGAGCTCCATTTCTCTATATAGTTTACTTCATCCATCTTTATGTCAACATTACATTCACCAATTACTTGGTATGGCCATAGATATGATAAGAATAATATCCACATAGATATTAGATCCTTGTAATAGAAAAATAATGCTATTGTCACTTTCCATTATTGCATTAAGCCTCTATTGTTGATTTTATGTTGACACATCTTCTTTCAGACAATATTCTTCATAGCAATCTACTTCACAGCAGCTGGTGGTGTTCTCTACATAAATGGCATATTCATTTCATATTCTGTCAAACAGAGACAGGCATATCAGACACTTCAAGAAACTAATGTTGAATATTGTGTCATAGTGGAGTTTGCAGGCATTCTATTCTCCTGTCTATTCTTTGTATGTTCTTGATCTTTAATATTATTTTATTTACTACTTTTGAATTTCTTTAGTGGTTTTCTATGATGTTCTGGCCTTGTTTTCGGAAGAACAAAGCTAAGGGATACTACGATTATTAATGATCAAATTCTATTAAACTCAGACCATTTTCTTTGTTGAAATTAATGTATATTACTGTAGAACTAATTGTACTAAAATAACTGTACTACTGGAAAGTACAGACTGTAGAATTATTATATTTTGTGAATAATTATGATATTACTCAATAGTATGTTGACAAGTTGTTGTCAAATACTACAACACTTTATACAGAGTTCAAAGGACACATGATCTATATTTAGTAACAGGAACATAAATATTAATATTCATAGCTTGAGAGTTTCATTATAGACCACACATTAATTACAAGATACACCCCTGTCTCCTGCCACAACAGTTTTAGTTTAAAGAGACAGTAGATTCTTATTGCTAAGTTCTTACTATCACTATCCAGTTATCAAACATGTTAGATGGACTTGCAAGAAAAGTAAGTATGTTTTATATATTCATCTAATAAGTAGTCATAAATGTAAGTTTGTTTAGTTTCTTATCTCTTATTGTTCTCAAGTGCTTACAAATAGCTGCAATGTTTTTAGTTGTTTTAGAGCTCCACCTTTGCTTTATAAACAGTTTTAAACCTTTTTGTGAATATAATAGCCTCATATTGTTAATGCTATTTCTAATATTAATCTTCTGTGCCTAAATTCATAATTACAACTTGTGAGCTTATTATAACATTATAAGATTAACAAAATATTTATTTTTATAACAACAATTTGATGATGTCTTTCTATCTTGTAGCTTGCTCTACCGTTTGTCCTTCTCTCAGCAGTTGGTTGGGTGACCTATGCTGTTGGTTTTGGAATTCATAATTTTGAGTGAGTGTTCCTAAAGTAATTGTGTTGGTTTGTTTTCACTCTGAAAAACAATCATGCCACACTATACAAAGTTAATTGTCATACTACACAATATAAAGTTACTTTAACTTGTACTAAAAGATACTGTATAGCATGTATTTTAAGAGTGTATCATTTGAAAGTGCATACAACACCACACACAATGTTTTTGATAGTATTCACAATTACTATGAATTTAGTCAGCTCAAATTTAGCATTATCTCACATCATAATTACCAATTATGGAGTCAGATATAAATAAAATGTTATTGCATCACTTACTTGGAAAGGGTTTGGTTACATCAACCAAACATGACTATATCTAACAACATCTTTGATGTGTGCTAACATGATTGTGTAACAATTCATTTCAAAATATAGCACTCTTTTTATATAAACACACACTCTCAATTTATTTCTTGTTTAGATTAAAAGAAGATTTTGGTAAACCTGCTACAGATATCATATACTTCCAATTTTGGTGTTTTGGTATAGCAGCACTCCTATTATATGCTGTTACTATAACACATTTGTTCTGCGGAAATCCAATCACAATATTTCTCGTATCCAACAATTACTAATTATTATTAAAATAGTGAATAGATAAAGTTGTCAAACATTCAATAAAATGACTGACAGAAACTATAGCTACTAAACCACAATATCAATATAGTATACTGATCTATAGACATATACTTTATGTGTAGATGTGTGCATGTTTAACACGAGCTAGTCATAATAAAGTTGATATAAAGATATATATTTAATTGTTTAGCACTTCTTTGATCTATACAATAATGATATATGTCACTTTCTATTGTTGTCCTTAACGCATAATGTGTTATGTTCAGATCATGTTCTTTCAATGTTTCTTCTTTACCTGTGGTGGTGCTATCCTCTTTGGCAATGGAGATTATATCCGTATGAGTTGGAAAGAGAATAGGCAAGGTACATTGCATAGGGAAGAATATTATTGGGTCATCGAGTTTGCTGGTGCTGGAGTCTCCATACTCCTTTATGTAAGTTAATACTAATATTGTCCTAGTTCTTGATACTATTAGCTCTAAAATATAACTAAAATAAAATCTCATGATATTATAAAACAAACACGCTAAAGTAAAGCTTTGTGGACAGTAGTCCTAAAACTAAATGATTTTAGTCGTAATAGTTGCTCTAATAACATAATCTAATCATTACATTATGTGTGGGATTACTGTACATGATATTTCAGGAGTAATATCATAATAGCCTTTACATACTAAAATACACTACAGCCCTGCATTGAGTGCTATTATAGAGTGTAATATAATTACTGGTCATGTGTTCATTATCATTTACTAAACATTTGTACATTAAAATATTTTCCTAAGGCAGATTTAATTACTATCATTATCTTTTTATAGTGGGTCTCTTTGATGTTCTGGCCTTGTTTTCGTAAGAAGGAGGAGTTTGATGATGCATAAATAGTTTTTTAGCAGTTCATACACTACATCATATAACTCACTTACTGTCGTTGTACTAAGCCACACCCATTAATATATTATTAATTAGTAATCCTACATTAGTTTTAATACTATAAGTTGTAACAATGCAATTGTTAATTTAATAACATTGTTGTTTTATTACTTTATTGACTAAATCTGTTGAGACAGTAATTAACTCAAATTGTTTGTTAATTATAGCTCAAAATTAAAGGGCGATTTTAATTTAGAACATAAAAATAGGTTCAAATCGAACTATTATGATAATGCAAGAATATCAATTATTTGAACTTTGGTATACTAGCTGGGAACTATCGTATATTAGCTGAGAACTGTGGTTTAAAGTTTGTTCTATAGTGCAGATTTTATTTGTACAATTGATGCAGAATGATACGTCTATTATCACTACACACGTCATGAAGTTATTAAAACAGAAAAAACTATGAATCTCATTATTGTTATGGCAATTCTACAAAAGGAGGAAGTATAAAGTGGGCTGTCATTACCTATGTAAATTATGGCTGCCTGCTCTGAGTGTTGTAAACCTTCCCTCTTTTCTGATAAGAAAGAACTGAAAAGATTAAGAAGAAATTGGATCAATATTTTATTTGTGTCTTCTCTGACTGGTCTCTCTTATTTTATAATAATACCTTCTCTTTATCAGTTTGTAACTAGCTCAAAGACACCACAAGATTCTACAGTACATATCATATACTAATAAAATATTGTATATAACTATACTCTCATAGATACAACCTGGTCTAGGACTTAGTGATACGTGGTATCAAGCAATCATTAGTTTATCAAGTGCTGGAGAACTCCTTGGTGCTGTAATCTTTGGGATTATATCAAGATGGTTTCTTGTCAAACATCTCTTTCTTGTTGGACTGATGTCTGCATTTATTGGAGCTCTATTTTATGGCATAGGTAAATTTGGTTGGATGTTACTTATTGGTAAGTACTTAATATATTAAAGGACATGTTTAAATTATTGACTTAAAGGTCGTTTCTTAATTGGTCTTTATCAGGGTAGTCAGCTTGTATTGTGGAGGATATATATTGGAGAAAGCAGTGAGAAAGCCATTGCTATGTTGCCTCAGGAGAAGCAGGCTAAATCTACATTAAAATATACTAACTTCTTTTTGATATTTTTTGTTGGGTCAACATGTATAGCTCTTGGTCCTTGTAAGTAGAAAATCACCATGGCAACATCATAATGTATTACCTTTTAGCCTTGTCGGCAGTAGCTGCTCAATTTCCAGGCCTAGATCAGTTTCGTTGGCCTGGATGGTTTTTATGTGGTCATGCATTATTTCTATTTTTATTAACATTGTTCAATTTTAGAGAGAAAAAAGATGACATGAACAGAGAAGGAAAGTCATGTGCTCCAAAAAAGCTATTACTTCCCAAATATGTATCCTCTATTACAGCTGTATTTATTATAACAAACTGTCTAGATATTTCCTTAACACATGTTATAGTCTATGGCTTTTATTATTATAGCATTTATACTAGTGAATTCACAGTTAACTGTGTTAGAAACATTACAAAATCCAATACTTACTGATAATTTTGGTCTTGAGATCAAGTACTTGTCTTATATATTCATAGCAGTGACTGTCTTTTATTTTATTGCTAATTTAACTGTGTAAGTTCCTGTAATGTAGACAAACTATATGTATCTCTCTCTCTCTCTCTTTCTCACACACACACACAGATTTATTCTCCAGCAATGTCGTGTTGATAATCGTCTGATATGCCTTATAGCATTTTTCTTAAGTTTCACTGGTTCTACATTGATTGGAGACTGGCAGTCTATTTCAGGAGATCCCTGTAAACAATTAAAAGATATTTATCATTTCAATGGATCAGATATCACAGTTGATGCTAGCATTAAAACACTAGCATTGTCATGGCAACCTACCAATTCATGTCAAGTTATTAATATAGATATTGAACCCACTTTGATGTCATGTGACAACAATTGTCTGTCCAATGAATGTTATTGGCTTCGAGATATCTCAGCGACATTAACAACATCATCAAATTTTGTATGTACCCCCAATCTTATTAATACTGAACTGTTGTGTTATGGGATAAAAGATAATACATTTATCACATTAAAACCAAGTTCAATGATCTGGACTGACTTGATAAACTGGTTTGATGATAATGGGAGTGGTCAAGAGTTTAATACCACAGCATGTAATGGGACGTACAACCTTGCTCATCCACTCATCATGTTACAAGTGTTATCGGACTTTTCACAGTCATGTGACATATTGACTACATGTCTTGAACAAGAAGATACTGAGGAGAGTTGTAACGGACAATGTGATGTCACTAATGTCACTAGCTGTGTCTGTGAACTGTTTGGTTCTGAGTCAGAATATCAATGTTTCTGGAACCCTCATTCTCGTCTAACTGGTCGATATTGTAAACGATGTCGTAAGGCATGTCTCAGTAAAAAATCCTCACTTAATTTTGTTCAATTTTTGGTTGGAGTTTTCTTTCTTGGTTTTGGTTTTCCAATGTGTCGTATTGGATTGACTGTATTAGCATCAGATGCTTTAGGAAGAGAGTCTCAGGTAAGTAATATGATCATAGCTATGTCCATACACACTCACACACTATATCTCCACATGTTAGGGGTTTATAATGGCATTATTGATAACTGCAGGTTCAATTGCTAGATTTTGTTCTCCTATATGGGGTATGTTATCCCCACCTACTCTTTATATTAAGCAAAAGTTAATGATAATTATGTTTTCATTATTAGGAGATGCTACTTATTTAGCAGCTGATCATCGCACTTGGTTACCAATGAGTGTACTGAGTACATGTCAATTAATTGTTATTGTTTTTTTCCTCACGTTTTATCGGACGTACAAAATTAAAAGGGTATGGTATCAATGTTGCCATGGTGATTATCAAATAATATTTGATATATTTAGGATGTGGAAATCAGTTCAGCTAAATTATTTGAGGAAGAAGGAGAGGGGGAAAAGAGACGGTTATTGATTAATAATTGACTATAATTATTTTCAGCGTTGGGGGTGGGGCTCATATGATTAACAAACTATGAATATTAATATAATAATTATTATTACACGATGCAGCAATGCCAAATACTTGCTTCGAGTGTTGTAAATCTTCTCTCTTTTCTGATAAGAAAGAACTGAAAAGATTAAGAAGAAATTGGATCAATATTTTCCTTATGACCTCTCTGACTGGTCTCTCTTATTTTATAATAATACCTTCTCTTTACCAGTTTGTAACTAGTTCAAAGACTCCACAAGATTCTACAGTACGTACACATCATATACTAATAAAATATTGTATATAACTATATTCTCATAGATACAACCTGGTCTAGGACTTAGTGATACGTGGTATCAAGCAATCATTAGTTTATCAAGTGCTGGAGAACTCCTTGGTGCTGTAATCTTTGGGATTATATCAAGATGGTTTCTTGTCAAACATCTCTTTCTTGTTGGACTGATGTCTGCATTTACTGGAGCTCTATTTTATGGTATTGGTAAATTTGGTTGGATGTTACTTATTGGTAAGTACTTAATATATTAAAGGACATGTTTAAATTATTGACTTAAAGGTCGTTTCTTAATTGGTCTTTATCAGGGTAGTCAGCTTGTATTGTGGAGGACATATATTGGAGAAACTAGCGAGAAAGCCATTGCTATGTTACCTCATGAGAAGCAAGCTAGATCTACATTAAAATATACTAACTTCTTTTTTGCCTTTTCTGTTGGGACAACATCTGTAGCTCTTGGTCCTTGTAAGTAGAAAATTACCATGGCAACATCATAATGTATTACCTTTTAGCCTTGTCGGCAGTAGCTGCACAAATTCCAGGCCTGGATCAGTTCCGTTGGCCTGGATGGTTTTTATGTGCTCACTCATTGTTTCTATTTGTACTAACATTGTTCAATTTTAGAGAGAAAAAAGATGACATAAACAGAGAAGGAAAGTCATGTGCTCCAAAAAAGCTATTAGTTCCCAAATATGTATCCTCTATTACAACTGTGTATATTGTAACAAACTGTCTACATATTTCCTTAACACATACTATAGTCTATGGCTTTTATTATTATAGCATTTATACTAGTGAATTCACAGTTAGCAGTTATAGATACTTTACAAAATCCAATACTTGCTGATAATTTTGGTCTTGAGATCAAGTACTTGTCTTATATATTCATAGCAGTGACTGTCTTCTATTTTATTGCTAATTTAACTGTGTAAGTTCCTGTAATGTAGACAAACTATATGTATCTCTCTCTCTCTCTTTCACACACACACACACACACACATAGATTTATTCTCCAGCAATGTCATGTTGATAATCGTCTGATATGTCTTGTAGCATTTTTCTTAAGTTTCACTGGTTCTACATTACTAGGAGACTGGCAGTCTATTTCAGGAGATCCTTGTAGACAATTAAATGATATTTATCATTTCAATGGAACTGATATCACAGTTGATGCTAGCATTAAAACACTAGCATTGTCATGGCAACCTACCAATCCATGTCAAGTTATTAATATAGATATTGAACCCACTTTGATGTCATGTGACAACAATTGTCTGTCCAATGAATGTTATTGGCTTCGAGATATCTCATCAACATTAACAACATCATCAAATTTTGTATGTACCCCCGATCTTATTAATACTGAACTGTTGTGTTATGGGATAAAAGATAATACCTTTATCACATTAAAACTGAATTCAACGATCTGGACTGACTTGATAAACTGGTTTGATGATAATGGGAGTGGTCAAGAGTTTAATACCACAGCATGTAATGGGGCGAACAACCTTGCTCATCCACTCATCATGTTACAAGTGTTGTCAGACTTTTCACAGTCATGTGACATATTGACTACATGTCTTGAACAAGAAGATACTAAGGAGAGTTGTAATGGACAATGTGATGTCACTAATGTCACTAGCTGTGTCTGTGAACTGTTTGGTTCTGAGTCAGAATATCAATGTTTCTGGAACCCTCATTCTCGTCTAACTGGTCGATATTGTGAACGATGTCGTAAAGCATGTCTCAGTAAAAAACGTTCACTTAATTTTATTCAATTTTTGGCTGGGATCTTTCTTCTAGCCCCTGGCTTTCCAATGTGTCGTATCAGTTTGACTGTATTAGCATCAGATGCTTTAGGAAGAGAGTCACAGGTAAGTATTATGATCATAAGTATGTCTACACTGACAGTCTCTCTCTCTCTCTCTCTCTCTCTCTCTCTCTCTCTCTCACATATCCCTGCATAACCACACCCACACACATTAGGGTTTAATGATGGGTTTATTAGTAGCTTCTGGTTCAATTTCAAGGTTTCTTTCTCCTATTTGGGGTAAGTTAGCCCCACCTACTTATTATATTAACCTAATTTTACATTATTAGGAGATGCTACTTATTTAGCAGCTGATCATCGTACTTGGTTACCAATGAGTGTACTGAGTACATGTCAATTAATTGTTATTGTTTTTTTCCTAATATTATTTCGGACATATAAAATCAAGAAGGTATGTTATCAATGTTGCCATGGTGATTATCAGTGAGTAATTTAGGTTGTGCAAGTTAGTTCAGTTAATGGTAAACTAGAGACAGAAGTGGGTGGGGCAGATAATGTGGAATTGTTGATGTTTAGGGACACTAATGAAGATGAAGAGACCCAATTAATTGAAAAGGAAGGAAATGAAGACACTCAATTAATTGACAAGGAAGGAAGTGAGGAAGAGAACCAATTAATTGAGGAGGAAGGAGAAGAGGAAGCGAGACACTTGTTGGTTGATCAATAAAATTGGCTATATCATTATGTTATTATTATTGTTAGTTATTAATTATTATTTAATTATTTATTAATTATTAATAATT
The DNA here is from genome assembly GCA_963693285.1 of Xestospongia muta. Taxonomy (NCBI): domain Eukaryota; kingdom Metazoa; phylum Porifera; class Demospongiae; order Haplosclerida; family Petrosiidae; genus Xestospongia; species Xestospongia muta. Next base: position 340,775 of record OY848921.1, read on the forward strand.
AATTATTCAGTACAGTTATCACAGAATTTGGGGGTGGGGCTCGTATTAACTAGTAACTAAAAATGGCTGACTCACCTGTTGATGATCGTGACAAAAACGAGGAAGATGTCGACGAGAAAGACTCCCCTCAAAGTAAGTAAGTGATAAAATTGAGACATTAATTGTTTATTAATTTTCTGTTAGGCTCCTCCCCTTTGACACCTTTGGAATGGATCAAAATTCAAATGGAGATGGGAATCAAACCTGAAGAAGTCCTCCAAGATCTTGTAGGACCCAGACTACAGCTGGTAAGAAGTAGTTAAAATAATATAATATACTTCATTTCATTTAGCCTGTGGGGGCGGATGATATCTCCCTTTGGGAGGCAGTTTTGGAGTTAGTACTCCGCCCACCTTCTCGTCAGCCATTAGATCATGTAATGTCGTTAGACGACATTGTACGACTGATTCAAGAAAGTCAGAAAATAATTGTTTTATCTGGGGCAGGGGTAAGTCCCTATTGAACCTATAATTACGTAAATTAATTAATTAATATTAATTATATTTAGATCTCGGTATCCTGTGGTATTCCAGACTTTAGATCTCCTGAAGGTCTCTATTCTAAACTTGCTGTACAGTTTCCAGATCTACCTGATCCTCAGGCCATGTTTGATATTAGGTTTTTTGAACTTGATCCTAGACCATTCTTTAGTTTTGCTAAAGTGAGTTCTCTATATATCTCTCTCTCTCTCTAATTCATTATGTTTGTCTAGGAAATATTTCCAGGCAAATATCAACCCTCAGTGAGTCATCAATTTATTAAGGTCCTTGAGGAAAAAGGAAAATTATTACGAAATTATACTCAAAACATTGATACTCTAGAAAATACTGCTGGCATTGAACGTGTTGTTTATTGCCATGGTAACCAATACAACTATAAATGGGTGTGGTTATGAGTTCTTTGTTGGTACAGGTTCGTTTAGTTCAGCTACATGTCTTAATTGTAAACATAAAGTTAATATTGATGTTATTAAAGAAGAAATTATGAAAGAAGTGAGTCATGACAATCATAATATCAATGTCTTTATTACTTTATTAGGAGATACCATACTGTAGTCAATGTTTGAAGACACAGAATACAGAGGATGACGATAATGAAATAGGAATTATGAAACCTGATATTGTCTTTTTTGGGGAGGGGCTACCAGAATCATTTCATCAACAATTACAATTAGATAAAACAGAGGTATTTCATTATATATTTTCTCCTCTATATCATACTCTACTAACAGGCTGATCTCCTTATTGTTATTGGATCTTCTTTAAAAGTACGGCCTGTTTCTCTTATACCTGGTATAGTTATATTATCAACTCACATCTTTAAAACCACACCCCTTATTAGAAGTTCTACCAGCTCATATACCACAAGTGTTAATAAACCGAGAACCATTACAATATATACCTGGATTTGATGTACGGTTGCTAGGATACAGTGACATTATAGTAACTGAATTGTGCCGAAGATTAGGCAAAGAGTGGGTGGAATCAATAGGTCTTGAAGACCCAAAAGGTACTTTAGTATATAATGTGACTAATACTCATATAATATGACCAGTAGCAGCTGATGTAAGTTCTCCAGAATCTCGTGTCCATTTATTTGACGGAGGATTATGGACTCCTCCCTCTCCATCACTTAATGATAAAGGAAATAACTCGTGTACAACTATAAAGAAAAGATCTTCTAGTGATAGAGTAGATGGGTGTGGTCCTCCAATGACTAAAATGTCTAGAACTAGTGATGACGACAATGACACTAACACTGAATAAATCTCATGACTTTTTTATTATTTATTAAACTATCACACATTAATATTAATATTCTTCTGCTTGTATCACAGTAATATAATGAAATCATCAGAAATAGTTTTTCTTCAGTTTTCTCCCATAACTAATTGAAGAAATAAAACATAGTTTATGGATCCAGTTAGTAATGGATCTAATTCCTGTAATATATAGTAGAGATCTTCACGATTTAGTGTGACACCAAAAAATGATAAAATTTGACGAAACTCTTTGACAGTCACATGACCTGAGCCTTGTGGATCAAGTCTCATTAGCTGACGTCTTAAATGTGTCCATTGCTGTTGCAGCTAGGAGTGTAAGTAATGTCACAGTAATATAGTACTAAGTTACCTGTTTTTGAAGTTTTGTTTTGATTCCTGGGAGACCATGTTGAGGTGGAGATGTTACTGGCTGGTGCAGTTGAGGCAGAGTGACGGTTGGAGTTGGAGAATGGGAGAGAAGAGAAGCCAGGTCATTGCCAATTTTGTATATAGGTTGACGAGGGGTTAATCCCCTTATAAGGGATGTATAATTGACCATATTGGACATTGGGTCCTGGAACTGTTTTGTTAGCTTCAATAGTTCTCGATGAGTGAGTTGAGGGCAAAATGACAACAAAACATGTTGAAATATATCAGGATTAACTAGACCAGTGTGATTGGGATCATGACCTTGGAAATATGTTAGCAGTGAGCTTTGATTCAATGTTAGCTAAGGAAATATAAGTAACAATCATGTACATTTATTATAATGTCCTTACTACAGTCTTGAGGGTTTTTAATATCATATCACTGTCTCTGTCGAGATAACGTGACCTCATGTGATAATGAGTGTCAGTGAACTTGTGAGTTAGACCATCTATTATCAGATAAAACAGCAAGTCTCTCTATTGTACTTACTTTGTGGAGGAGGTGATGGCATTTTTGAAAAATGGCGTATAAGTTCTTGAGGATCTACTGATCCATCTTTATTCTTCAACAGTTTACTCCATAATAATTCGACTACAGCAAGAGTTGGATTAAATCCAAGTCTAGAACAATATGTTATGTGAAATAAAATGATGTCTTATATCAAACCTGAAGAGAAGTTGTTGGAAAATATCACGAGTTAATCTATCATTGTTGATTGGATCAAGTGTTTCAAATGATAGTACAATTAACCCTGGAGTAGATCTACATAATCTACCCAATTCTATAGACACCTATATAACACAGAAATAACATGATTATAACACAGTAATAACATGATTATAACACAGTAATAACATGATTATAACACAGTAATAATATGATTATAACACAGCAATAACATGATTATAACACAGCAATAACATGATTATAACACAGCAATAACATGATTATAACACAGCAATAACATGATTATAACACAGCAATAATATGGTACATATTATATTTTATCAACTACCTGCTTTGCATTCTCTTTGATATGTTCTCCATCCTCCATTGTGGTAGCATCTCTGTCATTATCACTTGAAGGAAGCTTGTTGGTTTGAGATGGAGGACCATCAAAGAGGGCAAGAAACTTTGGATAAACTATTAAACCGACATCTTTATCTTCTAATTTGTCTGTTAACAATTCTAGTGTTTCATATGATGATGATGGAGGGAGAAACTCCTTGACAATATTCAAGAATTTATCTCTTGAAATGTACCCACGTCCTTTTGGATCATGTGACCTGCATGTGACCTGATAAGTAGAAGGAGTTGTAACGTGAGTAGATTACCTAAGTTGTGATACAAGTTTCAAGAAATCTCCATGGAGAGTACAGACCAAAGTCGCTTCAGCATCAGGTGTGGAAACACATCCCCTACCATAATCTGAGGATCTAAATCTACCATTAAAAAAATTAACTAAAATAATTCAAATATAACTGTACTCTTGAGTTGTATCAGTTAATACACTGTGGGTGAGTCCTCCGGGAGATGTTGAGGAGAGCATAGAAATTAACATGTGATAATCGATCATACCAACTGGGTCATATCCCATTCTACTTAACATATGGTCACATTGTTCTTGAGTTAGTCGTACTCCAAGATTGAGAAGACAAGACTGGACTTGACTACTTGTTAGCTGAGATATAAAACAAATAATAATAATGCTATTGTTGTATTTATATAGTAAAAATAGACCTTTCCTGAATTGGTTGTATCTTTCTCAATGAAAGCATTTGATAACAAAGTGATTTTATTTTTTAATGAATTTTCTGGTAGCATAGTATCCACTGGAACTGGACTTTCAGGTTTATCATAACTTGTTTGACTGGAAAAACCTGTTAAAATCCAATATTAAATAAAATTTAACTTGTCATTTCATTACCAAAGTGTATATTAGGACGACTGATTTGGACACCTAACTTAACCAATAGTTGTTGTCCAGTAATATATCCTTTACCAGTAGGATCATATCTATTATCATAATATTATATGAGTTATCAGTACATTAGCTGACATACTTGACCCATAGCTTCTGATATTGCTCATCATTAAGTGGTAGACATAATGTTGAGAGAATGTTCCTAAACTCAATATTATCTAGTTGTCCTTCAAGTCCTCTCCAACGAGGAAGAAAATCGGATAGACTATGAATACTAATAAAAGAGAAATTATCTTTTAATGTCACTAACTCCAATTTTTTCTTACCATTGTTGAGCTCTGGCTACTAGCATTGAGTGTACATAGTCTGCAGTCAAGTGACGAGGTCCATGGTTTGTGACTCGATCTAACCAGTGAGGCTCACGACTTGGAGCAACACGAAATTGACTGTAGAACTCATTGAAAGAGATAACCTTTTTATCACAAAAGTTCAGTCTACAAAATACACACAAGTACTTTTAATATAACGTAGTTAACACATACTTCTGTAACAATTCTGTATATTGTAAGTGACTGATTCCCGACAACATGTTACATAATATTCGATAGAGAGCTTCACGAGTTACATTTCCTTTTCGTTCAGGATCAAAAGCAATGAAGGTATTTCGCATTGTAAAAAATCCATTTCCTCTAAGTTTATCAGATATAACATCTAACAGCTATAACACAGTAATAGTTTATTATAATATTCAATAATTATTTACTTCATCAAGTGATAGTTTTATAGCAGATTGTGGCCGTTTGAATCGTATATTGGTTGGAACAGATAATGGCCGAACTAAACAAAAGAAAAACTGCATAATCAAAAGGATTTGATGAATGCATGTACCTCTCTTCTTATTTGCAGGTGATATTTTCTCCTTTACATTGCAGTGTAGCTCATCATTGTTAGGAGGTACAAGTGTTTTTCCAGTTAATTTCAATAGCCCTATATCGGTATTTGCACGGCGATGCGCTGGATGAATGATCTGGGGAAGCTTTACTTTAGCTCCTGCAGCCATTGTACTTGCAAGTCAGTAGTAATAGGTGTCAAGGGATCAGTGACACCTAGAGGTCTACAATCTATGAATATCATTAAACACGATAATTAAAAATAATTATTAATCGTTCATGAATAATTAATTATTGGGTATAAAAAAATATATGACGTCATGAAAGTAAAAACAGATTATTGCTGTGGCCACCAATCTGGTTTAAACCAGTTGAGAACTATTTTCTCACTGTCAGCATCAACATACAGTGGTTCTCCATCTTTTCTATAATACAACAAATAATATTCAACAAATAACTCGATACATTACAACTTACAAGTCTGGTAAGCGTAATATTCCTATAGCATGGTTGTCATAGCAACCCAATATCTTCCCCACAGTTTTACCAGAAGACAGAGTCACACGAGTACCCCATGACATAGAGGAACTAGGTCTAAATAAAATGAAGTTAACTCAATAAACTGTAAGTGTCTTGGTACAAGTCCCCTCACTTTAGTGTGATACACAGTAAAGTAAGTAGACTTGATATATACATACCTGTTCTCTAAGGTAAGAGGTACTAGTCTCTTACGTATTACACCTGTATGGTGAGTTCGCGATGTCAACTCTTGTCCTAGATAACATCCCTTGTTAAAACTAACTAAAAATGATGTGATAGGTTGTCATTATGATATAAGGAGACCTTCATACCTCCATTCATAAAATCAAGGTTTACTTCAAATGGTAGGCATTGTCCTGGAGGTAGTTCTTCTGTACTCTCGGCTATACCACACTTCATTCGATGAATGTGGTACTCTTTAATTGTAGAGGCATCAGATGATAATGATGTTTGTGAGAGAATACGATCACCTAACTGGCTAATGAATGGATTAAATTGATACATAGATTGTTCTATGGATGCATAACATACCTTGTTCTGGGATCAGTAATGCGTAAAATGCCTTGTGTAGTGACGTCTTCCTGGTTGCTAGGCAACACTGCATGCACAGTAGTATTGGTTAATGGCTGAATATCTACCTATCTAAAACAGTAACAAAAGGTCATATAAAAGCCACACCCACTTTAGATCTGAGAGTGTATCTCTTCAAGTGTTGTATAATGTCATTAGTGGCCCCTTTGTCTGACTCCACCCACAATCTACCACGTCCAACATGATAAACAATGATGTCATACAGCACTCGACCTTGGGGGTTAAGAAACGTACTGTATTGTACAAGTCGAGTTGGATTTAAGACATCAGCTGTTGTCAGTCCTTGAAGAAAACCTGGGCCATCAACACCAGTGATCTCAAAAAGGGAACGGTGATGTAATGGTATGGGAACATCCCTACGAGTTGAAGTGGAAACAGAACGTCTCCAATATCTATAAATCCAAAGACGAAGATAATAAGGTAAGTATGAAAAGCAAAAAGTGGCTACATCACATAATCGACTTGATGAGTTCAACGTACCTCAGAATCGTTCTTTGCAACATACTAAAGTAGGCGTGGCTCAGTTATCAATAATTATTAAATTTTAATAGAACAATTAAACATAAATTAATACATCGAGTTTATGAGCTAAAGTTTGTCAATAACTACTAATTAACTAGCAGCTCTCATCTGTTTCAAAGATGCCACACATTGAGGAATACTCTCATCCTAAAAACAAGATAATAATCATCAATTTCAAAAGAGTTAAAATTAAACACACCTCTTTGCTAAGCAGAGCTTGACGCACACTATCTTCGAGCCAAGAAACAAGATGACGTTGTTCAAATTGTTTATGTAACTGCTCCAGTTGTAATTGGTATTCTAATCTACGTTTCACTTCAACTTGTGCTGTGTTAAGTCGCCGACGATACTCTTCCTCTCTTGTCATTTCAGATTCATCCTTTAAATATAAAAGTTAATAACAAAGAAGTCAACACACTTAAACAAACCTTCAAAATATCAAAAATTTCATTACGACACGATAGAACATTTTCAACATTTTCTTCAGTAGAAATATCCTTCTCTAGTTGAGCAATAGATGCATTTTTAGATGCATTCAACGTCTCCAGAATATTCTATGGAATATCTTAACATTTATAAACAATTAAACTCTGCCTACCTGTGCTCTGTTGTCCAAATAATCTGCTGTTGGTTTTCCTAATTTCTTTACAAACCAATAAATCACACCAAAAATTGATGCCGCAATAATGGTCTATGTATAATGATGTCATTATGACATATGAATTATAAAACGTACCTCGGCATGTATTATTAATAACTCTTTTGAAAACAGTGTTGCTGCCAAACCAACTCCTAAAACCAGCTTACCAGTTTCTCCTGTTTTTTCTTTTAAAAGTGCTAAGACTCCTAAAATAAATACACTTATCAATAGAATTCTTTATTGACCTTCTTACCAGGGAAGGGTGGTTTAGATGGAGATTGCTCGCTCGTGGTGCTAGCAGGTCTCAAAGCAATTAGTGATGATGCTAAAATATAAGAAAGCACTCAGATAATGTAGAAAAATCCAGTAACTTACTAACAGGCCGCTTAAAACGAGCAGCAGATACTAACAACCTAGACGCCATTTTGTTACTATTTTACGGATGTAAACGGAAACATTCCAAATCTTTGCAATAGTTTTAGAATCTTTCCGTTTATTTCCGTAAATGACATGATAGGCTAAGCGCTGCTCCGTATACTATCACCAGATACAAATTGAACAATCATGAATAAGATACAACACTTAAAGGGATTAAATAATATAATAATTTAAAAGAAACATTTAGTAAATGATGATCATAACTTAATACATTATCAAATTGTTGTCAAAAATTTAGTATCGCGGTGGATGTGTTGGACGCACACGTGGAGGAGGACGACCAAAGTGAGGATTATATCGTCCATAATCTAATGTAGTATTATTATTTTGAAGATGATGAATGAATTCATTGAAATTAGGCACTCCAGTACCATCTAGATTTGTGTAAGGTCGAGGTAGATTAGAATGTAACCCATCCGAGTGTACAGGGTCATAGTATAGTCTCCTCGGCACAGAAAAGTCTCTCATTCCTCTTGGAAAGTTTAAGAACATATGATGAGATCCTGGGTGATGGAATCGAGGTAAAGGTAGTGATGGCCTGTTAGTTGGATAGTGATAACGTTGCGGCCCAGGTGGTGGCCCATAACGGTAGTAATCGTTATGAACTCTCTCAATGAAACGAGGGTTTGAACTAGTATCATGTTGTGGAAGGAACTGAGGTAAAGGTCCAGGAGGAGTACTAGGATTAGGCGGTCTGTTAATTAAGGTTTGTCTTTGAAGGACTGCTCGGTTACTATCGCTCATTTGTGGAGAGTTAGATTGATCTGAAGAAGAGGAAAGAATATTTGGTGATCTTGTACTGTCATTTGTACCCAGCGAAGAAGGTTGTGAAAATGTAACAGGAGGTGGGAAAGGAGGTGGGATTGGTGCAGGTAAGGAAGGAGACCCAAGCAAGACAGGACGAACAGAAGGAGGTAAGGGAGGACAAGGATTAGAAGGAGGAGCAGACATAGGAAGAATAGAAGCAGGTGATGTAGGTGCATGAGATAAAGTAGAAGGAAAATACATCGACTTAGGTGGCGTAGAGATGGACTGAGGAAGAGGAGGAGGCGTAGACATGGGCTGAGGAATAGGAGGTGGCGTAGACATGGACTGAGGAATAGGAGGTGGCGTAGACATGGGCTGAGGAATAGGAGGTGGCGTAGACATGGACTGAGGAATAGGAGGTGGCGTAGACATGGACTGAGGAATAGGAGGTGGCGTAGACATGGACTGAGGAATAGGAGGTGGCGTAGACATGGGCCGAGGAATAGGAGGAGGCGTAGACGTGGACCGAGGAATAGGAGGAGGCGTAGACATGGGCTGAGGAATTGGAGGAGGTATATACAAGGATCGAGAAATGGGAGAGGTAATGGGATGAGGAGTGGAAATGGATTGATGAAGAGGAGAATAAGGATAGGGAATAGGAGGGACAACAGGCTGGGAAAAGAAAGTAGAAGTAGGTTGAGAAAGAGGAGGAGGGGCAACAGACTGAGGAGGAGGAGGAACAGGTGGAAGAGGAGGAGGAGAAGCAGGTAAATAAGAAGGAGGGGGAGAAGCAGGCAGGGGAGGAGGGAGAGGAGGAGGGAGAGGTGGTGAAGACACAGGCAAAGGAGGAGGAAGGGGTGGAGATTCAGGTAAAGGTGGGGGAGTAGGAGGTAGAGGAGGAGGGGTCGTGGATACAAGGGGAAAGGAAAGACAACCTTGCTGCATGGGTGAGGAAACAGGAGAAAAATGGAATGAAAAAGGGGTTACTATGGAAACACTACTCTCTTCAGATAGCTTGGGAAGAGAATGTTCCTGTGTACAATCCATTTTGGTGTTTGAACAAGTCTCCAGCTGAATACTCTCTAAACAAGTCTCATCAGATTTCTCCTCCTGTAAAATGTCTATGGAAGTTTCCTCTTGAATACTGTTTATAGTACAAGTATCCATTTGAATGCTCTCTACAGCAGTCTCCTCTTGATTATTGTCTGCATAGGTTTCCACTTGTAAATTGTCTGCACAAGTCTCCACATGATGAGTGTCATTTAATTTTCTGGTTCTCCACATTTTCTGTATAGTAACTGCAGCTTTCCTTGTATTCAAATATGTCTGACGATCTTGTCTGACTTGACGTTTAGCTCTGAACAGTCGTTGTATAATAACTGCAGCTTTCCTTGTATTCAAATAGATCTGACGATCTTGTTTGACTCGACATTTAGCTCTGAATAGTTGTTGCATCGTAATTGCAACTTGCTTTGTATTCAAATATGTCTGACGATCTTGTTTGCCTTGACGTTTAGCTCTGAATAGTTGTTGTATAATAAATGCAGCTTTCCTCGTATTCAAATAGATCTGACGATCTTGTTTGCCTTGATGTTTAGCTCTGAACAGTCGTTGTATAATAACTGCAGCTTTCCTTGTATTCAAATAGATCTGACGATCTTGTTTGACTCGACGTTTAGCTCTGAATAGTTGTTGCATCGTAATTGCAACTTGCCTTGTATTCAAATACGTCTGACGATCTTGTTTGCCTTGACGTTTAGCTCTGAATAGTTGTTGTATACTAATTGCAGCTTGTAATAATTTCCGACTGCTCAATCTAGTACTGTATCTTCGTGTCTGTTGAAACTGTCTCCTTGTTCTAGTTTGTTTACCTGTCTTTTTCTTTTTTGATGAAGCTTGTTGAAGAGCTCTAACTTTATGCAGAGAACGATATCTTTGCTGAATAAACAGAGTTGCTTTCTTTAGTCGTACAAACCTACTTCTACAAACATGACTTCTGTAAGTGGCTTGTATAAGTGTTGCTGCTCGCTGTTGTTGATTCATTCTCATATTATTTTCATGATGAACAGACTGTGAAACATTAGCAGAATGCATTTTCTGCTTCAGTGTATTACGATATCTGTAACCACGGTAACAAGCTTGGATTCGAGTAGCAGCAAGACCCTGTTCCTTTATCATACATCTTACTTGGTAGCCTCTGTATACCCTCTGAATTGTCAGGGTAGCCTGCTTTAACTTCATGTACTGTTTTCTCTTTAAAAAGCATCGAACAGAACTCTGTATGTGGATAGCAGCAACTTGTTGCATACCGATATTTCTCCTGACAATATGACCACGATATAAAGCTTGACATTTGATTACAGCAGTCCTAAGATCATAATAGGACTGTCTCATTTTGTAACCTCGATAGATTGACTGAAACTTGACCACACCTACTTCAAGTTGTTGATAATCCTCCCTCAAATTGTACCCATGATCCAAGGCCTGACATTTGATCACACTCTTTCTTAGTTGTTTGTACTTTTGTCGTATTTTGTACCCTCGACAATAGGATTGAAGACTGACCACAACCGCTTTCAATCTTAAATATTTTTGTCTTGTTCTATATCCTCTGTACATAGACTGGATCTTGATTACAACTAATCGTAACTTGTTGTACCACTGTCGCCACTTGTAGCCTCTAAATAATGATTGAGCTTTGACCACACCCACTTTCAGACGCCAATACTGCTGTCTCTCTTTATAACCTCGGCATAAAGCCTGGCATTTAACCACACCTACTTTTAGTTGTTGACAGTTTTTCCTAATCCTGTGAGCTCGATAGTGAGATTGACATTTGACAACACCTCTTTTAAGATGACAATACCATTGTCTTGTTTTATACCCTCGGTATAAGGCTTGAAATTTGACCACGCCCACCTTTAAGGACTGATAAGACTGCCTTGTTCTGTATGATCTGTAAAGAGCTTGTAATTGGATTACACCAACTTTCAGAGCAACATAGGCTTTTCTTATCTTGTACCCTCGATATAGAGCTTGGAATTTGACCACACCCAGTTTTAATATTAAGAACTGACATCTAGTTCTGTGGCCTTTGTAAAGAGACTGCAATTTGACCACACCTACTCTAACACGTTGGTACCATTGTTTCACTAAAACACCACGTGCCCATCGCTGCAATAACAAGATAGAAGAATAGATGTTTCGGTATCTTTGACGAGCCAAGTGTCCTCTACAATATTGCTGTAATATAATCATCGAGTTAGTCAAACTAAGATAGCACCTTCTTGTCCGACACATTCTGAAATATGACTGTAACATTACAGCACTTTGTTTCTTAGACTTAAATAGTCTTTGAACAGACCACATCCTCCAATTAGATTGTATCTTGATTGCAGCATTACATAGACACTGATATCGTTTATAACACAAAAATCCTCTTACTCTTGCCTGTATAGTAACTGCAGCTTTGACCATTTCCTGAGATTCATCATTAGGAAATTCTAATCTCATTCGTTTGGCCTTAGTCATATGATCATCACATGACACGAGAGGAAAATTGGTCATACGAGAGAAATGACCATAAGCTTCTACACATTCTTGAGAGGCACTATCCTGTGCAGCTGGAGTTAAATAATCAGTTTCAGTAAAGTAACTACTAATGGGTGTGGCTAAAAGGGTGGAGTTTTCTAAAGCTTCAATGTCATCAGATTCGGAGTGGCTTGAGGTTGATAAACAGAGCTGTAATCCAATCCGAGCTCCACCTTTTTCTGAAAGACTAGAGGAATCGTCATGGTGACTATCAGAATCAGATTCCATTATAGGACTAGATATATCTGCTGTGATAGGAGAATTACAATACAATCCAGGAGAGTGAGGATAATTATCGTCAGCTATTTCATTATAAGATCTAACCTCCGATACAATTATAGATGGAATGGGTGTGGCCTCAAAGTGAAGTGTGTCATCGTGATTCTCATCTTTTTTCATTAAAACTGGAGAAGATGAAGAACTTCTGTGTTCACAAAAATGGCTATTATTAGGACTGGTCACAGCAGGTTCTTGTTCAAGAGATACATCAGTGCATACCTCAGGAGACTTTAACAGTGATATGAGTTCTCCAGAATTATCCATATGTGAGTCCAGAGACTCCAGAATAGGTTCCGTCAAGGGTAATAAGCCATCAGCTGAATGTTCTTCAGGAGACTGTGGGTGTGGTTCAACATTTTCTCTAGCAGTTTTCCATTTTACAGAATTTAATGGCTTTCTAGTTGTCTCTGATGAGTCATCTTTAAGAGATACCATCTCATTCTTGTCTCCTGTTTTTTGAATAGAAGAGATGATATTCAACACTTCAGTACGAGGAATAGAACTCAAGTCCTCACACTGAGAGTTCTCCAAATTCGATGTGTTGTCTATTGTAGAATTTATCCCAATTGCCTGAGTCTTGTTAGTATTGTTTGTAATCTCAGGTTCATGATCAGATAATACATGGGAATCAGTCTGTAATACATGGGAATCAGTCTGTATTGTTAATGAAATAGTCTCAGTATTATGAGACAATGTAACATTGGAATCAGCCTTGGATCTACAATTTTTTGCTGATACTCTATTATCTTTGGACTGGGTCTCTGTCTTACTCATAGGGGAATGAGCCTTTACTTCAGGTGGAAATACATCTCCATACGATTCATGTGATAAGAGTAGAGGATCTTCGGGAGGTAACAGGAACATACCTAGTAGCTCTAATGAAGATGTAGGTTCTCTTGGGTCTTCAGCAGATGGGGGCAGATAAGATAATGGTGGTTGTCCAAGAGGTGCAGAAGGATATAATGGTGGTTTTTCCGAAGGAAGTAAGTGTGTTTCTGCTGGAAGTGCAGGAGGAGGATCTTTATGAGATATGGGTGGTTCTCCCGGAGGTGTAGGAGGAGGCTCTTCAGGAGGTAAGGGTGGTTCTCCCGGAGGTGTAGGAGGAGGCTCTTCAGGAGGTAAGGGTGGTTCTCCTGGAGGTGCAGGAGGAGGATCGTCAGGAGGTAAGGGTGGTTCCTCTGGCAATGTAAGAGTTGTCATAGACTCATTTAATTCACCCATTATTTCTGATGTATCTGAACTTGATGTGCTGCTTGTTGATCTCTTACGTATACGTTGTGTCATGATATGAAGTTGAGCTCTCTCTCGTAACTTCCGTAAATCAATAGAAATTGAGGAATTATTGTTATGATTAGATAGCTTATCAGTTGTACATGGTGTTTCTGGATAACATTGGGACTCTGGTTTGGTAATATTTGAGGTATCTTGAGTGATACAATCCATTACAGGAATACTTTGATGTGTTGTTGTAGCAACTAGTGGAGCTGTAGCAGCAGCATCTTCATTTGACGTAAAACCTGGATTTGTTGCCATGGCAACATGAGGTGTTGTGGGAACCTGATGCAACATCTCTTGCATTAGATTGACATTTTTGTTCTGAGAAATTTTCTTGGCTCTAACTTTGGCTAAAATTTCGGCAGCTGTCAAGTGATACTTCTTTGTAGAAAGAACAGTAAGACCATACCTACTACTAAGTCGACGAGGAACAGCAACTGGTGAGGAAGAAATGGATCGTCTAGTTGGAGAGGGAGGACGAGGATTAGACAGCATGAGAGGAGGTAATGAGTGGGAACGTTGTTGTTCCTCCTCTGGGGACAATGACTGTGGAGTTAGTGGAGAAGGCAATATGAAGGATTTCACTAAAGGTTGGTGATCTTTCTTGGTTCTCTTACTAGAAGATTCATCAATAGAATCACCATTAGTACTACGAGACTTAGTACTAGGTTGTGTTTTGTCATTGATAGTAGACAATGAGCGAGGTCTCTTAATAGATTGACTGGTACTATCTGGTAAAGGGGTAGAGTCAAGAGGAATTGAATAATCCGGGGGTAATGAGGGCCCATATAGTGTATCCTCTGTGTTAGGTATTATATCTTTAGCTTCAAAAGAGGAACCTGTGTCAGGTATTGGTGATTCACTGGTTACCATAGCAACTCCTTCATCAATCGATACAGGCCCACCTGGATGATGTGGATGCATGTCATCATTAGTACATATGGGTGTGGCTTTATTCGTATCTGGTGTTACCTCTTCGATAATAAGTGATATGGTATTAGGGGATATAGTCGGTTCAATTGGGTGATCATTATGAATACATGAGGTTTCATTGGCATTAGTCATTAATGATAGGGTCCCATTAGGAGATATAACTGGATCAGTATTACACTGGTTCTCATTAGGAGTGGGTGTAGTTTGATCAGTACTACTGAAGTACTCATTTTGAGTGGGTGTAACTGGATCAAGACCACTGAGATACTTATTGGGAGTAGGTGTGGTTTGATCAGTCCTACTGTAGTACTCATTTTGAGTAGGTGTAACTGGATCAAGACCATTAAGATACTTATTGGGAGTAGGTGTGGTTTGATCAGTATTACCCAAGTACTCATTGGAAGTAGGTGTAATTGGATCAATACCAATAAGATACTCGTTAGGAATGGGTGTGGTTTGATCTGTAGGGGTTGTCTGATCAATATTGTCAGAATTGTTTTCATGTGAGGGTGTTACAGGATCAGTACCACTGAGGTACTCATTAGAAGGGGGTGTGGTTTGATCATAACCACCTCCATTGGCAACTTCTTTCTTCTGACGAGGTATATTAGTGACAATATCATTAGGAGAAGGTGTGGTCTGACTGGCTAAAGACTGATCACTCCAATTCCCCTCGCTAATATTAGAACACCCAGACAAAGGAGAGTCTGTCATCATCCCTTCATCCTCAATCTCCTCAAAGATACCAACATGGGCATTGAGTTTTCTCTCTAACCAAGAAGCCGTATTGTTGACCACAGCATCCAACATAGGCCACTCCTCTTCTGTGACAATGGAAAGAAGATTTAAAAGACTTGGATGTTCCACTTCTTCAGTTTGAGCTTTGACATGTGCCACTTTAATTACAGTTTGAGTGTGGGCGGGTTTAGTGGGTGTGACAAAATTAGTTTGCACTAAAGAGTTAGCCGTCTCTTTCATGACAGTCTGGGTAGAGCGGTTGCGCAATCTTGGATACGTTTGAGACGAGCTATTGTTCAGTTTTGGTTGGCATTGAACACTTTTCTTTATCATCTCTGGAACAGCTTGAACGGATTGATTTTTCTTGTTTGGTTGAATAGGGGATTTGATAGGAGATGGTGAACGACTGTAGTGTTTGCTATGAGATCTGCGAGGAGATCGTGATGGTGATCGAGAACGAGATCGCGAGTGAGACAGAGAACGTGATGGTGAATGTGAACGAGAATATGATCTGGATCTTGTGCTGTGTCGAAAAGCTAAAGATTTTTGGAAAAGCTCACCAGCTTGTAAAATAGATGAGATTTCATGAAACTCATTTGGTGGCAAAGGACGTCTCAAATGAGAGGGTCCTCCCCACTGTGGATGTTGTGGTGGATGTCTAGGATAAGGAGAATAAGCAGGTGGTCCTGGCAATATTTCTGTTTGATAAGGGTTCTGGTAAAGATGAGGATGAGGTAAATGTGGCTGAGGTGGAGGAAGCATAGCAGAAGGATGAGGGTGGAGAGCGGGAGGAGGAACTCCACCCACCACTGGAGGTGGATAAACAGACAAGTGATAATCAGGTACCACGGCAGTAGGTGGAGGAGAGGGCGTAGGAAGGAACATGGATACTGAAGATCCTTGTTTGACAATTGTGTGAGGTTTAGTACTCACTACTTTTGGTCCTGTTTGGTTTGTTGGTGTTAACGACTCAGTAGTAACAGCTGTTACTGTGTTAGCTTTATTGACAGATGTACTGGATACACTTCCTTTTCCTTTAGGAGAAGATTTCCTTAGCTCTTTGTGACAAGCCTTATAAGCTAAAATCCTTAGAGCAGGGACACTGCTGGTACCAGATGTAGAGGGTGAGGTACTCAATTGTCTAGCTGTGTTGTTAGGTCGAGACACTGAAGTCACATGACTTGACTGGTTATCAAGTGACCTATGTTGGAGTTCAGGGTCAATATTTTCTTTCTTAATGTCTTCATCATCGTTAGTTCTTCTCCTCTTTTTATACTCTGCCAGGCTCACCCTTCGAGATGGTTTATCCAATGCAACAGGCTCCTCCTTGGAGTGGACGTGGCCAGCTAAACTTGTGTCAGACTCTATAGGCTCATAAACAATAGAAATACGACTGGTTGGAGACACAAGACCATCTGAATGGACCTCCTGTCCTGATTCGTTACAGACAACTACCATACCTTCATCAACATCACCTGTACTAACAATAATGAGATCATTGTCGTTCATTTCCACCTCATTAGTCGAGTCTACTAAAGGAACATCCCCTCCACCATGTGTAGTATCAGGTTGAGATGAGTCTGCTTCAGCAATGTTAGGTATGGCCTATGAATAAAAGAGGGATTAATTAAACTGGTTGAACTAATTACACTTACTTGCGTCACACAATGTATGGGGATAGGTTCTTCATCAGTCAAACCACAGCTTTCTTCGGCAACTATAAATATAAAGTAATAAATTCCTCTACTTATAATTAGAAATACTAACTATACTCAACTCCTGGGACACATAACACTTCCACATAATCAGTATCTTCTAAAATAGATTCAGATAGTTTCATCTTTTTAATGAAATCATCAGCCTTGGCTGCCGCAACACGACGTTTCCTTGTACTGCCCTCTACAAGAGGATAACAATTAATGACAGCCTTACTAGTAGCTTTGAAATATAATAAATTATTCTTTGTGTGTGTGGGAGGCATTAATTTACCTGGTACAGCTGCAGCCTTGTCTATTGTTGAATGCAGAATTGGTTGGTCATTGTTATGATCAGTCTGAATGTTTGTGGGTTGAGTTGTAGTGTAATCTAGTAACAAAATCAGTTTGTACAAGTTTAAAATACAAATCAATAAGACACAAATAGGTTTAGTAATGTCTACTGTAACCCAATACTCAATGGTTATGTGACTTATACCACCTACATACCTACCTATATTACATTGTTACTTACCATCAACTGAATGTACTGATGTATCAGGAGATTCTTGGCCTTCATCAATCACTGGTACATCTGATTAACGACTCTAATGATTACATCATAATTACATCAATAAACAGTACCTGAGATTGGGTTATCCGATTTGAGTCTCTTGACAAACAAGGCGTGTAACATATGAGGATATGCTTCTGTTGTGATACCTGGGCAAGGAAATAATTAATAATAAATACTTTATTTGCCTAGTCTCATTTCAAAATCTACATACTTGTAGGTTTAGGTATGAGGCTAGTGTGTATAGAATAGGATCCTTACCTAAATCTATAGTCAATGTTGATGTTGGAAGTAGAAATACTTTAAGATTGTCATCAACAGATGGATGAACCACACCAGCCTATAGTATATAGAGTTAAAATATCAATGGTATCTTCATTTTTAGCTTACCCATTGCTGTAATTTCAAGTACTCAACTGTCTTCCACACGTTTTTACTTTTATCATTTTTAGCTCTTAACTCACAGTACGTCAACAAGTAGTCTTGCATCCTCACTAATAATATATAATGTATAATACTACAATATGTCTGTATTGATATATTGAACCTATGCCTGGTTTAGAACGTGCAGGCAAGTCTTCAAATAGACGACCCTGAAACTTGGTCTTGACACGTGAAAATGATATTCTGTTTTTCAAGTTGAGATCAAATCCTCTAAAATTAAAATGACTGTTTCAACGATTAGTACAATGTTTAGATAACTAACAATTTGAATGGAAACTTAGTTTCGTCATCTGAGAACCATACAATCTCAACTTCAGAGAGAAAGGTACTTTTATTATTCAATGTAGTCACACCAACAACGACTCCATTCTTGTGAAGAGCTATATAAAATGGCTACTCACCAAGAACGTCTTTACACAATAAATACCTCTAATATCTTGTAAGGACAGCTCCTGAGCGAGGAAGTTAAAGAGAAAAGGTTACTAACTACACTATCAGAGACTTACCTCTTGAGAACACATCTCTAACACCTTTTTCTTCCACCCCTATTGAACAAAATGTCTTCTATATTAATTACAGATAACATGTTATCCCATGTGGTACGCGGGGGCACTTAAAATTGCCACCCTAAACTGTACGTAATTACAAAATGCACACACGGGGTCATGCGGACTACCTCAAATTTTACTACTCAACCGTACAAAAATTAATAACAATTAATATAATTTGAAATGTCCTGTCAACTGATCAATGACTCCAGCAGGTCCTAATAATATGGAATACAACATAAGTATTACCACAATAAATTTCACCTGGTCCCACACAGATTACAGTCTCAGACCCAGGAGCAATTTGAGTACGGCCAGCATCTCTTACCAAATGAGTATTCACTCCTAATTCATTAGCTTCACGTATAACCTGTATACTAGAAATATACTAATAATATCCTGACTTCTATGGGACTTACAATGCTTCTTCGTCAGGTGCTTTAACAACTACCTTCATTTGACCTCCACGTTCCCAATTTTTTAGCAACTATAAATACATAAAAAATATCATATCATATGTAACACTAAATACACCCTCACAAAACACACACCTCATTATTAGTTCTCAGCATTTGTTTATAGCTTCCCACGGCAGCATGACCAACCTAGGTTATATACACACAATAATTAAGAGGGTTATGTGTTGCTATGGCAACCTGAGCAGCCACTTTTCCTTTGCCCATTTTTAGGTCATTTCTTACAACAAATACCATTTTGTAATCTCCAGACACAATTTCATCACCGAAATCAGACTACAATAAATGATCATGTGACAGTCATGTGACGATACATACTTCAGCGTGCATCAGTCTCATTACAGGAGCTGGAGGCCTTCTTCTACGTGCTACCATTATTCCTACAATAAAACCTAACCCCAAACCAGCAGATAAAGCCAAAGTTAATTTGATAGTATTAGAAGAGTCCATCATTTAACTGCCACGGGTTTCAAGTATACGAAAATATCCTGATAATATCCAACAGTCACCGAGCCACACCTCCAAAATGTTGCACTAGCTTTGTGCAATTTCTCCAGTACATTTGTATGTTCAATGTGATAGTAATAATGGCTACTGCAGTAGTTGTGAGCAAGAAGGAGTGGAGGACCCAACTTTATGTTGAGCAGAAGGAGCAGATATGGCCTAAAGAAGGCAAGCATATCTTAGCACAATATGACGAGGATACTATTGTTGTCTATCAAGCGTATTGTCCAGAAATAGCAGATTATGCAGTAAAGCATCAACAGTATGTAATAGTATAGTACTAATGTATTGGAATACATTAATGTATCAGGGACTGTATATAATAAATTCAATATAAGATTGTAATAATGATTGCTATGTTTCTACTATCAATGAGTCTGCTCTGTGGTGTCATGCTCTCTCTGATAATAGGTTTGGTGGTGATCGTTTCTCTTATTCTCGTATGTCATGGATCAAAACAAACTTCTTGTGGATGATGTATCGCTGTGGTTGGGCAACTAAGCAAAATCAAGAGAGAGTGTTAGCTGTGAGGATTACAAGAGATGGATTTGAAGAGATCTTAGCCAATGCTCTAACTGGTAGAAACACTATATACTAGTACAACTAATTAATATGTTATATTTAGGAGCTGATGAGAAGGCTAGGGGAAAAGGACCTTCTAATATTCGTCTTCAATGGGACCCTGATCATCATCCTAATGGCTCACCTCAAAATCGGAGAGCTATCCAATTAGGGCTAAGAAATGAGGTCTCTCATTACATTAAATAAGATAGAATTATATCTCTTCTGATAGATATTAGTCAAATATGGTACTGACTGGATAGTGGAGATAAGAGATGTGACCACGTTTGTACAGGAGCAATATCAACATGTGTTACAGAGAGAATGGGATCAGTTATTAGTTGCTGAAGAAAGAGTTTATGAAGTGACTGACAGTCAAGTTGCTCGTCAAATTAAATTAATTGAAGATCATTGAGAAGAATGTTGATGTATTAATTATTATTACAAATATTTTTTTAATAATAAATAATAATATTTATTTAATTTGAATAATAATAGTAATGTTTTCTAGTTGCTGTTCTTGTTGCTAATTGTTCTCTCTGCAACAACAATGCTTGTTGATAGCGATGTCGTCTTTTTATTTTATATTCTTCTATCCTGATTCTTTCTTGCTCTTCATCAGATACTTCATTCTCCCATCTCAAGCTCTCTAATCTCACTTTAGCATCAATTTCCAGTTTATTTGATCTTGTTTCATCAGATATTGAACAAGTTAAACTGGTTTTATCATCTTCCTGTAACGGTTTACATTTGGTGGTCAATGATGAATAACTCATACTACTGGTATCAGTACCAGACTCTGTTGTGATATCAGAATGAGCTAACTGGCTGTCTCTTGTTGCAATACTCATGGCATCAGAAGACTCATCATATCTGTAAATGAGTTATCATGTTCTAATTTGTTATTGATGTACAAAGTTGTCTCTTTACCTTTTAAGTTTGTGTAAAGGTCTATGTGTGTCAATACTGGAGTTACTACTGCTATATTGATCTTCTAATTTACGAATAGTCAGTGCTGATGAGAGGGGATTCGAATCAGAAGACTTAGTCTTGGACTTGTGATCTCCTCCCTTTGTTGTACTAACACCTACTGAGAGGGGCTTCAAATAATTATCTATTATTTGAACTCAGCTCACCTTTGGGTTGCCCTGAGATCTCTCGCTCCTTTTTACTTCTCTTTTTCCTCTTTTTACCTACTGGTCCTGTTTTGTTTGATTGCTTCTTAGTTGCATCCATTCTCACCTATTGCATCCCATATATATAATTAACATGCACAATATCCTATCAGCTCCACCCAAGGCTCCCTAGCAACAGGGCGCAGTTCCGAATTAAGTGACGATTACTGACGAAAGAGTTAAAATTAAATTCACTGTCGCGGTACGATGGGATGGCTAGTTCGTTTACCTCAAGTGATATTGAAGTAGAAATTATAGAGGACGATCAACTTGAGTTATTAGGATGTGTGACAGATCTAGCTACTTTAGAATCTGGTTAGCTTTGGAATATAAACTACTCAATTATAAAATTCCCTATTAGAACGTGAGGAAGTACAAGAGCTTGTAGCCCGACAAAAGAACAATGGGTCATATGTACCTATGAATATATTTCGCAGAAACAATGCAATCTGTGTATCAGATATAGCAAGTGGTCTATATTGTGAATTACAAGTGGAATATCGTCACCTCCATCCTTATCTTCAACGAACAAAACAATGGCGACAAAAGAGAGAAGAAGGAAAGACCATAGAAAAAAGAAATGTTGTCATGCAAGAAGGAACATCCATTCACCTCAAGAAAGGTACCACCATTAGGTCCCATAAGTAAATGTACATTCATTATCCAAATCCTAAATACATGTACCCATGTACATTTATTCCCT
The DNA here is from genome assembly GCA_963693285.1 of Xestospongia muta. Taxonomy (NCBI): domain Eukaryota; kingdom Metazoa; phylum Porifera; class Demospongiae; order Haplosclerida; family Petrosiidae; genus Xestospongia; species Xestospongia muta. Next base: position 362,792 of record OY848921.1, read on the forward strand.
ATATGTCCATGTACATGTACATTTATTCCCTATATGTCCATGTACATGTACATTCATTCCCTATATGTCCATGTACATATACAAGTTCTGACTTTCCTTTCCAGAACTAGAGGTCCACAAGAAGATTGAAATTCCAACTTTCACACTTGAAGACAAATGGGCTATAGACTTACTTAATACTTACATGCAATTAGCTGGAATTAAAGAAGGGTCAATTGCTCGTGAAATCAAGTTATTTGGTAGTCCATTTAATTGTACAGCAACTCTTACTGGTATTGTTGATCAGTTACAATACTGTTCACAAGATGGTGATCTGATAATGTTAGAATTAAAGACTCGTAAAAGTCGTTCGTTACCTCGGGAGGAACAGAAACGTGGCCACGCCCTCCAATTGATGCTATACAAATTATTACTAGATTCCTTAACACAAGGCAGTATGAGTTATCTCTCTTTATTAGAGGGGTTGGGGTTAAAATTGAGTGTACCACTGTCGCAGGGACCTATTGAATACATCCACCAAAGTGGTCTGACCAGTTTAATGAACTGGCCTCATTGGCCTGAAGAAGATACAACCTGCCTCTCTCTCAGTGGTCTAGCTCACACTATTAATCAGTTAATTATAGGGTTAGAGCTACCTCCGGTAGGTACTCTATTGTTACAATATGAACATCAACAAAGTAACGATATTTTAGGAGTAGAACTGGTTGTTTTTGATGAAGCGTGGGCGAGAAAAGAGTTAGAGAAAAGTCTTCAATATTGGCGAGGGGAGCGGTCAGCATCTGGTGTTGATATTGAGGACAGTTGGAAATGTAATTATTGTCAGTTTGCTGAAGTGTGTGTATGGAGAAAAAGGCAGATAGTGGAACATTCTCCTGTGAAGAAATGGCCATAAATTTTTTCGAGATAAATTGTTTATAAGAAAAAAATTTATTTTTTATTTTTTGAGACTTACTAAAATTAAGAACACTTTTAATCAAATTATATTATACACAACTTAATTTATTCTTTAACAAGAGACAATAATTATATTTAAAACACAACTGTGGCACTTCAGTTCTAGTGTAACAAAATAATAGACAATATATAATACAGACTTCAGTAAACAGGAACACAAAGTGATAACAATATTAGAACACAACACAATGTCAAACTATCTTCGTTGTACTACGTATTGTGGCTGAGTTGCCGCTAGATTGACAACAGTAACATTTACTGATGACTGCTGGACAACTCTTGGCTGTGGACGAGGAGCAGGTGGAGGGATATAAGGTCTCGACTGATATGGAGCTGGAGGAGGAGGTCCATACCTTTGTGGAGGAGGTGGTCCGTATCTTTGTGGAGGAGGAGGTCCATATCTTTGTGGAGGAGGGGGTCCACGATAAGCTGGTTGGGGAGGTGGAGGTTGGTATTGAGGAGGACGAGATGGAGGAGGTGGACCACTGTATGAGTAACGATTAGCAGGTGGATAAGGGCCAGGCATTGGATTGGGTGGTGGACCAGGTCGTGGTGCTGTCCCACCAGGAGGCATAGGTGGAGCTCCATATTGTGTCTGTTGTATAGGGGGAGGTTGGGGCATAGGAGGACCAGGTTGAGGCATAGGTGGACCAGATTGGGGTCTAGGGTGAGGCATAGGTGGACCAGATTGTGGCATAGGCTGAGGCATTGGAGGACCAGATTGTGGCATAGGCTGAGGCATTGGAGGTCCAGGCATGGGAGGATGGGTCTGAGTCATTGGAGGTCCAGGTTGAGGCATTGGAGGTCCAGGTTGAGGCATGGGAGGACCAGCATTAGGAGTGTAAGGAGGTGGAGCTTCTTGGTTGGGATATGTGGCAGGTGGATATTGTTGTGGCTCAGAGCCATCCTTAGCTTTACAAAGGACTTGAAGCCAGCTCCTAAATGATGAAGGGAATTCCCGTTACATCACATGTTTAAGGAGATAGGAGTCACAACATCTAATATATCCTTTCATCACATGACATTGTGAACATTCCAATATTACATATATGGAAAAGGTGATGAAAATTATAGGAACTTAAGTTTAATGAGATTCATAGCCTGTCTGTGTGTGGGCTGTGAACACATATTCTAAATAATTTAGCTTTATTTGTTAAAGGTCATTATTATCTAGGACATATTTCATTATCAACAAAAGTCTTGTTATCGACTAACATAGTCATTATTGACTGTCACATGGTACCTTGATTTTATTACTAACAAATACACACAATAACTGATAACTTACTAACAGAAATTGTTTTTATAACAAAAGATAACTATAATACACAGACCATAAGATATAGTTAATGATAGCTTGGAAATATAAGAGATAAGAGCTAGCATTATTTTCTCACTGGCAAGAAGTATGGTGTTTGAAATATTATCTTATATAGTACAATATTCTCTTACCTACACTCTTCAACTGAGTCACAGATACATGTATATGTTCTATCGGAACATACGAGAGCAAAGGAACGAACAGATTGTGCTGGATCTGGCAACTTTTCACCTGTCGAGACTTCATTGTACATTAAGATTTTCTCCACATTGACAATGTCTATACGACCTTTCTCTGTCTTACATTGAGGATCTGTATAATAATACAAGAAACCATTTGTTTTTAGAACAAACCAACGCTTTTTCCAAGATCGCCTAGTTTGACCTGTATGATAAAAGATAAGTTAACCGAATATTGTCTGAATATAAATTTATTCTAATTTACTCGTAGATTGACAATAGCGTCTCTGCGATATGCTATTCTAAATACTAATCCTCACCGCATTTTGTGATATAGCCGGACTTTAGAACTTCCATTGTTGTAGCGAACGTTCAAGATGCGCTTCGTCCTATATATTTCTTTCTGATGGTTAGAGTAGGGCAAGCAATTATTATGAAAATATGTGAAGCCTTTCTATTAAAATGACAGCCACACCCACACAACATCGTGACATAGCAGATTACGTCATAGCTCTCTTGTCAACCACCTTTCTCGACATCTCTAAGACATAGGACTACCATTAACTCCATAAACTTCTTTTAATTTCAACAAGAATCGCCCAACAATGCTTATAAAAGAATAGTAAGTTATCAGAAAGACAATGAGTGCGTCATTTAGTATTTAAAGGTCACCTTTAATGAATATTATGATAATATAACATTATTATTTTGTTTTTATAACGTATATCTATTATTTTAGCCGAATAGTTCTACCATTTACATTAGAAGAGGTAAGATACTTAATGTGTAATATCACAGACAATGATATATATACCACATTTTTTTACTTGACATTAAGAGTTGTAGTAGTTAAGGTTTATGGTGGTACATGAAATGTTTTTAGAAGTTAGTAGACACTTGAAAAATAAGGAAATAACATGTTCACATAGTGTGTGTATGTGTATATAAACATTCAGTGTTGATATGTTCACTGCTATTTTCCTATCAGTATCATTTAGGGCAGTTATGGTCAGTAGCCCAAGCTAGTAAAAATGAAACAGGAGGAGGAGACGGTATAGAAGTATTAGTTAATGAACCTAGAGAGACTGACACTCATGGGACAGGCCAATTCACACACAAGATCTTTCATTTGTCACAGTAAATAATATTCCTTATTTGGGATTTGTTATTTACTATGTGGTCTGTTCTTTAGTAAAGTACCTAGAGTTTTACGAGCACTTGCTCCTAAAGGATCTCTTGAAGTTCATGAACAGGCTATAAATGCTTTTCCTTACATTAAAACTGAGATTACAGTAAGTTTAATACAATTAAAATGTAGTTATATCCTTTTATAATATTCAGAATCCTGACTACATGAAAGATGGCTTTCATATTACAATTGAATCTATGCATTTTGAAAATGACAGAGGGGAACAAGAAAATGTAAGTATGTGAAGTGATAAGAGTAATTTGTATACTAATGTTTTATAAGCACATATTTGGATTATAAGCTTCAAATGGTTTATAAGCACATACTAGTATTATAAGCTTCAAATGGTTTATAAGCACATACTAGTATTATAAGCTTCAAATGGTTTATAACCACATTGTGGTATTATAAGTTTCAAATGGTTCATAAGCACATACAAGTATTATAAGCTTCAAATGGTTTATAAGCACATATTGATCTTATTTTATAGGTTCATAATTTATCACCAGATATGTTAGCAAAGAGAGAAATTATCTACATTGACATAGTGAATGATCCATTTGACCCAAGAGTAAATTGTCCTCACATTATATTTTAAAACCATTTTAAATAACTAACAGGATTACAAACCAGAATGGGATCCTAAACTAGTTGGTTCAACTAAAGCAGGAAGAGGCCCACTTAAACCTGACTGGAAGGTAGCCTACACAGTTCTGTAAACCACACCCCCTATTATGTAATCATTAACAGGAAACCACTCAACCAATCATGTGTGCTTATAAATTAGTGACTTGTGAGTTCAAATGGTGGGGCCTACAAACAAAAGTGGAAAGTATGATAATGAAGGTATTATGTCATATTATGTAATATCTATAAGATAATATTCACAGGCTGAACGTAGAATATTCACTTCATTTCATCGTCAAGTATACTGCTGGTTAGATGAGTGGTATGGATTGACAATGGATGATATACGACAGATTGAAGATGCAACAAGAGCAGAACTTGAAGAAGTGAGATTACAGCTTCTTCATGGAAACAGATGCTTTATATTTTTTTCCTTAGCAACGTCGTACTGGTGAACTTAGAGGTATGAGTGAACAATGAAGAGGTTTTCACAAGTGGGATATTTGGCAGGCAAACTTAAGTGTCTCGTTTCTAACGTGTTATTGTGAATTGCTATAATTCTAGAATTCTACTATTATTTAAATTTTATAATGCTGTCTAATTAATTGTCATTTATTGAGCATGCTCAGTTGATACTACTAATGGGTGGGGCTCAATTTGCAGGTTTTAGGGTGTGGCTCAGTGCGACCTTTTTGGTGGAGCTATTTAGTACTCTGCAATGACCACTTACCAACAAGCGAGACAAGAGCTAATAAATGCTCTCGCACAAGATGCTAACAATCTGGATAGTTTACAGAAGATTTACAAGCTACCTAAGAGCTATGCCTTTCTCGGACCAACTGCAACAGTCCACGCTCTGGAAATGATAAACGTCTTTTCTCCAGAAGACCCTCTAGGATTAATAGAGATACCATCTTGGCTGGGAATGAAGGAAACAAGCAAAAAGATAAAGAAAATATTAAGATGTAAAAAAACTGATGGATTTAAATTTAGAGGAATCAACGAGCTTCATAGTGACGTTGATTTTCATCGTCTAATGGAGAAAGTTCAATTGTCTAGTCATTTCTTCCAAGCAGAGTTAGAGCTACTTCAAGATGTTCTACAAAGCAAATCAAATACAATACCCAGTATAGCTGACACTCTTGCTACATTTAATGGAGTCATTGAGAACACTCAACAAGTTATAGCCGGACTCACACAAGTTATGATGGAATTACATTTAGAACCAAAAAGCCGTGCTGCTAAAGAAGCATTCTCACAATGTGAGTATCTATAAAATAATAATTACCTGTTGTTCTTTTACAGCTTTGCAGGTGCCATATGAAAGAAAGACATCAGCTGAACATTCTACTAGATCTGTTCACCCTCCTTTGAAACATACAGGATCAGATCCTTTAAATCGAAAACATCACTTCACTGATGAAGTTCAAAACTCTCCTATATCATCTCGTCGACCTTTACCTCCTCCTCCTCCTCCTAAAACAAATAGTCCACCTTGTCCAAAGCATTGGTCACCCATTTTAATTCCAACAAGAGTTATTGAAAGGGAGGCTGCAAAACAAGAGAGTAGAAAACTTCAGTCAGAGGAGAGTACTAGATCACAGAAAACTCATATCAACAAGGCAAACTTACAAGAATTGATAGCAAAACAAGCAGCGAAATTAAGAGCAGACAGTGCAAAGTTACAACATCGCTATCCAGTTGGTTCATATGAAGCAACAGATAGCTTTAATCCTCAAACCATTAGTTGGTATGATGATACTGTTATAAACCAAACAACAACATCGTATGTAACCAAACCTTTTGCTCATGATGATAGTGTATTGAACCAACGGACAAACCCTGAAGCTATGCATAAAGGTACATTAATACTATATATATAATGGTAACTATAATATATTTGACTTTCAGTTACCCAACTAAAGACTGGTCCACCTGTAAGTCCAAAGCCAACTAAAGGAAGACGACCACAAGTTCCTCTTTTACCACCTCACTTAAAAGGCCATGAACATTATCAGTTAAGAGAGAGTCGGCTAAATCGTCCGCATAGTTACGTTGACATGAATTTATCAAAACAATGTTAGTTTTTAATAAACAAAATCAATAAATGTTATTTAATTCTTCTATAGCTACTGGTCTTGCAGACAATAATATTCCGTCTGATGTAAAAAAGCATGAATATCAAAATGTACAACAGAAACAACGTCCTCCCAGTTATGTGACCATGAAAAGACGTAAGTGACTGACAGTACATGTGCTAATACTTAATCCATCAGGACAAACACTTATAACAACTTTATAAGCAGTCTTGTTTTTAGTGTTCATAATCTATTGTTTTTTCTATAGCTGTTAGTAGTCTAATAGAACCTAGTCCCTTTCAAGACATGACTACTCCATCACTAGGTGCACCAATAGTAGAGTATGGCAATGTTGGGCCTGGACTACATATGCCATTAAACAATGATTTTTCATCTTCTGATTCTGATGATGATGAATTAGAGGAAAATGCAGTCAGCAATTTTTCCTGAGATGGTCATCAAATAAAAGAAGAATATGACTCATTTACATCCTCGGCTTCTTATAATCCATTTGCAAATTATTAACAAAATAAAAAATTGCTTATTTATAATTATGTGATGTCATAACTTGTTATTGTACTATTTCCTCTTCATAAAAACGATGAATTTTAAAACAAGTAACAATTTAATGTGATTCATATACTCTAGTGATGTCAATGGGGAAAATGTTTTCTACATAATATGATCTCATTCTTTTTATTTTAGTCAGTGAGTGAAAGTATACAAGCAGAGATAACCATGGAGAAAAAATTACAGGTTCAATTTCAGAAAATAGTTGATAAATTTGCGATGGAGTTGTCAGACCAAGAGAAAGTGCGCCTTGTTTACATCTTTGAGCTACCTCGGAAGTATTATGATGAGTACATCACTATAGTATTTCAAGGTCTTCAGATGATGGGTATCTACAGTATTAAAAACCCTGAGGGTCTTTTAGATATCGCTGAAGTTCTAGAAAGAGAGGACTTAAAAATGAAATTACAGTCTGAGATTCAACTGTTTAAAAGGCAGACCCGATTGAGAAGGACCTCATCAGCATTTAATATTGGACAAATCTTTGACAATGTTGACCTAGGTCCTTCATTAGAAATTGCTACGAAGCAAATAGAACTAGCTCGAGATAGTTCTGAGCTTCTTCGTAAAATGTGTAAACATCGCCTCCGAAATGAGCAAGAAAAGTATAAGAGACTTCAGAAACATTTTGATGGAATTCTAACAAAACTAAGTGAAGCAGTTGACTTGCTTACTCTTGCTGGAGAAGAAGCTTTGGACAATCCAAGTAAGTCAAAATATAATATCTATTTATGTTACTCTGCATGTTGTCAGATTTACCAATTCCTGCTACTGAAGATAGAGAAGAGGAAGAAATAAAAGTTTATACTGAAGATATACAAGAGACAACAAATAATATGCTAACATCACATGATGCTCATCTCTCACGCACACATGATGCTCATCTCTCACGCACACATGATGCTCATCTCTCACGCACACATGATCCTCATCTCTCACGCACACATGGTGCTCATCCCTTACCATCACATTTAGGGTCAAACCCACCAACACAATGTAACACTCGACCTCACATTCCATTATTACCACCAAAAGACAAGACAAGTATGTTAACTAATATATTAGTATTACATGTAATAAATACATATAATAGAGTCTCGAATACCCAACAAGAAGATACCACCTCCTCCTCCTCCAAAACCTAAAAAGTTGCTATCAAAGTCTGAACAAATTGATGATCCTGATTATGAAATTCCAGATATTGGCCGGAAACTGGACTATACTGGTTCCAGTACTGGCGACAGTGGGCTAGGAAGAGAGGGATGGCCTGAGCCTACAGGTATGAGGCTATTAATGTTTTATTTTTAAATTGTACTGTTTTATTGTATTTTTTTATTAGTCAAGAAGAAAGAATATCAAACATTATTGTTAGTAGAAGAGAGATGTGATGAATACACTAAACTAATTCCACCTTTAAAACAAAATTATAATCCCAACTGAACTAAGATTCTTTATTACTGTCTACTGTAATTAGTAGTACTAGATTTCTTCTCGTATAGTTTTAATGTTTCCATCTAATAAACACTGAGAATAAAGATGGCTACTTCTAATCTGTTTGTAAAGAAATTATAGTCTAATAAATGTTTTTAGTTTGTTTTTAGTTTGTTTTGATGTCATTGATGTCACAAGTAATTATTATAAATTATTCTAATTTTTAACTGGGCGTCCTTGAGTTTCCCTCTAATGACTTTAATTCAACGAGGTCCTTGTTGCCTGCATGGATTTTAGCTACAACGGATCATTTCTAATGAGATAGGTCTTGAGGAGATAAAGAAAAGGTCACGAGAACTGGTCAGGACTTTTAGTAAGCTGATGACTATAATTAATTAATAACAGTTAATAATATTAAATAAATTATTGTCGCTAATAAAGGAAGTTACTCAAAGGGTATGTAGATTTAAGCATATTGTGCGTTGCTAAGTGTTGGAGAGATTAAAATGAGCAGTGAATTTCGTGACATTGTTTTCCAAGCAGCTCGAAGTCTTCGTCAAGAAGAGAGTCAGGACTTAGTGTACCTCTACGATTTATCACCGAACTTCAAGGACTCAAGACCTATTGACGTCTTGATGCAGCTTGAAGTCCTGCAGAGGATATCAGAATCCAACCCAGAGACACTTGCTAATGTTTTAGAAAGAGTAAAGAGATTTGATCTTGCAAAAGACGTTCGAAAATGGATGAAACAAGGTAAAAAGAAGAAAGTGAAAAGATCAGCAACAGTTCCTCATGCTCCTACATCCCAGTTCTTACATGCAGAGGTAGCCATTAGTAAGATGACAACAGAACATCTTATACATCGCCTTCATGTACTACAAGGACACATCGAGTTATGGTCCTCAAACTGTGATGTTTCACCTGAACTCAATGATGCTATTCAGTTATGTTCACGTGTAACTACGAACCTATCAACAATTGAAAAGAAAATAGGACCTAGTCGTTACACTAGAAATTTAAGAAGTACTCCTAGTAGCAGTGATGAAGAGATGTCACTGCATTCATCTTTCACTAGTACTGGTTCTACAGGTATGACTATAACATGATGTGTGTAATAAGCTTAGATATTTTTGGAATTTTAGGTTGTACAAGATTAGAATTACAACTAGAACAACAGCAACAACACCGTGTTAAAGAACAAGTATCTCATCCACCAAAAAGTAAGTAGATGGTTATGATTAAGGACTGTTACTTACTCCCTTTTTAGTTAAAAGGGAAGTTCACAACAGGATGTGTACTAATACTTCAATGAGAGTACCAATACCATTGGTAGGTCTATTACCAAAGACAGTTATAGTAGAAGATCATGAGCACACTGGATCTGGTAGTGATAGTGGATTTAGTGATGTCAAACAATTCTTAAAACCAAGGCAGCCATGTCCTGTTTTAGTAACTCCACAAGAAGAGACAGTTGACGAAGGCATCTATGATCACCCACCTATAGGGCTACTAAGATATATGACGCTACATAAAAAAGAAGTGACCACAAGTGAATATGCCACACTAGGAGGAACTTATGTCACAACAACAGATAAATGTTGTGAGGAAACACAACAGCAAGGTCAGTTTTTTAAAACAAATTTTGAATTTGTAAAGGGAAACTACATGGTAACAGTTGACATCCTCCTACACCATTTTTAGTATAATTATTGTCCAGTCAGTTATTGTGAGTAAATTATTGTTATTTTTGTCTCTACAGATGATGACCCTTATGATGAAGTTCGATATACAACAGGTGATGACCCTTATGATGTAGTTCAATATACGACAACAACAAATAAATGTTTTGGAGAAACACAGGAACAAGGTTTGTTTTTTTATTCTAGTATACTAATAATCTTCTTAACACAAGTTTTCCTCCTGGCACACACAGCATGCCAGGTGGTCCTATAATCATTTTGGCCAACATGTTATGTATATAAATGTAATGGCCTGCAGGATTGGGGTCAATTACATGAGAATGATTACGATTGTGATTACAGTAAAAATAAATGTAGCTGACTGTAATTGATAATGATTACAATTGTAATCAGCCAAAACCCTGGTACTAATGGGTTATGTTTGTTTTCATTGCTTTAATATATTGTAGTAGGCAAATCCAACAATATGTAACTGTTGTTGTACTTATCAAAAAACCTATCACTAGTAAACAGTAGATATTAAGCTAAGCGAACAGTACCTATATGTAAAGTCACAAAATGAACAGTCAATTGACTGTTCATTTCGTGACTTCACATATAGTAAAATTGACTTAATACAAGGCAAACAGCTTTTATACTTACAAGACATAAACAAAAGACACTAATCTTTGAGGCAAACACTGATATTTAACAACGAGAAGACATTGAATTAAGCAAACAGTAACTAGATGTGAATAAACTAAAGGGCAACATATAGTAAGTACTGGGATTAAATCAAATTTATATGAACTATATACTACAGAATACACTGGTTCTATAGTGGACAATAAGGAAAGAAGGATGGCCTAATATAGAAGGTACACCTTGTATACATAATATTCCATTTCTTTTAATATTAGACACAAAGCCGCAGAACTATCAACTCATTTCAGTTCCAGATAGTTATGAATATGCACAAGTGAGGGAACAATCAATTTTATCTTTAAAAGAAAGTAACTTCACAATCAGCCCTTGTGCAACAGGTCAGATTAGTACATACAAATAATTTGCAGTACTATGATAAAAAGTGTACAATGTGAATCTTTGTCTAACTTTCACTAACAATATAGAATACATATTTCTTGGTATGTTTGGAAATGATGAAAATCCCAACAGTTTTTAATTCAGTTCCATTCTGTGACTGATTCAGTGTCCATTTTAAAAAAAAGATGCAGCTGTCCATTTAAGTGACCTTATTAAGTGTCCCCTGCTTCATCTCAGGGGTTAAACTTGAACACTACAATCATATTCATTGGTTATACATGTGATGTACATATGTAAATATAGATCAGTCTACTCTATAGTCATATATTTGATTATAGAATCTGTGATAGTAGTCTAGCTAGCTAGACCCTCCTTCTTTTTGATAAGCTGACAGGCGGAGAAGGGTCTAGAAGCGAACTAGGCTTATTGCACCATTGGAATGAGTGTGATATGGGGCAGTACCACAATGTTTACATATAAATAGTTATTACAATTGCCACATGGAGTTTTATATGGAGGAAAAGAAGCTACTTCCAATTCAATCTTGATTAGGCACTCTTCAAATGATTCGTGATTGTCTAAACTATGAGCAGAGAAAGGCCATCTTAAAAGTTTTAGAGGGAGATCATTGTTTTATTTCTTATATTTCAAGTTCTCCCATTTGCTATTGAATATTATATAAAATATAAGGAGATTCCATCAATATCTTCTAATGAGTGTTCATCAATTGTATTTAGTTAATTCACCATTGCTAGTTCTAATGGAAGATCAGTGGAAAGCACTAAATGAAAAAGGTGTTGCTGCTGCATATGTGGGAACTAGTTCTATTGTCTCCCCTGAAATTGTTTGTACCTCAAACTTCTATATGGTATATTTCAGCCCAAGAAGACAAGGAATGACAAGAGCAATATTGGTTTAGATGATGAAAGAACTCGTGGGTTCACTTGGCAATTATAATAACTGTAATCACTATGTAAACATTGCAGTGCTGCACACATTCCGTTTATTCCAATGGGGCAGTAAGTCAAGTTCACTTCTAGACTTTCCTTTACCCTTTAGTTTATCAAAAAGGAGGAGGGTATCACTAGCTAAACTACTTTGATAGTAGCAAATGGCAACCAGTGGCACAACAACAAAAGAATTAATTTGATTTGCGGAATATAATGAGGTATTCTATCATCATAGCCTATGGTACTCATGATTGAAAGGCATGCTTTTTAATCATGAGTACCATAGGCTATGATGATAGAATACCTCATTATATTTCTTATTTATAGTTGCAAAGTTACTAGGCTATTTATGTAAGGATTTTTGTATGGAGTTTGTATGTATCACTGATTGCTACCTTGTTTCTGTACTTTTTGGTATTGGGATTCCTACATTTTTAATGTTTTATTACTTATAGAATAATGTGATCACATAATAACAATTAGTTATAATGGTCCAAATTTTATTAGTACTGTGGCTTTTACATTTTGTGTAACAAAAAAAATAATAAATATCTGTGCAAATGGTTAGAAATATATACATATATTTATAATGTATTGTTGTTCCTCTGAATACTCCTAGATCACTTGTATGGTGTTAACATAGCAAAAACAAAAATCTTTTGTATACAAGGTAATAAGGCTCAGTCACTTCATTGGGAAGAATATGGTTTTAGACTTCATTCGCCTCTAAATTCCATTTCTCCGACTGATAAATGGGAAGTAGCTATAACTGTACTGGTTGGAGGCCACTTTAAGTTTCCAAAAAGGGCAAAGTTAGTCAGTGCAGTATATGCTATCTCTGTTGCCAAGCCACTCCTTAAACCTCTAACGTTAGAGATACAACACTGTGTTAACTTACAGACAAAGTCTCAGGCTAACTGTCTATACTTTGTTAGAGCTCCTCTTTCTAATTCAAGATTACCTTATGAATTCACACTGCTTGATCGAGGACAGTTTTATCCAGGAAATCGATATGGTTGTATCATATGTCATCATTTTAGTGCTGTGTGTATTGTAGCAGAACAGAACCAGCAACCACATGGAGAGTCAGATACTGAGGAGAGCAGTGATGAAAATGAAACAACAAATGAGGATAATGATTCTACTAATGAAGAGGGAAGTAATACAACTGATAAGGAAAATGAAGAAGAAAATCCTGAGCAGAAAGATGAAGAGAATGAAGATAGTATGCATAATAGCAAAGACGCAACACCTAACACAGCATCTGGTAAAAACAACACAATAATGAGATCAAGTTACTTTATTCCTTTGCTTAGAGTTGAACAATACTAGTGATTTGGTTACTAATAGTACCAGATCATCTTTTAAATCATCTTCAAAGTTGACTCAAGAATTACCTCATAGCTCTTCATCAACTGGACTTGATGTAAACAGTCAATGTAGTCCTGACACTAAACCAAAAAATGAAGGTATTTTTTGAAGAAATTGGTAGTTATCATTTTTGATTGTTTCATACAAGGTGATACTCCATTATTATTTATGTACACTGGAATGATTTATTATCAGCAAAGAGAAGAAGACTGGATGGTGAGGTTTTTTGTTGTAAAAGATCTTGATGCTCTGTTAAGGGTAATCTCTGTAATTGAGTACATAAACCTATTATTTTTTCTGTATCATAGTATGTAAAAGATGAATATGAACATATAGCTGTGGATAGAGACGATCCTATTCATTTTAATTTTGTTAATGAAAATGGATTTATTGAACTTATTTTGAAACAAGAGTTGCCTCCAGGATGGACAATTGAGCCAATATTTGAACCATGCAAGGTATGTTGATACAAATTGGCATACATCACCTGGCATTCTTAATCTAGCTATGGGAGGCTGATATTGATAAATTTGGATCAACTCAGTGCTCTTTGCCTTCATCATGTCAGCTATTAGTATATGCTGATCATGATGAGTCAAACACTGCTAAACGTCTTGTCTATCCTATCCCACTGGAAGGTATAACCCCTTTGCGAACAATAAAGATTCATCGGAAATTAATTAAGAAGTTATCGGGTATGAACTTTGGCAGACTATAGAAACTGATGACAGTTGTTGTGTTGTATAGGTGTAGTTGAAAAATCACAAGACATTAGTGTCACAGACCAATCTTCTCCTGGAACAATAAATTCAGGTAAAATAACAAATTAATGCATTATTATTATGATTATTGTCTCCTCAACAGATGTTGATATTATTGAAATAAAAACATTAATCAGGAAAGTTCTCACAAAGCACTATGCTGCTTTAATTGGCTTGCCAGAAGTATCATTGCGAGATCTAGCTGCTGAAATGTTTTCTGTTGGACTCATTAGTAGAGGAGTACAAAAGAAACCAAAACTAGAAGTCATCATTGGTGAATTCCAGACAGGAATGAATTTTATAACAAACCACACACAATTACAAGAATGTTTAGCAAAGTTCTTGATATGTTTTGAAAAAATAGGGGGCAGTTTTGCTCAAGCCGCTAGTGTTCTTCAAAGTGAATGGACTGAAATAATAAGAAAAGAACTTAACAAAAGAGACTTTACCTTTGTGATGGATTAAACCTTTTATGTAATTGTGAGAAAATGAAATTTTGGGTCTCCACCAGGCTTGTTGTAATTCTAATTTTAATCATTAACGATTAGCAATTATTAGCTGATTCAAGATAATTATAATTATAATTTCAATTTAAGATATTCTTTTAATTTAATTCTAATCTAATTTCAATCAACAAAACATTTTTTAATTTTAAGTAATTTAATTATTGGTTAGATCTGTGAATGTATTGAATGCAATATCTTTTATTAAGCATAGTGTAAAAAGGATTTACACCTGATGGGGTTTTGTCACATGTATTGTACACTCTTGGTCACTTCCATGATATTAGCAGCCATGCTGGAAATATTCTACGTCCAGACAGATCATGTCTAAAACCAAAAAACTTTGAACAATTGGTTTTTCTAAAAGTAAATTTAGAACTTCTGTAACTAATTAAACTATGAATTCAAAAAAAATTCTAATTTTAATGATTATTTTCTGAAAATAATCAAGTAATTCTAATTTTAATCATTAAAAGAGGTTTTCTTAAGTCATTTTAATTTTAATGATTATGATTTACAACTAATTACAACAAGCTTGGTCTCCACCTCCTCATAGCTCATGAGTTTACAGAATTATATGTATTTTGTGTGATTTTTTAAATAGTTTGCAATCAAAATTTCTCACAAAACACGATTAAATTTTTACATGTATTTTTGTATACTTGTTTACTATTCTAATATGCATTTCCTCCTGAAATAACAATGTTATTTATTAATGTTTGTTAATCATGTGTCAATATTATAGCATAATTCATATTCTGATGATGTCAAGTGTTGTTAGTAGAAGAGAGATGTGATGAATACACTAAACTAATTCCACCTTTAAAACAAAATTATAATCCCAACTGAACTAAGATTTTTTATTACTGTCTACTGTAATTAGTAGTACTAGATTTCTTCTCATATTGTTTTAATGTTTCCATCTAATAAACGCTGAGAATAAAGATGGCTACTTCTAATCTGTTTGTAAAGAAATTATAGTCTAATAAATGTTTTTAGTTTGTTTTAGTTTGTATTGATGTCATTTGATGTCACAAGTAATTATTATAAATTATTCTGATTTTTTAATTAACTAAATTATTGTCGCTAATAAAGGAAGTTACTAAAAGAGTATGTAGATTTAAAGTAGGATCGCTAGCTCTGGCGACTCATTCGCAGACACCTAAGCATCGTATTTCTATTGTGCGTTGCTAAGTGTTGAAGAGATTAAAATGAGCAGTGAATTTCGTGACATTGTTTTCCAAGCGGCTCGAAGTCTTCGTCAAGAAGAGAGTCAGGACTTAGTGTACCTCTACAACTTATCACCGAACTTCAAGGACTCAAGACCTATGGACGTCTTGATGCAGCTTGAAGTCCTGCAGAAGATATCAGAGTCCAACCCAGAGACACTTGCTGGTGTTTTAGAAAGAGTAAAGAGATTTGATCTTGCAAAAGACGTTCGAAAATGGATGAAACAAGGTAAAAAGAAGAAAGAGAAAAGATCAGCAACAGTTCTTCATGATCCAACAACATCACAGTTCTTACATGCAGAGGTAGCCATTACTAAGATGACTTTAGAACACGCTATACATCGCCTTCATGTACTACAAGAACACATCGAGTTATGGTCCTCAAACTGTGATGTTTCACCTGAACTCAGCGATGCTGTTCAGTTATGTTCATGTGTAACTACAAAACTATCAACAATTGAAAAGAAAATAGGACCCAGTCGTTACACTAGACGCTCAAGCAGTACTCCTAGTAGCAGTGATGAAGAGATGTCACCACCTTCATCTTTCACTAGTACTAGTTCTACAGGTATGACTATAACATGATATGTGTAATAAGCTTAGATATTTTTGGAATTTTAGGTTGTACAAGATTAGAATTACAACTAGAACAACAGCAACAACACCGTGTTAAAGAACAAGCATCTCATCCACCAAAAAGTAAGTAGATTGTCATGATTAAGGACTATTACTTACTCCCTTTTTAGTTACAAGAGAAGTTCACAACAGGATGTGTACTAATACTTCAAGGAGAGTACCAACACCATTGGTAGGTCTATTACCAAAGACAGTTGTAGTAGAAGATCACGAGGACACTGGATCCGGTAGTGATAGTGGATTTAGTGATGTCAAACAATTCTTAAAACCAAGGCAACCACGTCCTGTTTTAGTAACTCCACAAGAAGAGACAGTTGACGAAGGCATCTATGAACAACCACCTGTAGAGCTACTAAGATATATGACGCTACGTAAAGAAGAAGTGACCACAGATGAATATGCCACACTTGGAGGAACTTATGTCACAACAACAGTTGAGGAAACACAACAGCAAGGTCAGTTTTTTTAAACAAAATATTTTGAATTTATAAGGGAAACTATATGGTAACAGTTGACATCCTCCTACACCATATTTAGTATAATTATTGTCCAGTCAGTTATTGTGAGTAAATTATTGTTATTTTTGTCTCTACAGAAGATGACCCTTATGATGAAGTTCGATATACAACATGACATATAATGGAACAGTACTGCTGTTCAACTGTGCTAATGCTGATTAATTCTTTGTGTGATATGTATAATAACAGCTGCTCAAATAGTATATTTTCTTATATTTTTCTGCTAATATTTTTTCTTCATCTCAAATAAACTTTTCTCAACAATATGTTATTATAAATCTTTCAGTCATGACATGGTATCATTTAATGATGTTCAGTCGTCTTTTTACAGCACTACGTAATAGTTTAGGAGATATATTGTTTAATGTGGGTGGAGTTAGACTGCCACTCTTTCTAAGACGCTTTAAAATAGCCTTCTTCTTTTTAGAACTTGAAGTCTGTTGTTTAGCACCAGATGATTTCTGAACAGGTGTTTCTAAAGACTCAATTACAGGGACATCCTCAATAATTTTGTCCTCAACAGTGCTTGTTTGAGGATATGTCATTTGTACTGCTATATCATCTGTACCATTGTTGCCATGGAAACCATTTCTTTGCTCATGAGATGTCATTGTCTCTTTATGTGAAGAAGACACGTCTCCCAGTGACTGTTTTAATAAACCTACATTGTCAATGTGTCCTAGAGAGGAGTGTTTATTATCATTACATCCTAGTAGTGCATTAAAAACAATTAATATAATGTATTATACTATTTACCTTTATTAGAGGTTGCTATGACAACAACAGGTAGTGCAGTAGTAGCAGTAATGTGGGACTTCTCCCAAGTAGAGCCAGACTATATGGCATTTGTAAACGTGTGTAATTGTTTCTATAAATATATCAACTTACCTTCTCCATATTTGTATCATTGTTACTACAAACTATATAGTCCTACATTGAGGAAATGGGATGAAACAATTGAGTATATTTGATGATACGACATATCAATATAACTATTTCATAAAGTGTATACTGTGTTGTAGATGTTCAATGTAGTAAACTTCCCTTAAGTGGCACCACTTGAGATACTGATCTATTTCGTATGACAACACTTCTAATAATAGCATGTTGTGTTACTTTACATTGCGCAAGTCTATTTGGACGATTTCAGTAAACTGTGTCAGCATGAAACCTTTTAAAAATAATAACATGTGTTTTCTAACTCAGTAACAATAACACAACATCATGTGACAAGTGATATTAATTATCATGATCGTCTAGACGTCTACTCACTTAATACAAGAAAAGATGTCTCGTAATAAATATCTTGGTAGTGTGATATCGCGACATATCTTGTAATACCTTCACCAACTACTTTCAAAAGAACTCTAGTTTTACATTACATGTTACGTCTTTATTTCTAAGTTTTGTTAATAATAATTCACGCAACTAATGACATAATGAATTACAAGCAATCAGAGTGATTATCAAATGGTTCAAGGAATTGCAATTAAGAAGACATCTTGGCATGAACTCTTTTATTGACATCAAAATAGGAACCATTAATATACATCATGAATATATATGTATACATGTTGTCACGTCTTCCTTTTAATGGTTTGATTGATCACCAAACATATACTCATTATATTATTGTTTGCTGATTGGACAGTCTGAAGTGATTTAAATAGCTAGTTCTATGCTGACAGGTGCATACAAATGATTATAAACCATATTGAAATCATACATTACTGACGTCAATAGTAGATAATATTTATAAAACAGAATACAATTAATAATAACAACACTTCAATGGAATAGCACTTATATAAGCTAGGTCTAAACAGCTGGTACATGTTTAAATCCCACACTTTGCTGAATAAGCATATTCATAGTAATCATTTTTAACACCTTTTTCTGATAAGCCTGCTGTCTTGCAGTAAATTACTTTATTTAATAGAAAAATATTGCTCTTATAATAACAGTACATCATAAACACACTCTAGTACAAGTGAACATGTTAGTATCTTAGAGCTATACTACAAGAGAGAATATCTATATAACATACGATTGTGTGTTTCCATTAGTTTAGTACAAGACAACAAAAACAGCTACTGAAGTCAGTAACTTATAATCTAGTTACGTGTAGTAACCTCAATATCTTCCTCCATATTGGTGTCACCTTCATTATCAATAAAGAATGAAGACTGTGTAATATTAGGTAATGTGATGTCATCGTAACTTCCTTGGCCTCTCCCTTGTTTATCTGTGTCTATACTGAGTGACATAGTTTCTGACTCAAGATGACCAGTAACTAACTAAAAGGGAGGAAAATAATGGAATTTTAAGCTAAGAAGGAAAATAATGGAATTTTAAGAATTATATTAACAGCTACTCCAGCTGTACATAGAGACTCACATTAAGCAATAGATCAACTTGTGTTTGGTTTAAATCTGTTGTCAAATAACGATGAAGTTGATCACATGACCATGTCCTCTTCAGTCCCAATTGGACGCACACTCTACACACACATACGATATAAACAATCATGTGATTTAGAGTAAGTAAACAAACAACATTTACTAATAAACATCAAATAATATACAACGAAAAATACAACTACATTATTTTTCATAATATTCAACATATCAATGTTGGTATTTCCTTCCTTTTACCAAAACAATCAATGTTTGGTAAACTCATATAGACTAAATAGGGAATATCATTTTAATGATATAAGCTGTATCCTGAATGATACACTTACACTACCAAGTATGTCTGTACCATACTATAATATACTCTTTATATTATAATTGTATATTATAATATTAGGAGTGTATTATAGTACATTATAATATTAGGAGTGTATTATAGTACATCATAATATTAGGAGTGTATTATAGTACATTATAATATTAGGAGTGTATTATAGTACATCATAATATTAGGAGTGTATTATAGTACATTATAATATTAGGAGTGTATTATAGTACATCATAATATTAGGAGTGTATTATAGTACATCATAATATTAGGAGTGTATTATAGTACATTATAATATTAGGAGTGTATTATAGTACATTATAATATTAGGAGTGTATTATAGTGCATTATAATATTAGGAATGTATTATAGTACATCATAATATTAGGAGTGTATTATAGTGCATTATAATATTAGAAGTGTATTATAGTACATTATAATATTAGGAATGTAACATTATATTGTACACATTGAGCAGTGTGTAAAAATATAAACACCACATATAGTCTGTAATGATCTGTAATTGAAATAGTGTTTGAAAACAAAACCAGTAATACACTATATTAACCCCTTAACTGCACTATATTATAAACATTTATTATATCTATACATACTTGGGATTAGTTTCCCAGATCCATTCACTTAATGTAACTGGTATAGGAATGTTGTGTACACTCTCCAGCTGAACAGACAAAAACAGGATATATTTATACTGAGTAAGGGACGTCTGTGTGTATGTTAACACCCACCTTTGTTATGAGGTGCAAGTCCTTAACATCACATGATGCAAAATGATGGCCTTGATGTTTACAACACAGTATACTATATTTAGAAATTAAATTTAGTAAAATTTGTTTCTAAATTTAGATATTTATTTATACTCTTAGTTCCAGTTCTTAACCCACATGTCATATTCCATATTTGGTAATTACCTTAAATAGAACTGAGGGTCAACTATTATAGAGTGAATATGTATGGAAGAAAGTATTGAACTAAAATAATTAAATAATAAAGTCATAAAATAACAAACAACTTACCAAATAAGTGATAGAACAAAAGATGTATTGGCCATTTTGGTTCCCATGGTAACCTGCAATATGGCATCTAAAGCTATTTTGGCATTGCTACCTAACAAAAAGTCACATGACTTGTGATGATGTCATTGTTAAAGGGGAATTACCTGAAAATGCATGTACAACATCAGATAAATTGGCACACGTCATATGATCTCTATAGTGTCACCATAGCAACAATTACTATAGTGATATAGTACTAACCTTGTCAAGAGACATAACTCAATGTAGAAAGATAACAAAGCAGCAAAGTGGTTGTCATAGCAACGTTGCTCCTGTGGACTAGAAATTTGAGATTGGTAAATGAAATGAGAAGAAAGAAGAATCGAAAATAATAGATCAACAAGTTCTTTGTGAGATGTTTCATCTCTCTCGATTACAACATGAGTCAATATATCAATGTAAAATTCCAAACACAACAAGAGGGTGTGGTTAGTAGAAATAGCTCGTGAGCAAAACTCTATAGCTGCTGTGATTTCATTAAAAGATGATGTCATCTATTAATTGAGAGACTCATAGTCAAATCTAAGTAAGACTCAAGTCCATACTATCATCACATAACATAATGTCTAACATACTTACCAAAGACTGAGACCAGTGCTTCAATATAAGACTGAGTCCTATACCACTCCATCTAGCACTAAATGCTAGCTTCTGATCTGTAAAACCCCACCCACTTAACTTAAGTCATATACAATATATCACTTACATAGAGTAAAGTCTTTATTATCTGATGACTCTATATTAAGTAATGCTTGCTCAATATCAGCAATAGAAGCTGTTGAACACATCTGCTCATTACTTGTAATTGTTGATGATGTAGTGATGTCATCTGATGAATTTGATTTCAAAACTGGTTTACTGACAAGTTCCTGCAAATAACTAAATATACATGTTAATTTTAGTCTTCATCCACTGACACACCATTTAAGTTCTTCATAATGTGTTTCAAAGTTTGTCTGTAAATTTTGTTTCAGTAGACAGTCTGGTAGAGTTGTTAAACTATCTTCAAATAAATCTTTTAAAGAAGTTTCATTATCTAATGAATTACTGTATGATTCTAATAGGAACAAATAATATTATTAGTTGTAGTATATCTGACTTACCTGCTAATTGGGAGGCTAATAAAGAAAGAAACTGATTAATTTCTTTCTTCAGTTGATTCCTTTTCTTGGACATTTTTAGTTAAGCACCACGTGTTTACATCTTAGTATACGGAGTTGGTAATTTTTTTCAGCATTACGTTTGTGCATAAATTTCAGAACGTTTCCGTTCACGTCCGATTTCGTATGGCTGCAGCATCATTGAGAGCTTGCACATTGTTGTGTTACAGAAGATGCTCCCAGTCTTTGGTGGCCACACGTATTTTCATAACAATTCCAACTTTTACTTCAAATAAAATGGATTCAACAGACTCAGTAGAGAGTGCTAATAATGAGCAGACCCCTTCATTAGATAGTAATCAGGTCCCTTCAGTAGCTAGTAATCAGACCCCTTATACTTTAGCTCTGCAATCAAAAGTTCCTAAATTAACTGAAACTTCAATGAAAAATGTATTGGAACAAGATGATTTGAAAATGGAATTGGAGGCGGAGTCAAAGGATGAAAGGAAGGTGGAGCTTTCAGTGGAGTTAGGGGATGAGAAAGAGATTGAGCTACCGGATGAAAAAGAGGCGGAGTCAAGAGATGACCAGGAAAGTTTTGCTTCTGAAAAGTTCAAAATTGAGATTCGTAACATTCCTCCATTTGTTGGATTTCAGGTCCATAAATTATAATATGTATTATTATAATGATATTCTTTGTTATTTTACAGCAATTACGGAAACGACTGCAAAGTCTGGGACTAAAACCAGTTAAGATCAAACTCCTCCCACGTCAACAATATTGTTTTGTTACATTTAGAAATGAGGAAGAAAGACAAGTAAGATTATACAAAGTTGCTTGTCTCCTTCCCTCTCTCTCTCTCTCTCTCTCTCTCTCTCTCTCTCTCTCTCTCTCTCTCTCTCTCTCTCTCTCTCTCTCTCTCTCTCTCTCTCTCTCTCTCTCTCTCTCTCTCTCTCTCTCTCTCTCTCTCTCTCTCTCTCTCTCTCTCTCTCTCTCGCTCTCTCGCTCTTTCTCCTTTTCCTTTTAGAGAGCATTAAGTATTGTTACTGGACATGTGTGGAAAAAAAGAACATTAAAAGCTTCAGTAAGCTATTGTGATGTTATATTACCTCACAATATCATATTATATCATTGTAGCCAGCCAAACCTGCTGCCGACCCAATGACCAGAAAAAGAAAAAGTCAGTAAGTACCAGTAATAGCAGCTGCCTATAATATGTATCTCTTATAGTAAGTAGTTCATCAGATGATATTGATACAAAACGAGTCTGTCAAGATATTTCATTAACTGATCTTAACAAGAGGTACCTTCTCATTATAATTTTAATAATTGATCATGTGACTTTATGTAGATTAGCTGAGGCAGTTACTCCTCTTTTGTGTACTCCTTATTCTGAACAGTTGGAAACAAAAGTGTCTTCTATCAAAACATACTTACGTAAAGTTGTCCAACAAATTAAAAAGACAAATCCAGTGAGAATTAATGATGTCATTACGATGTAATGAGATTTATTATAGGGGGAGTGGTTTTATCATCATATAGAAAACAATGGAGGTTTATTGTGTCCAATAGATCCCATTATACCAGCTGTAAGTTATAAGTCCATATATACATGTACATTTATATATATTAGCCTGTACTTGAAGAATACCGAAATAAATGTGAATTTACTATTGGGTATGGAACTGTTAATGAACCAGGTATGTTATCTTAGACCACACTCACTTCATTACAAGCCACACCCCCTAGTAATTGGTTTTAGACTGGGATCATATTGTGATGGTGATCTTACTGTAGTACCACCATATTCGTGCATTCAAGTACAAGAAAGAATGAAACAAATCGTCAAAGTATACAATGACATCATTATGACATCATCATATATACATAATGTGTCACATAGGTCCTGGACAAACACATTAAGCAGTCACCGTATAGACCATTTGACACACATTTATTTAAAGGGTTAGCATATGTCAATGGTATGGTGTATTATGTTATATTGTGTAGTCATTGGAGACAGGTTGCAATAAGAAGTCATACTACGGGACAATGTATGATTACAATTGCATTTCATGCACAGCAGTTGTCTCAGGTAAGACCACACCCACTTATAACTGGTTAATTAAGCTGGTTAATACAGGAGGAAGTAAGTCAAGAGAAACAGAAAATAATTGAGTTATTTACAACTGGTGATGGAACCAAGTGTTCTCCATTAACAGTATACTGGCAGACATTTAAGACAAGGTGCAAATGACTCTTTTAATGTGACACCATAACAACATCTTTTTATTTACCATGTAGAAACGAGAAACCAGAGTTTGAGCTCCTTGTTGGTGAACCGGTAAGGAGTAAACCCCTCCAATAATAATAATAATTAAAACACTTTACTGTAGTACATTTATGAGGAAATATCTGGTCTTAAATTTCGTATATCACCAGATGCCTTCTTTCAAGTGAACACAAAAGCAGCTGAAAAATTATTTGATGTCATTACAGAGTTATGCAGTTCACCTAATGTCCCTCCAGTGATTTATGGTAAACACCATTTAATGTCTAAAGAGCAACTACACTTCACTAAACAAGTGCATTAAATATACTATGTTCTAATGGTGACATTAGTGCTAATAAAATGACAGTGTAATGTTATGTCTTTCTTACAGACATATGTTGTGGTACTGGAACTATAGGTATTACTATAGCCAAGGTAAGTGGCTTAGTTGAACCTAATATACAAAGGTGTGTTTTTGTTGACATAACGTGTTCTCTCTAGAAAGGGTTAGCTGCTAAAGTAATAGGTGTGGAATTAACTCAGCAAGCAATTAATGATGCTAAAATTAATGCTGAGATAAATGGTGAATTTGTTTGCTTGCCTCTCCTGTAATATTTTATAGGTTGTTGGTTTAGGAGTGAAAAATACAGAATTTATAGCTGGTAGAGCTGAAGAGATGCTTCCTACGATAATGTTAGAAAGACAACACGATCAAGCGTGCATTGGTATTGCTGATCCACCTCGAGGTGGTCTCCGTGAGTATGAAGTGAGTTGTCATTGATGTTAGTTGCTGACTTCTTTAGATCATAAAGTTATTCAAGCTATCAGGAGAAGCAAGAATATGAGTAAGTTCATCTATGTTTCTTGCAACCCTGAAGGGACCCAAGCCAATTTTATTGAGTAAGTGTTGACACTACAAATATATGACAATTACCTTGTGATCGGTAGTTTATGTCGTCCACGCTCCAATCGTGTGAAAGGTCTCCCATTTTGTCCAGTGCGAGCAATTCCCATTGATATGTTTCCTCACACACCTCACTGTGAACTGGTTGTATTGTTTGAAAGAATTTGTCAACATGAAGTGTTAGAACAGATATTGAAAGATGATTTTGAGCCAGAAACAACAACATCTTTGTCTTAAGGACAAAGTTGATAGTCATTGTTAATATCTTCATAATTTATATATGAAACCCCCTTTATTAAGAAAAGTGACTATATCGTATGTTTTCATACTCACGACAGACAAACATAATGTATAGATTACATAGACATTATAATATGTGGACTAGTTGTCATGGTTACTTTGATGATGGCAACAGTGTAGTCATAATCCACTATGAAATGATAATGCTACATTAAGCTATAATATACACTAATATATAATGTGGTTTGTTCTGAGTATATTTATAGGACATAACAATTACAATGAATGAGTACATCAGTGCTAACAAAATATTCACTTATTGGATTTGAGTAATTTTAAATTTGTAGAGTTCGGTCATCATTTAAAATAACAACAGTAGTTCTTTTTGACCTACAAATTGTTTCACTTTCACTTTCAATATGACTGGGTGAGAGTGGATCCTCACTTGCGCTGGATTGTTCTAATCTTTTTTGTTTCTCTCTAGCTATGCACGGTGGTAAAGGAGTCCTCTGTGTTACTATTGGCTGTTGATAATCTGAGGCAACTGTCAGAGAGAGAGAGAGAGATTGATCATAAGGCAACAACTACAAAATCAAATTCCCACTTGGCTTTCCCCCCTCAATATTTATAAAGAGTCGAGTTTTCCTAAACAAGTAATAAATTGTTTTTCCCAAAGCTTTTTCTTTAGGCAAAGGGAAATCTGCCTTGTATAAAACAAATAATACAGTGATATTTATTTACTAGCTCTGCCGTTACTATCTTGTTTGATAACATTATAACAACACATCACACCATAAGTATATATTGTTGTATTAATTGTGTATTTCAATTCACCTGATGGATTTAATGTGGATGGATTTATACTCATGTATTCAGGAGAGGTTCTGTTGCTCAAATTTACCAGAGATTTAGATTCTGGTATGTCACAATTCATGTATTTCTTGCGAGCTAAAAAATAAAAGTTGATGAATTGTGATACTCTTGCTGGACTTACCTTTTTTTAAGTATGTACGTGGAGGTAAGGGAGGAGCTGAAGGTCGACTCTGTTGTGGTGTTGGCACCAACCAGTGATAGGGTTCACTATAGTTAGGACCTGAAGATGCCGTACTTGTTGATGACATTGTCCCTGTATCGCCAAATCCAATTTTGTTCAATTGTAGTTTTAAATTTGAGGAATCCCGAGGGCCTCTCATAGTTGCATATGAAATTGAATCTGACCGTGGGGAGTAACAGGGGTGGGGGATTGGAGGGGATAGAGGGGTACCAAGGGTAACGGGAGTGTGATAGCTTGTTTGATGTCTTTTTGGACTGGATCGAGATGTTGGAAAAGTGGGACTAGGATATTCTTTATCCTTAATTGGTGATCTCTTTATTTTTGGTGAAGGTAAGGTCGCACTTCTGCTGTTATACTGGATTTGCTGATCTACAGTAAATGCATCAACGACATCTTTGTCCGATTTAGAGCGACGCATCTGCCGTGGAGTTTCCTGCTCTACTCTTGAGGTATTGCGAGAACTCCAATGAAAAAATCTCTTCAAAGAAGATCCGAAAGATTTCTGCTTCTCCGGCTCTGACATAGCACTGTTTCCAATACTGTACTGTTTGCCCTGCGTTTGTTTTTTGTTCGCGGCACATTCGTTTCTGCGCATGCTCAGTAGAAAACGTTAACACGAATAAATTGTCATGATTACAATGATCCATTGCACAAATTTAATGTTGATACAATATGTTTTGACTAATTTATTAATTGATTTGTTCGTTCTTGAACCTTTATTGTTCTTTGACAGTATTATTCATTGCAGTAGTTCTTCATCATTGTCATGATCTAGCTTTATAATGATGTAACAAAAAGGAAAAAAATCATTTATTTTGGTCTTAACCTCATTAGTATCTATACAAAAACAAATACTACATTAGAATAGTAGGCAAGTTCAGCAAATTGTAATGGCTACAGACTATTGGATGCCATCATTGTCTAATAACTACACCATAGTACATTATTTTTAAAGGTAATATTGAGTACTAGGTATACAATAATGGTAACGTACTGATTTTAAACTCTCTGAAGTAATGTCCTTATTTTTGTCATCAAAGTTTACTGGAGAGGATAATTCTTCTCTATTGTCGTCATCATCAGACATAGACAATTGAAGTTCTGGTTTCACTAATAACAAAAAAACAACATTACAACTATTATATTATAAACAAAATATAATATAATAGTTAATAATAATTAACTATTAATAATATATTATTTAACTATTAATAATATATATTTTAACTATTAATAATATATTATTTAACTATTAATATTATATTTTTCATTCTTTTCAGTGATGTAGCAAAAACACTTACCAAATGGAGCCATTTCAATGTATTCGTCTTCTTGTTCTCCATATATGTGAGTTGAAGTAAATCCAGGAACACAATAACCTCCAGACATGTCCACGTATTCTGAGTCATCTTCTTGTTCACTATCGTCATCAGTGACATTGTCATTTTTGAGAGGAAATATGGTTTCATATATTGGTTGTATTATATGTGGTGCAGGAGGTGTTGTCTGATCAGGTAGTCGGTGCCTTTCGTATTGTTTTGAATATGCAGTTTTTGTGTATTGATTTGGACTTGGTTTCTGAACGAGTTGCTTTAACATATCAACTGGACCTTGTGTTACATATTTTGTCTTAATTATAGTACTAGTAGTACAATTTGGTATTTTACCAACCGATTGTTGATTGTGTGTCACACATTTTGTATTAATTTTAGGAGGAGGAGGACGATTTGGTCGACAGGAAGATATTAAAGGTGGAGGAGGTCTAGTAGGAGGACCAGGTTGACCTGGCAGAGGCCGAGCAGGAACTGATAGACTTGAAGGTTTTTTTTGATGTTGATTTGGTGTTTTTGTCTCAGCATGCATCATCTTTTTATTTGATTCTACACGGGTTGTGTCTGTTGCCTTGGTTTCATCTATTACCTTAGTGATAGGAGATGATACTTTCCTACGTAACCGGGGTGGAGCAATTGGAACATCAGATTCTGTCTGACTTACATTCAGCACTTTGGTTTCTGTTTGACTGATCTCTGATTGACTCATTGTTTTTTTCATTGGTGGACCACTTATTGGTACAGTCAATTTTTTTGAAACTGGTGTAAATTGGACTCCTTTATTTGGTATTGTAGTCACTGATTGTTGAGGTGTCTCCTTTGAAGCTTTTTTGAAAAGTCGACGACTCAATGAGTTGGTATTTGGTTGACTTGCAGTTGACTGGTTGTAGGGACTTGGACGAGATGGTGGACGACGAACATTACCACTCATTTTTAGAATCACAATGAAATAACTACGTCTTGTTTTCAAACTTTTTCTACACTACTATGTAACTGTTCGAAGTAGTTAGGCAGTGTTTGTATAATAGCACGTGCCACTTAAGACTCCTACTATTAAACTAACATAAGAATTGACACAACTGAGTGTAAAATTAAAATTGTTTAAAATTGTTTATAATAAACATTTATAAAGCACGTAGACACAGGTAATACTTGTTGGCATAAAAAAACAAAAAGTTGGTTTGTACTATAAGACTACACAATGTGTCTTTTTCCATTAGAATTAACCTTAAACCATAAACCCTTAACTCAAAACTACTACTTACTTGAGAGAGAGAGAGTTTGAAGACAGCTCTGGTCTGTTGTAACAAATAAAATGGATGAATGGATGGATAATGGATGGATAGATATATGAATGGATGAAAGAAAACTACTATAACAACAAGTGTTGGAAAGTAACTAAGTCTGTGAGTAACTAAGAAATAGAGTTACCTGTGTCTTTGACCAATCAGATTGCTTCATTTAAATATATATATACTCTAATGATGAAATTGATAGATACAAACTACCTAATATTCAGTTTCTATATGAACAGTGTCTTGACATTTATATTCATTGATCTCGTGACGTGGAAGTACACCCTATAATTAGTATATAATATACTTAACACTAGAATGTGTCTAATATAGCTAAACTTTGTCATATAATTCTATCATCATAAACCCATCACCTAATCTTTGTTCACACTCAATAATGTATTAGTAATATGTAGTGTTGATTTTAAAATGGGTACATGTACAGGATAATATTGGACAAATGTGGGTCCCAAAGACTCTACTAAAGCTAGATGAGATGACATTTAGAGTGTGTTCTTTTTAACCATTTTGAAAGTGACAGCTTACCATTTGATTTTACATAAATATACAATTAAACTATGTGTGGCTTAATAGAAGAATGATAAAATTAATAGAATTAGTAATGTTGTAGTTTGCTTAAACTGGACTAGTTTTATTCCTAAACTTTTAAAATATAGCTATATTGCTGTATTTTTAAATTCACCTATACTTCTAATCGTATTCATAGCTATCGTTAATGAGATTCATGATCGGTACAATTGCGCCCCACAAGAGCATGAAGACAAAATCTGCAGTACATATAAAAGGAAACTAAAACAACCATGATTGACAGTGTGTTGTGGGCCAGCGTCTGCAATGCATCATGACCTCTGAGATGGTTACCAGCATACTCTTCGGAGTATCCGAAAGGCGGACTAGGATACGGCTGGTAGTCTCCCTTTAAACGTGACGAGGTCTGGTGTATTGTAGTCCCGGTTTAGTAAGGACGATGATTTTCCCGAAGCTCGAAACCCAGTACGGCTGGTTTGAAGTTAGGGCGACGTTCCAGCCAGGATTACCTCGTCTTCGGACGATGGTTACCAAGCCAGGTGGCGGTCCTAGCTAGCAATAGCAGGGAATCCTGGAGCCTAAGTGGAAGCCTGCGTGGGAAATGAGTCACGAAAGATCGTTTGGGCAACACACAGGTTTTTTTTTTAATCTTAAATCTATTTAAACTACTGGGAAGGCATGTCAGTAGAACTGGTCCTCAGTCTGTCATAAAGAAAGAACGTTTAAATTTGAATGGTATATATATATTATACAAAATATGCAATTGGTATTACAAACATTAATTAACACAAAAATTTCTTAAAATATTATTAACATAAACTTTGTGATGATAATTTTTTAACTGGTTTAACCGGTTTGATTGGTTTGACTGGTTTATTAGAAGTATTCAAATCTTGATATTGAGAATCTAATAAAAAATTAAGATATAATTTTAAAAATACAATGGAGTGTAATAGTTATGGTTACCATGGTAATTATTTTAAAATTTTAAGTACCTTCTTTATTTCCTTGTACAATGGACATGTATCCAGCTGACATGTATCCAGCTGGTGGAGGAGAGGATGTAGATGATCTACAGACATTTTTTGTAGGAGATGGACTTGTAGGTGCAGTATAAATAGAATCTATAGATGAGAATTTTTTAATTATTAGACAAAGAATATCAAGTTAAGTTACTATTAACAAACATGTCAGTAATGTCATTGATGTATTGAGATACAAAACAATTTAACTTCATTGAACAAGTCATGCAGGAATGTCTTTTATTTATTACTATAAGTTAAGTGCTTAAAATAATTATCAAAAATATGGTCACAATGAGTGGCTGCCAAGTAGTCTGTGAAAATTGTGAACTATTTTACTATAAATAAATCCTAAAAGCTAAACTTGGTTATCAATTGTTACATCATTTCTAGTCTAACTAATGATGTCAAAAGAGTAATGTGATCTCAATATTACTCACCTTCTTCTCTCAATGTTGGTGTTAATGAAACATAATCTGATTGGTTGTTTGTTGTCAAGTTATTGGGTAAAGTATCATTGTCTGGTATTGATAATGAAGCCGTTTGAAGTTCTGAATTGATATCTTTACTTAACGAGGAGGAATCATCATTTTGTACCAGCTGTTCTAGATTGGTAACTGGTTCACTCTCTTGGACAGCATTATCTGAACTAGCATACCAAGGTATCATATCAGGGTCATCAGCGTCCTCTGTTATTATCACTTGACCTGGTATTGCATAAATATCTTCATTATTTTCTTCTGATGTGACATGATGTATTGATTTTGGTCTAAGTATAGGAGTTGTCTTGGTCAGGTCTTGTATGACAGGAGGAGGACGAGGAGACTGTATCTTTGTCATAGTGTGTGAGCGAAAAGATTCTGTTGAGAGGAGGATGGGTTCTGTTGTTTGTGATCGTTGGGTGAGATCTGAGGTAGACAATGTCCTAACTTTATCAAAATTTGGATCAAGAATGTTACGAGGAGGTATAGGTCTTGAAGGTGGAGAAATAAGAGACTTTTGTATGTTTCTAGGAGGTACTGGTCTTGTCCGTGGTCTTGTAGGTGGAGTTGTAGGCTTATTACCAAGTGTTGCGTCACTCAGTCTTCGGGTGTGACAAGGAGTGTGTTTACTGTTCAATGATAAAAGAGAAACTGAGAGAGAAGAATCTAAAGGAGGTTTTTTATTCTCTCTGTGTTGCCTTGGAAATTGACTGGTTTCATGAGAAGACAATGTGTGTCTGCTACCATTAGTTTTGGTGGAAGATGGAGAGACTCTGGGTGGTGGAGGTCGTGGAGAAACTTTAGGTGGAGGAGGTCGTGGAGATGGAGAAACTCCAGGAGGAATAGGTCGTGGAGACGAAGAAGAAAGTCGTGGAGATGGAGCAATTTTTGGAGGAGGAGGTCGTGGTGGGGGCTTAGTTTTCTTGATCACAACAAGCCGTTCTTGTGTAGTACATGCTATAAGAAAAAAAACAGTTTATATGATAAAGAAGAACTACACACTGACTTACCCATCGTCTTATGGTAAAAGAATCACTACAAAAGACGCAAGCTAAAATAGAAGCTACGAAATGACTGACACTCAATGTACAAAGTTAATAATTATGGCTTCATCCCACATCATATCTTACTATCCATATATATACGTTACGTGGTAATCGATAAAATTACCCTTAAACTAACTATGAGTAAAGTATTGATACTTATGAAAAATTAAAATAAAATCAATAATATTATTAGAATAATTTATTATTAGTAGGGTGGATCAAAACAGCTCTATGTAGTCACTTGTAACTCTTCCGTAACAGTCACAGTTGTTCTATCTTCAAATGAAGCTCCACCTCTCTCTGATGATGGTACGCTATCAGATGTAGGACAAGATTCAAGTAGCATTGTTATAAAACCAGTTTTTGCACCAATTATCTCCAAACAACCTCGAAATGATATGTTATAACTTTCAATAACTCCAGTACAAACCTCAGCTTTAACACGAGCAACTGTCTCCTAACAACAAATTATATATTCAACAATCTCTCCATCCATTCACCCATCATTTCAAGAATCCATTCATTCATTCATTCATTTTATACCTTATCCATTGGTATGCCATTATCAGAAATCTTATCTCCAATATATAATTTTGATAGCTTGTCTATTAAGATGCTCTCCTCATCAGTTGGTATGACTTTAAATTCAGTAGCCAATGTTAATAAAGATGATTTAACAGAAGCTAAGAACTCAGCCAACATGGTTATAGTAGCAATATTCTAAAATAAAAATAGAGAGAAATGGATAGATTATTCGAAAGAATGGATAGATGGAAGGAAGAATGGACAGATGGATGGAAGAATGGATAAATGAATTGATTAGAGTTACTGGAGAAGGTGCTGCTCCATCAGCTGGTATTTTAGACTTCTTTTTCTTTTTTCCTTGTCGATGTCTCGAGAGATGTTCAATACACGTACCACATAGAACTATGATCCAACTTGATACCTAACACAGGAATAAATAAAGGGGTGTGGTTTTTAATAACTTACAATAATCAACAAAACATAGGGTTCTAAATTTATTTTGGTTTCCAATAGCAACTGATAAGGATTATTTTCCAGATCATCTGAGAAGGAATGGGGAAAAAATGAGGGAGGGAGCTATTATTTTTAAACATCCTTTACCTAGTGTACTAAAAGCACCCTCAGGAATTCCATGTATGTTATTGACAATACCTTATAAAGAGAAAGAGGAGTTAATAGTACACGTACCTTGTAAGGAGAGTATCACATGTTATATATACAAGTGTTATATATAGTGAGAATTTGTTATGAGATAATTGTTTAACACAACCTACTACGTCAGTTTTAACATGTTTGGTCTGCCAATTATGTGATTTTAAACTGTTAAAATTGTTTGTTTTAGATAAAAAATATTATCATTTCAATTTAATAACATAACTGCTCCTATTGTGTTTTATAGTTAACTTTCATAATTACATTAGTACACAACAACAATATAATTAAATAACACTTTTAAAAAAGGAAACATTATATTTAATATTTATCCACAATATGTAATATTATATAATATCGTTACTTTTATCATTTCTTAAAAAAAACACAAAATAGTACATATTGTACATTACTAAAGAACAATATGAACAGCTTTAGAGTACAAATAAACCCCTATAAAATGTCATAATAATAACATAATTATATCAAAGTACATACAAGTAGTACAGTACTGTCAGTGACAACTAGACATGTTATTTTTATGAGCTGTATCCTGTCTATAGTAAATGTGTCTCAGAATTACCTCACTGAGAGTATCAGCTTAGCTATGTAAAGTCTAGCAAAGACCGACCTTGTTCACAATTCTCCATAATGTCTATTGCACTTTGACCTCATTACAATTGATATAGTAACATTCAAATTGTGCTGTAGAGTGTGACTAGTGTACTGACAGGAAATCTTCCGAGCCAGTGAACTCCATATATGTACATTAGTTTAAAACATGTATGTTTATAAATTACGGTATAGGGTCAAGCTATGAATATGATTAACACATGATTGGTATTGCATAGCAATATTCAATTTTATCCAAAACACTGTGCATAATAAAAGACGTATCCTTAAAATTTTACATCTAAAATAAAGACACTACGAAAATAAAGTGTATTGACAATATCTTGTAGACAATAGTGTACAGTTTCACAACTACATGTGATGATGATGCAACATTACAGACAACAGCTGCAGATACTACTACGATATATCCACATCAAACAGCTTAGAAAACTCTATAATGTATCAATTGTAATAATATTATCATACAACACGTAAACTCAATTACAACTTGAGTAGGTGGGAAAGGAAAACAAAGTTAGCAAACAATTCTAAAATGTTGTCTTTTAGAGATCTAACAAAATGCTATTACTGACCTCCTACACACCTCTTATTAAATGTGGTAATATTATCATTGGCTGGTGAGACTAAACACTCACCTTTTAAAGTCACTTTAGCAGCAGTGATGTCGTCTGATAATGAGGAAGGGGTGGAGTCAGTCTGTTCCAATACATTCAACACAATATGTATCACATGACATAATAAAGTACCGTGACCTTCACTGAGAAATAAACTTAATTGAGAAGGGGGTGGGCATTGGATTGGTAACTATGGCAACACAACAGGACATGAACATCAATTTAATAACCAGTCTTACCAAAGTACATTTCTTGTTAAAAAAGAATTTAATGCCGTTATGTTCTTTAACTTCGTTTAATAATGACTCTAACATTTTTAATTTACTAATAGACGATTCTTTAGTGGGTGTGGTCACATGAGTAACAACCTCCTTTAAACTTTGCATTATAAGTAACCGTACTTTAATCCATAGACACTAAATGACACAATCAATAAAATATTAATATTATTTCCTTTTGATGTTAGAGTACTAAATGAGGCCTCAAAATGGCTGCTTCATGCAAACGTGAGGTGAGAACATTCACACTATCAATAACTTAACCACACATGTCTTGACAAGTTAAAATGACACAGCTAAAATAAAAATTGATGACTCAGCAAAATAACAACAAGCTATGAATATGATTTAAATAAGTACACACCTCTCTGTCAAGATTAAAATGCTATACACATCTTAGGGCTCAAAATAGTTTTAATTTCTCCTAAGATATATACCATATATCATTATTACCTCTAATTGAAAGGAAAGTAAAATTTCTTCATCTGTCAGTCTCCTTATATAGAGTGTACAAGTCATGTGACCATAACCTGAAGTCATGTGACTTACTGATCTGGTGGTGACCAGTCTTCAAAGACGTCAAAATCACGATTATCTCGTAGTCCATCACAGAGAACTATAGATTGAGGTCCTATAAGAGAATCGACAACGCTAGCATTAACTTACCATGTAAATCTTCTACAGTGAATGGTAGACTTGTTTTGAACTTCTCTCCTAGAAAGAATTCATGGGCTTGATCCATACTGTAGATAAGAAATGAAACAATGTATTTGACTGACGTGACACGCCCACCTGTTGACATCATTTAAAAATTCAAGTAACATTGATTCAACTCCTAATGAATAAAAACCATGTGATCGACAGATTCTATCTTTAAGTTTTATCATTTCTATAATCTAGCGAAAACAAGGTTAACAATTATACAAATGACTCCGCCCACTTACCTTGTGAAACACTCCATTTTTATAAGCATTTGTTATATAATCAGATGTCTATAAAATAATCATATTCATTGATGACATCACAAACCACACCCACCTCTTTGTTACAACCCACATAAAATCTCAGTGCAATACGATACATTTGACTTGCAAATCCAAATGCTCCCATTGACTGAATATACCGATTAGTAATATACCTATAGAAAAATATTAACCACACCCATATACCACACCCACTTACCCCATTGTATCAATCTGAATATGTTTAATAGAGAGAGAATTATAGAGTTGAGTACAGAAGTCAACAGCCCCTAAATATCCATATAATTTAACTAGTAATAACTGAATTTGAGGATTAGTATGAGATTGTTTACGAGCTGTCTCTAACATTATAATACATCTCCATAAATCAGCAGGATCAGCTAGAGAGAGAGAGAGAGAGAGATTGTGTGTAAGAAGAGATATAACAAATTCACTCACCAGTTTCTTGACATATTTCAATCATGAGATGAGCTGCTAAAATAATATAGAAGTCTGAGTGTTGACTTACAGTAGCTGGTAATGAAAGACCAAAATGTAGTCCATCTTCAAATTTTTTACAACATTCTTGTACAAGAGATCTCTTTGCATCTATTGTTAAGCTTCGATGACAACCACAATGATGTTGTAACTTAACAAGTGTGATATTGCGATGTAATTTTGTTATCTGCAATTAACAGTTATTTATATAAATTAATTAGTTAATTAATTTATTATATAGTTTTGTTATTAATTACATTTTGTGATATCTCATCTTCTTCACAAGTGAAGTTAACAGGATCTTTCTTTGACCATGCTTCTAAGACTTGTAAAAGCTATAGTAACATATGTTAATATACATATACATTGTGGTGCACAGACCATGACTTCTTCCTCCTTTGATAACAAGGTCAGATAATATTTTATGTCGTCATAGCAACATGTTTTGGATGAGAATACCTTGAAGTACTCTTCCAATAATGTCAGAGGATTAGAAACTAAAAGAATTATACATCCATTTGATTGTCCATCTGTCCATTCAAAAATACATTGATCCATAAATCCAACAATCCATCCATCATTTATCCATGTATCCATCCATCCATCCATCCATTCATCCATTCTTACACTTGTCATCCTGTACACTGATCTTATGATGAGTCATTTGATCCAATAATTCAAGTTGTGCCAAGTATGGACCACGAAAACGATGTGAGGACTTCTCCTTCTCCTTGTCCAATAAATGGTCCAAAACAAGCTTCATTTCGTAGACAGGAGACAACCACGATGTTGAGGCACTCTCATTCTCACCATCACATTTTACACCGTCTCTAATAGCAACTGCTCTATTCATTTGTGCCGTTATATATAACTTGATATATGACCAATGATCTGGTTGGCTGGGTAATAGATCGGCCACTTTGACAGCTATCTCATCCCATTGTTTGAGTGACTTCATACAACCTAATTCAATTAGTAAGACCTCATCGGGATTGCGAAGTTTTTCTCCTAGAAAATTGTAGAATGAGAGATTGAGTCTGGAATATTGAGCATGAGACTGAAAACAATATATCAGGTTATGAGACCAGTACAGAATGAAAATTGAATTATTGAGCATGAGACTTACTCAGTTCTCCTCTTAAAACTGATAAAATTTTTTCTCTGTTATTCAGACACTGCAGTACTGTAATATAGAGACGAACCTCTAGCAAATAGATATATTAAAACTGTCAGCATTGATCTCTTTCTCTCTTACCAGCCTCTGCGTCAACTCTCTTGTCATTGACATATTTATCCATCAATTTTTCTGCTAATGGCAAATACATGGACTGAACCATTCTCTCATCAGCTGCTTCGTGAGCCTAAAATGGACAGATAAATTTGAAAATGGACACACACAGTTATGACAAATGGATACACACCTGCATTAATATGCTCATCACCCTCCAGCAATAATATGGTCCATTGTGTGGATAATGTTTTAACAATTGTAATGCAGCCTATTACAGTAAACAGATATGTTTTATGTGTCCCAGAACCCTTGACTTAAATATTACAGGACCCTCTTTACCTGTTGCTGTTTCTGATAATCCCCAACTCTGACATATGCCATAAAGAGCTGAGTAAGGATTTCTTCGTTGCTAGGGTAACTTTTAACAGCTGCTTCATACAACTCTACCACTTTTTTATCTATTGGAAGGAATGCTAATAGATACACCCCCTAAATTAACTTACAATCGCCTAGTTCTCGACAATACATGAAAATAGCTTGTAAAGTGGCACTGTCTCCAGGATGCAATTGAATGACATTATTAACTATTTTATCACCTTCATCAGTTCTCCCTAGTCTTAACAATGCTATCGCTTTGAGAGCCTGTAGTGATCATGTTATAAGATGATACAAGTTATATTGATAATAGTTACTTTAGCACAATGGAGTGTTGGAGATTTTCTGAGTATTTTTTCAACTAATTGAATGACTTTTTTGTTTTGTCCATTGTCAATAGCATCTGGAGATAAAAAAATTAGACCATAATTATGGAGGGTTAATAAATTATGTGCTAATCATCGCAAATTTATTATTTTTGCAAAGTCATTATTTAATATATCATTAGTCCACTCTTCCTTGTGGAGGAGATATTTTCTTACCATAGACTGGACGAAGTCTTCTCTCTATAACTTCTGCTTCTTGTCTAGTTGTCGCCATTTATATGTACAACACGAGGGTAACAATGATCCTCCAGTATATCTTCGTATACTTAGTACTAATTTGTTCCGGATATTATTGGGATATGGCCACTGCAGTGCTGTCAGAAGAGCAAGAGGTTTCATTTATTAATTATTAATTAATTTCATAATTAATTCAGGAAGAAAAAGATGTATTACTTTCAATTTATGACTCAGACCCATGTTTCAAACAGGTTGGGTCTCAGACTTTTCAATATCGGGTATGATCCCATCCAA
The DNA here is from genome assembly GCA_963693285.1 of Xestospongia muta. Classification (NCBI taxonomy): domain Eukaryota; kingdom Metazoa; phylum Porifera; class Demospongiae; order Haplosclerida; family Petrosiidae; genus Xestospongia; species Xestospongia muta. The sequence continues at coordinate 401,573 of OY848921.1, forward strand.
TACACTAATACTTTATATATGACAGATAGGGGAGGCTGGCAATCCTACATCCTTTCTCATACAAGTCCAGTGGGTGGAGTCATATCCTGATGTTCTTCCCGAAATAACAATGGATGCATTTTTTAATAGTCATTTGTAAGTGAATGAACGAACCCTTTAATTAAGAATTAATTAAATGAGTTGTTTATTATATTTCCTAGATCGTTATCTACAAAATCAAACATAATCAAGTTATTAAAAAATGAGGTAGGTCTGTAAATGAACAATGGATGTGTGGATTGTTAAATGGATGTATGGATATTAGGTAAATAGATACATAGTGTAAATGGATGCACTATATCATCACATGTGGTCAGACAGGCAGAGTCAATGATCAGCAGTCCAATGACATATTCATTATTCGAATATGCTCGTGAACATAAAGAAGATATGATAATTGTTATTGAGGAAGAACACGAAGAGGAAAAAGACAAAATAGAAGATGTCAACGATACATTGGATGTCAAAAAGACAAAGTCCAAACCTAAATTAAGTAAATCTGCTAAAAGAAGGCAAGCTGATAGACTAAGTAAGTAAAGAGACACTGCAATATGTCTTCATTATATGTTGTCATAGACTCAAAGGGTGAGTTACCTAGAGGATGGAATTGGGTCGATATTATTAAGGTAATGTTGGAATATTGTATAAATGTGCTTGACATGTGTATCTCCTTCTCTGTTATCACACTGTTACCATCATTATCACACTGTTATTATCCTCTCCAACTTTATGCAAACAGCATGTAAGTTCATTACAGCAGTCTTTCAAATGGTCTTTAATTTTCTATATTTTCTATAGCTTAGTCAGACAGGATCATCTAAGTCACACTCCACGTCAGCAGAATAAAACTTAACATAATTAATATTATTCAATATAATAATATAATAATATATATTATCGGTGTTCAATCATTACTATTAAAAAAACAGATTTTATTTGTGTCAATTCTTCTGTTAGTTTAATAGTGGGTGTTTAAGTGATACATGCTGTTATACAAACATTACCTAACTACTGCAAACATTTACAAGTATAAAGTGTAGAAAGAGTTTGAAAACAAGACGTAGTCATTTCATTGTGATTCTAAAAATGAGTGGTAATGTTCGTCGTCCACCATCTCGTCCAAGTCCCTACAACCAGTCAACTGCAAGTCAACCAAATACCAACTCATTGAGTCGTCGACTTTTCAAAAAAGCTTCAAAGGAGACACCTCAACAATCAGTGACGACGATACCAAATAAAGGAGTCCAATTTACACCAGTTTCAAAAAAATTGACTGTACCAATAAGTGGTCCACCAATGAAAAAAACATTGAGTCAGTCAGAGATCAGTCAAACAGAAACCAAAGTGCCGAATGTAATCCAGACAGAATCTGATGTTCCAATTGGCCCAGCTTGGTTACGTAGAAAAGCATCATCTCTCATTGGTTCAATCACTAACACAATAGATACTCCTTTAGATTCTTCTCCTATTCCTCCTGGAGTTTCTCCACCTCTACGACCTCCTCCACCTAATGTTTCTCTGCGACCTCCACCCAGAGTCTCTCCATCTTCCACCAAAACTAATGGTAGCAGACACGCATTGTCTTCTCATGAAACCAGTCAATTTCCAAGGCAACACAGAGAGAATAAAAAACCTACTTTAGATTCTTCTCTCTCAGTTTCTCTTTCATCATTGAACTTTCAACAAAATCCTTGTCCCACTCAAAGACCGAGTGACACAACATTTGGTAATAAGGCTAAAACTCTACCTAGAAGACCACAGATAAAATCAGTGGCTCCATCTGTTCCTTCAATTAATCCACCTTCAAGACCTATACCTCCTCGTAACATTCCTGATCCAAATTTTAAGAAAAATAGGACAATACCTATCTCAGATCTCTCTCCACGACCACAAACCACAAAACCCATCCTTCTCCCAACAGAATCTTTTCCCTCACACACTATGACAAAGATACAGTCTCCTCGTCCTCCTCCTGTCATACGTGATCTTACCAAGACAACTATACTTAGTCCAAAATCTATACATCATGTCACATCAGAAGAAGGATATGATTATATACTACAAAGTGACATGATAATAACAGCGAATCCTGATATGATACCTTGGTATGCTAGTTCAGATAATACTGTCCTAAAGGTCATCAATTTAGAACAGGTGGTACAAAATGATGATCCCTCCTCGTTAAGTAAAGATATCAATTCAGAACTTCCAACAGCTTCATTATCAATACCAGACAATGATACTTTACCTAATAACTTGACAACAAACAACCAATCAGGTTATGTTTCATTAACACCAACAACGAGAGAAAAAGGTGAGTGATATTGATATCACACTACTCTTTTGACATCATTAGTTAGACTAGAAATGATGTAACAATTGATAACCAAGTTTAGCTTGTAGGATTTATTTATAGTAAAATAGTTCACAATATTCACAGACTACTTGGCAGCCACTCATTGTGACCATATTTTTGATGATTATTTTAAGCACTTAACTTATAGTAATTAATAAAAGACATTCCTGCATGACTTGTTCAATGAAGTTAAATTGTTTTGTATCTCAATACATCAATGACATTACTGATATGTTTGTTAATAATAACTTAACTTGATATTCTTTGTCTAATAATTAAAAAATTCTCATCTATAGATTCTGTTTATACTGCCCCTACAAGTTCCATTGTGGAAGGAAATAAAGAAGGTACTTATAATTTTAAAATAATTACCATGGTAACCATAACTACTATATTCCATTGTATTTTTAATATCATGTCTTAATTTTTTATTAGATTCTGGATATGAATATTTGTATACTTTCTAATAAACCAGTCATACCAGCCAAACCAGTCAAGAAATTAAGATCTGATAAAAGTTTATGCTAATAATATGTTATGAAATTTTCTATATCAGTTTTATGTTTGTAATACTAAAGAAAGACATGTTGTGTAAACTTAACAGCTTGTACTTTTTAAGTTAAGTAAACACTACAAAATTTGACAACTACAGCATGTGATGATATTTTGAAATAAATAAACAAAGTTATTAAAAACTGAGGTAGGTCTGTAAATGAAAAATAGATACATGGATTGTTAAATGGATGTATGGATATTAGGTAAATAGATACATAGTGTAAATGGATGCACTATATCATCACATGTGGTCAGATAGACGGAGTCAATGATCAGCAGTCCAATGACATATTCATTATTCGAATATGCTAGTGAACATAAAGAAGATATGATAATTGTTATTGAGGAAGAACATGAAGAGGAAAAAGACAAATAGAAGATGTCAAAGATACATTGGATGTCAAAAAGACAAAGTCGAAACCTAAATTAAGTAAATCTGCTAAAAGAAGGCAAGCTGATAGACTAAGTAAGTAAAGACACAATGTAATATGTCTTCATTATATGTTGTCATAGACTCAAAGGGTGAGTTACCTAGAGGATGGAATTGGGTTGATATTATTAAGGTAATGTTGGAATATTGTATAAATGTGCTTGACATGTGTATCTCCTTCCCTGTTATCACACTGTTCCCATCATTATCACACTGTTATCATCTCCTCCAACTGTATGCAAACAGCATGTAAGTTTTTGTTACAGCAGTCTTTCAAATGGTCTTTAATTTCTATATTTTCTATAGCTTAGTCAGACAAGATCAAGGTCAAACTCCACGTCAGCAGAACAAAACTTAGCATAATATTAATTCCATTACCATTAAAAACACATTTTATTTGTGTTACTTCTTCTGTTAGTTTAAAAGTAAAAATCTTAAGTGGCACTTCCTGTTATACAAACACTACCTAACTACTGCAAACATTTACAAAGTAGTGTAGAAAAAGTTTGAAAACAAGACGTAGTCATTTCATTGTGATTCAAAACTAAGTGGTACTGTTCATCCTCCACCATCTCGTCCGTGTCCTTACAACCACTCAACTGCAAGTCAACCAAATACTTACTCATTGAATCGTCGACTTCACCTCAACAATCAGTGACCACAATACCAAATAAAGGAGTCCAATTTACACCAGTTTCAAAAAGATTGACTGTACCAATAAGTGGTCCACCAATGAAAAAAACATTGAGTCAGTCAGAGATCAGTCAAACAGAAACCAAAGTGCTGAATGTAAGTCAGACAGAATCTGATGTTCCAATTGCTCCACCCCGGTTACGTAGGAAAGTATCATCTCTCAATGCTCCTATCACTAAGGTAGCAGGTACTTCTTTAGACTCTTCTCCTATTCCTCCTGGAGTTTCTCCACCTCCACAATGTCCTCCACCTAAAGTTTCTCCACGACCTCCTCCACCCAGAGTCTCTCCATCTTCCACCAAAACTAATGGTAGCAGACACACATTGTCTTCTCATGAAACCAGTCAACTTCCAAAGCAACACAGAGAGAATAAAAAACCTCCTTTAGATCCTTCTCTCTCAGTTTCTCTTTCATCATCAAGCTTTCAACACAATCTTTGTCACACCCAAAGACAAAGTGATGCAACACTTGGTAATAAGGCCGAAACTCTATCTAGAAAACCACGGACAAGACCAGTGCCTCCTAGAAACTTACGAAAATCTCTCATTTCTCTACCTATTCATTTAATTAATCCACCTTCAAGACCTATACCTTCTTGTAACATTCCTGATCCAAATTTTAATAATCTTAGGACATTGTCTACCTCAGATCTCACTCCACAACCACAAACAACAGAACCCATCCTCCATCCAAAAGAATCTTTTCCCTCACACACTATGACAAAGATACAGTCTCCTCGTCCTCCTCCTGTCATACGTGATCTTACCAAGACAACTCCTCCTATACTCAGACCAAAATCTAGAAATCATGTCACATCAGAAAAAAATAAAAATTTGGATATTTATACACTACCAGATCAATTGATAAAAACAGAGAATGCTGATGACCCTGATATGATACCTTGGTATGCTAGTTCTGTCCTAAAGGCCATCAATTTTGAACAGGTGGTACAAAATGGTGATCCCTCCTCGTTAAGTAAAGATATCAATTCAGAACTTCCAACAGCTTCATTATCAATACCAGACAATGATACTTTACCTAATAACTTGACAACAAACAACCAATCAGGTTACGTTTCATTATCACCAACAACGAGAGAAGAAGGTGAGTGATATTGAGATCACATTACTCTTTTGACATCATTAGTTAGACTAGAAATGTTGTAACAATTAATAAGCAAGTTTAGCTTGTAGGATTTATTTATAGAAAAATAGTTCACAATATTCACAGACTACTTGGCAGCCACTCATTGTGACCATATCTTTGATAACTATTTAGCACTTAACTTACAGTAACTAATAAAAGACATTCCTGCATGACTTGTTTAATGAAGTTAAATTGTTTTGTATCTCAATACATCAATGACATTACTGATATGTTTGTTAATAATAACTTGATATTCTTTGTCTAATAATTAAAAAATTCTCATCTATAGATTCTGTTTATACTGCCCCTAGAAGTTCCATTGTGCAAGGAAATAAAGAAGGTACTTATAATTTTAAAATAATTACCATGGTAACCATAACTACTATACTCCATTATAATTTTTAATATAATGTCTTAATTTTTTATTAGATTATCAATATGAAGATATGGAATACTTCTTAAAAACCACTCATTAATATTTGATAAAAATGTATATTTATAATTTTAATGAAATTTTCTTTGTTAAAGTTTTATGTTTGTAATAAATTGCATATAAGATTTATAAAAAAAAACCTGTGTGTTGCCCAAACGATCTTTCGTGACTCATTTCCCACGCAGGCTTCCACTTAGGCTCCAGGATTCCCTGCTATTGCTAGCTAGGACCGCCACCTGGCTTGGTAACCATCGTCCGAAGACGAGGTAATCCTGGCTGGAACGTCGCCCTAACTTCAAACCAGCCGTACTGGGTTTCGAGCTTCGGGAAAATCATCGTCCTTACTAAACCGGGACTACAATACACCAGACCTCGTCACGTTTAAAGGGAGACTACCAGCCGTATCCTAGTCCGCCTTTCGGATACTCCGAAGAGTATGCTGGTAACCATCTCAGAGGTCATGATGCATTGCAGACGCTGGCCCACAACACACTGTCAATCATAGTTGTTTTAGTTTCCTTTTATATGTACTACAGATTTTGTCTTCATGCTCTTGTGGGGCGCGATTGTACCGATCATGAACTCATTAACGATAGCTATGAATACGATTAGAAGTATAGGTAAATTTAAAAATACAACTATGTAGCTATATTTTAAAAGTTTAGGAATAAAACTAGTCCAGTTTAAGCAAACTACAACAGTACTAATTCTATTAATTTTATCATTCTTCTATTAAGCCACACATAGTTTAATTGTATATTTATGTAAAATCAAATGGTAAGCTGTCACTTTCAAAATGGTTAAAAAGAACACACTCTAAATATCATCTCATCTAGCTTTAGTGGATGCTTTGGGACCCACATTTGTCCAATGTTATCCTGTACATGTACTCATTTTAAAATCAACAGTACATATTACTAATACATTATTAAGTGTGAGCAAAGATTAGGGTTTAAAGTTAATTCTAATGGAAAAAGACACATTGTGTAGTCTTATAGTACAAACCAACTTTTTGTTTGTTTATGCCAACAAGTATTACCTGTGTCTACGTGCTTTATAAATGTTTATTATAAACAATTTTAAACAATTTTAATTTTACAATCAGTTGTGTCAATTCTTATGTTAGTTTAATAGTAGGAGTTTTAAGTGGCACGTGCTGTTATACAAACACTGGCTAACTACGAACAGTTACATAGTAGTGTAGAAAAAGTTTGAAAACAAGACGTAGTCATTTCATTGTGATTCTAAAAATGAGTGGTACTGTTCGTCGTCCACCATCTCGTCCAACTCCCTATAACCAGTCAACTGCAAGTCAACCAAAAACTAACTCATTGAATCGTCGACTTTTCAAAAAAGGTTCAAAGGAGACACCTCAACAATCAGTGACCACAATACCAAATAAAGGAGTCCAATTTACACCAGTTTCAAAAAGATTGACTGTAGCAATAAGTGGTCCACCAATGAGAAAAACATTGAGTCAGTCAGAGATCAGTCAAACAGAAACCAAAGTGCTGAATGTAAGTCAGACAGAATCAGATGTTCCAATTGCTCCACCCCGGTTACGTAGGAAAGCATCATCTCCTATCACTAAGGTAATAGATGAAACCAAGGCAACAGACACAACTCGTGTAGAATCAAATAAAAAGATGATGCATGCTGAGACAAAAACACCAAATCAACATCAAAAAAAACCTTCAAGTCTATCAGTTCCTGCTCGGCCTCTGCCAGGTCAACCTGGTCCTCCTACTAGACCTCCTCCACCTTTAATATCTTCCTGTCGACCAAATCGTCCTCCTCCTCCTAAAATTAATACAAAATGTGTGACACACAATCAACAATCGGTTGGTAAAATACCAAATTGTACTACTAGTACTATAATTAAGACAAAATATGTAACACAAGGTCCAGTTGATATGTTAAAGCAACTCGTTCAGAAACCAAGTCCAAATCAATACACAAAAACTGCATATTCAAAACAATACGAAAGGCACCGACTACCTGATCAGACAACACCTCCTGCACCACATATAATACAACCAATATATGAAACCATATTTCCTCTCAAAAACGACAATGTCACTGATGACGATAGTGAACAAGAAGATGACTCAGAATACGTGGACATGTCTGGAGGTTATTGTGTTCCTGGATTTACTTCAACTCACATATATGGAGAACAAGAAGACGAATACATTGAAATGGCTCCATTTGGTAAGTGTTTTTGCTACATCACTGAAAAGAATGAAAAATATAATATTAATAGTTAAATAATATATTATTAATAGTTAAAATATATATTATTAATAGTTAAATAATATATTATTAATAGTTAATTATTATTAACTATTATATTATATTTTGTTTATAATATAATAGTTGTAATGTTGTTTTTTTGTTATTAGTGAAACCAGAACTTCAATTGTCTATGTCTGATGATGATGACAATAGAGAAGAATTATCCTCTCCAGTAAACTTTGATGACAAAAATAAGGACATTACTTCAGAGAGTTTAAAATCAGTACGTTACCATTATTGTATACCTAGTACTCAATATTACCTTTAAAAATAATGTACTATGGTGTAGTTATTAGACAATGATGGCATCCAATAGTCTGTAGCCATTACAATTTGCTGAACTTGCCTACTATTCTAATGTAGTATTTGTTTTTGTATAGATACTAATGAGACCTACAAGTCCATCTCCTACAAAAAATGTCAATAGATCATCTACATCCTCTCCTCCACCAGCTGGATACATGTCAGCTGGATACATGTCCATTGTACAAGGAAATAAAGAAGGTACTTAAAATTTTTAAATAATTACCATGGTAACCATAACTACAACACTCCATTGTATTTTTAAAATTATGTCTTAATTTTTTATTAGATTCTCAATATCAAGATTTGAATACTTCTAATAAACCAATCAAACCAATCAAACCGGTTAAACCAGTTAAAAAATTATCATCACAAAGTTTATGTTAATAATATTTTAAGAAATTTTTGTGTTAATTAATGTTTGTAATACCAATTGCATATTTTGTATAATATATATATACCATTCAAATTTGTTTAATGTTCTTTCTTTATGACAGACTGAGGACCAGTTCTACTGACATGCCTTCCCAGTAGTTTAAATAGATTTAAGATTAAAAAAAAAACCTGTGTGTTGCCCAAACGATCTTTCGTGACTCATTTCCCACACAGGCTTCCACTTAGGCTCCAGGATTCCCTGCTATTGCTAGCTAGGACCGCCACCTGGCTTGGTAACCATCGTCCGAAGACGAGGTAATCCTGGCTGGAACGTCGCCCTAACTTCAAACCAGCCGTACTGGGTTTCGAGCTTCGGGAAAATCATCGTCCTTACTAAACCGGGACTACAATACACCAGACCTCGTCACGTTTAAAGGGAGACTACCAGCCGTATCCTAGTCCGCCTTTCGGATACTCCGAAGAGTATGCTGGTAACCATCTCAGAGGTCATGATGCATTGCAGACGCTGGCCCACAACACACTGTCAATCATGGTTGTTTTAGTTTCCTTTTATATGTACTGCAGATTTTGTCTTCATGCTCTTGTGGGGTGCGATTGTACCGATCATGAATCTCATTAACGATAGCTATGAATACGATTAGAAGTATAGGTGAATTTAAAAATACAACTATATAGCTATATTTTAAGTTTAGGAATAAAACTAGTTTAAGCAAACTACAACAGTACTAATTCTATTAATTTTATCATTCTTCTATTATCTTTTATCAGTTAAATACAGACCTGTGCTGTCTTCAAACTCTCTTCTCTCTCTCTCAGTAGCTTTTTGTATAAGGTTAATACTAAAAAAGACACTGTATCCTTAACAGTTAAAACTTTTTACCTTTTTAAGTTAGGTCAATACTACAAAGTTTGACAAATACAACATCTGGTGATATTTTGAAATAAATAAACAATATTACATAATAAATCTAAAACATTGTCAACCTTTGACTAGTCAAATTAATTTCTATTACACAATTTGTAGACTACAACATATTTCATAATAATGGTGGCCAAACACTAAGTCTTTGCTGTTGAGTTCTAAAATTAAAGAACATATTAGATCACATTTATGCTATAAATTACTTACCAAGATTTTAGGCTTACGACGACTTGCACTAATGGAGGGAGGGAGGGAGGGGGAGAGAGAGAGAGAGAGAGAGAATTTCATTTATCACATTTTCCAACTTACTTTGATTTTGATGCTTGGTTCTTTTTCTGCTCGCTCTCCATCTAATAACATAACAATATATTAAATATATCAATAATCTGGTCACTTACAACAGACACCACACCCCCAGATAGACCCTGCGCTAATTGAACCTATATATAAAATACATTTGTTATAACTATAGAGACTATAGGACATACTGTCTGATCATAAGTGACATGTTTTTCTGTGATATAGCGAACATCTTTATAAGATTCTTTAGTTCTAGCATGATCTGGACCAAGCTAAAGAGGAACTTTAAAGTTACGAGTTTGAAGGGTCAACATTTACTTTATTCTTATAAATATCATAGGCCTTCTTTTCATGTTGTTTAGCATCTGAAAAGGAACCAAGGTGAGTTAAAGCATTAGCAACGAGATGATGACTAGAGGAAAGATGGAGAGGTAGACTACAAGTCTCAAGATTAGTATCTTTTAACATACGTGGTAGCTACAGTAATGGATGAATTCCCATGATATCTATAGTAATAGAGAATACAAGACTGAGACTGAGACTATCATTAGGTTTAGGATTGAGACTGGTACTATCATTAGGTTTAGGACTGAGACTGGTACTATCATTAGGTTTAGGAATGAGACCGGTATTACTCACTTGTCCTGAAGATTAAGCGTGTGAGATAGGAACTTCAAACTGTTGCTATGATCACCACAGTTACCAAGAATTAGTCCAATATAGAACTAACAATGAAAAATAATATTATAATTAATAATATAAAAAGCAGGGTCATCCTCACATCAACATTGGCCATTTCAGGATGATCTTGGCCATGTACCAATAAAATGAGGTATCTCACACGATAGAGGAGTTGTAAGGCAGGATCAGTACGACCACCAGCATAACAATATTGACCTAAATGAAACTAGAACAAGTATTTAACATACTATAAAGAAAGGAAGGGGGAGGGGCTTACATAAGCGAGGACAGTATTAAAGTTATCAACTCCCAATAATCGTTCAAACATAAGAGCTGTCTTGTGTTGGTAACTAATAGCCTGGAATGGATAAATAGCCAGCCAAATGGATGAATGAATTGATAAACAATGGACTATAGTACAAAAAATGGACAAACATTGTGTAGGTTGCTTACCAGTGAGTGCTCTCCTAGTGCGTGATGTATACGTGCTATAACTCTATTAAAACAAGGAATAATTTTGTATTGTCTACTAGACTCCGCCCACCTGTAGCAGTTAGCAATATCCACATGTATAGGTCCATAAACTTGAGCAAATAGTTGAACTGCTTCCATTAAATAATTATGTGCAATTTTAATATTGCCAGATTGTAGGCGGAGCTGTGCTAACTCGTACAATCCAGCTGCCTCTGTAGGCTAAATGTGATGTACCCCTATTAATAAGCTAACTAATTAATATACTATAAATACCCTGAAATCAGTGTGTTTAACAACAGGTACTAATGAGGTGATGTCATCTTCATGAAACGGAGTAAGGGATGAGTATTTGTAATCTTTCAGCAAGATCTGTATACCTAGAAGAAACATGAATCCATTTAGTACTCTATCTATCTATCCATTTGTCCATTCATCAATTAATTCATCCATACCTGTCTTAAGGCAGAATTCTCTCAATAATGTCACTTTACTAATATTATATTGTGAACAAACTTGTGTTACTGACGTACTAGACAAAGCACACATTATAACACAGTCTATGATGTCCTACTTACAAGTCTAGTTCAAATCGATAATGGAGTGATACATCTTCCTGTATTAACTTCCATAATTTTGATTGAGTTAATCCAGTAAACAAAGAGTCTATTAATTAATAAATCCATAAAAAACAGCTCCGCCTACATTAATTAAAATCACCTTTGCCAGAGGAGGTCACCTTAACAACAGCTTCTTTACCACCTCGCTTTCTCTTAGACTTCTTTTTAGCTCCACCGCTCTATAGGAACACAATATAACTATATATTGTATAACAGTAACTTACTTCCTCATTCTGTCCTTCTTCAACATCAGTCTAAAAATTAAATATTTTAATAACTAGTTATTAACTATTAATATACTTACCAAGAAACAATTGAGGACGTGAGCTATAGCGGCTGCTGTACGGTGGAGTGGTGTGTTTAGGAGAACTTTACGAAGTTTTCGTCTTGTGGTTCTTAGTATCATTTCACTGATACATAGTCTCTGTAAAAATGGATCAATCATAAAAAGTAAATGGATCAACGATAAGTAAAATGGATGAACAAAAAGTAAATTGAAGTGTCTTACAAATAAATGATTAAGATCTCCTCTATTAGCAGCTAATGTAGCAATCTTTCCAAGATATCGTAAATTAATCCCTCTAGCATGTAGTTGCATTTTGAGGGCACTTCCATCTAGAGGAGATACATTGAGAAACACACAGTCTCGTACCTAAATGAAATGGACACACAATTCAATTAAATGGACAGTCTAAAAAATACTCACAAATTTTGGAATAATTGTGCTAGTTAAAAATCCAGCTACATCATGAACAAGTTTTCTGTCTTTATCAAGATCTTCAGTAGAGTCAGCATGACGTACGTTAGGCGCATATATGTCGGCATTAAATTGAACATCAAATGCTGCAAGAATAATGAATAACTATTTAATAACTAGTTCCCAAATACTTTGAATATCAGTCAAATCTTTTGGTAGCAAAGTGTTGGCATCATCTTTAGCTTCTATAATAAAACCGGTTAAACTAGTTTAATACAAATAACTATACTCGTCTAACCAGTTTCATCTTGAGATGAGTCATGTGTTACATCACTTAGATTTAAAGCAGAGCTCATAGATGAGAGTTTCTCTTCATCTCCAGCAATTTCTGGCCCACATTGTTTCTCCAAATCAAGACTCTCCAACAACAGAAGATTTGTCAAATCAGAATTATCAAGCTCTTTACCATTATTCTCTCCAACTACATCATCAGTCAGTAACATCACAACAGGACAGTCTGGGAGAGAGCTCAGAGGTAGATTAGACAAAGGAGAAGTGGATGAGGAGGAGGAGGAAGGGCTTTCTTCCAATGCCATGTGAGGACACTCTATGGTCTTACCACTTTCTTCACTAATACCACCAATGGTATCTTGTTTGATTTTATCCTCTGGATTACTGTCCTTGACTTCATTCTCATTTTCTTTTTTGGATTTCTCTTTACCGTGAGATAAACTCTATACAATATGTAAATATTAACTAACTAACATGGACTCTCTCTTACTTTCTGCATCTCCTGAAACATGTGTAATTCTAAGGCAAGTCTTCTTGTTGTCCTAATAATAAAATATATTCCATTGTTAATATCTCTTAATAATTACCGTACAAATCCATCAACTAGTTCAGGTCTGAGGATATACAGTTTGTGTCTGAGTCCATTAGTTTGGGCACTTGCCTTGTCTTCACCAACTAAAGAGGTTAAACTATTATACATTACATGTAATGACTAACTGTCTACATAGTTAACATCAGGAGGTAATATTCGGAAAAGATCCAAAATATAGTGACGTCCATCAGTACCTTGGATTCCCTTTACCTCTAAAGACACTGGTAGCTCCACCTCCTCATTAACTTCCGTTAGTACTCTAATTAAATTATTAATCAGTTCAAACTAATGAATATTAATGAGGTGCATACTTGTGTTCTCGTAAATGAAGCTCTTTAGCGCAAGACCTCATCTGTAAGTGTGAGGTCACATGATTAGTAAAACAAGTTATTAAAACAGGACTAACCAGCTCCTGAAACTTGTCATTCATGATAATAGTCTTCCCGTTATCCATAGAACCATAAACAATAGAAGTTTCATGTTCTCTCTGTAGGAGTCCTGGGACTATGCTCTGAGCGAACACATGATACCCACGATAGTCAATGAGAACAGCACCCAATGTATGTAACCCCTACATACCACCATATCAGATAGGTGTATTATAATGGACTATACCTCAATATTAAGTCTCTCTACAATACCAACACCTTGGAGATCATAGTTCTGTAATGATGTTGATAATAGACCACACCCATTAATAAAGGTGGAAACTTACTGCTGCAGCATGGCCAGCTTCGTCTCCACCAAAATCTTTGAAATGACCACGCCCATCAAAGCCAGTACTGAAAAATATGTTATTCCAAAGAAACATGTGATGTCTGGAAGGATTAAGGACAAGAGTGGTCAAAAATGTATTTTATCAGCTTACTTGTCAGGATCGGCTGGATTAAGTGGGTGGAGCTGACCGTCAATAGCAGCCTTAGCTCCTCTCACTGCAGCCTGAATGAAATCAGAATGAATTTTAAAGAGAGCTCGATCTCTAAACACTCGATGTTGAAGAGAAGCCACAGGGAGCTCCCGAGTTGTCTGTAGTTCCTCATTCCAGTCCCGTAACTACCAGTCATATGACAATAATTACTAATGGGTGTGGCTTACCTGTCCTACAAGTAACTCATCAGTTGGTGCTTTTAACCCCATGGCTAATAAATTGTAAGTTAATTAAAGAGATAATAACAGGGACTAACTCACTGTCATCAGTACGAAAAATTAAAGGCTTAGCTTCCAGTTTAGGTACAACCCAAGGATATACTACATGAAGATATAGTGATGTAATCAAGTGGGTGTGTCTAGTTACCTGGATACGGGACTGGGAAGACTTCAAATGCGTGTTTCTTTTCTCTATATAAAAATAACAGTACATGTACATATTATATTAGAAATGAGTTACCCATATTTTTGAAGTAAGGAATAATTCTTACGAAAGAGAGGACTTATCTAGAGAAATAAATCATAAATATTTTCATATGTCCACCAAATGTCATTCATCTATCAAACAGACATTCTTTATTTGTCCATCTATCCATTCATCCATCGATCCATCCATCTATCCATCCATTCATCCATCGATCCATTCATACCTGTTGTAGTAATGTAAGAAGATGTTGACAATGATGAGCTATCTTTCTAGGGGAGGGGTCAAAACTGCCTCCAGGAACAGTTCGATTTAAGTAGAATCCAGTAGGGCATGCAGTCACACAATACTCCTCACCTTCTAATGTCTTCACATCAAGATATGCTATATCACCTAATATATTGAGTTAATGTACAATATAATATAACAGAGGTGTGGTCTATTTGTACCTTTCAACTTTCTATTGGGTAATGGAGGGTTCCAAGAGCTATATGCCAATTGTTTCAGACAATCAGGAACCTAACAGAATTATAAATAGTACAATATATTATTGTATGCCAGTATTTCATGCCTGGTTAGTTTGTTCAAGTAATGGAGGATAGAAAGGTAACAAAGGAAGGGACATAGAAGACTCGTCAGGACTGAGATACTCTGGAGGTGAGGGAATATCTTGATCTGGTTGACGATTAACTGTTGCTAGGATGAGATAATAACGATGTCATCATTACATCATAATATGTGCTAAATATAGTACCATTGTCTTCTAAGTTATTGGCAATTAAGGAAAGAAATGAAAGGGACAGACCATTGTTGCAGGAGAGAGATTGCTGAAGTGGATTAGAACCTAAAAGTTCTTGAAAACGCTGGATATGTACAATGACATCACGCAGAGAATAGGGCTCTAAAATGGATGAATAGAGATATAAATGGGTAATCAAAATGGATGAATGCAGTCGAAAATGGATACATGTATGAATCAATAAATTCACCTTCTGCTAGTTCAAGTATTGATTTATTTTTGAGTCCTTTTATAGAACCAAGTTCAGCAAAATTATCTAATCTTTTACCATTCATACGAATAGAGAGACATGTTCTATAACATGTCTCTGGTCTTTCAAATGCATACTGTAATAACTCATTTACTGTATCTTTAGCAATGTGCTGCAATGAGAGAGAGTGTGTGTGAGTGAGAGAGAGACCAAAAGATAAAGACACAATTACTACTATACTTACCACAATTTCTATTGGTTCAGGAACACTAGGTAATATTAATTTTAATGAGAAAGTGGCAAACTCTTCCTTTTTGTCATCATCATCTTTCTTAGACATGTCAGACGACTCCGTTTCAGTACTCACAGACAGAGCCTTACCCTTTCTAGACTCATGTTCATTCTGCTCCAATGGACAAGTTTCCCCAACCAATTCATTCTCTTTCTCATTCAGCATAGGCTCATGTCCATTCTGCATTGAACTTTCATGCGAGCACTCCTTGCAAGAAACAAGTTCATTGTGTAACAATTCATTCAAAGGAGGAGACTCAGTTCCATTCTTGTCAACATCAGTCTGAGACTTGTTCACTAAGGTCTCATTCAAGACACTAGAACTGTTCAAGTGTTCGTGCTTAATATTAGAATGATTGGTCAAACTGGATGAACTGGTATAACCAGTATCTATACAAAAATAGAACATGTTTTACACAATAACTAAATAGACATTGGTTTTATTACATACAAAAGATGTACTATTATAATAGAACATCAAAAGGAATAATACAATGTGTCACCATTACATCATGGTGTCACTACTATCAATACATCTCTATACTAAAGTATGCACTCTATATTACATTACATTACATGCATAATTGTGTATTACTATTATACATGTACATGTTATACTGATGTGTCTCTTGTTCATGATGTAATAACTAACAATGTTGTCTCAGTTTATATAATAAAAACTCACAATGTTACATAACATTTCTGATGCAATACATTGTGCATTACACAACAATAGTAATTATTATAATATGATGTAATACTAGTAATATTTCAGGAAATAGTACTATCAGTACTGGAACAATATCAATAATAGATATTTCATTACATTACATAATCACAAACTAAATACATACCTGCTCCATCTGGAGTCTTGTTGACATTATGATGAAAGGGACAAAGTCCGTCTTCATCAGTTCTACTTGTTTTTCCATTAACATGAACAGTAGTTTGCGACTCGTTTGTAGAAGAGGCAGGTTCTGGTGAGGTCTGGTTCTCCATAACAACTGGCATATTGATAATGAAGTTCTGTGATATATTTGTGACAAAGGTTATAGATATGTAAGAGTTTATACCATTCAAACTTAATTATAACTAATGTCATTCTTACTGATTAAGACTTTAAACTTGGTAATTTAATCTTTTAACAACTTTAAAGAGACCTCTTCTTTTATGCAACCCTCACTCGGTCCAGCTGCAATAATACCACGTGTACTAATATCCCGTATATCTCCGGATATAGCAATGAATACTATTAATAATGTGTGTGGCATCAAATATTAGTACTTTATTAATTGTCAATAACAACTATGAATAACGAAGGTCACACAAACACATCAAGGAGAGGAGTATCATGTTTCAATAAAAATTAGGAAAAAAACAAATATATTACAATTTTATTCACAGAATTCGATGTATTGAGTGTAAGTGTATTATGAACAATGTAATGTTACGAGGATAATCTAGGAAGCGGCAATAGGCACTTCTCATTGTACATAGAGTTCAATCATCTCAATTCCCACGTCTTCATCATAGCTGTCTTGATTCAAACAGATGATAAGTTGTATGTCATCAGTCCTTGTCTGTGACAAAGTTTTATAAAACTGAGGTGTTTTTATTCAAGACACAACAAGTACTTCACACAAGACAATTCTAACTGTCCCAAAGAGGATCTCCACCAAAAAATGTATTTACTTGCCAATCTCCATTGGTCGCATACTCGCATAAGTAATTGTTTTTTACATAACTAGAAATAGTGCCTTCTTTAAAGCTATTCTGTGAATTGCAAATGTTGCTACATGGACGGTCGTCTCTGCTATTATCATATTTTGTAGAGACAGCAATGACAAATCCCCACACAAACTCAGGTCCAGCTTGAAGATGCATTCCGCCAAACAACCAACCATGAAACGCATCAGGTGATCCAATCTAATATCCTTTATATATCCACATAACTTACTATAGCTCAAACCTTGGCTACTAACATTAAATGTTGTACATGATCCAACTGTATTAATGTGACGACAAGATTGAAGTCGTACAATGGTTTGTTGAAAAGCATACAATCCATTAGGACAGTTTTGACTTGAGTTGGTCATATTGAGGCTATAAAGTATTGTCCAACCTGTCGCATTTTCATTACAACAAGCCTTATTCATATGACAATACAGGGATCATTAACTCCTTGTAACCAATAATACCCTGATGGTGGATTTATATTACTTGTAATAGCACTGCAAGATGCTGCAGGGTATTTGTTAGAAAATCCATAAAAATTACAATAAGTTTTAACAGGGACATTATTAGGACCAAGAATCCAGTAATATCCAGGACCAGGAGGTACCTCAGGATAATTGAGATCAAGTCAAGGCAGGATGTAGCTGGACCTGATGTATACAGTCCAGGATGACCTAAGATCAACTTAACTGAGGAAATACTATATTTTCAAGCTGTAAAATAGTGTTGTTTAGTTCACTAGGGCTCTAATTATTAATACATTGCTTGTTTGTTTAATGGAGAGCTCGTTCTATTGGCGTTATAGCGTATTGAGCATCAGCGAGGAGAAGGAAGAGAATAATCAGAATCACCCAAACAACCCTCATGATGATTGCTCACAATAAGGTGGGGCTAAGGTCAGCTATGAATAATTAATAATAATTATACAGCGGGTAGTATCAAAAAATGATCACTCATAAAATTATAAGCGAAGTATATTTATAAACTCTTGTATACAGAAGTTGCACTATCAGATCTATCAACAAGAGGAGCTGTTTCATACTCATCTTCAACAGAAAAGGCCTGTATATAACATATAAACATATTACAAGTGACTTACAGCATAACATACTTTAGAATTTACATTCTCGCTTCTAAGCTTCTCTTTATGTCTTCTTTTACAAGTAGTTAGAAAGATATATAATGGACTATTGGAATATTTAACCCTATAGACATTGAGTTTCATAGCTAGTTTGAATTTGATCTTGTTCAATACAATAAATAAACATGGACATCTAAAAAATAAAAGATCTTATTAGTGAATTGTATTACCTATAACTTCATTCCCAGTTGCCCATTGTCATGGGAGTCTGAGAATGAGACTTTAACACATTCAATTCCATCCATATATACGTCATGAACTTATCCAAATATGGAACTTGTCAATACTATCTATTATACATACCCTATTCTACAGAGGGAACGTGAGTTTATAGAGTGTCCAGCAGAGAAGACAATAAAAAATGAAGTAAGTGCTAGTGGCATTAATATCCAGGCAGCCCACCAGGGGTACCATCTAGCTCCGACAGGGAGGGCACCAAATAGAATAGTGATAAGGCCTACTAATAAAATATAAGGCTATAGAGAAAGTGATGTCATAAAGTGTTATAGGGCGGAGTCAACTCACAGAGCAAGTTTTTAAGTGAGAATTTAAATCACATTTTGTCGCAACTCGAGTCAGTACAGTTAAATCAGCGATAGGTGACATTACTATAGGGGAAATAGATAAATGGGTGGAGTTGACCACACCTTTCAACAACTCACAGTTTCCATAGATACAAGATGACAAAATGGCACCTGCAGTCTGCATGCGAATACTTTCATCAGGAGTCAACTGACAGACTGTTGGAATGACCAATGGAAATAAAATACCCATTGTTCCATATGCCTATAATTAGAAAGGATGAAAATTATATTGTAAAAGTGAATAATTAGAATATATATGGTATACTTACAGAACCAGTAGCATAGGCCATAAAGTAACCAATTATTGTAGTAATGGCAGGAATATACTTAGCAGAGAGATTACCAGAAAGAGCTTGAGCAATGAAGTTACTTGTTTGGATTTCCTAAGACAATAATTTTAATGTCTCTATCTGTTGCTCATCAATCCATCTTACCGTGATTACATCTCCTAACGCCCACGCTAATAACAAAATAATTAAAGGTTCTATAACATCTTTGACTCCTTCAATCCAGACATTCATAAATTCTTGGAAAGTTAGAATCTTCTGTATTAATAACATAACGACAGCTACCAGTGTAGCTAGACATGTGCTCCAAATAAGAGCAGAGATAGCGTCAGCATTACCAAACATGTTTTGAACAGTCAATGAAATCCTACAAAAAAAAGTAATGCAACAATGAACAGATGACGTTTTGTAGCAGATGGACAAAGATGAATGGATTACACCTACTACACAAACAATTGATGAGTTAATAGAGGTACAAATAGTCTTACTCATTCCCACTATTGTTCTGATTCACAATCTCTCTCCAACCTCCTACTACTATGCCAAAAAATGTTACTACAATCACTATTAAAAATGGAATGACTGCATTAAACCTAGTACAGAGAAGTTAATATAGACACATCATTGCTATTAACTTACCATTTGTGTGGTACACCACGTTTTGGAGCTAAGGGACCATCTAAAAAACAAAACAATTTAAAATACAATCTATTTGTTAACTATACCATCAAATAGCTCATCCATATCGGAGTCATTGGATGATCCTTGTAACTCCTCTCCAGTAACATCATCTCTCTCTAGACTACTAGATTTTGCTTCTATTTGCACTGGACTTGATGGTTGATACTTTTGTGTGTTCTCTCTTTCTGCTGTTAACATGCAGGCAAAGTCTCTACTGAGAAAACACACTAACAATACACAATATACCATTAGAATTGGCAAGAACCGATAAGCTAAAGGGACAATGAGAAATGAAGAAATATATTTTTATTTCACTTACGTAATGTTTTGATTACAATATTAAAGGGAGACTCTTGACTGTCATCACCACAGTTTAAACTATCAAACCCAGCTGATACATAACCAATTTGAGCTCCAACCCAGCTGAGAGAGAGAGAGAGAGAGAGAGAGAGAGAGAGAGAGAGAGAGAGAGAGAGAGAGAGAGTGAATACATATATTACATGACACACTTACCTAGATATAGGTATAAAACTAGCCAAAGATGGTGCCATACTTTGAACAATAAAAGCAAATTTATCTTTACTAACACCTGATGAATCCATTACCTAATAAAATAAATATAAAAATGACCACACCCACCAATTATTACCCACCGTCCTTAAACTGTTACCAGTAATTAATATACACGTATAGTCGTCAAAAAATACAAGCAATGAGACAGCAAAACAGACAAGGCTTGCTCTATAAAATCAATACTTATGAATAATTTATAAGTTTAATAAGGTACTCCACCTTCGTGTAGTTCTTGCAAATTTAGTAAAAACACGAGCTAGACCAAGTCCTCCTCCAGATCGCTACAAGTCACATGACAATCACAGAATTGTACATTGAATATTATGTAAGTACCTGAACTATCCCAATAAGTCCTCCAAGAAAAAAAGTGGCAATAATGATCTAATTATAAGAACAATAAAGTAAAATTAGAATTAGCCTTGATTTATATACTGACAGCTGCATGATCATGATCAGCCATGGCTCCAATAATGTAAGTGTCTGTACAAAATGTTCATAATAATAATACACAGTAATATAGTCAGTTGTTACCAAGTGTTCTTAGCAATGCAGCAAACAAATCATATCGATGTCCTAAATAAAATATTTGTACTTTATTATTTATCAGTAGACAAAACTAGACATACCAAGAAAGGCAGCTAGCCAAATCCCTATTAACAGAGCCAGCAACACTTGACTATGAAATGAAAATATTGTTATGACAATATATTAGGATGTAATTGGTGTTACAATAGACAGTGTCTTTCATGTTGAGTGGTTACCATGGCAATATAGCGTAACTAGAACTTACCGAAACACTATAGCTACCACTGCTGTAATGATGGGCGGGAAGATTGTTAGCCATGCAGGAATTAAGAGAAGACGCTATAGAGAGAGAGAGAGAGAGAGAGAGAGAGAGAGAGAGAGAGAGAGAGAGAGAGAGGGAGAGAGAGAGAGAGAGAAAGAGAGAGAGAGTCACTGATGTGATATTTATAAGAGATCACTTACTTCACTATATTCACAAAGTGGACTACCATCACCATCACTAGAATTAAATACTTTTACTGTTAAAGTATGGTAACCCTATATTAAATGGATAGATAGAGTTCATAAATGGACAATAAGTAACAATTGAATGGACAAATAAATTATAAATGGATGAATGGGAAACATACCAAATGAAGAGTGTTATTTACACGTTCTATATTTTGACTAAGACTAATTCGTGTGTTTACATCTTGTTCCAATAACAACTCCGTATCTAAACAATCGATAATGATGACATCATCATGATGTCATCATTAGAATAATTATAACGTACTATTTCCCTCGTAAACACCAATGTCAACAAAAAATGGTATCGTTTTATTCTCATTATTTTCTTTCAAAAAGGCGGGCAAATTGACAGTGAATGAAAATGGAACACTGTGGTGGACAAAAAGGAGATACGAGGTGTGTCTTCATTCATTACTACTTACCCAGATAATATGATACGAGGAAAGGTAACATCCAATGAACAGCCGCTTTCTTCGTCACCATGACAATAAGAGACAGTATGGAAGAGAAGACAAAGAAAAAAGAAACGAGTAGCAGGCGCCATTTTAGTGTTAAAAATGGGACTATAATAATAAGATAATAGCGTGGTGACCGTGGTCTGAAAGTGAATTTAACCCCGATGCAACAAGTTTTGGCCACGCCCACTAAAACTATCTATAAATAATTATTTAAGTTTTATAAGTTTAATTTCTTCTTTTCAATATTTTTTGCACAAAATGCCAAACACACAAACTACATACAAACTAAATTTTAAAAAAATACACAAAAATACACACACAAAAAATGGAGGACCAAATTGGAAAATAATATATATGGCAGAAATTGAAACAAAGTTTATTGTATGCAATATAACTATATCACATACAGGTTGAACAATGATTAGGTTTAGTTATTAACACATAGTACCACTCCTCATTTAACCCATGATGTTGCCGCCATTAGACCAGGTTGTAATGGGTTTACTATACATGACCCAACTATAGGAACAGTTGGAGCCATCCATGATCCATTATGAGATTGCATCAAAGTACCAGCTGTGGCGGTAAATTCAGGAGGTGCCAAAGCTAATGGTACAGCTGTAGAGTGAGTTGGATATAAAGCAGGCATATGTATGCCCATGATTTGTCCGTGATGGGGTGGAGCCATTAAAGGGACTGCTGTAGTTTGTAATTGGAGTTGTGGGTGTATAGCCTCAGGCATTGATATAGCAGGGAAGACTGTGTGAGTGGGTAAACAACCATACATTTGTAACAAAGCCAGCTGTTGTTGATGTTGTTGTTGTAAGAGTTGTTGATGGTGGAGGTGGAGTACTTCCAGAGAAGGTGGTTGATGTGAGGGTGGATGATGTGAGGGTGGACATTGTTGTTGTTGTTGTTGTTGTTGGAGCTGATGTTCTTGTATTCTCTTGGCTATGAAGACATGAGCATTACACCATTTTAACTGAGATCCCTACATAATAGATATAAATATTATTGTGAACTGGTTGTTATTATAAATAGACCATTGCTATAGCAACAAGTAGTGCCTTGTTACTATAAATACATAGACATGATGCTATTAATAGATTGTTACAAATGTTACTATTAATAGATTGTGTCTATTACATCATTAGATCATTACTATAAATAGATTGTACCTTATTGGATGGAGGAGGTTGTTTAACAGGCAGTGAAGAGGAGGAGGCTGTTGATGACAACATCTATTGAAAAGCAATATCATTATTAAAAATTTATTTAAGTACAAAACAAACACTTAATATACATACATTACACAAGATACTATAGTACACAACTATGACTTCTAATGTAGGTGAGATAAACAGGGCAATAATACACGTAGTGTCAATAAACAAATACAGAAGGTTCTATATACACTAACGCTCACATCGCTATGACAACAATGTCAATTGTCTTCTTGTGCAATAATACACATGTACATGTCATGGAGGTATGTACCCACACATACAAACAATTGAGGCCGTGTGGTACAGACAATAGGCACCTAATAACTCAATTAAAAGTGTTTATTTTATAACAGGACACACGCTGTACACAAGTAATGGTGATGGCTATTGCATCATATGAGGTTAGTACCTGTGGCTGAGGTTGGTTGACTTCAATAGACGAAGGAAGAGAAGCAATCCTATGAGTCCCTCTTTGTTGTTCTTGTAACAACTGATAAGCCACTTCAGGAGGGAGTTGGCTCACCACTAAACAAGTAAAGAGAACAAGTTCTTTAATTATTTACTCAAGTTACATCCATCCATCTTGTCCATTATCTGTCAATCCATTTGAAATTATCTCTATGTAAATACACTCCCCTACCTTGGCTAGATTGTGGATGTGTCAAAGAGAGTCCATTTCCAATAGTAATATATTGGGGTGCAGGTGCAGCTAGTATAGGGGAGGGGCCAACCACACCCCCATGAAAATGAGGTGCAACATGAGCTACTGGTTGATGTGAAGACTTAGACAAAGTGGGAAGACTGGATGTAGTGGTTGCTATGGTAGCAGTAACAGTTGAACTAGAATCAACTTTGGCTTCATCAGTTAACGTATGTGTTGATGTAATGGATGGACTAAGGTTTGTGGGGCTCTTAGATTCCTCTGAGGTTGTAGGTTGATCTGAATGTTTCTTTCTTTTCTTACTGGATAACCGTCTGAAAGAGAAAATAATAGAAAGCTGATAAACAATGAAGATGACATTATTACCAAACAGCTTGTATCAGCTGATCTTATCAAAAACTGAAATAGTTATATCTACTAATCCCCACATGCCATAACAATTAGACTGCACTTTATAAGGACATGTCATGTAAACAATTATCCACCATATGTCCATTAGATACAGGCACTATAATTCTATTACACAGGTGGGGTCATAGTAACTACAGTGATATACACTTTGTACACACACATATGTGTGTTATGTATTATATGTACAATACATGGAGTGGGTGCAATAAATTTATCGCTTCCAATTCACCTCTTAGCAATGACAGATGTGGTTGTGAAGTCAGTATTTGCAATAATAGATTCTTTGGGAATCTCTGTGGGCGTGGCTATTAGAGGCAGATGTGTTACTACTGGTTGCCATGGACTGTCTTTAGTTGGATAAAGAACATTTCCTGGGAGAGTCTGCTGGGAATGAGAAAGAAAGTTGAAACAAAAATGATAGCTATTCACAAAATAGCGAACAACTTTATATTTCACTTTCATAGCTACTACATGGAATTCTACATGTACATAATAGAGGTGATATGTACATGTACGTAATACCGGTGATATGTACATGTACATAATACAAACAATATGTACATGGTATATTGCTGATATCTGGAGAGTCCTGTCAATCACATCATAACAACTTTACAAGTTAGTTACTAATGAACCAGTAGCTAATTGAAGTCACACAAATATGACTCAGCACATTGACATTTAATAGGTCTCGTTCCAAATAGACCAAATATTCACTAGACCCTAGGAAACCTATTAATAACTGTGACGCTCACTTCAAAAGAGCTCTTCATTTTATGGCTTACGAAGACAATGTAATATGTATATACATATATATGAGGTAACAAGAACTACTGTTGTTAACTAGGGTTTCTATGAGGTAAACTATACTATAGATACTTGTAGAAAATTGGATATATGAATGGATGCACGAGTAAATGGATGAGTGGAAAGCTAAAATGAATGAGTGAGTCAGAATGTATGAGTGGATAATGAATTGATGATACAGTGACAAACAAGAGAATACTACTGATAGCACTGATAGTTGTATGATATAGTAATTCTAGAGTGTTTTTCAAGATACCACCCTGACTACCAGTTGTAACATGAGATAACACTGCACCGAGAATGTTAAACAAAATTCCTCAACACAAACTAGTAACAAAAACTAGTTCAAATGCACAATATTGACTTTCAGTGGGAGGAATAACAGCACAGTGTTAATGTTGTATAAGCTCAAAGCAAATACCAATTATTAAAAGAATTTCATTGTCTAGTCTAGAGCAACTACAGAATCCAGGAAAACTCACACGCTAACTTATGAATATGTGACTTACTTGTACAGATGTGGCTATTAGCCCCTGGCCTCTCATGGTTGACAAATCCATAGAACTACTGAGAGAGAGAGAGAGAGAGAGAGAGAGAGAGAGAGAGAGAGAGAGAGTCAACATTGGCAAGTGTAACCTGCTGTTACTACATCCTCACACTAATGTAACTAACCAAGTAATAGCATAGTAAACCACATTGAAACCTATCCAAGTACTAATGCACTAAGTAAAACATGTACATGTACATGTACATGTTCTGTTCAATAGAATTACTCACATATAAGGTAAGGTCATCAAGTTAGAATACACAATTAATATAGTCCTTCCTTGGACCATTAGTTTAATTAAGTATTTAATATAAATTGTTTACGCTTAGCTTACAATTTATATGCAAGATAATGCCATAACTACAATACACTACAATACAATATTACATTTATAGTATATTACTATAGGCGGTTTTAATTACAGATCCTGTGTCAACAAGTTGTTTAATTAATGTAATTAACAAGGTCTAAATATCAGGGTTGTACTCACAGTGATAATGTGGTCTGTGATATAGTAGAAAACAATTAACTTATATAGATAGTGAGACAAATAATCAATTATCTTTATAGCTACTAAATGGACACATGACTAAATAATATTGTATTATGGACGCATAAACTAACTCAATGAATGCACAAACCAATCAAATGGATACATAAACCAATCAAATGGATACATAAACCAAGTAAATGGATGCATAAACCAATCAAATGGATACATAAACCAAGTTAAATGGATACATAAACCAATAAATGGATTCATGTTTATCATATAATGAAATATCAACAACTTGCTAAACACAATGTCTAATAAACTATCCTTCCATTTTTGGGCACTACAATAGCTAACAAAGAGTTCAATAAATATTATTAAACTCTATTCAATTGCCATACCTTTGAATACAATAGAATCTAAATGGGTAATGAATGTATTTAGAAGTGGAAGCATTCTATTGTAGCAACAAGCAGTTATATAATATATATAGTATTAATAATAGGGGTGGACTAAAGAGAATTATGACAACAATATGAAGCAGGTTTCTCGATAATTTAAGTGATTTTTGGAGATCAACTATGTGATAAGTTGAAACTCTTGACAATGCACTTACTCCAGTTGGTATTGCTATCTAAATCAAAGGATGTGTCCTTATCAGAGGTCACCATGTACTAATGTATGGTTACTTATGGTGGGAGTGAAGCTAGGTTTGGAGGGAAACACCAAACCAACCTCACCACTCCCTGAGTAATGGAGACACAGGAGTGTCTAAATAGCTCATAGGCACAAACACATCCATCAACATCTACTGCATTATTTGAATATAATTTTATAATGCTCTGTCAAAACTCAAAATACATCTCTTTTTTTTCGGACACAATTGCACTTTTGTGATATATTATTTAAGTGAAGTCTCACCTTCTCTTGAGGAGAAAAGAATCAGCAATTGAAACAGTCGTCCTGCGTTGAGTATGCACCATATACTGTTCTAGAAACAGCCGTTCCGTTGAAAGAGTTGCTTGCAAACTAAGAGTGGAGTCTTAGCAGAACGTATTATAATAATGCACTTTCTTTCGCTTCCGTATATCTTAGTATACGGTACAGTATACTAATCAATCCCAGTTGTATCCGTATATCTTAGTATATGGGACAGTATACTAATCAATCCCTGTTGTACTAAAAACTATAATATTAAAATTGACTAAATAACAACTGATTATAAAATAATATTAATTAAGAAATACTACTCAAATTAACAACAGCTTAAGTAATACTCATGCTAAATTGCTATACAATTAACTACTAACAATTATTATTGTACAAAAAAAAACATAATTTAACAAAACTGATTAATAAAAGACAATATTTTCTGAAATTCTAACTCTACAAGTGTCAGGTTGTCATGACAATCTCATTTATTTTCCTGGGCCAGAGAGACTCTTGTCCATGAAACGTCTCTTTGTAAAACAGATCCACCACTGTCAATAAAAAAAGAGAGATGGATAGATGGATGCATGGATAGATAGATGATGGATAGATAGATGATGGATAGATATATATTGCTAGGAAGATGGACAATGGATAAGGGAATGGATTGATGGATAATAAATGGATGACTACTGTATTATCAGATAGATCAGAATATATATCTAATATGTAATGAAAATAATATTTTGATATTGTGAAAATGTTTTCGTTTCTAGTGACCTTGATAAACAGCAAACCACAATATGAGTAAAGTACGTTATGACAAATAATGATGTTATAATGTTTCACTAAAATCACTAAATCATTCACGGTAACTTGATATCATCACTACTCCAATACTACTCTATATACTTTAAACAAGAATTGAAAGAAAGACCCACAATCCCATAATCTAATATACTAGTATAACTTCTCATAATTCTATCAATTTAAACTGGTACATCAACATACATAATCAAGCTACCTAGACTGTTAGGATATGTTCATTATCTTTGAAGATACATCACTGATCATGTGAGTACATTGTCAACACAATCAACAAACAACTTGTTTAAAGCCATTAGTCCATGTAATAAACCTGTCTTACAATGGTAGAACACTTTATAACTAGGTGATATACCGGTATATGGCTCTCATAATCTACTCTAACTAGGTGAATATCTATGGCTCCTATTATCTACTATAACTAAGTGAACATCTATGGTCCATTATCTACTACCACTATGTGATACCTATGGTCCATTATCTACTATCAGTATGTGATATCTATGGTCCATTATCTACTATCAATATGTGATATCTATGGTCCATTATCTACTATCAGTATGTGATACCTATGGTCCATTATCTACTATCAGTATGTGATACCTATGGTCCATTATCTACTATCAGTATGTGATATCTATGGTCCATTATCTACTATCAATATGTGATATCTATGGTCCATTATCTACTATCAGTATGTGATACCTATGGTCCATTATCTACTATCAATATGTGATATCTATGGTCCATTATCTACTATCACTATGTGATACCTATGGTCCATTATCTACTATCAGTATGTGATACCTATGGTCCATTATCTACTATCAGTATGTGATATTTATGGTCCATTATCTACTATCAGTATGTGATACCTATGGTCCATTATCTACTATCAGTATGTGATAAGTCTTCATTATATACTAGATTCAACAGTGCATTAAACATTAGAGTTACTTACTTTGCTCGGTTTGTCATCAGCACCAAACACCCTATCCACTAAACGCTGTCCTAGTTCTTGTCTCATTTGAGTGAAATATTGACGCATTTGATCTACAATAAAACAGTGTAGGTTATTCTAGACTCATACCCAAGTTAGTGGATTGAGTATGAGTCTTACCAGCTTCACTTCTATTAGAAGGTTTAGTCATGAAAGCATTGAGAGGGAAGTTGGGATCACCTGGTATGTCAAAACCAGACACAGCTAATGTAGCCAACGATTTTTGAGCTTCAATACGATTAGGACACTATGATATGAAATAACAACTTTAAATGAACTATCTGGCCACACCCAATCAAATTATCTAACCAGTCCATCCATTATCTATCACTCTGTCCATCCATTATGCTCAAACTGCTCTTCCCTTTGTCCATCAATGTTGTGATATCCATCCATTCATCCATTTGCTAATTCTGTTAATTTTCTATTCATCCATCAGGTCTAAACTGTCCGTCTATCATAGATCACTATTCTTTACAACTTACTTTTTGTAACTTCTTAAGACACTCACTGATATACAATGTGAGATAAATCATGACACGATCAGCCGAACCCTTTAATTAATTAATTAATTAATACCTCATATGACATCATTAATTTCACTTACCTTCACTTCATATGATTTAAAGAACACATTAGCTTTAAAATAATACAGAGCTTCTTCAATAATATCATTCTCATCAGCTGAAAAAAAAAAGAAAATAGGGGTGTGGTCAATGGGGGAAGTCATGAATGTACAGTAAAGTACTTGATTTCGGAGCTGGTCCTTTAAATTGAGTTCTCAGAGGAAGGAGTGCTAAGTTCCCAAGAAGTCGGTTTGAATCAGAATTAAATGAGGAGTGATATGACTGAAAAAAGAGGGTGTGGTAAGAACATGTAAAATTCACACTCAAGCATCATAACTTGTTCTTAAAGAATCTTATATTACAATTCTTGTTTCTTTATTACATATAACTTACAGTCATAGTGACAGGAACTTTGTGTGTGTCAACTCTGTTCTCTTCCCCTGAGATCTAATGTCAACTGAGGTCATACAGTAATCACGTGACTAGTTATTATAGTCGTCTCATCCTCAGCCCTACATAAAGTGTATGAGGCTGAGGACGAGATTATTAGATAAAAAATTAACCGGATAAAATTTTGGAGTGGCAATCGTATCTAATTTTGAATCATTCTTGAGACGTCTAAACTATTGTCACGCCAGTGTCCACGCTATAAACACGAGATTTCCTCTTGTAAGTTCTACAGCCAGCGACTATCTATGGTCATTAAACTTGCGATGAGATAACCAACCCTTCTTATAAAGCTAGGTTAACGCTAAACTCTATAAAGAAATATGACCTCTTTTTGCAGTGATCCAAATATACAAGATAATTTACGTAAACGTGATACTACTACTGCAGAAGTTACTTCGACCAAAGATGATGAGAAGAGTGACAATGGTGGATTATTCAGTAGTTTATCGCAGACATTACCACGTTTTGAGAAAATTGCGCACTTAGCATGGAATGTCGTCCATTACGACTCACTTCCAGACTGGTTAAAAGATAATGAGTTTCTACGTTTCCATCACAGACCTCCGATGTACTCCATTACTGGTTGTATAAAGAGTATGTTTCGTATGCACACAGAAACTTGGAATATTTGGACTCATTTAATGGGCTTCCTTTTCTTTGTAATTTTAACATCGGGAGTTTATTGTTTTAGAGATTACATAACCCATTTGTTTGAAGACAAAGTTATCATCAGTGAATTGCCGTGGCAAGAGCAATCTGTTATATTTGTCTTCTTCCTTGGAGCCATGACATGTCTGTTCTGTTCAACTGCTTTTCATACCCTCTGTAATCACTCAGAGAAAGCATACTCTTTACTTAGTCGTCTCGATTACTTAGGTATTGCAATCTTAATCACTGGTTCTGGTGTACCATTTCTTTACTACTGTTTCTACTGTACAACTGTCTCTCGTAATATTCATATTATTGTCACTATAATACTGTGTATTAGTTGTATCAGTATTAGTCTGTGGAACAAGTTCAGCAAACCAAAATATAGACGATTACGTGGAATAGTTTTTGTTCTGTTTGGTCTCTATGGCATCATTCCATTAGTCCAGTTAATTATTCAAGAGGGTTTTGCCCAACCTTATATGAACTATACACTTGGATTGGCTCTCATGGGTCTCTTTTACTTAGGTGGGACTGGTCTTTATGTTTTACGTATTCCAGAACGTTTTTTTCCCGGGAAATTTGATGTTTGGGCTCACAGTCATCAGCTATTTCATGTTTGTGTGATAGCAGCTGTTGTTATACATTATGATACAATATTATTAATGGTACGAGATCGTTTAGATATGGGCCCGGAAGAATGTGGTACCTCATTAGAACTGTTAGTTGGAGGAACTAGTTCTTAAATAATATTTTAATTTATTTATTAATGGATTGTTTGACATTTAATCTTTTGATAGAAAAACAATTTATATTTGAACATACTGATGTACTGCCGCTGGTTACCATTATTAATACGATCTATGGAAAAATTAATAAACCCACTTCTAAAATTTAAATTAGTTTCTGTTTGTTAGTAATTAAGCTGTCAGACATTCGAGGAAATAGACTGGATTCAGAGATGTTGTCAACATCGATTCATCAATAGGTTTTATTTTAAAAGATCAAGTGTTCTAAATTTCTCATCATTCAAGCTAATAATAGACTGTCTGGTATTCATCTTTTGAGCCAAACTCTTTTCAATATGGAGTCTCTACAGAATGGTTCAGTTAAGATGCGTAAAAGAGAGCCGGTCACTAATGTTGAAGAGTCCTCTTTTCCTTCTCAAGAAGATGTATCATCTTTAAAGAAAGATGCTTTTCAATATGAAAAAATTACTCACTTGGCTTGGAAGGTTGTTTCTCATGATCTGCTGCCATGTTGGCTACAGGACAATGAGTTCCTGCGATTTCATCACCGACCACCAATGTACTCCATTAGAGGCTGTGTAAAGAGTATATTTCGTATGCACACCCAAACATGGAACATTTGGACACATCTTATTGGGTTTGTATTTTTTGTGCTCCTTACAATTAGTGTGTTTTTCTTTCGAGACAATATCACACATCTCTTTGAGGAGAAGGTGACCATCAGTGATCTACCATGGGAAGAGCAAGTCATTGTCTCTTTGTTCTTCCTTGGAGCCATGACATGTTTGTTCTGTTCAACTACTTACCATACTCTTGCTAACCACTCTGAAAAGGTTTACTGTCTGTGGAGCAGAGTCGATTATTCTGGGATTGCATTCCTTATTACTGGATCCCATATCCCGGCATATTATTATTCTTTCTATTGTCGACCTGTCTCACGTATGCTACATATAACAGTAATCAGCATACTCTGTGTTGCCTGCATTTTCATTAGTTTAGGAGAGAAATTTAACAAACCTAAGTATCGTCCATTACGTTTTGCTGTGTTTGTTTCATTTGGTTTATATGGAGTCATACCAGTTATCCAAGTTTGGCTTGAGAAAGGTTTTATTGAACCATACTGGAGTTTTTTGATTGGTCTTGTAACTATGGCAGTTCTATATATAGCTGGTGGTAGTTTGTATGTGTTACGTATCCCTGAACGATTTAATCCTGGCTTCTTTGATGTTTGGGCTCACAGTCATCAGCTATTTCATATATGTGTAGTAATGGCAGCATTAGTTCACTATCGCACTTTGGTAGTGATGATAAAGAGTCGATATGACTTTGAGGAATGCAGCAACCTTGTAAATATTACTGGGAGAATCTAACTATATTGTACTGACTTGTAAATATTACTGGGAGAATATTGTACTGACAAGCTATCTATTTATTGTAACTATAATTCATCCAATCATTCTTAACGTTCTTCAGGCACAGGCACTATATAATACATATACAGAAAGGGACAAAATTTCGTTAAGAACACATTGTTATCCTCAAATCCTTTTTTGTTTATAATATTATTTATAATCAAGAAGGTTATTAATCCGTTATTCATTGTCAAACGTGTTGGATCGTGACATGATGATGTGGTACCACCTTCTTATATGTATAACTGATTTTAAGCTTCACGAGGCGCATGGAGTCTTTAAAGAATTCTTCTACTGAAGTACGTAAAAGAGACAACGTTACTACTTCAGAGTCAACTCGAGATAAGACTGATTCCTGTTCCAATGTTTCAGGTACTGGACTGATAAATGATCTAATGACCAAACTGCCACAAATTGAGAAGATTGTTGACTGGGCTTGGAAGGTTGTCCCTTATCATGCACTTCCTCATTGGTTGAAAGATAATGATTACTTGCTCTTTCATCACCGACCGCCAATGTACTCCATTAGAGGTTGTGTAAAGAGTATATTTCGTATGCACACCCAAACATGGAACATTTGGACGCATCTTATCGGGTTTGTATTTTTTGTGCTCCTTACATTTAGTGTGTATTGTTTTCGAGACTACATCACACATCTCTTTGAGGAGAAAGTGACTATCAGTGACCTACCATGGGAAGAACAAGTCATCATCTTTTTCTTCTTCCTTGGAGCCATGACTTGTCTGTTCTGTTCAACTACTTTCCACACTCTCTGTAATCATTCAGAAAAAGTGAACGTCTTATGGAGCCGACTGGATTATTTAGGAATAGCACTTCTTATCACTGGTTCCAATATCCCAGCATATTATTATTCTTTTTATTGTCGACCTTTTCCACGTGTCATTCATATCGTCGTGATCAGTATACTTTGTACCGCCTGTATTGTCACTAGTGTCTGGAATGAGTTTCACAAACCAGGCTATCGTCCATTACGTTTTGCCGTATTCGTTTCATTTGGTTTCTATGGAGCTATACCTGTTATTCAAGTTTGGCTGGAGAAAGGAATAGTTGAACCGTACTGGAGTTACTTTATTGGTCTCACAACTATGGCATTTTTATATACTGCTGGTGCTACTTTGTATGTGTTACGTATCCCTGAACGATTTAATCCTGGCTTCTTTGATGTTTGGGCTCACAGTCATCAGCTATTTCATATATGTGTAGTAATGGCAGCATTAGTTCACTATCATACTTTGGTAGTCATGATAAAGAGTCGATATGACTTTGAAGAATGCAGATCATATAATCTTTTGTAATCCATTCGCTCTAGAGTTTGATTTCCGTCAAATGTAACAATTATTTCCAAAATAGTTCTCTGTATTTATTTATAAGTGGATGTAAATTTAATGTCAATAGTTGAAAAAACATACTTTAAATTGAGTCCTTGTTTACGTCTGACACTATATATGAGAAGCACTTACTCTCCTGATGTTCTAGTTGATATAAACAAAACATGCCAGCCATATGTTAGATGTTATTCACTCATGTGATACTGACACACTCTATACCATATATGGCAATGATACATGTATAGATGTAAAGGTCATATGTTATGGTAACATATTTAAAGGTTAGATTTAATTGAATTGAAACAAAACATTACATATTTATTAA
The DNA here is from genome assembly GCA_963693285.1 of Xestospongia muta. NCBI lineage: Eukaryota > Metazoa > Porifera > Demospongiae > Haplosclerida > Petrosiidae > Xestospongia > Xestospongia muta. The sequence goes on from OY848921.1 coordinate 436,317, forward strand.
ATATAAAATCCCCCCTAATAAAATTAAATTATTTCAAATAAATAAATTGACATTCCTAAGACCACACATCTTGAAGGTATCGGCCTCTCTTTTGTAATTTTTTAATATACTCTGCAGCTTCAGACTCTGTTTTTTGACCGTATTGTTTAACAATTGATAATAGAGTACTTTGAACTTCACGTGCCATATTACGAGCATCTCTAGTAAGTAAAAAGAGAACAAGATTATTTCCTTTTATTGGACAAGACCACTCACCCACAAACATAAAAGAAACCTTGGTCTTCAAGCAAACGCCATATATACTCTCCGTTCTCTAATAATTTGTGCTGAACATATATCTTCTCAGGCTATGCAAGAGCAAGGTAGTCAAGTCACATGACAGTCATGTGACAGTCACATGATCTCACCTGATCTCTAGAGAAGGCTACATGAAGATCGGAAAGCACTCCCTTTTCTTGATATTCTTCAAGTTCCTCTTGATATATATAGTCATATTTACTATAACGACAACCGAAATAAAGAACAGTCGGTCCAAGTTTCTTGTCTAACAAATATTTGTTAAAATAATAATGATATATCTCTCTTACTGCCATTAAGAGCTGCAGACCTGTCTTGGATGAACCCACGGAATGGTGCTAATCCTGTTCCAGGACCAACCATAATTACTGGATTGATAGGACGAAAGGGAAGGCGAAGAGATGAGTGCCGGACAAAAATAGGAACTTTAGGAGTAAACTCTCCTAATTAAAAGTTAATTAAATTATTATCATAACGGCATAATATAATACCTTTTGGTTTGAGGGTTGTAAACCAACTTGTAGCCACGCCCCTATTGGTACGTCCAGTAGATGTTTCATATTCTACTAGAACAGCAGTGATATGAACTGAATTAGGGTGGAGCTAAAAGTATGAGTATAACCCTAGTAATTATAAAAATAATGCATCTTACTTTGGGAGATGAAGAAATTGAGTAGTAACGAGCTTGTAGGCGTGGCAACAATTCCAAGAGATGATCCAAGGGAGGTCGAAACGAGGGAAGATCCTCTAACACAGCAATAATATTTCTAGCAGATTTCACTATCCATTCACTATATTCATGCTACAAGGCAAACATGTGACCACACCTACAGACCACACCCACTATTTACCTTGCCTTCCTCACTAGGTGATGTTATTTTGAGAATAAATTCCTTGTCTTTCGGGTCAGAGACATATTCTGCTAACTCTCGTAAGACGTGGGTACGAGGAGTAGAGTTAATATCCACATAATAAGTTAGAGCTGTACGATAAGTAGTTGGACAAGGGAAAGGATGCTTCTTAGTAGCTTCATCATCAACATTTGTAAGTGAAAAGACGGTGTTTAAATCTACTTGAAGAAGAGAACCAATTCTATCGACAGCTGTAGAATTATTGGCAGGGAACACAGCAACATGATCTCCAGCAACATAAGACAGTTTGCTACCAGTAATGTCCATTTCAATATGCATACATGAACGATTACCACCTTTATGTAACTCTCTGTTGACTGTAATTTCAGCTAAAAATGGATTCTTGCTATTAAAAGGGCTAAAGGAGAGAGAGAGAGAGAGAGAGAGAGAGAGAGAGAGAGAGAGAGAGAGAGAGAGAGAGAGAGAGAGAGAGAGAGAGAGAGAGTTCACAAAATTTGGTTTTTCAAACTTACGGCTTCTGATTCTGCAAAGATCCTAGTCTGTGAGGTTCTCCTGTAAATATCTTCTCTTCAGCTAAGTCATTATGTAATGTTAGTTCATACTCACGACCAACTTGAGTAGCCTGACTACTGTCAATATTAAAAAATTGCGCTACAGCTGGCCAAAGAGCTTCCTTCCATGTTACAAAGTCTTCTTCAATACTACAAGACATATAATTAGTAAAGGGTGGGGTCTCACAACATACTTGGCATCATCATCGCCTTCTCCTAGTTTAAAAACTCTTTCTGCTCCTAATTTTTCCAATTTTTCATCCACAAATTTTCCCATAGCATTGAAATGTTCGTAAGTTTTATTACCTAACGCAAATACCTAAAAATAAAAAAATAATTAATGTAATAATTACAGGAACATAACCTTCAACTAATTACTAATAAGCTCCACCCACTGACTTACAGTGTAACAGAGTCCTTCAAGACTATCAGTTGTGTCCTTTAACCAATCATAAAATTCTTGAGCATTATCAGTAGGGTCTCCCTCACCATATGTAGCCATACAAAATATTGCTAAAGAATCTTTGATCTCTTGACCTAGTTTTACCAAATCCTCCTTTAAGAAGACCAACCCCTATAATTAAATAAAATTAATTAGTATGACTTACCCAGTCACTGCAGTCCTCAGGGTCAAAGGTCATAGCAGGCATCCCCATACGAGCAGCATCTTTAGCTAGACGTGTGGCAAATTCCTCAGCTGTTCCAGTTTGAGATCCATAAAATATGACCACTTTCTTTTTACGAGACTTCATCCGATCCACAAAGTCACCAGTGAAACTCACAGATGACGTCAAAGGTCTACCAATAATACTACAAGATACACATTATTAATGAGTCACATAGGAATCAGATTATCTAATATCATTTAGGCATTAGTCTAGTACATCTAACATGGGAATGAGTCTAATAAGAAACATAGGAGTGAATCTATCTTACACTGGATTGATTTGCAAATTCTTGAATTGTTCATTTGCTGTCTTCTTACTGGTAAATTTCCTGATAATAAGTACAATAACTACTAATAATCCAGTCACTAATATTAAGTCCAGTACACCAAATAATGCACCAGCTCCATCATTACTATCATCTGCCATAATTTCTTGAATTAGGAAGTACTGTATTACACATGAAGGTGGGCATTAATTAGAATAGGAGGGCGGGGCTGGTTACAACATGGCTGCTCAAGACAATCTCAAGATGATAATTATATATACCCTTAGATCTACACTTGCTCACATAGACAATCCACGTATAACACCCGTGCCCACATTCCTTACTGTGGACACAAAAGTCAACTCGTGTGACCAGACTTACTTTAGCTTGAAATTTTAAAAGACGACAAGTTAAAGTCAGATTTAGGAAGAGTTCAGCTTCCACGAGAAATCGCTAAATCGTGTAACATGGATCATAAAGATATTGATTTAGTTTTCGAAGCACATGTTAAGGAGCTGTTGGCCATACCAGGTGTCACAGGTGCTGAAATCGATTATAAATTTGATGAAAAAACACAGCCATGTATTGTGGTCTATGTAAAAAAGAAGAGCACCAGTGAAGACTTGATTCCAAAACAATTGGGTAACTGGCCAGTTGAAATCATCGAGAGTGAAGCTGTTTTTGCTTAATGTACTAATTTACTTATTTGTTAAACATTGTAAGTAAAGATTGTCCTGATGTTGCAAATTATAAATATTTAGTCCAATGATCAATTGTTTTAGATGTTGTGTTTCATGTGTACTTCTTGCCATATATATAGTTGTTATTTAATAAAGCAAGAAAAGTCTCAGTTAAGATGTCAGCAAATACAAGAGTCTAGTAATTAGAGATAGCTATACTCCTTCATATAGTCTATAATTATAAGTTAATGTAGGAGTTAGATTTACAAATATTGGAGGAATTAGTAGCCAAAGAGGAAGAAGAGAAGTTAGCAAGGAGAGCAAGATGTGAAGCAGAGAAAGCAGATGCACAATACATAAGAGATATAATGATGAAACAACTTAAACAGAAAGACAAAGAGAGGCAGAGTTAGAAATTATTTACTACTAAGCATGATTTTAAGTCCTTTAATAATACAATACAGATGCAGTAGTTATCTCATAAGATGATGTAATATGTTGTAACATTTGTGATAATCACATAATTGACCCTTAAGGTGATAATTATACAAACCCTTAGACCTACCATTATACCTTGCTGTCCTCACTAGGAGTGAATCTATCTTACACTGGATTGATTTCCAAATTCTTGAATTGTTTATTTGTTGTCTTCTTACTGGTAAATTTCCTGATAATAAGTACAATAACTACTAATAATCCGGCACACCAAATAATGCACCAGCTCCATCATTACTATCATCTGCCATAATTTTGTTGGTTGTTGCATAAGAAAGTAAGCATATGAATGTGGGCATTAATTAAAATAGGACTGAGGGCAGATTACAAACATGGCTGCTACTCAAGACCATCTTTTAATAGCTCACATGGACAATGCACGTATCTTGTCAGCCATTTTGAAGTCTGTACAATTTCAAGAGGTAACTAGTCCTTTGATGACAATAACACTATCTAGCCACACCCCCACAGATGGCAACATGCTTCATTAGTACTAGTGGTCTAAAGGTAACAGTAGAACAGGCCAAATGTGTACAGGTTAGAGAAATGTGACATGAAGCCTTTTTATCCATGGCCATTAGGCAAATGCATTTATACAGTCGGCCATGTTTCAGGAGTATAAATACAATGATGATACACCATGTGTGTTTCGTATCAACCTAAATGCTCTAATTGTAAGTAATATTCAAAAAATAATATTAAAATGTATTCTTTAATCAGGAATGTCTGAATATATTTGGTAGTGGAAGTGGAAGTGGATATGAGTCACACACTGCACTTAAATTGTACTACAATGGATATGGGAACCCCCTACAATTACTGTAAGTAATTAAATCTAGAGAGTTAATTATTCATTTCATTTTAAGATTAGAAGAGAATGGTGTCCTCACAGATTGTACAATTCAAACACAAGACGCTGATGAAACTCTTGATTTTGACTTCACAACAAGCAATGTCTGTAATAAAATAATTATGAAGGTAATGACACATCACATGATGATCATGTGACGTCCAAGTAATGAATATTGTTAAACCTCATATAGTCTGAATGTATGAAAGAGGCATTTGCTGAACTGGATTTAACAAGTGACATTATTGAAATGATGATGTCATCATCAACTCCTAACTTTCGGCTGGCAACATATGGATATTCTGGTACCACACAGGTATAAGTCATTCATACATTAATTAATCCATTTGTCCATTCTACTAGTTTGACTATCCTAAAGATTCTGATATGATTGAAGTCTTTGAGTGCGAAAAAACACAACAAAACAAGTAAACATGTGACAGTCATGTGACCTAATTATGATATTATTATTATTACAGATATAAACTGGCTTTATTAAAACCTTCTATTAAAGCATTAAACCAGTCGTCAAAGATCTCAATTAGAATGGATGAGAGAGGGTTCCTATCATTACAATATATGATTGTAACTGAAGATCAACAGATTTGCTTTGTAGAATATCTGGTAAGTACATGTAGTTCATTACATGTACATGTATTGTTATATGTAGTTCATTACATGTACATGTATTGTAACATGTAGTTCATTACATGTACATGTATTGTAACATGTGGTTCATTACATGTACATGTATTGTTATATGTGGTTCATTACATGTACATGTATTGTTACATGTAGTTTGTTATTGTTATCTATTATGTATAATACATTGTTGTAGTGTGTACCAGAGGAGGAAGAAGAAGAGGAACACTAATGACCACACCCAATATCACTTATACTTTCAATAATTATTCATGAATCATGTGACAATCACATGTTGATGATGTAATGATAAAGTATGTTATTACCAACCAGGACCAGCTTGTCGTCTCATTCTACGAGTATTTCGATCTTGATCTCTCATTTTCTTTTCCATTTCGGCATCAGTCAGTACTTGTATGTTAGGACCCCAAGTTTCAGCGTCAGCTAAGGTTCTTACAGGAAATTTAATAGGAGGGAGAGGAGAGTCACTAGAGAAACAAAGAGACCACTTTTATACAATGTATAATCAATGTATTAAGTATACAAAATTACCAATATATAAATTGCCAAAGGGTTTGCCCACAGTTCAGTTTCTTACTTGAAAGCATATGTTTTTGCATGCCAGCTTAATTGTCCTCTAATAGAGTAAGCTACTGCAGTGACAAACTCTCCTCCCAGTCCAAGATCAGCACATAAACAACGAGCAAAGTCCTCCGGATTATTTAAAGGATTTGACAAGTCCCATTCAAATTGATCCACTAATGAAATATTCCCAACTTGTATATTTAACTAAAGTAAGCAGGATATATCATATCTGTATCGTTTAAGGATGTTTACATACTTTAATGATGATACGTCTGTCTTCTTCGTCTTGTGGTATCATATCTGAAGAGAACTGGTCTATCTGTTGTCTGATGGATTGTGAAATAGCTGGAATAAATGAAGTAGCTGGTAGTTCTAAGTCATCACATAGTACTTGAGCAAACTGTTCTGGAGTTATCAGAGGATCTACGATAATAAAGAAGTATTGGGGTTAGTAATATAACAAGAGGGAGGTACCATTTTTGTTCCAAGTGAAGGTATCTCGTAATTTTTGTCCCTCAATATCAATATCCAGTCTTATTGGTACTAATACTTCTGATAATGCCGCTGCTTCATAGAGAGCAGCTGGATTCTTATCATCATAACTAGATAACACATAGAGGCTATGAATATCATTATTTGAAATGGGTAGTGAAGTTAATCACCATATATGGGGGTATGTGTATTAAATTGGGTAACACATTACCATATATGGGTATGTGTATTAAATTGGGTAACACATTACCATATATGGGTATGTACCCAGTAGGTATTATTTCATTATAAACTTACATTGTCGGAAAACTCTTCACTTTTTTAGTACCCACTTTGTAATGGGTTACGGGGGTAGCACTAGGTACAGCGTCAAGGTGATATGAATAGTTAGGAATTTGATTAAGCCAATTTTTCTTTGAGTTACGTCCTCCCACACCACTTTGAGATGAAAACGATGTCGTCTGAGATGAGTTACGTTCTAATGAGGGCATATAGGACCCTTCAAATCCAGCGGAAGTACGATATTTTCCCTCTAAACCAGATAACAGTTCCTCCACTTCATTTACTTTGACCATCATTACATTAGATGAGATATTGCAATGACTGTAGCCGATCTGTTCACTAGCTAGACGGCGTTCCTCTGCTGTCATTTTCCTACGCCATAATGAAGGGTATTTCTTGTACAGGTCCCCACGAAATAATCGGAGATAGTTACCAACTTCAGAACCTAACATGTACTCTTCATCCTCTAGTTTAAATATACGGGGTTTGGGTCCATAAGTTTTTAAAGATGTACATTGTTCATGAGCCATTTTAAGTAGTCTCGTTCTCAGACCACGGTATCAGTATATATCTGGGGACGAATTCATCTTCTAGTTACGGACATAAACGGAAACGTTCTACAATTTGTACAGAAAGTAGATGAGGAATAATGGCAATATTTCCGTATACTTAATTATACATTTTAAAAATAACTGGCGGGCTTTCAAATAGACTAATTAAAATAGGAATTGAATTGTTAGTGTAAGTATCACTGTCACTTTGTATCTAATTTTAATTATTCTTTCATTATAGTTCTACAGTAAATATGGCATTACCTACTCTAAAACCATATTATGTGACAAGAGCATGTAGTCGAGGTGGTGGGGGTGGACCAGATTCAGTTAGGGTGAGAAGAATGGCTGAAAGAAGAATGCAAGATGAAGAGAGATATCAACAATGGAGCAAAAATAACAGATATTTTAAAACAGCTGAAGTTAATAGTCAAAAACAAAGAGAGTGGACATCAGATACTTGTTTTGAAGACAGGTGGGTATAAATATATATGTACATTTACATAACACATGTACATTTACATGGATATATCATGTTAAAGTACATGTAAACTAAGATATTGTAATGTGTTTATTCCGAGAAAACTTGATATCATTTATTTAAACAGCTGTAGTATTGAGTAAGACATTAAAGTACACAATATAATGTACACGTGTTTCCATTTGTGCAACAGCTGCAATATATTATGTAATAAGAAGAACATATGTTACTATATTCCATAGTATGTTACTACACTATACATTTCTTGTTCACTGACAAATAGCATGAGTGCTTGTCGTAAGAACATAGATAAGGAGCTTAGAGCAAAGAGACTACGAGAGAGACAAGACAAGTTACGAGAACTATTAGATAAAGAGAACCATCAATTAGAGGTAAGTGAATCACTATATAGATCATGTGATAGTCATGTGATGTCTATAGATTGAACTTAAGTCTCTTTCTCCTGATAAGAAAATAGAGATGAAAGAAAGGTAACTTAAGGACACCATCAATAATACTAACTTTATTAATGTCATTATATACACTTAACTGTAATAATAAAATGTGATAGTAAGAAATCAGAGATAGATAAATGTTGTAGTTATATTAAAATGTTATAATATTTTATATAACACTTACTTATGTTATATAGAGCTGATGAACTAAGATCTGCTAGAGAGGAACGTCGAAAACTGGTGAGTAAACAAAATATATAATTATACTACCAAGAATTAAGGCATATTAAACCTGTTTGAGATATTAACATTTATATTAACTATTGTGTTATTTTGTGTCTCTCTAGTTGGCTGATGAGAAACTACGAGAACATTGGGTATCTAATTGTCCTGAGTTACGGGAACTTGAGTCTCGTCAAATGGAGAGAAGAACTCATGAAGAATGGGAACATCAGAAAGAAAGAAAAAAACAAGTAAGTACTAAAGTTCTCCATGTTACGACTCCTTCAAGAGGCGGGGAGACATGATGGTGTGATAGTTAGACTATCTTCATTTATTATGTCTTACCTTTTAGTTAGGAGAGCAAGAAAGAATAGAGAAAGAACAGTGAGTAACTTCTTTCTACAGAAGTTGTACTAGTCTCTGTCACCCATCTCTGTAGATATGAACTGAAGTTAGAGCAACAAAGATTAGAAGCTTTGAGATTTGAAGAAGAAGAAAAGGAGAGAAAAAAGAAGTAATATAGAGTAGTAGATATAAATTAGCAAGAATCATATCATGTACTTTTATCATAATGTCCAAATTTGGCTATGGTAGCAAGTATGATATAATCGTGTGAAAATACATGTGACATAATCACAAGGGACTGTGTTATAAGGTTTTTCCTATATAGGGCAGAGCAGGATATAGCTCAACAGTTAAGGAAACAGATGTTAGAGATCAAGTCAAGAGAAGAAGAAGCTATATTATTGGAACATGAACAAGCTCTATTGTTAAAAGAGAAATTAGCATTAGGGAAAGCAGTAAGTTACCACATACTATCTGTTAGTATTAATGGTATTATAGTATTTAATAATGTTATTGTAATGTCTTTTTGTTTCAGGAAGAGCAAAGAAAACAACTAGAACAAAAACAAAGACAACAAGAGTTTGGGTAATTAAATTAGCTATGAATATTAAACAAGCTATGAATATTATTATAAGATTATGTCATATCATGCAATCTATGCATGATGTATATGTGCATAGTTGCATGATATGACAATTTTTTAACTGAATATATAAAACAAAAGTTGCTTTGTTTTACACACTCTAATATGTCATATTTATAGTCGCCGTTTGATAAAACAAGCAAAGTCCCAGTTAAGAAGAAGATGTCAGCAAATACAAGAGAGTTTAGTAAGAGATACATGCATTCCTTGATACATTCTATAATTACATCTACATGTCAATGTAGGAGTTAGATTTGCAAATATTGGAGGAGTTAGCAGCCAAAGAGGAAGAAGAGAAGATAGCAAGGACAGCAAGATGTGAAGCAGAGAGAGCAGATGCACAATATATGAGAGATATAATGATGAAACAACTTGAACTGGAAAGACAAAGAGAGGCAGAGTTAGAGATCATTTATCAGTAAGTGTGATTTCAGTCCTTTGATAATACTATAATAATTTCATAAGATGATGTAATATGTGTGTGATAACCACATGGTGCATAGTGTTTAAAGTAGTTAACTATGCACCACAATCATATGACCTTTGAAGTGATAATTATGCAACCTTTGCTATATAAGCAGAGTAAGTTAATTAGTGGATGTTATATTTAATCTTTGATATCACTTTCATCATCTGCTTCCAGAAAAATCTAGATATGTGTAAGTTTTCTTTTGATCTCTATATAGAGAGGAAGCTTCAAAGCTTTGGTCAAAGAGAGAAGCTGAATGGGAGAGAGAGAGACATGCTCGAGAGAGTCTAATGGCCGAGGTGTTAGCTGAGAGACAGCTACAACTGAAAGAAAAAATGTCAGAACTAAAAAGTCAACAATTGGAAAATATAGAGAAGAGAGAGGAATTGTTAAAAGATATGGAACTAGCTAATCAACTCACTTCTCGTGAAAATAAAAGGAAAATTGAGGAACAAAAGCAAACAAGATTTACATTACAATCACAAGTAAGTATATAATTAAATGTACTGAGTAATTAATTATATTAATATAATATATAGAGTGAATTAATATTTAATATTTAATATATTACATGTAGATATCAGAAAGGAGAAAGAAACAAGAGATAGCAGAATTAGAGAAAGAAAAAGAGTTACAACACCAAAGGTAAGTCAACATTACCATATACAATAATAGCATGTAGTAAATACAGTTGTGTTTAATATTTAAGTACATACAACTGTGTTAATAGTGGATGCTTGAACAGTTCAGCATTAACAGCTTGTTCTGTTCAGGTTATTAGATGAGGAATATAATGCTAGAGTGAGAGAAGAAGCAGCCATTATTACAACTCGTAATCAACCCAGATATCATCCTAAACCCAAACCTCAATATGTATGGTACTGACAATAATTAATATAATTAACTAACTATAAATATAATTATAATTATACATACTGACTCAGCTTTTGCTGAATGCAGCTCTGTCACTTATGTTACTATTAATAGCATAAGTTACTATTTATAGTGTGCTGAATTGTGACATTGCCTATGCTTTTAGCTTCAACAAATCAAGTTGAGGTTCTCCCCTCAATTTATCTTTTAATGATAGAATGAATTGTATACCTGGTATATAAGATATCAGTTGTAATGGTAGTCCCTTTACTATATCTTTGAATTGTTTGTGATTTTTCTGACATTGAATGTAGATAGAGTTGATCCAATGAGTGAAATAAGTAGATATAGAAAGCCTTTATATGATAATATGAGAACTGTATTGAGGAGAGATGTGATCGATAAACTAGTTGTTACATGATGGAATGACCTGAATATTAAAACTACAAAGGCTTTACCTAGATTGGTAGTTGTTTACTTAGCGCTCTCCTCTGAGTGTAACTGACCTATAAAGAAGACAAAATCATTGTTATAATGTGGTCATATAGGAGGTTTATGGTTAACCTCACCTTTGGTCTTGGTTGTCATAACATTAGGTCATGGGTCAAAACAGGTGATGTTATGTCACACACAGGTCATGCTGATTACAAATTGCATCACTTTCTAGAAGTGATGATGCACTTGTGGGAATAATTCTGATGAATATACTATTCATTTAATTGATATGCTTAGTATCCATATATATCAAATGAGAGAGAAAGGGAGGATAGAGAGAGAGAGAGAGATGAGGTTGAAATTCTTGTTTCTTAAATTACCCAGTGAATCTGTCCTTTAGCATTAGCAAGATGGGTAATAGTGAAGTAGTTATCAATTGCATTTAGAGAAGAGAGAGGAGGTAAAGATGAGATACAGATAATAGGTTTGCCTGTATTAGAGGATAAGCAGTAAACCATTTGCCCATCTTTCTTTTCTATTGTCTCTTCAACTGGTCTGTTAGCATTAAAATGTTTTGAAGTCACAACAACTTCATTACCAGTAGCAGGAACGCTTAATTCTTCAGTTGGTTTAGAATAATATGGTGATTGCACTTTAGTGTTTATAGTAGAGTTGATAGAAAGACGGTTATGTTCTTGAGTTTGTGGTCTTTGTCCATGTTGTGCTGTAAATGTATTGAATTCAGTGGAAGGTATACCAACAATTTCAGAATTTTGTGGATGTCGACGTACGTGTGAGGGGTCGAAATCCTGGCCATTATTCACTGCCATTGTAGGAACAACTTGAAACTTTGCATTTTCATGTTGTAACAAACCATTTACATCTATATCATCATGCACATTGTCAATGTTTTCATTGTTCCCTTCTACTCTTTGGATGCTACCTTCATTTGCCTGTGGTAGCTCCATTGAAGAGTAACCAAGTGAAGTAACCTCTTCATTACTCAGTTCACATCCTTCCAACATTTTCTTATCTGAGTAAGTGGGTTGTCTTGCTACCTTTGAGCCTTGTGTGGGAAAGAAACTACTTAGTATGGTAGATTTTTAATTGACCTAGAATATTAGAGGCTAAGATTCATTTGTAGGACTGTTCCCTTACCTTCAAAGAGAAGGAGGATCTTCCTAAGAGAATCACTATACCGTATGATGCAATCTATAAAAAACATGCCTATGTTTGGTCATTTCTATAATTAGCAATTACACTTTGCTACTATATTTAGACTGTCATGTGCTGTAGAGCAATCTGATTTCAGTTCATTTCTAGAGTTTGATATTTTAGCATAAACAGAGGCTTTCATTAACTAATGGACATATTCTTGTTTTTATTTAAAGATTTCTAAATTTAATTATGCATGATGTGTTAAAATATATACTTAAATGTTTATGTCACTATTATTATTACAAGTTACTATTTATTTTTGTCTGTATGTTGTGTACTTTATGATATTGCCCATAATTCTAGCTTTAATTGATTATAATCCTACTCATTATCAGTTGTGTATCTTGAGTTTGCCCCTTCAATTTATCTGTTATTGATAAAATTAATTATTTACCTGGTATATATAAGATATCAGTTGTAATGGTAGTCAGTCCCTTTACTATATCTTTGAATTGTTTGTGATTTTTCCAACATTGTCTGTAGTTAGAGTTGAGAATATGAGGACTGCATTGAGTATAACAACAAGACATGTGACTAAGAATAGTTGTTATTTGATTTAATAACTATAATAACCCTACCGTAGCCCTACCATAGTAAATACATAGAGTGCCAGCCCTGTTCAACAGAATGGAGTGAATTAGGTATTATGCAGGGATCATGTTATCCTACTTTCCCTATAGTTTCTTAAATTATATTCATACATATATATTAATATAATTCATACAATCACAGGGCCTATGATGTAATAAGTCAGCTGACCTATTGCATCATAGAGCTTGTGATTGTCAGCTGATGGGAGTGGTGGTAATGTGCTTGTTTTGTTTCTAGAACTACTATTGAGTAATTGTTGTGCAATCTTTATTAATAGAATCACATGAAATTTTATTAAATTAAAAATTCATTAAAAATGAGAGCATGATACAAAATTTAGAACACAATACCTGTGTTTGACATTTCAAATGTTTGCCTGGGTATAGGTTTGAATGGGTATAGGTTTGAATGGGTATACAAGAAATAAAAGTGATACGTGCATTGCTACCCTATTTAGATAGCTATAGTTGGATGATATTGCTTAGTGTAAACTGTCTTGTTATATCATTTTATAACTAATTCTGCTTGGTCACGATCTCCAGTCTCTGACTTAGGTTTAGTGTATTGGTTTGTGACTTGAGGTGAGCTTGGATCAAGCGACGCAAGATTGGGATACAAGCTGCTTGACTCAAACGACTGTTTTAAATAGAACAATTCAGCAGCAGATTTTGTGGGGTTTTTTTCTTGATGGTTGACTATTAAAACTAATTCTGCTGGGTCACGGTATCCAGTTTCTGACTCTGGTTTAATGTAATTTCTGAGTCGAAGTGAATGGCTTGGGTCTGAAGGTTTGTCAGAGAACAGTTTAGCAGCAGAATCTGTATGCTCTTTCTTTCTTGAACATATGCCATCTTCATTAAAGGGCTGTATGGTATTTCCTGTATTGGGTATTATCATACCCTCAGGGCCATCTCTTTCAGGTAGACTTTGTACTGTAGTACCATTTCCATTTGCTTCCACGGGTGTAGTTGACTTAACCAGTAAGTCTTTTCTTTGTAGTGCTTCCTTCCCTTTAGCTGCTTTCTCTTCGAATTCCTGAATCGCTTTTCCAGGAAGATGTAAGTTGCTTGTTGACATATTTAAGTGTCTTGTGATTTTAGTAACTATATTCATTGCCCTGAAAAATTAATATTAAGGTGTCGTTTCTGTTCTACAGCTTCCGTTAATAAAGGTATAATAAACATTTATAATTTAATTATAAATGTTTATTATACCTTTATTAAAATTAAGCTCATTTAGTGTTCAGATTTTCTAAAATATTATACAACAATAAAATGATACTTATTATATCATAATCTAATACAAAAATTACAATTCTGTCACATTTTAATCATTGTGTTGTGTATTTACATGTAAATGTTTACATGTACTATTAGCACAAACACAATACAATACAGTTTTTCGAATGTTTTGTGCACGGCTTTCTATTGAAGATCAGGTCGAGATAGCATATTAGTCTCATACATGTGTATATTGTGGAATAGCTCATTATTATAATTTGATGACAGTTCCGAAGTGGTATGAAAAGAACTAGTGTAACTATTTAAAACTATCAAGTTATTTTGTGTTAGATATGCTTCTTGTGATACAGCTATTTCCATTGGATTAGGATCACCAGATTCCAGTACTGAATTATAAAAATAATTTATTGACTGGTTGGAGTCTGTTGAAGTTACATTACTTTGTGTTGTGTTTTGTGATACAACTGGTTCCATTGGATTAGGATCACCAGATTCTGGCTCAAAATTATAAATATAACTGTAATCACAATAGTGATTTATTGATTGGTTGGAATCTGTTGAAATACTACGATAAAATGTGGGAATGGAATAATTGACTGCTTGACTAATGGGTGAAGATTGATGGTATAAATGTTCGGCAGGTTCTTGTAAATGTCTGGGAGGTTCTTCAGGTAAATGTGAATGTCTGGGAGGTTCTTCAGGTAAATGCGAATGTCTGGGAGGTTCTTCAGGTAAATGCGAATGTCTGGGAGGTTCTTCTGGTAAATGCGCATGTCTGTGAGGTTCTTCAGGTAAATGCGAATGTCTGGGAGGTTCTTCAGGTAAATGCGAATGTCTGGGAGGTTCTTCAGGTAAATGTGAATGTCTGGGTTCTTCAGGTGAATGTGAATGTCCAGGAGGTTCTCTAGGTGAATGTGAATGTCTGGCAGGTTCTTCAGCTGAATGTAACCATCCACTAGATTGTCGAGGTGATCCTATGAAAGGTGCTATAATATTATTGACTATATTCACATCATGTTCTGCCGTCTCAGTTCCTCTATCATTTGAAACTAATATATCTGTAGCTTCTTCTGGTGAAACAAACACTGTAGCAAGCAACTCATCAATTGATTCTTCTTCTTCGCTGGTTTCTAGGTAGTCGACTTGTACTTCCATTTCTATCTTTACAGTAAACACTTACGATATTCATTTTATTCATTAAATGGGAAGCTTGTGTCAACCATCTCAACCCATAATACATACCACAGTTGTTTTGTAGGTTTCTTTGTAAGATTGGGTGACTAAAGTATCCCCTTTAACTGTAGCTACCCTATAAGAGATAGTTATAATGTGGTCATTTTAGGTGTTTTGTTTCTTAGAGGCTATGCAGGTAAAAATACCATTTGTTGATATAACCTTCTTTTACCTTTAATGGATTTTTTCTTTAAATATTAAATAATAAATGAGAAGCATTAATATTGTTAATATTATTGTTAATAATATTGTTAATATTGTTAATATTGCCTCTTATTTATTTTGTTCCTTTGTTTTCTCAAAAGTTTTGTTATCTTTAGAGTCTTAGAGGTTTTTCCTTACCTCTTAAAATTACTTTTTCTCTCTAATTACAAATTCTTGCTAAATAAAGGACTTTGCTTATTAAAAAAGTTACAAATTTCTTGTCAAATAAAATCATTTGTTAATTTGTTATTATTAAGTTATGAATAAATGGGAAATATAATGATTAAAGTAATTATATAATTGATAATGACAGGAGCAATAGAGACAATAAATGACAATGTTAACAATATAATGATGACATTGATGCTATAAGTGATATGATCTGTTATAAGAAAAATTGTGAAGATATGATAGAAGATGATTAAATATGAAAGGATGTAGAAACAATGTTAAATGTATTGCAAAGACATTCTACCTGTGTACTTGTATTTAAAATGTATTATGCCACATTTCATTTATATATATATGTTAATCTGTCCTTTAATGATGTACTAGTCTACATTATTAGAAGAGACATCTGATGTTGTGTTACATGTACATATATTAATGTTGAAGGAGAGATAAACTAACTAGATTGGATTATCAGATGTTTTACCTGTTGTTTGTGTGAGATATGGTTCTATTTATAGTTCTAATTATAGTGGATTATTGATTGATTGGATCAACGGAGGATTTTTTAAAGGCTCTATCTTTCAAGATAGGTTGGACTGCAGGTGATGTACAATTGTTCTGTTACTTAGATGTCATCCAATATTTCCTCCCATCAGTCGATGGCGGTATGTCTACAGCATTTTTATGATGATACAGATAACAATCATTTGAAGATGGTTTGTAAAAAGGGCAAACCAATGAGGTCTCTTTGTTAGACAATGCATTAACTGATTTGGTATCTTTTGAAAAGACCAGCATACTAGTAGCTGGACTGGATGGACATGTCTCCTGTTTTATTTCTTTTTTATCAAATGATGGAGCTAATATAAGTGAATTTTCTGATTCATCAACTTGTGGACTATGTTCGCATTGTGAGACAAATAGATTGGATACAGTGGTAGGAATGGTAGTCATTTCGGAGTCTGGTGGATTTCGATTGAATTGACCAGAAGGCTGGCCATTGTTGTCGGGTGAAGGATCAATTTCTAACTTGGTTTTTTCATATTTTCCTAATGACACGTGTGCCATATCAGGATCAGGATCAGGATCAGTAGTTTTATTTTCATTTCCTTCATCAATAATCACGTTTTCTATTGAGCTATCACCATACAAGTCGTCTTTATGCTCATCATCATTCATTCTGTTGGTATAAGGATGAGATCACTCAAATTCATAGATTATCTAATAAGAGAACCTACTTGTACTTTGAGGTGTTGGTTCTTTTCATTTCAGCTTGAATTTTTAATGAGATCACTACAAGATTCCAAAACAATTGTAGACAAAACTTTTTTAGTTTAAGGGTGTGACTTATCACAACTCACGTGATCATAAATTGTGTTACGTCACATCCACATAACACCTGTTGTGGTAGTATTCAGATATAAGAGATAAGAGTTGAATAAACTGGAGGACTGCTACATGAAACCACATGCATACAAGTTATGGTATATGGACATGTTGTTAAATCAGTTTTGTTAATACAACAATATTCATTATTAAATATTATAGATATCATGTTATGTTATATGGGCTATGATTGATTACTACATTGTTATGTACACAATGAGCCCACTAATGTGTAGTACAAATCATTATTATAATTAATGTGTAAGATGTATTTACTGTGAATTGGGTACTTATTTTGAAGACTATGTTTTTAATGATGAGAAACACCAGCAGTCTTACTAACATGATAACCTATAATGAATATAATAGATGATTACAATACAGGCCTTAAAAACAATTTGTCCAATTCCAAAGTAAATGCATACATTAAATTTTACATCTAGATATGTGAGAGTCAGCATGCTATCATGCACAATATAGCATGTAGAATTTGTAATGTCGGTAATGAACTGGTTAAGAGAAGAAACAGATTGTATCTACTATCCATATTATAACACAGTATAGTTAAGAAACCACAACAGTTAATTTGATGGTGCATTAGTTAAATACATTACATCACATTAATGTTGGAAGACTGCTTAAACAATGTATGTCATTGCAAATTGTCTTTTCTAACCCATCCTAATTACTTGTAAATAAATATTTTAAATTTTACTATCATTGTAATTTGATATTAACTACAAATCAGCTTCTGTCTGCCTTCCTTTATTTGTATACAACCAATAGAATACCTACAGCTAGTAATAACCAGCAAATAGTGTACAATCTGTTATAGTATTTTCACAAGAAGTCTTTATAAACATTTATTTATAATTTTGTTGTTATAAACATATTTACTAGTAATAAAAGTGTTTACAATCGTTCCTAAAGAAGCCATAACAAAAATCAGGGTGTATTTGAGGTCAGAGGTTTATTCCCTTATTATGTAACTGTGACTTTTATTTTTTATCATTTTAATTGTTATGAACTAGTTAATGTTTGCATCTGAAATCACACATCAATTTGTGATTTATTTAGGATATATCCTAATTGTGGTCAACTTTTACAATAACTGTATATCCCCTCCATTATTTTATAAGTTTTATAGTTAAAATTTTCTTTATTATATAAATAAGTAGTGCAATTAAAACAACAATGAGATATAAAACATAAATGATAATAATTGGGGCCGGCTAATAAGAGTGTGATAATTTGATTACATATATAAAATAATGAACTGTAAGACAAAGTGAAACGACATGAAAATTGTGAATCTACTATTAAATGATTTGAATGAAAACAAGATGACAAATGAGTCATGACAGGTGCGAATAATCTTTATTTGTTTATCATATAATATTATATCACATTTTGTACATGTACCTGCTGTCGTCATTACCATGTCATTTAATAATGTACTAGTTCTCTATTATTAGAAGAATGATCTGAGGTTGTATTGTAACTAGTGTTACAGGTGTATACTAAGGAGTCTTCCATTGAGTGAGGGAGATGTGGTAATGAACCAACAACTACGTTGGGTGGCATATTGTCTTCACCAGTTTCTTGTATAGCTGGTGTGAGATAACAATGGCAAGTAGATGCTAAAATAAGCCTATAAGTTAACTTAAGTTTATTATTTGAAAGCATTGTAGTGTAATACATGAATGTAGCAGCCATAATTACTGTGCTTAGTGATAGGAGTATCCCACTTGTATGTACTACTTACTGGTATAGGATCTGCAGGAATTTCTAAGTTCTCATTTTGACCTTCAACATTTGTCACTATATCTTCACTGTCCTCATTAGAGATAATAGTTTCTTCATCACCATCTACTTCAATATGCTCCACATCGTTGTCACTGCTTTCAAGACTATCATGTGATATTTCATTTACTGAAGGGAGAGATGTGGGTGAATCTTCACTTGATGTTGGCACAGCACTGCTAAAAGATGATCCAAAACCACTGTCAAGAGTATCTCCTGGTCTTTCGTTAACAGGAGGCAGAGATGTGGGTGAATCTTCACTTGATGTTGGCATAGCACTGCTAAAAGATGATCCAAAACCACTGTCAAGAGTATCTACTGGTCTTTCGTTAACAGGAGGCAGAGATGTGGGTGAATCTTCACTTGATGTTGGCATAGCACTGCTAAAAGATGATCCAAAACCACTGTCAAGAGTATCTACTGGTCTTTCGTTAACAGGAGGCAGAGATGTGGGTGAATCTTCACTTGATGTTGGCATAGCACTGCTAAAAGATGATCCAAAACCACTGTCAAGAGTATCTCCTGGTCTTTCGTTAACAGGAGGCAGAGATGTGGGTGAATCTTCACTTGATGTTGGCACAGCACTGCTAAAAGATGATCCAAAACCACTGTCAAGAGTATCTACTGGTCTTTCGTTAACAGCAGGCAGAGATGTGGGTGAATCTTCACTTGATGTTGGCATAGCACTGCTAAAAGATGATCCAAAACCACTGTCAAGAGTATCTCCTGGTCTTTCGTTAACAGGAGGCAGAGATGTGGGTGAATCTTCACTTGATGTTGGCACAGCACCACTGGTAAATGTAGTAACATTTTGCTTTTTGCATGTCGAAGGTAAATCACGTTTAGTGTTTCTAATAATAGAATGAGAAAAGAACTGTATGATATTAAGGCATGAAAAGACAGTTGATTTCACAGCTACAATCAATGATTTTCACAGGATTAGATCTACCATAAACTATAGCCTTTTGACAGAATCAAAAGTCTAACTAAGTAAGGTTTCTTGTAGGAGATGCTTCAATGTGTCTCTGAATATTTTAAAAATACTTGTTTCAATTGTTAGTTGTATTGTATATGAGGTAAAATTTCACTAAGCTTTTAATAAACTGTGTTAAGGACTTAACACTCTATTGTTAACGTAGCTGTTAATATTAATTGTATAAGACAATATTAGTCACTTACTTGTCTAATAAGGCACCTGTAGAAGCTTTCATCTCTTCTTTTGAACAAGAAAGTGTTAATCGCTTGCTTTGCTTCTTAAATGATAGCTTAGCGTTTTATAACTATAATATTAATGTTACACCCATCATCGTGAATATAATTGTTAATTACTCGTTGCTTTTTTGCCATCACCAATAAGTATTTATTGTTTGTTGGTAGTACAGGTTGATTGTATAGATTTGCAGTAAATAATTTTATTATCAATGCAATAGTACATGTACTTGTATATAAATCCAGCCAGCTAAGAACAAAACAACTCCATGACACATCCATTAATATTTCTCCTCCCCTAACAACCCAAACGCATTGCTTAATAATTTCTCTTTCTCTTAAAACACTTATTTATTCAACATAATAATTACATATACTATACATAAAACATATGGTATTATATAAAATCAATTAGCAGTCTAAACAATATAGATTATATTAAACAGCTTACACTATGCACACATTAGCAATACATTGTCACACACTAGTTAGATAGCTACATATCACACATAAGTACTCTACATAATGTCATGTGACCTCTCACATACAAGCTCATCTTCATACAGGTCAGTGAGAGGAACTGGTAACAGTATTGTTACGTAGCTTAAGCGACCATATAACCCAACGACTTTGATTGGCGTTATTAGGGATAGTGGCAACTTGAGCAGTAGTAAGGTAATTGCTTGTGGGCTGAGGGAGCAGGAATGACGTACGAGTACCACATAACAATTGTACATTCTCTGTTATTTGGTGCTCCCTACTAAGAGACACTTGGCAAGGTAATGCACTATATAGCAGACGTGAGGAGTGGCAAACAAAGGATGTATTGGTACCAACATTTGACTCCTCAACAGGGGTACAAACATTGACAATAGATGTACCTTCACTGGTGACGTCAATATTGTTGTGTGGATTAGGAGTGATTTCACTCACTTTTGGCACTAACCAATATCTATAATTGATCCTACATGGTGGTACATGTATGTCAACTGCTTGCTTTGGATAAGATAAGTAGGAACCATCTTGATCCAAAAAGACTTGGTGAGGAAATGCACAATATAGAGGGCGTGAGGAGTGGCAGACAAAGGATGTAGTGGTATCAACATTTGACTCCTCAACTGGTGTACATGTGTTGACAATAGATGTATATTCACTGGTGACATCAATATTGTCGTGTGGATTAGAAGGATCAACTGCAGTCAATTTTGGTGGTACCCAATGTCTATAATTGATCCTACATGGTGGTACATATACGTCAACTGCATGTTTCGGATGACATTGGTAGGAGACATCTTGATTAGAAGATAACTGCTGAGAGGATGGGTGTGCTATCATGTTTTTATTAAGAATTTGCTTTTCTTGCAAATAGACAGCAACACTGGGACCATATGGAGATATTTCCATGATTGTCCTCTCATTAGATGACTGATTACATTCATATAGATGTGAATCTGTAGCATTGGCTGGTTCAACACAATGGACCGTTGATGTAGAACTGTTGGTTTGTTCACTTGGTAGTGCATTCACTGAAAGATTAACATCACTTCTTACCTCTTGAACCACTACAGCAAGACTGTCTTCCTGAAGCTTGCTTTGATGTGCTACATAGGTGGTTTCAGGTACAATTATTTCACCTGAATGTTGTGTAGTAATTGATTTTGAACAGACGAAGATGGCATTGCTAGATCCAGTTTCTGACGGTTGAACAGACTCAGTAAGCCATGAATTAGTCTCCAACAGATTTTGTGATGTTTTGCTTGGCATTCTGGGTGTCATATATTCAGTGTTTAATGATGGTGTTGACTTAAGAATCATTTTTAAAGGCATCGAAGCATCTGATGATGAACATTTTGTTGGAGACGCAACGTGATCACCTTCTAAATACAAGTCCTTGTTTCCTCCAAATTTCTGTAGTCCATTTTTATCAGGTATAGCACCTCCGTTGATTGCCTCCTTTCTATTTAAAGAAACAGGTGAAGCCACATCGACTAAGTTGGAAGGATTCAAAGAAAAAGTTGGAGGTGAAAATTGTGGCTCAAGAGAATCTAAAATCTCCAAGTCATTATGACTTTCAAGAGTGTCATGTGGCTTCTCATTACTAGGAGGTGAGGGTTCAAGAGACTCTCCACTTGGTAAAGGCCTGGACAGTGGAGCATCGCTCAAGGAAGTTCCAGTGACACTCCCATTGGTATCATGTCGGATTTTGTTGTTGAGAAGTAGGGGTTCAAATGACTCTTCATTTGGTGAAGGCCTCAACAATGGAACATCACTCAAGGAAGTTCCAGTGTCACTTTCAGGAGTGTCATGTGGCTTCTCATTACCAGGAGGTAAGGGTTCAAGTGATTCTTCACTTGGTGAAGGGTTGGCTAGTGTAGCACCACTTAAGGAAGTTCCATTGTCACTCTCAAGAGTATCATGTGGCTTTTCATTATTGAGAAGTAAGGGTTCAAATGACTCTTCACTTGGGGAAGGCCTGGGGAGTAGAGCACCACTCAAGAAAGTTCCAGTGTCACTTTCAGGAGTGTCATGTGGCTTCTCATTACCAGGAGGTGAGGGTTCAAGTGATTCTTCACTTGGTGAAGGCCTGGATAGTGGAGCACCACTCAAGAAAGTTCCAGTGTCACTTTCAGGAGTGTCATGTGGCTTCTCATTACCAGGAGGTGAGGGTTCAAGTGACTCTTCACTTGGTGAAGGCCTGGATAGTGGAGCACCACTCAAGAAAGTTCCAGTGTCACTTTCAGGAGTGTCACGTGGCTTTTCATTATTGAGAAGTAAGGGTTCAAGTGACTCTTTACTTAGTGAAGGCCTGGACAGTGAAGCACTACTCAACGAAGTTTCAATGCCATTCTCAAAAGTGTCATGTGGCTTCTCATTACCAGAAGGTGAGGGTTCAAGTGACTCTTTAGTTGGTGAAGGCCTGGCTAGTGGAGCAGCACTTAAGGATGTTCGACTGCCATTCTCAAGAGTGTCATGTGGCTTCTCATTACCAGAAGGTGAGGGTTCAAGTGACTCTTTAGTTGGTGAAGGCCTGGCTAGTGGAGCAGCACTTAAGGATGTTCGACTGCCATTCTCAAGAGTGTCATGTGGCTTCTCATTACCAGAAGGTGAGGGTTCAAGTGACTCTTTAGTTGGTGAAGGCCTGGCTAGTGGAGCAGCACTTAAGGATGTTCGACTGCCATTCTCAAAAGTGTCATGTGGCTTCTCATTACCAGAAGGTGAGGGTTCAAGTGACTCTTTAGTTGGTGAAGGCCTGGCTAGTGGAGCAGCACTTAAGGATGTTCGACTGCCATTCTCAAGAGTGTCATGTGGCTTCTCATTACCAGGAGGTGAGGGTTCAAGTGACTCTTTAGTTGGTGAAGGCCTGGCTAGTGGAGCAGCACTTAAGAATGTTCGACTGCCATTCTCAAGAGTGTCATGTGACTTTTCACTACCAGGAGTTGAGGGTTTAAGTGATTCTCCACTTGGTGAAGGACTGGCTAGTGGAGCACCACTTAAGGAAGTTTCAGTGCCACTCCAATGAGTATCATGTCGGATTTTGTTGTTGAGAAGTAGGGGTTTAAGTGACTCTTCATTTGGTGAAGGCCTCAACAATGGAACATCACTCAAGGAAGTTCCAGTGTCACTTTCAGGAGTGTCATGTGGCTTCTCATTACCAGGAGGTAAGGGTTCAAGTGATTCTTCACTTGGTGAAGGGCTGGCTAGTGTAGCACCACTTAAGGAAGTTCCATTGTCGCTCTCAAGAGTATCGTGTGGGTTTTCATTATCGAGAAGTAAGGGTTCAAATGACTCTTCACTTGGTGAAGGCCTGGATAGTGGAGCACCACTCAAGAAAGTTCCAGTGTCACTTTCAGGAGTGTCATGTGGCTTCTCATTACCAGGAGGTGAGGGTTCAAGTGATTCTTCACTTGGTGAAGGCCTGGCTAGTGGAGTACCACCCAAGCAAGTTCCAGTATTACTGTCAAGAGTGTCATGTGACTTCTCATTACCGGGAGGTGAGGGCTCAAGCGACTCTTTACATGGTGAAGGGCTGGCTAGTGGAGCATCACTCATGGAGGTTCCAGTGCCACTCTTAAGATTATTGTGTGGCTTTTTGTTATTGGGAAGTGAGGATTCAAGTGATCTACTCAGTGAAGCCATAGTCAGTTGAGTAGGAGATCCAATACCACTTTTGAGATGTTCTCTAGGAATAATCTCTGTAGTTTGCTCCTGATCTTCCACAGTAAGTTGAAGTTCAAGGCTAGTTGCTTTGGAGTCCTAATATAATTTGTATAATGTCATATCTAGAGAATAATAACTCTTAATACCTGGGGTTTTTTTATAAAGAGCTCAAAGAACCAAAATAGAGCTGCTGTAACCATCATTATGAATGAAATCACTGTGACAGTAATCTAAATGAAATAGGGATGTTGATTTTTTAAACTATTCAACAAAAGGCCTATACTATACTGATCAATTAATTGAAACAAGTAATAATAAAAAAATATTTTTAAAATGATGTAGGGATGGCAATGCTAAAACATATGATAGGAATGGATACACTAATTCATACAAAATTTCTACACAAATAGTAAAATCTTAAAGTAAATGAAAGACTGTTAGCTACAACTTCGTAATTATATACTGCTATATACATTAGTTTCAGTGGGTTGAATAAAAGCTAGTAAGACTGACTGGGTTACTTATGTCAGGATTTTTGTATAGATTAGTGTATTCATCCCTGCTTTGATTCCTTGTTAGCTAGTTCCCAATTCTTTACTTTAGTAACACTATAACATTGTTGTAAACACCCGACAATGGCAAGTAGATGCTAAAATAAGCCTATAAGTTAACTTAAATTTATTATTTGAAAGCATTGCAGTGTAATAGATGAATGTGGCAGCCATAATTACTGTGCTTAATGATATGAGTATCCCACTTGTATGTACTACTTACTGGTATAGGATCTGCAATTTCTAAGTTCTCATTTTGACCTTCAACATTTGTCACTATATCTTCACTGTCCTCATTAGAGATAATAGTTTCTTCATCACCATCTACTTCAATATGCTCCACATCGTTGTCACTGCTTTCAAGACTATCATGTGATATTTCATTTACTGAAGGGAGAGATGTGGGTGAATCTTCACTTGACGTTGGCATAGCACTGCTCAAAAATGATCCAAAACCACTGTCAAGAGTATCTTGTGGACTTTCGTTAACAGGAGGCAGAGATTTGGGTGAATCTTCACTTGACGTTGGCATAGTACTGCTCAAAAATGATCCAAAACCACTGTCAAGAGTATCTTGTGGACTTTCGTTAACAGGAGGCAGAGATTTGGGTGAATCTTCACTTGATGTTGGCATAGCACTGCTCAAAAATGATCCAAAACCACTGTCAAGAGTATCTTGTGGACTTTCGTTAACAGGAGGCAGAGATTTGGGTGAATCTTCACTTGATGTTGGCATAGCACTGCTCATAAATGATCCAAAACCACTGTCAAGAGTATCTTGTGGACTTTTGTTAACAGGAGACAGAGATTTGGGTGAATATTCATTTGACGTTGGCATAGCACCACTGGTAAATGTAACACTTTGCATTTTGCATATAGAAGGTAAATCATGTTTAGTGTCTCTAGATCTATAATAGAATGCAGGGTTGTTGTAATCAGTAATTGTAATTGTAATGATTATTAATGATTACAGTATCTCGAAGTAATTGTAATGTAATTGTAATTACACTAGGTAATTGTAATCAATTATTAATTCAGTGCCTTATAATTTAATGTGTTAAATATGTCAGCATTTTTTGATGGACAATAAATAAAAGCAAGTGGGTAAATGTGAGTTTAACATTCTTTACATATTGTGCAATGTGTAAATGTACATTGCGCACTAAGCAGTCACATGACTGACATGTGATTTGTCACTGAATGTAGCTATATCAACTGCAGTCACACTGTGTGAAACAAATGACATGGCTACATGCAGCAAAGGGAAAAGTAATTGTAATTGTAATCATTACTTTAAAAAAATCAGTAATTTAATCATTACTTTTACTATCCAGTGAAAGTAATCAGTAATTATAATCATTATTTTTATCCTGTAATCACAACAACCCTGATAGAATGAGAAAAGAGCTGTATGATATTAAGGCATGAAAAGACAGCTGATTTCACAGCTACAATCACTGACTTTCACAAGATTAGATCTACCATAAACTAGCCTTTTGACAGAATCAAAAGTCTAACTAAGTAAGGTTTCTTGTAGGAGATGCTTCAATGTGTCTCTGAATATTTTAAAAATACTTGTTTCAATTGTTAGTGGTGTTGTATATGAGGTAAAAGATTCACTAAGCTTTTAATAAACCGTGTTAAGGGCTTAACACTCTATTGTTAACATAGCTGTTAATATTAATTGTATTAGACGATATTAGTCACTTACTTGTCTAATAAGGCGCCTGTAGAAGCTTTCATGCCTTCTTTGAACAAGTAACAGTTAATCGCTTACTTGGGCTAGTTGGCTTTTAACTATTAAATTACTATTTTAATAACTATTTTTTAACTAACTATCACACCCCATCATCATGAATATAATTGTTAATTGTTTTTCTATCACCAATAAGTATTTATTTATAGTACAGGTTGATTGTATAGATTTGCACTAAATGATTTTATTATCGATATAATAGTACATGTATTTATATTTAGCCAGAAAGAGACAGCTAAGAATAAAACTCCATGACACATCCATTAACATTTCTCCTCCCCTAACAACCCAAATGCATTGCTTAATAATTTCTCTTTCTCTTAAAACACTTATTTATTCAGCATAATAATTACATATACTATACATAAAACATATTGTATTATATAAACTCAATTAGCAGTCTAAACAATATGGATTATATTAAACAGCTTACACTATGCACACATTAGCAATACATTGTCACACACTAGTTACGTAGCTATGTCACACATAGTACTCTACATGTCATGTGATCTCTCACATACGAGCTCATCTTCATACAGGTCAGTGAGAGGAACTGGTAATAGTGTTGTTATATAGGCTGAGCGACCATATAACCCAACGACTTTGATTGCCGGTATTAGGGATAGTGGCAACTTGAGCAGTAGTAAGGTAATTGCTTGTGGGCTGAGGGAGCAGGAATGACGTACGAGTACCACATAACAATTGTACATTCTCTGTTATTTGGTGCTCCCTACTAAGAGACACTTGGCAAGGTAATGCATTATATAGCAGACGTGAGGAATGGCAGACAAAGGATGTATTGGTACCAACATTTGACTCCTCAACAGGGGTACAAGCATTGACAATAGATGTACCTTCACTGGTGACGTCAATATTGTCATGTGGATTAGGAGTGATTTCACTAACTTTTGGCACTAACCAATATCTATAATTGATCCTACATGGTGGTACATGTATGTCAACTGCTTGCTTTGGATAAGATAAGTAGGAACCATCTTGATCCAAAAAGACTTGGTGAGGAAATGCACAATATAGAGGGCGTGAGGAGTGGCAGACAAAGGATGTAGTGGTATCAACATTTGACTCCTCAACTGGTGTACATGTGTTGACAATAGATGTATATTCACTGGTGACATCAATATTGTCGTGTGGATTAGAAGGATCAACTGCAGTCAATTTTGGTGGTACCCAATGTCTATAATTGATCCTACATGGTGGTACATATATGTCAACTGCATGTTTCGGATGACATTGGTAGGAGACATCTTGATTAGAAGATAACTGCTGAGAGGATGGGTGTGCTATCATGTTTTTATTAAGAATTTGCTTTTCTTGCAAATAGACAGCAACACTGGGACCACGTGAAGACGTTTCTGCCATGACCATCCTCTCATTAGATGACTTGTTTTCATAACGACATGAGCCTGGAGTTTTGATTGGTTCACTTGTTTGAACACACTGGAGAGTTGACCTAGGCTGTTCAATTTGTATTGCATTTACTGAAAGATTTCCCATTTCTTGGGCCTCTGTAATGAGACTGTCTGCCTGAAGATTGCTTTGATGTAATATAGTTTTTGATGTATTTTGAGGTACAATCATTACACTTGAATATGGTGCAGTGATCTGTTGTAAACTGGTGAAGACAGGATCGCTAGGTCCAGTTTGTTGTGCTTTAACAGGCTCACAAAATGGCAACTCTATCTGCTCATATGAGACATAAGCACTTGATGAAAACTTTGGTAGTGGGAATCCTTGGACCAATAAATCTTTATCTTCATCCATCTTACATCCTTTCCATGCTGCTTGAATTTGTATAGCAGCCTGCTTCATAAGTGCTTTATGTTGTCTTGCAACATGTCCTCTGTAGACTGACTGGATCTTAATGACAGCTTTCCTCTGTAGCTGATAGCTACTATATGTCCAATATCCTCTGAGACATGACTGGATCTTGACAGCAGCTTGTTTCTTTAAACAATAGATTTTACGAGTTAAATAAGCTCTTGTGTGAGCCTGTAAAATGATGCAGGCTTGGCGCAGAGTATGGTAACTTTTTAAAGTTAGTTGTCGTCTGGAGCAAGCTTGAAGAAAGACAACTGAATAGTATACCATTTGGTATTCTGCTCTAGCAAGTCTCATTGCTAACTGTGCTCTCCATTTTCTTTGTAGATACAATGTAGCATTTCTAAGGCACATGTAATGTTGTTGAGACAAAAATGATCTAACATGTGCTTGAATAACTGTAGCAGCTTTATGTTGCTTATAATACTGATATTGACGGTAAGAGGCTTGAATAGTCATAGCAGCATGCTTTATTTGTTGGTAGTACTGGCGCTGAGTACGAGCTACTAATGTAGCTCTCCAGTACGATTGGATGAGTATTACGTTCATTTTCAAGGTTTGAAAGCGTTTTCTATTGAGGAAGCATCTCACATTTGCTTGAATAACTATGGCAGCAATAGTCGCCTGTCGTAGCTGAAGGTAGTTTTTTCTCTGTTTTCTAACTAGAATCAAAGCTTTCCATTTTTTCTGCAGAAACACAATTTGTTTGAGATGACAATGATACATTTTTCTCACAAGGAATCCCCTTATTTTTGATTGCAGCGAAACAATCATATTCTGCAAAGGGTCTGTTTCTTTAAGGGATTGATGCTTTTCATGATCAAGTTCTTCTTCTTCAACATCAAGTTTAGGACTTGCTGTGTTTGAGTCCTATTATAAATTATATAGTTAATTATCTAGAAAATATCAAGTCGTACCTGGATTTCCAGAAACAGCTTGACAAAAAAAAACAAAATTGTATAAATCATCATTACAAATGTGAGCACAGCAACAGGTTTCTAAAATAATAGAGGTATCATTAACACATGTAATTACTAATGGCTTTATTTGTTGTGTTTTTAACACAGATTGCTATTATAACTATACAGTTAATTTTGTAACTGTAAGAAATATTATTGGACTACATAAATGAGAATTGTTTATAGAGTGTTTTTATACATTACACTTGAAATTATAAATGTATATTAGAAAAAGGAAAGTCAAAGTGTGAATGGACTACAGATTATTGAACCCTCAAACAAAACCAACTATTGCCAAATTACTCTATTGCTACTTACTGATATAGGTTCTGCTGGAAGTTTTGGGCTCACATTATCTTCAACATTGATCATCATACTATCTTTGTGAATAGGCTCAGTATCGTCACTGTCTTGTATATGATTGCTACTCTCAAGACTGCTGTCTACATTTTCATTGGTGGGAGACAGAAGTTCGGAAATAGTTTCACAATTCATAGATCCAATGCCACTCTCAAGACTGCTGTCTGCATTTTCATTGGTGGGAGACAGAAGTTCGGAAATAGTTTCACAATTCATAGATCCAATGCTACTCTCAAGACTGCTGTCTGCATTTTCATTGGTGGGAGACAGAGGTTCAAAAGTAGTTCCAAAATTCATAAATGTAACACCACTCTCAGGACTGTTGTCTGCATTTTCATTGGTGGGAGACAGAGGTTCAGAAGTAGTTCCACAATTCATAGATCGAATGCCACTCTCATGACTGCTGTCTGCACTTTCATCGGTGGAAGACAGAGGCTCAGAAGTAATTTCACAACTCATAGATCCAATGCCACTCTCAAGACTGCTGTCTACATTTTCATTGGTGAGAGACAGAGGTCCAAAAGTAGTTCCAAAATTCATAGATGTAATGCCACTCTCAGGACTGTTGCCTGCATTTTCATTGGTGGGAGACAGAGGTTCAGAAGTAGTTCCACAATTCATAGATCGAATGCTACTCTCATGACTGCTGTCTGCACTTTCATCAGTGGAAGACAGAGGCTCAGAAGTAATTTCACAACTCATAGATCCAATGCCACTCTCAAGACTGCTGTCTACATTTTCATTGGTGAGAGACAGAGGTCCAAAAGTAGTTCCAAAATTCATAGATGTAATGCCACTCTCAGGACTGTTGCCTGCATTTTCATTGGTGAGAGACAGAGGTTCAGAAGTAGTTCCACAATTCATAGATCGAATGCCACTCTCATGACTGCTGTCTCCACTTTCATCGGTAGGAGACAGAGGCTCTGAAGTAGTTCGATGACTGTCGGAGTTAACACTATGGTTGCGTATAGATGGATCTTGGGAATACTTGGAAGTATATTTATTCTGGCTTCTTTTTTTATTAGTAGCAAGTGGTAACAGATCTTGACCATATTTTTCTCTTTTGGCTTTGAGCTTTATGATATGAGGCTCCTGGGCATAAGCACTAAAAGGGATAAGTGTTGAGTTGACTGATTTTTGAAGAAAAGAATTGTTATGTGTCTCAATATCGTTTGAAGGGAACATTTGGGGTTCGTTGTCATCATCACTTTCACTGTCTTCTTGAACCACCTCTTCTGTTTCACCTCCAACCTGTTGACTTTCTTCTTGATTTTGGCTATCACCATCAATTTCGTTGCTCTCTCCATTATTAAACATTTGCTCCATCTCACTAACAATTGTTTGCCCTTTGTGATGTACGAAACTCATCTCACCATCAATCTCATCTTGTTCTTGTTTCAACTCCATCTCGCCATCAATCTCTTCACTTTCCCTCACAAAGTTCATTTCATCACTGACCCTTTCATCTTGTTTCTGAGAGATTTGTTCTAGTTCAGAATCGGTAATATCTTTAATGATCTCAATGTCTTCATCCTGTTCTAACGAAACAGATGATGGTTTCTATATAATCAATATCAGTTAGTGTGATTAAAAAGATAAGTTTAATTACCTCAATTTTCTTTTTAGTTCGTCTTTTGAGCTTTGCAGTGATTTTTTTGAGAAGTCCTATATGGGAATAGTAATTTCATTTTAGGAAAACAATTCACAATTAAATCATAATGCTTTTGTTGATAATTTTACCATTTTTCTTATGTTGTGGCTTTGATCTTGTTTGTTTTACTCTTGCTCGTGTCTTTGGTAATTCAGTTGACTCACAGGGAAAGAAAAAACCATCAGGTTCATAGTCATCTGCCCCCCTATTAAAACAAATAGTAAAGGTTTGATATCTTAGTAAAAGCTGTACCGAAGTGTATAACTGACTTATATGATGCAACATGCAAGATCAATAAGTATTCCCAAACACATTTAAAACCTTCCAGGCACTTGTCAAGATTCCTATGATAAATTCAGTACTAGAAGTCGTATTGATGCTTTTCATGACAATTTCCTAAATAGCTAGCGTCTAGCTTTTTGAATAAATTTGTGGACTTGAAAGGCTTTTTGATTGGTGGAAACCATTTCTTGCTAGCTCATTCCTAGCCAGAATTAGTGGTCATTCTCAACGTGAACAGAGTATAGTCTACATGGTAAAAAACTGCCGAATTTACTTCGTGTGCCCAAAAGTTTAGCGGTCCCAGTTCAAGGTCTAACTTTATAGATCACCTCAAAGTATAAAGAGCATTAATCTGATTACATTAACACATTAACACTTGCTACTTACTGATTAGAGGAATAAGTAGCCGCCATATCAGTGATGCAATAATACAATGTCAGCAAAATAACTAACCACACCTCATCTGTAAAATGGCTGCTCTAGTTTGGAATACTCCCTGTATCCAGTGGTCTTGGACAAGAGATGATGGTGTACAAGTTCCTTACTCACCAGAGATAAGTTCTGAACTCGAACAATATTATCAACTAGGCCATTCTTCACACTCTATACGAAGTATCAATTATATTATAGATTATAAAAGAATGATACAATATAGAACATCGAAAGGTAAGTTTTAACTATATCATTTACTAATAAACAGAATTTGTAGCTAATTATCGTGCTGTTCAAAGATATCAAATTTATCTACCTTCATCTCCGCCAATTATGGGATATTGGGAATGGGACTCTGGCCATGGGATATTTTTACCTTATGCTGTTAAAGCTACAGTTGATATAGAACTAGCACACATGAGTCACTTACCATCAGTAGATTTATCAACAAAACTATCTTGTATACCTTATATTGTTGACTTTAGAACTATGACACAAACTCGTCATGGTTACGGTACACGTAGAACTATTAGACGTATCCCTCTCACTCAATCCTTACAACAGTTATTATATGATGCCACAACTAAAGCTGGAAAGATGGCTTCAACCTCAAGGACTTCTAGTTTTACAACTCCTGCATCTTCTCTTTTATCTCTCTCATCAAAATTAAGTGCTTCGGCAACTAAATCTCCAAAGAAACCATCATTGACAAAACCTCCCAGTAAATCATCCTCTATGAGAACTCAAATATCATCTCCAAAAACAACCACTAAAATTACTACCTCAGCTGCTACAAGTAAAAGAAAGATCTCTGCCTCTTTAAAATCATCCAGGAAGAGTTCTGGTAGTGTTGTTGTCACTGACTCTAGTCAAATCACTTCTAAATTACCTACTTCACAAACAAAAGGTATTTTCTTCTTTATCTCACTTGTTATAAC
This sequence comes from Xestospongia muta, assembly GCA_963693285.1. Lineage (NCBI taxonomy): Eukaryota > Metazoa > Porifera > Demospongiae > Haplosclerida > Petrosiidae > Xestospongia > Xestospongia muta. The sequence goes on from OY848921.1 coordinate 469,455, forward strand.
TTTAACTTATTAACAGATGATTTGTTGGGACCTTTGGCTAAATTTGTTAAAAACGTTTCATCATTAAATTTTGGTGAGGACAGTCCTTGTCCTATATGTATGACATCATTATCAGAGATGTCTGGTTTTGAAGAAGACGCAGGATTGTTATCAATACCTTCATCATCAACATGTCCAGTAATTGATGTCTGTAAACTTCGTAAATGTGGTCACATGTTACATAAAGCATGTTTAATAATGTACATGAAAAACTCTAGTGATGCTAACGTGAGTAAGGCTAAAAGATTAGAGCCTCTAAGGTACATTTATAGGTGGGGTTTCTTATCTCTTAGGGTTGTCTTCGTTGTCCAACGTGTAAAGTAATACATGGTATTAAAACTGGTGATATGCCTAATGGAGGAACAATGACAATATCTAAAAAACCACACCCACTACCTGGTCATGATGGTTATGGTACTATTGAAATAGTTTATAATTTCAATGCTGGTATTCATGTAAGTGCAGGAACTGATGACCAGCTATATGTACTTACCATGTCTTTGTCATTTAGAATGGTGTACCTTTTAAAGCTCATGGTTTTCCACGAAATTGTTACTTACCAGATTCACCAGAAGGAAACAAGGTAGTATAGAACAGTACCTGGTTATTAAATGTGTATAGCTGATAGCTGAATCCTGACATCACATAACTTCATTAGAATGTCACATGATGTCTTCTCTCACTCTATCTCCAGGTACTTAAATTATTACAAGTAGCATGGGAGAGGAGACTGACCTTTACAGTAGGTACTTCGGTAACAACAGGTGCTACAAACACAGTCGTATGGAATGAAATTCATCATAAGACAGAGGCCACTACAAATTATTCAGGCCATGGCTATCCAGATGATAATTATCTTACTAATGTATTAGCTGAGTTAGCTTCACAAGGTGTGGAAGAAGATACATGTGACAATGATGATGATACATACAGCTCTGATAGTGATTTATAATTACATTTTTTGTGTATCACTATTATTATATTTTTAAAAATTGTTCATTTTAACTATAATTTACTAGTGCTAAGGACAGGGTTACCAGTAAAATGTTCAGTCTGAACCTAATTACTACTTCGTATCATATCTCTCTCTCTCTCTCTCTCAATAATGGAAGATTTGAGGATTATTTAGATGAAATATTACTTCAGGTTGGTAATCTCCAGTATGCTTCACCAGCTACAGTCTCTCGTTGTGGTATGGTGTTTGTTGATCCTAAGAACCTTGGTTATGAACCATACTGGTTACGTTGGGTGAGTGCATTACCTGGAGAGAATGATAGAAAAGAGTTCCAACGTCTTTATGAGAAATATGTTCCTCAATGTATAGCACTGATATTAGAAGGAATACAAGATGGAAGACAAGGAGAGAAACTGAAGACTATTCTACCAATTACTAATTTAAACCTGGTAATGGATACATGGATGAATGGATGGATGGATAGACAGATGGAGGGATGAAACAATGGACAGATGGATCATTAACAAATCAGACTGTTTTTTTTCTTTACTAGGTGACTCAGTTGTGCTATATGCTTGATACCTTACTTATGTATTCCAGTTGACATATTTAATTTATACTTTTTTGGTTGCTATAGTTTTATAATGACTAACAAGTGACCATGAACAACAATATAGTTTAAATGTTGACATAAAGTAATACTATTATATAACACATGTACGTGATGAATATATTTAACATTAGTACTGAACTTATATTATAACATAGTAATAAGTAAATACTACATAGTAAATTAATAATAACATTCAACTGTAATAGTAACTGTAGGTATTATTAATGCTTTATTTCCCAATGACTATTTCATGCTTGCTTTGTACAACATGATGGAGACATTGTTGGTCATCATGTTCTATTTCTGATCCTTCTTGTGGCACATTCTCTTCTATTAAATAGACAAGTATAATATAATAGTAACATATGAATAATTAATTATGACCTTTGACCTCTAGCAGCTGTCCAGATACCATTTGATGTGATGTGACGACTACATTTTGTGGATATGGTACAGACTCCCAATGACATACTGCCTTATGTGGTATAGTTATCCACTCATTCCTTTCTTCAAGATAATAACTAGGAAGAGGAGCCAGTGAAATAACAACATCATACTTATCATTGAGTTCCTCTCTTCTCTTTACATTCTCCAACTGCCAACTCTCCGACTTTTTATCTTGTAGTTGCATCTGTTTCTTAACTAATACTTTAGTCATTAGAGTCTCTTGAACACATCTTCCTCTTTTACATTCAGCCTCCCTTTTTGACCAAAGTTTTGCAGCTTCTTTTCTATATAAAGTTGAAAACTAAAATTTGCTATATTCTGTTTATGTAGCATATCTATAACATTGCAATTCAGCAATGCAAAGTCAAGTCAGTGTGAATTATACACACAGTTAGTTAGTTGTATCAATAACAGATAAATTGAGGGGAGAACCTCAATTTGATTTGTTGAAGCTAAAAGCATAGGCAATGTCACAACTCAGCACACTATAAATAGTAACTTATGCTATTAATAGTAACATAAGTGACAGAGCTATTTTTAGCAAAAGCTGAGCCAGTGTGTATAATTACAATTATATATATAGTTAGTTATTTATATTAATTATTGTCAGTACAATACATAATGAGGTTTGGGTTTGGGCTAATATCTGGGTTGATTACGAGCTGTAATAATGGCTGCTTCTTCTCTCACCCTAGCATTATATTCCTCATCTAATAACCTGAACAGAACAACCTGTTAATGCTGAACTGTTCAAGCATCCACTATTAACACAGTTGTATGTACTTAAATATTAAACACAACTGTATTTACTACATGCTATTATTGTATACGTTGACTTACCTTTGATGTTGTAATTCTTTTTCTTTTTCTAATTCTGCCATCTCTTGTTTCTTTCTCCTTTCTGATATCTACATGTAATAATATTAAATATTAAATATTAATTCAGTCTATATATTATATTAATATAATTAATTACTCAGTACATTTAATTATAGACTTACTTGTGATTGTAATGTAAATCTTGTTTGCCTTTGTTCCTCAATTTTCCTTTTATTTTCACGAGAAGTGAGTTGATTAGCTAGTTCCATATCTTTTAACAATTCCTCTCTCTTCTCTATATTCTCCAATTGTTGACTTTTTAGTTCTGACATTTTCTCTTTCAGTTGTAGCTGTCTCTCAGCTAACACCTCGGCCATTAGACTCTCTCGAGCACATCTTTCTCTTTCCCATTCAGCTTCTCTCTTTGACCAAAGTTTTGCAGCTTCCTCTCTATATAAAGATCAGAAGTAAAAACCACCTTTTTCTGCTTGTATAGCAAAGGTTGCATAATTATCACTTCAAAGGTCATCCACCATATATGATACATATTAACTATAGTATTATCAAAGGACTGGCATCATACTTACTGATAAAGGATCGGTGAAATCATACTCGTATTTGTTGACATCTTCTTAACTGGGACTTTGCTTATTTTATCAAACAGCAACTATAAATACGACATATTACAACGTGTAAAATAAGCCTATCCATTAGTAATGACAAAAAACAGTTCGAACTCTTCAATATGAAGAAGTCAAACTTTTTTGTCATAATTGTCAATAGTGACAAAAATTCTTAGAAAATCGAGGCACCAACATGGCATAAGACACTAATAACAGAACAGATCCACCACCCACACACTCAATGAGATAATAACTTTCAAACACTCTATTTACACAAAAAATAAAGCATACCAATGGTTTCAGTAGGTTTGCCACTCGTACTAGCAGACATCATAGTAGGCATTGTCACCTTCTTTTATCTAAAATGAAAATAATTCAATCATAAACCACACATACTGATTGTTCAGCTATTACACACAACTAACCTTTCTCTTCAATTCCCGTTCATAGTTCAATTACTCTGTCCAACATGGTCAGTTTTCTGAGCCTTTAAAAAAGTTGTCTTCTGGTAGCAGTTCTAGCTTTTTTTACTAAGTTAAATATAATACATATGGGGTAGCTTGTCAGTCACAGTAGAATCACGTTTAATTTCCTCTAGATCCACTCTGTCCATTTCTGTATACCCATAACCCATTTCATACTATTGACTCATAATTCTTACATGTTCAGATAATTCACGCAGTGTTAGTGCTACATCTAATAAGGAAGATACTTCAGTGCCCACAGTTGTCTTAACACAACTGTAACATAATAAAAAGGAGGATTAGAAATAATCCTAGCCATTGACAGGACGGTTGGAGAAAGTCGGTTCAACATATAAAGTTTGATTTACTATTAAGGATATCCAACCAATCAAATTCATCTTAGATCCTAACTCCACCCAGATGGTCTAGGTGGAATCTGAAAGACTAAATTACAATCTCGTCCCCAATTAGGTGTCTGGGGACGAGCTATATAGGACTGAACATACTACAGCTGGTACCCAAAGTGGACATCTTATATCTACCGAGTATCAGAAGGTATAAGTAATTATAATTTCAATTTATATGTGGTAGCTTACCTGTTTACATCACTGATGGATCATACTGATGTCTTCTGCCATTATGAGAAGCTATGATCATCATTTGTTTTCAAACTCTTGTAATCCAGATGGTGCTCTAGGACCGAGATCTTTTTCACAGCTAACTCGTCGTAATTCTTCTAATGATAATTCATGACTCTCATAATCCATTATGTATTGGTTCATTTGAGACATAACTTCTAAATCATGTGACAATAAACACTCAACAATCCTCTGTAGTAGTTGAGGGTTACGATAACTGATGAATTTGTGTGTTATCAAAAAAATGACTATGTCCTCAGGGGTCTTTTGCTCTTTCACAATCTCAAGATACTCCTGTGTGGACAGTGCTTGAGAAGGTTCTTGAACATCAATCAGTAGTATCTGAACATAAAATTTTAGTTTTGAGACATCAATTTTGCTAACAGAGTCTTTTACTGCTACAAAAAGACGATGAAATTTTGACCTCAAATATCTTTCTGTCTGAGCTAGATGTCTGTGATGGGAGCCAGTTTTCATCACTGGAATAAGAAAATCAATATCTTAAAAACATTATAAGGAATAAATAATTGGCTTTTGAGTTTTTTTAGAACATACCAGTGGTTGGACTAGATTTATCACTTGTACTAGCAGACATTGGCTGAACCACATCAACGTCTTTTACCTAAAATGAAAATAAATCAATTGTAAGCCACATACACTAACCATCTTATTCAATTCCTGTTCATAGTTTATAGCAACACTAATCTGTCCAACATGGTCAGTTTTCAGAGCCTCTATAAGTTGTCTTCTGGTAGCAGCTTTAGTTTTCTTACTAAGCCACATCTGATACACACGGGATAACTTGTCAGTCACAGTAGAATCACGTCTTATTTCCTCCAAATCTGCACTCTTTATTTCAAGTTCTAAACCTAATTCATACCATCGATTCGTAAATACATGATCACATAATTCACGCAGTGTTGGTGTCACATCTAGTAAGGAAGATACTTCAGCAGCCATAGTTGTCTTAACGCAACTGTAACGTAACCTAAGAGAAGAACCTTTGCCACTTACAGCTAGTAAAATTAGGGTGTGGTTTAGGGATATTCAACCAATCAAATTCATTTTATCTAGATCCTAAACTCCACCCATATTGTTTATTATTGGAAGACTATAGTCTCGTCCCTAATCAGAAATCTGGGGGCGAGACTAAGGCCGAATATGCGACAGCTAGTACCCAAAGTGCAGATCTTATATCAACTGAGTATCATAAAGTATAAGTAATTATAACTTCAATTACATATAGCAACTTATCTGTTTATATCACTGATGGATCATACGTGATCATATCACTGCTGGCCTTTGTTCATGTATAATTGAACAGTTTGTGAGTGACCTATACATGCAGAAACTTTTAAGAGTCTATGAGATTTGCTATGAATGTTATCCAATTAAATTCAGTTAAGAGTTAGACTAGTGGTCTGTATGTAATTGTTGAAAGTACTAAACTATTACACTAATTAGTCACTGTGTACAAAAATGTTCCATTCGCCAAATTTTATCGGTCACCAATAAATCCCGGTATACGGTAGCTACAATAGAGTTTTAATAGATTTTATTTCTCTCACTTTATCTCTAGGTACTTAAATTATTACAAGTAGCATGGGAGAGGAGACTGACCTTTACAGTAGGTACTTTGATAACAACAGGTGCTACAAATACAGTTGTATGGAATGAAATTCATCATAAGACAGAGGCCACTACAAATTATTCAGGTCATGGCTATCCAGATGATAATTATCTTACTAATGTATTAGCTGAGTTAGCTTCACAAGGTGTGGAAGAAGATACATGTGACAATTATGATGATACATACAGCTCTGATAGTGATTTATAATTACATTGTTTGTGTATCACTATTATTATATCTTTAAAAAATTGTTCATTTTAACTATAATTTACTAGTACTAAGGACAGGGTTACCAGCAAAATGTTCAGTCTGAACCTAATTACTACTTCGTATCATATACCTTTAGTTTCTCTCTCTCTCTCTTAATAATGGAAGATTTGAGAATTATTTAGATGAAATATTACAGCTGCCACATATTAATTATCACTTTTACAGTACATTATTAATTATGGTTACAGAAATTTTTCAACTATAGTGAAATTTGTAGGAGGAATAGCTCAGACAAAGTGTGCTTTATCTTCAACAACAACAACTGGCCATTTGCCTAGTTTTTCAGGTAACTCAGACTTTCGTTTTATATCTTCAACATAGACAACAATACATTGTTGACCAGACTTGTTCTCAATATCTACACCTGTCACACCAGGACGAGTTAGTAAATCATCAACATATTTCTGATACGTAGAACTTTCATTACTCATATTTACAATCTCTTATCACAGCTCCTCCTGTTTTCATGCAATAGATATAGAAATTAAAATAATACACTCACACTATTTAAGTACCCTTACCAGATAATCACTAATTGATAAAAAAAATCAGCAGTTTTTCTACTATATTCAATTTATTAATGTTTTTCTATATTCCTCAAGTAACTCTTTTTCTCCTATCTCTTGCTCCTCTCAACTGACATTACAGGTGTCACTTTCTAGGATCTGATCTCACACCCTCCCATTAGCACCTTAATTGCTCTATAATCTCTTACCTTCTATATAACATTAATTTTTATTTTGTTATAATAGAGCGCCAAAGGTGGGGTTACCATAGCAACCGCAAAACTTGGCTAACCTCACTACTTGGTTTCTTGTATCCTCAATTTTTCTCCTTCAATAATGGAAGACTTGAGGATTAGTTGGATGAAAGAAAGAGTAATAGTAGGCCTCAATTTGCCCGGGGACAGAGTCTTTCATGAGCTGCTGTCAAGAGAGAATGGCCAAGCACATAAATTACTCACAGGAGCTCTAGACCAGACAAATGGAGTGTCTCCTGGTGCTTTGATTTTCTACTCTCTTATCTCTGAAGTAGAGAGAGAGGAAGAAGTTGAAGAAGGTCAGTTTGATCTCCTAATTAGCAGCCATTGAAGTATCTTCTTTAGACCAACTGAGAGTAGAACAGTTAGTCAAAGAAGCTGAAGGAGGTTTGGAGGGAGAAGGAGATGAGACAGCAAGTGGTGTTGAGTCCAGTGGCAGCACTGAGAAATTAGAAGATGCCAGTGGAGCTAAGAATGGTGTGTAGTAACTAACTACCTCTCTTTATATAGCCCTTTATCATGTACTCTGTTGTTTATTGTTTGCAGTGATAGTGCAGGAATAACAAACATTCCTTGTACCAGGACCTTGTAGACTGTTACTATACAATATCTCATTGTAGTAGTTTATTGTATCTATTACACTAGGTGACTCTGATAATGACAATAATGGAGAACAAGAAGACACCATAGCACCTGCTCCAGTAATCAAGAAGGTACGTTATTAATACGTCCATTTGGACATACAATTTTTAATGTAGAAATACACAATCTGTTTTAAAACTACATGTACATGTACATTGAAATGTAACATGTACTATTGTTACCTTTATATCAAACACCATTGTAAGGTTCTCTTACTTACCACAGACTAAAGTTAAACGTATCGTTAAAGAAACTCAACTCTATCTCTGTTGGAAACACCTACCAGAAGCTGTTCATACGACAGGATTCTTCTTTTTACGAAACTCTCAAAACCCTATTCCTATTCCTACCAGTATGGATGAAGCTAATAATACATTGCCGAGATATTTTGAGACTGGTACCATATCTTTCAAACCCCTACATGCACTAGAATATATCTTAAAACATATCTACACTCCATTACTAATGGCTACTGGACAGAAGAGTGCTGAAGACAAACCAGAGGAATTAGAAGAGGGACAAGGAGAACAAGAAGAAAGAACACAAGCACCGAGTCAAGCAGGATCAAAGTTACTCCTACGAGATGAGCTGTTAATTAACATTCAGAAATTTTCATCGCAAATCCATCAAACCATTCAACAAGTTGAGGGAGAAATTAAATTGGAGATACCAGAAATTGATCTGACCATTGATCCTCAAGTTTTAGCGAGAGATCACTCCTTGATATCCCAACTTGAGGTAGCAGTTGATGGTTGGTCACGTGTCATTTCTATAACATTAGAAGAACAGTTCAAGAAGTACCCTCAAGGTAATGGTCCACTAGCAGAGATAGAATTTTGGAAAGAACGAAACTCCTCATTAAATGCTCTCTATCTTCAACTACAAGTTCCTTTAGCTCAAGGCATTCTTGCTGTCTTAAAAGCAGCAGGTTCGGCCTCTCAGTCAACTTTTGAAATCACTCGAATTGATCTTAACAAGTACTATGTTGAGGCCAAAGACAATGTCAAGTTTCTAATGACATTAGAGAGACACTTCAAGAATTTAGCTCACGGAGCTAGCTTTGCAGCTGTTATTGATACCATCCCTGCCATGATGAATTCTCTGAGGATGGTTTGGGTGATCTCGCGTCATTATAATACTGACGAAAGAATGGTCCCTTTAATGGAGAGAATAGCATGGGAACTTTGTGAACGAGTAGCTCGTGTGATTGACGTGAAAACAATATTCAAGTAAGAATGTTGGGGTCTAACTCCAGTGTGTATATTATTTGTCTTATAGAGAGTCATTGTCTACAATTAAATTGAAGTCATCTGAGGCTAAAGCAACTTTGGACACTTGGAAACAGTCGTACCTGGATGTGAGAAAGAAGATAGAACAATCTGGACGTGATGCTAGATGGGAATTTGATCGTAAGAAACTCTTTGAACGCTCAGACTACATTGCTCAGATCTGTAGCGATATTCACAATGTAGCACAAGTAAGTATATTAGAAGTATCAGATCAATATTCACAATATAGTACAAGTTAGTACATTAGAAGTATACTTGTAACACTGCACAATACAATAATGCTTACAGTAAATTATAATAATGTTATTTCTTTGTTAGACAATCGAGGAGTTTCACAATATATTTGGTGCTGAATTAAAAGCAGTTACTGGAGATCATGCACAGATTGAAAAAGTCCTGGAAAAAGTTGACAGTCTTGTTGTCAATATTGAAAATGTCAAGTTTGATCCTCACCAACAACAACATCGACAGGACTGGAAGAACACAATGGGGTGGTTTCAGAGAGAAGTAGAAATAATAGAGTCTGAAGCAACAAGGTAAGACACAGCTGAGAGAGCTAAGAGAGATATAGTCAGTACAGGTCATGTTGTATATGTTTCTCTTATTGTCTAGTTTTATAAACCAGTCGTTTCAAAATTTAAGATCAGCAGAGGGTGCATTTGATATGCTGCACAACTTCAAGAACATTCGTTCTCGTGATACAATTAATGCTACAATGATGAAGAAATTCAATGAAATTTTGACTCAATTCGAACGTGAAGTTGATAACATTAATCAACTCTTTGTTGCACACAAAGATGCTCCTCCCATCTCTCGTAACCAACCCCCAGTTGCCGGAGCCATAAGTTGGTCACATTCACTCTTCCTCAGAATTAAACAAACTGTTTTAAGATTCCAAACTATGAAAGAACTGATAGATAGTGAGGCTGGAAAATCAGTAAGTTCTATTAAGTTACATCAATAACTCCTTCATCATCATATAGGCTAGTAAACGTTACTTAGCTGTGGCTCGTTCTATTAAAGAGTATGAAGATGGAATCTATAAAGAATGGACAGAGTCAGTTAATAGCAGTCTCCCTGGATTGTTGAAGAAACCTCTCTTAGCTATACCAGAAGTGACTGAAACTTCAATTCCAACATCGAGAGAATTGTCTCGTAGTGGTTCAAGAGCTGATCATGTAATGAAATTACCTTCAGGTATACTACACTCTATTTGATGTCATTTTATGTTGTTCTCTTTCTAGCTCTACCAGATAACTGTGAATTTGTAGTAAATTTTGATCCTGAATTAGCTGAGGTGATAGCTGAGGCAAAATATCTTGAAAAACTTGGCTATGCTATTCCTGAGTTAGCTCGAAGTGTAGCTCTTCAAGAGGACAAGTTTGTATCCTTTCAAGACTCTCTCAGTCGTTGCTTACAACGTTATCATTATGCAATAGCTCAACTTACAACAGCCGAGGTATTTTTAAGTTTTAGTTAGCTCCTGTAATATATTTCTTAATTAAATTATTAACAGCTTTGAATGCCTTTAACTTTTAAAATTTTTATTGCAATGCACTGGCTATATTTTTTAAAGAACTTTGTATCTCTTTTAATGGCACCTCTTTTTCTGTAGAGTGAGTTGTTAGGTGATCATGTGAAGAACTTACAGCGTGTTTTAAAACCTGGTACAAAAAGATTAAACTGGAACTCACTTGGTGTACAGGATTATGTCTCTCGTTGTGAACAAGCTATCACTAAATTTGAGTCACTAGTCAATCAAGTACAGAAAAATGCTGGAGATATTGAAGAGCGACTTCAACTAATTGAGTCTGTTAAGTTGTTTAAGAAACCTCCTTCTAAGCCGGGCTGTGATCTACCTGAAGCTAAGGTACATAGATATATATGTACATAAGTATACAGGAACATTGGTTCATAGGTACATAGGTACACGGGTATATTGGTACATAGGTACACAAGTATGTTGATACATAGGTACATAGGTATATCAATACATAGGTACACGGGTATATTGGTACATAGGTACACAGGTATATTGGTACATAGTACATATGTACACAAGTATATTGGTACATAGTACATATGTACACAGGTATATTGGTTCATAGGTACATAGGTACACAGGTATATTGGTACATAGGTACTACATATATATATAGGTACATCAGCTAGTGTATATGGGTACATTGTACATGTACAATGGTTCATGTACATAGGTACAAAGTACATTGGTAAAATAGTACATAGATAGATACATAGGTACATCAGTTAGTGATTTTATATTATAATTTATTCAGGAGTTCTTTGAGTTTGTTGAGGTACATCGTACTCAAGTTATTAATGCTTTAGCACGTAAATATCATGGGATTGGTCCTCTGTTAATTAAAGTAGAGGGACTGGTTGTCCAGAGTAACACAGGACAATCCCCTCGTCTCAGACAGTACTACTTGTATTGGGAGAAAAGAATGTTTGACTCTTTAGTAAAAGTAAGGATTCCACTGTTCTGCTACAATTCTATATATAGTTTGTCTTCTCTTATTAGATGATTATCACTAATTTAACATATTATCAGAACCAGCTGATTTCGGGTCAACCATTGTTCACTGTTGAGACACTCTTCTCAGCTCCTGAGATTGTGCTTTACCCACATGCTAATGAACTCTGTAAGATTATGATGACTGCAATGAGAGAAGTTGTGGAAAGGTACAAAAATAAGTATAATCTACATATGTTGATTTATGCCTCTCTCTCTCTCTCTCTCTCTCTCTCTCTCTCTCTCTCTCTCTCTCTCTCTCTCTCTCTTCTAGTACCAAGAAGTTCCCTCGATGGTTAGATGGTTCTTGTATTGAGGCTCAACCAAAGCAAGTACCAGGTGAAGATGAACCAAGGACATTCACATTCTTCACAGATGTCGTACAACATGCTGATGTTAATAAAATTGGTGGTGTTGTCAGAGACACTATATTACTTGGTATAAGCAATATAGTACAGTATATTGGTTATTGGAAGAAATATCGAGTGCTATGGAGAGTACAAAGGGTAAATTATACACAGCCCCTATTAGTAAATTAATAATTGGATCTATGTAGGATATTCAAGTGGAGAAATTCGCTCAGCGACGACCAACAGTTATTGATTTTGATGATCGGATACAAATGTATTATAAAATACAAAATGATATCAGTCAACAACCTCTTGAGAAAGAAGTTGAGTTTGTTCTCCTTCATCTTGGACCACTGAGTCGTAGTTTACAGGACAATGCCCGTCAATGGATCCTTTCTTTAGGAAAAATTTTAAACGACTCAGCTAGAGAAAGTTTATTAGCATTGAAAACTGAACTAGAGGTAAATTATAATATGATTTTAATAAGTTTTTTATTAATTTAATATTACAGGGTCTCTCTAATGATCTGAAATGTTCTCCTACGAGTCTTGAAGAACTCAAATTTGTCCTTGAAGTTATTGCTAATATTAGGTCAATGTCTCTTGATGTTGAGATGCGTTATCGTGATATCCAAGAGAGATATCGTACCCTTGCTATGTACAACATCCCTGTTCCTGAAGACGAGGAAGAAATAGCTCAAAATATTGGACAAGTGTGGATGGATCTGTTCAGAGAAGCCAAGATGGTAGATCGTAGTCTAGTTTCTGTTAAGAAAAAGTTTACTGTCATCACTCAAGAACAAGTGACGGAATTTATGTCACAATGTAATGAGTTTGGTGATAAATTTAAAACTGAGGGACCATCCACTGTAGGAACTGACTTAGATAAAGGTACCTATGCTAATATAACTGTACCTCTATATCCTACGTCTCTCCTTATAAGGTGTACAGTTATTGAAGCTATTTCAGTCTCAGTATGCAGAAATGGAGAAACAACGGCAAGAGTTAACTAATGCTGAGAAGCTGTTTGATTTAACGATTACAATGTATCCTGCTATGTTAGACATTGATAAAGAGTTAAAGAATGTGACTAAAGTATTTGGAATCTATGAAGCTCAAAAAGTAAGATATTCCATTCCCATACTACCATCCTCATTCTCATACTATTACCTTCAAAACCATATAAGTCTCGTGTCCATACTACTATCCTCATTCTTATACTTAGGGTGCACGTGAGGAGTGGTCAGATACATTATGGGCTAATCTAGACATAGTCAAACTCACTGATGGTATAGAGGAGTTTATGAGACAACTACGTAAACTACCAAAGGAGGTCAAAGCTATGAGCATATGTCAAGTACTGGAAGAGAAAATGAGAGCATTTAAAGACTCCATTCCTCTTTTTGCTGACCTCAAAAATGATGCCCTCAGAGAGAGGTCAGTAGTAAATGTATGTGTAGCTATGATTTAAATTATACCTTTGTCTCTTTGTGTTCAGACATTGGCAGAAATTAATGGAGTTGACTGGCAAGAACTTTGATATGAATCCAGACACATTCACATTACAGAACTTGTTTGCTATGGAGCTCCATAACTTTGCAGATACCATCTCTGATATTGTAGCCTCGGCTAATAAAGAGTTAAGCATAGAGAAAGGACTTAATGAAGTTGTCTCAACGTGGCAATCCATGGAGTTCACAGTACACAAGTAAGAACATATAATGGACCTTCAATATATAGTGATAAATATGTTTGTAGATATATGAAAGGTACTCAAGAACGTGGAGCTATTTTGGGTTCAGTGGAGGAGATTGTACTCACTTTAGATGACAATGCTATGAATTTACAGAGTATGTCTGCATCTAGATTTGTAGGACCATTCTTAGAAAAAGTTCAGAAATGGGAGAAGTCACTATCACATATCAGTGAAGTAGTTGATGTAAGTATGTTGTATGTATATATTAGAAGGGATCACTTCTGTCAGAACATTCATATAAAACACTTGAATGTGAGCAGTTTGTTTTAATAGGACATTAACTAAATTTTGTATTCAAATTATCTAATAATGATAATTATTTTTCAATTGAGATCTATAATTTAGTGTTCAGTGTTATGATGTGTATGTAGCAATTGTATGTATGGAAACTGTTTCAGTTCTGCATGTATTCAGTTGAGATGTTTTAACAAAATAGGTCTCTTGTCACAAATCAGGTTACATATGATGTAAATGTATTGTGTATATACATGTAGGTGTGGATGGTGGTCCAGCGGAAGTGGATGTATTTGGAAAGTATCTTTATTGGTGGAGATATTAGAGCACAACTTCCTGAAGAGGCTAAGAAATTTGACAACATTGATAAAACTTTTAAGAAGGTATAACATTAAGTAGATACTATACATGGACATATATGTACAGTTATCCTTTCACAAAGTAATATCAGTTTTAACTGTTGATTCTCATGTTGTTTTACTTCTCCAGATAATGCAGGAGACCTCTAAACGTCCGCTGGTTTATGATGCATGTCATGCTCAAAATAGACTTCAAGATCTAGAGATGTTAAGTACTGGTCTTGAGAAATGTCAGAAGAGTTTGAATGACTATCTTGACAGTAAAAGAAATGCCTTTCCACGTTTCTTCTTCATCTCTGATGACGAGTTACTCTCTATTCTCGGCAGTCATGAATGTACTTGTGTACAGGAACACATGATAAAGGTATCCCTGTCTGTTTGTCAGTCCGTCTCTTCAATGATATCCTAAATTATTCTTTTCATCTATGTATCATGTTTTACTAACTACATGTATATCAATTGAGGTGCTGCTGTTTTCCTCACATTCTTCTAGATGTTTGATAACATATCTAGTCTACGTTTTACAACTGGTCCCACTGGTGAACCATTGGCCTCAGCTATGATATCCAGTGAAGGAGAGGAGATGGAATATCGTATTGGAATAGCTGCCGAGGGTCGTGTTGAGGATTGGATGACTGGAGTATTAAATGAAATGAGAAGAACTAATAGAATTATTACTAAAGAGTCTATCTTTTATTATTGTGACCAGAAAACAAGGTAACAGTCAATATATGGTTCTATAATAGATGTCATCTCTCTCTCTCTCTCTCTCTCTCTCTCTCTCTCTCTCTCTCTCTCTCTCTCTCTCTCTCTCTCTCTCTCTCTCTCTCTCTCTCTCTCTCTCTCTCTCTCTCTCTCTCTCTTTAGAGTGGAGTGGATGTATCTTTATCAAGGTATGGTGATTTTAGCTGCTAACCAAGTATGGTGGACATGGGAAGTAGAGGATGTATTTCGTAAAGTAAAGAAAGGAGACAAAATGGCTATGAAAAACTATTCTAAAAAACTACACACACAAATTGATGATCTGGTCGTTCAGGTAATGACCACACCCATTCTAATACAAACAATACCTTTGTCTCTCTCTGTGAGTGTAGGTGAGATCACAATTGAGTAAAAATGATCGTAAGAAGTTTAATTCAGTACTTATTGTTGATGTACATAATAGAGACATTATTGACCGATTTGTAAGAGACAGGTACAGTTCATCTACTTACTTGCACCTGTTCATCCATTCATTGTTTATTTGTCCATTTCTCTAGTATTATGGATGCCCGGGAGTTTGAGTGGGAGAGTCAGTTGAGGTTTTATTGGGAGCAGGAACCTGATGAGTTATTAGTTAGACAATGTACTGGATCATTTGGATATGGTTATGAATATATGGGACTTAATGGACGTCTAGTTATTACACCACTTACTGATAGAATCTATCTTACATTAACACAGGTAATTAGTACTATTAGGCATGCAGTACTGCCTGTCTAAGGATGTTGTAGTTCAGTGTGTATTTTGACAAATATCTCACCTAGAAATGAGAAGAATTAGTACTACGTTTTGAAGACTAGAGAGTTAATAGAACTCCTGATACTGTTAAGATATGTTTCTAGATCTTTATTAGTTATGTTCAGCATCACAGCAAGTGTGATTAAATTTAGTTTCCATGTGTGTCAGTAATTATTTAGCAGTGGTTAGTTTTATTCGTTGCCTTCAATAATCACAATCAACAAAACATTAAAATGGTAAAATATATAAACATACAAACATGGTCTAAAACAATCTTGAGATTACCTAACATAGTTGTGTGCCAGGTAGTCAAACTATTAGCTTTTATTGGGATGTATCTGTATTGATCCATTAGAAAATGGAAACAGAATAGCAATGATACTATTAAATAGCAATAACATAACTTAAAATAGCGTACAACAGCTATTTTATTGTCATTAAAGAATATTTTTGATTTCTTTGTATTTTGTGTGCTATTAGATAGTGATGACGCTGTCTTTTTGTCCTCAATTTATCAGATTGAGTACTGCTTTATCAATACATTGCAGATTACGCACGTTAAAAACATTTTTTTCTTTACAGTAATGAAGTAAATATGCAGCATACAAAAATAAGAAATGTAGCAAACATCTACTTGTATTACCAGTTCATTGTTGTTAGTTTTCATTGAGTTTATTTTCATCATCTTTTGGGGCATCATGTAATGGGACGTTCATCACACGGTCTGTATATTCTTTGTACTTATCTTCGAGTTTTTCTTTTACTTCTGAACTGTTTGAATCTGAAGCAGCATTAACTTCAGCTAATAATCTCTTTTGAAAAATATCTTCAACTTTAGCTGCAGCTTCCAAGTTTTTTTGATCTGCTTCAATTTTTATTTGACTTTTTCTTCGTTCAGCTTCAGTTTCCATTCTTTTTAGTTCTAGTTTATGAAGACCTTCTATTTGTTTAGTAAGGACTATAACTATCTGATCAATGAGCTTTGAATATTCTGTCAGAGCAATTCTTTTCTTTTCAAATTCTGTAGCTATTTCTTCAGCGTTCTCTTCCTCTTCAAAGCTTGCTTTTTCTAGCTCAGACCCATCATTTTTCTTGTCTTGCTTCTTAATCCATTGACTTTGAAACTTTGCCTTGTCTTCTTCTGAAAAGTGGACATTATTATCTAACTGCTGTTGTGAAATTTTTTTGATGGCTGGTACCTCTTTTTCTTGCAAATATCTGCTTTTCTGTTGTGCGTACTTTCGAACTGTTTTAATATCTGTCCTTATCTCTGGGAGATTTTCAATATCTGGCTTCATTTCTTTGAGATCTTCAATCTCTTTCTTGATTTGTTGGAAATCTGCGATCTCATGTAACTTTTCTTTGAGATCTTCCATATCTTTCTTCATTTGTTGGATATCTGCGATCTCATGTTCATGATCTTCGATATTTTGCACCTTCTGTTGGAGACCTTCGATATTTTGTACCTTCTGTTGGAGATTTTCAATCTTTTGTTGGAGATCTTCGATATTTTGCACCTTCTGTTGGAGTTCTTCAATATTTTGTACCTTCCGTTGGAGTTCTTCAATCTTTTGCAACTTCCGTTGAACACCTCCCTTCATTTGTTGAAGATCTTCAATTTCTTGATTCATCCTTTGTGACTCTTGTCCATGTATCTGCCGGCTAAGATATAACAACATGTTATGCAAACTTTCCCTTTCTTTCTCTGCCTTTAAAGCATCTTCCTTAATTTTAGTTATTTCTCTCTGCATTGAGTTTATGAACACATGAACATCATCAATTTGTTTGGGAACATATTCCACAATTGCAGTCAGCTCATCTCTTATCCCCGTGAAATCTTTTTCTAAGCTTTTAAATTGAGCATTTAGATCTCTCTTTTGTGACATGTCTAGTATCTTTAGAATACCAATATATTTTCCCATTATATAATAAATTGTACTAATGAATTCTATTAATTAGCTCATAGATGACCAATGAAATTATCTGGAAGTTAGTTTGCCAAAATCAATGAAGCTATAGTCTTGAATAATTTTAGGGATTATAAATAACACATGTGGTTATTATTTATTTGGACAACTCACTTCAATAAAGTAAATCAATCAAATTTCTTTCTGTCTCTCTCATGTAGGCTCTCTCGATGCATTTAGGAGGAGCCCCAGCTGGTCCTGCTGGTACAGGGAAGACAGAAACAGTAAAAGATTTAGCTAAAGCGCTTGCTTTACTTTGTGTAGTCACAAATTGTGGAGAGGGTATGGATTATAAGGTGAAGTGTCATTATGAATAATTCATAAGGAATTTGTATCTTATATTCCAGGCTGTTGGTAAGATCTATTCTGGATTATGTCAATGTGGAGCATGGGGTTGTTTTGATGAGTTCAATCGTATTGATATCTCAGTATTATCTGTTATATCTACACAAATTAAAACTATACAAAATGCACTTATTAACAAACATAAGAAATTCCAGGTAAGTAACTGATAAGTCACTAAATTACCTTACCTCCTCTTTTATCATCTTATTTATAGTTTGAAGGAGTTGAGATCTCACTTGATTCTAGAGTAGGTATCTTCATTACTATGAATCCAGGTTATGCTGGACGTACTGAGTTACCTGAAAGTGTTAAAGCACTATTTCGTCCTGTGGTCGTTATTGTACCAGACTTAGAACAAATTTGTGAAATTATGTTATTCTCTGAAGGATTTTTAATGGCTAAAGTACTT
Organism: Xestospongia muta; assembly: GCA_963693285.1. NCBI lineage: Eukaryota > Metazoa > Porifera > Demospongiae > Haplosclerida > Petrosiidae > Xestospongia > Xestospongia muta. The sequence continues at coordinate 488,096 of OY848921.1, forward strand.
GCTAAGAAAATGACAGTGTTGTATAAATTAGCCAAAGGACAGTTGTCACGTCAACATCATTATGATTTTGGACTGAGAGCTTTGAAAGCTGTTCTGGTAATGGCTGGAGAATTGAAACGAGGTTCTCCTGATCTTAATGAGGTCTGTTCATAGTAACTATCATACTTATGATCTCTCTCTCTCTCTCTCTCTCTCTCTCTCTCTCTCTCTCTCTCTCTCTCTCTCTCTCTCTCTCTCTTAGGATGTGGTGCTAATGAGAGCATTGCGTGATATGAACCTCCCTAAGTTTGTGTTTGAAGATGTACCTTTATTTCTTGGATTGATATCTGATCTGTTCCCTGGACTGGACTGTCCTCGTGTACGTTATCCTAACTTTAATGATGCTGTAGAAGGTGTCCTTCAAGATAACAAGTACATTTTACTACCTCATCAGGTAAGAGAGAGAGAGAGAGAGAGAGAGAGTTCATATTTACCATTACATATAGGTTGACAAAGTAGTTCAGATGTATGAGACAATGTTAACTCGTCACACCACAATGATAGTGGGACCAACTGGTGGAGGAAAGAGTGTGGTTATTAACACACTAGCTCAAGCACAGACCAAGTACTTACCTGATATACATGTGTGTATGTATAATATATCTCTCTCTCTCCTTTAGACTTGGTCTCCATACTAAACTCTATACAATGAATCCCAAAGCATGTACAGTAATTGAACTGTATGGTATTCTGGATCCTATCACAAGAGACTGGACTGATGGTCTCCTCTCTAATATCTTTAGAGAAATCAACAAACCAACTGATAAAAAAGAGCGTAAATATATTTTATTTGATGGTGATGTTGACGCTCTGTGGGTAGAGAACATGAACTCTGTTATGGATGACAATAAACTACTAACACTAGCTAATGGAGAGAGAATACGTTTACAAAAGCACTGTGCTCTATTAGTGGAGGTACAGTGATCATAATACGTATATTTCATCAATACATTTATAATATTGTTAGGTTGGTGATCTCCAGTATGCCTCACCAGCTACAGTCTCTCGTTGTGGTATGGTGTTTGTTGATCCTAAGAACCTTGGTTATGAACCATACTGGTTACGTTGGGTGAGTGCATTACCTGGAGAAAATGATAGAAAAGAATTCCAACGTCTTTATGAGAAATATGTTCCTCAATGTATAGCACTGATATTAGAAGGAATACAAGATGGAAGACAAGGAGAGAAACTTAAGACTATTCTACCAATTACTAATTTAAATCTGGTAATGGATGAATGGATGGATGAATGGATGGATGGATGGACAGATGAATGGATGAAACAATGGACAGATGGATCATTAAGAGCTCAGACTATTTGTTTTTTTTTCTTTACTAGGTGACTCAGTTGTGCTATATGCTTGATACCTTACTTCCACTCAGTAGTGAAACTTCTAAAGAGGAGGGTGGTAGTTCCCTTGGTATAGGATCTGCTGTACTAGAGTGTTATTTTCTCACATCACTTTATTGGTCACTAGGAGCAACCCTAATTGAAGAAAGTAGACTTAAGTTTGATGCCTATGTTAAGAAACTTGCTGGTATGACTGAAGTACCAGGAGAAAATGCATCTGCTGGTCCAGGAGAGATTCCTATTCATTATCCCACATTGTATGAGTATTATTTTGATACTGAGGAACTCAAGTGGGTACCTTGGGCTCAAAAAGTTCCTGAATATGAACACCAAGTTGGCTGTAAATTTAATGAGATCCTTGTCCCTACAGTGGACACTGTACGTAACACTTGGTTAGTGGAGTTAATGGTCAAAATACGTCGACCTGTTGTACTGGTTGGAGAAACTGGTACATCAAAAACTGCAACTACTCAAAACTTTCTACGTCATCTCAATCCTGATCAAACAGTAAGTTAAGATAATGTAAGTTTTTTATCATTTCTCTTTATTTTCAGTTATTACTTAACATTAATTTCTCATCACGTACTACAAGTATGGATGTCCAACGTAACTTAGAGGCTAATGTTGAGAAGAGAACTAAAGATACATTTGGTCCTCCCCCTGGCAAACGATTAATTGTATTCATTGATGACATGAACATGCCACAAGTAAAGGATAGCATCATATCAATTAGAAGTTAAACTCTCTCTCTCTCTCTCTAGGTTGATACATATGGTACACAACAACCAATAGCATTACTCAAACTATTCTTAGAGAAAGGTGGTATGTATGACAGAGGTAAAGATTTGAATTGGAAGTCTTTTAAAGACATTGGCTTTGTTGCTGCTATGGGCAAGGTATCAATAGTGCTGCTATACTGATGTAATGTTATTACACACACTATAGGCTGGTGGAGGTCGTAATGAAGTAGACCCACGTTTTATCTCATTGTTCAGTACATATAATGTGACATTCCCTTCTCCTGAGTCTCTGTTTAAAATTTACTCCTCCATCCTAGCTGGTTACCTCAAACCATTTAAGAAAAGTACTACTATTAATGTACAATATAAAGGACCTGTATACAATATATACTATACTACTATTAATGTACAATATAAAGGACCTGTATACAATATATACTATACTACTATTAATGTACAATATAAAGTACCTGTATACAATATATACTATACTACTATTAATGTACAATATAAAGGACCTGTATACAATATATACTATACTACTATTAATGTACAATATAAAGGACCTGTATACAATATATACTATACTACTATTAATGTACAATATAAAGGACCTTTATACAATATATACTATACTACTATTAATGTACAATATAAAGGACCTGTATACAATAATTATATACTATACTTATATACTATATAGTCTATTATACTGACTGTCTTATCCTTTGTTCGTTGTCTCAGGTCTTCAAGATCTCTCTGAGACTATTACTACAGCTACACTGGAGTTATATAATAGAATAGTACGAGATTTACCACCCACTCCTTCTAAGTTTCATTACATTTTCAATCTTCGTGATTTGTCTCGTATTTATCACGGTCTTTCATTGATCACTCCAGACCGATTTGATATTCCTGATAGTTTAGTTCGAGTGTGGCGTAATGAATGTCATCGTGTGTTCTATGACAGACTAACTAATGATAAAGATAGGACATTAGTTAAAGTAATATTACTAGTCTTATTATCAATGTTCTAATGTTACTTATATTAGGATCATATTGGTGAGTTACTTCAAGAATATTTACCAGATCATATGGAGAAAGCATTACATGATCCATTATTGTTTGGTGACTATCGTACTGCTTTACAATCTGATCAACCACGTCTGTATGAAGATATACAGGACTATGATGCAGCCAAGGGACTATTTGATGAGGTACATTGTATATTATTACATTAGTTTATTGGTACATTAGTATATTAGTACATTAGTCATTGGTACATTGGTGTATTAGTTCATTAGTTAATTGGTATATTGATCATATTACTAGTAGCTATCTGGAAAGAAGCTGTATGTAGTAAAGTGGTTTTCTATCAATGACATTCATAGTACCTGTAAAATAACTTGAGTTAGCTCTGTTATTACATAAATAATCAAGAAGAATGACTTTCAGTGAAATAGTAAAATGAAGGATTGGTTTGAGGAAGATAATGGTCAGAAGGATTGGCTTGAGGGATTGATTTAAGGACGATAACAGTCAAAAGGTTGGATTCTGGTCAGAAGGATTGGTTTGAGGGATTGATTCAAGGACGACAACAGTCAAAAGGTTGGATTTTGGTCAGAAGGATTGGTTTGAGGGATTGATTCAAGGACGACAACAGTCAAAAGGTTGATTTTGGTCAGAAGGACTGATTGGAGGAAGATTAAAGATATTGCCATACTAATGGATTAGTGTCCATTGTTTGATCAGCACAATGTTAACTATTACATGTATTATTATAATAATTGTTACATTTACTGGTTATTTATATGGGGTTAGTCCACCCGATAATCTAGACTATTTAATGAGGTATTTGGATTATTAAGTTCTGTTGTTTTTATTCTCCAGATATTAGAGGAATACAATGAACAAAACAATCCAATGAATTTAGTTTTGTTTGATGATGCACTGGAACATTTAACAAGAGTACATCGAGTCATTAGAATGGATCAAGGCCACGCCCTACTTGTAGGAGTTGGTGGGAGTGGTCGACAAAGTGTAGCGAGATTAGCGGCCTTTGCAGCTGGATGTGACTTGTTTGAGATCACTTTGAGCCGTGGGTACGGAGAGGAGGAGTTCCGAGAAGATCTAAAGACCCTCTATCACAAACTGGGAATAGAAAATAAGAAGGTATGTAAATCTTTAATGATATCAAATACTTTATTGCTCTCTCTCTCTCTCTCTCTCTCTCTCTCTCTCTCTCTCTCTCTCTCTCTCTCTCTCTCTCTCTCTCTCTCTCTCTCTCTCTCTCTCTCTCTCTCTCTCTCTCTCTCTCTCTCTCTCTCTCTCTCTCTAGACTGTCTTCCTATTTACTGATGGTCATGTGGCTCAGGAGGGATTCTTAGAGCTCATTAATAATATGTTAACATCAGGTATGGTACCAGCTCTGTTTCCTGATGATGAGAAAGAAACTATTATTGGACAAGTAAGTATTCTATTATCACAACATTATAAATTAATCTCTCATCCACATAGGTACGTGATGAAGCTCAAAAGGCGGGGCTGCCTCCAACAAGAGAGAGCTGTTGGTCATATTTCATAAAGAAATGTTCCAATAACCTCCACATTGTCCTATGTATGTCACCAGTAGGTGATACTCTACGTACTCGATGTCGTAACTTCCCTGGTTTAGTCAATAACACATCAATTGATTGGTTTACTGCATGGCCCAGACAAGCTTTACATGCAGTAGCCAGCCAGTTCTTAGCAGAGGTAAGGAGGAGACTACATTATATTAAAGATATCCTATTAAATAATACATCGACTAATTGTTATAATTTGTTGTTATTATAGAATGACAAAATACCTGATGAATATAGAGATCGTGTTGTAGAACATGTAGTTCACGTCCATCTTTCTGTCGGTAAATATAGTAAAGAGTTTCAAGAGAAACTACGTCGTATTAATCATGTGACTCCTAAGAATTATTTGGATTTTATTAGTACATATACTAAACTACTACAAGAGAAAGACAAATCTGTACAAGATCAGGTAAAATATCCGTTATCCAGTCGTTTACTATTTATCTGTCCTTCTATGTGTCCACTATTCTATTTATTCATCCATTTAGTGTCAACGTCTTAGTAGTGGTCTTGCAAAGCTCATAGAAGCAGCTGATCAGATTAAAGTGATGAACGAGAAATTAGAGGTACAACAAGTTGCTGTTAAACAAAAATCAGAGGCTTGTGATGCTCTCCTAGTAGATATCTCAGCTAAAACAGAACAGGTCAGACCAATACATTATTACTATAATATGTGCAATAGTTTAATCCAGTCATCTATTCACTAGCTATATATATACACTATTTATACATTATGCATTAACTGTTGTGAAGAAAACTTCACAAGCTACGGTCTACTTTTCCATACTGTAGTTTTTGCAAACAAACATTATCAGTTTTAATAAAGTTCATTATACTTTAATGCATGTTTAATAAGTTGATGACTCAATAATGTGTCACCAAATCTTGACTCACTAGTAGTTTGAAACAAAATATACAGTGATTATAAAAGAGCAGGTATACAAGTCAGGTCAGGCACCGTTGTTATGCGGACCAGCGTCTACTCCATCATGACTTCTGAGGTGGTTTCCAGCATACCCATGGTAGGGTATCCCTTCAGGGTGGACTAGGATACAGCTAGTTGTCTCCCTTTAAATGTGAAGAGGCACGGTGGTTGCATTTCCTGGCTTGCTTGACAATGCTATACTTTTATCTCAAATTCCAGTATGGTTGGTTTTAAGTATAACTAACTGTTATAGTTAGTACTGAATTAAAACAATAAATATCTGTACTCAATAAATAACTATCATAACTGCACAAAAGATAAACCACTTGTAAGTGATGAGTTAACAGTGACATTGAAAAAATCATTTTCTCATTTTAACTGAGATCTTTGTTACCACAGTTTCATCAATATGATGTAAACCCATTCTAAGTTGCTACAGGGCCAAACTAGTGTAACTTAATATACATAAAGCCAACTAGTTGCACTACAACCACATTGCTTTTACATCCGCATTGTTATAGTAATTGAATCATGGCTTCAATTAAAGCTATTAGCAGATGCTATTTCAACTGAACTAACCTAGTTAGTTAAGTTGAAATAGTATGTGTCTCACTCATATAGTTTCAGTTGTTGGACATAATCTATAAAGAGTACATTTTGGCTTCTGTTTGGCTTTATGCATATTAAGTTAGACCTGTTTTTGACTTTGTGGGTAACTCAATATTGTGGTTACATCATATTGATGACATTATGGTAACAAAGACAATGGTTGAAATAACAAAATGCTATTAAATTAAAGTGATGAACGAGAAATTAGTAATACAACAAGTTTCTGTCAAAACAAAAATCAGAGACTTGTGATGCTCTCCTAGTAGATATCTCAGCTAAAACAGAACAGCTCAGAATAATACATTATTACTGTATATGGTCGTTTGGCTCACCACAACAAACCATTTTTTTATTTTTCTATTAATGACATTAAACATTTATTGTTTTATTTGTTAAGTTACTTTAAACTCAATATAGCTAGTAAATTTTATTAATAGTCTGAATAATATCTAGATCATAGTCTATATTAGCCATCTATACATCCATGCTACATGTGGTATTCATACATGCTATCAATCAATGCTTGTATCATCAGTCCATAGTACATGTATAATATATTATTATCTGATGATCTGATGTATTGTGCAATCTATTTCATAGGCCAAAGAGAAGCAGGAGTTAGCTCAGACAAAGAGTAAAGATATTGAGGAACAGAACAAGGTAATAGCTAAAGAGAAGACGGAGGCTGAAGAAGCATTAGCAGAGGCCCTACCAGCTTTAGAAGAAGCTAGGATTGCTCTAAGTGACTTAGAGAAAGCAGATGTTACAGAAATCAGGTACTAAAAATACGGAGGACTAAATAAACCATTTAATTGAATCTTTCTTTCTCCAGGTCATTTGCTAAGCCTCCTCCTCCAGTTCAGACAGTTTGTGAATGTGTTGCTATATTTAGAGGTATAAAAGATGCTGACTGGAAAGCTGCTAAAGGTCTTATGGCTGAAACTAATTTCTTATCATCATTGCAAAATATGGATGTAGATGGTATTAGTGCTGGACAGGTAAAGAGATGAATGGACGGATACATTAATAGATGGATGAATGGATAAATGAATCAATGGACAAATGGATGGATGGTTAATGAATGGATGAATAGATAGATTCATTTTATCTAGGTGAGTCGTGTCAAAGCCAAAATGGACAAGATGGATACAGATTATGCTCGTATGAGAGAGATCAGTAAAGCTGGAGGAGGATTATTCAAATTTGCTAAAGCTGTCATGGGGTATTGTTTTGTAGCTCGTGAAATCAAACCTAAGAGAGAAAAAGTCGCCATGTTGGAAAGAAACTTTCAAATGAGTAAAAGGGAGCTGGAGAAGATACAAAAAGAGTTGGCAAGTATTGAAGAGGAGTTAAAGGCACTTGGTAAGCAATATGAAGAAGCTATGTCTGAGAGGAGAGCGCTCGAAGAAGAAGCTGAACTTATGCAGCGCCGGCTTACAGCTGCTAGCAAACTGATATCTGGTTTGGGATCTGAGAAAATCCGTTGGCAAGAAGATCTGGAGAGTCTCAAAAGGAAGAGAATTCAGTTGCTAGGAGACTGTCTCTTATCTGCTGCTTTTCTGAGTTATGTGGGTGCATTCTCTTGGGAATTCCGGCATCAAATGTTATCAGAAGACTGGGAGAAGGATGTAATTACCAGGGACATCCCCTTGAGTAAACCATACAAACTAGAAACACTGCTAACAAATGATGTAGAGATCAGCAAGTAAATACTATTACAATATAGTAGTAATGACAATTAGTAATATTTACATTATATAGATGGACTTCAGAGTCATTACCTCCTGATGAGCTATCTATACAAAATGGTATATTAACTACACAAGCAAATCGCTATCCACTTTGTATTGATCCACAACAGCAAGCATTGACATGGATTAGAAAGAAAGAGGAGAAAAATAACCTCAAAGTAAACCTATCCATTCTACTATCTGTCCATCCATCCATTCATCACAGGTTGCAACATTTAATGATCCTGATTTCCTCAAACAACTTGAACTAGCCATCAAATATGGTTATCCATTTTTATTTAAAGATGTCGATGAGTACATTGATCCAGTCATTGACAGTGTACTAGACAAGAATGTCAAAGGTACAATACATACAACATGGAAACTATTATTATGTATATACTAACTGTATGTGTTTTGTAGGTAGTGGAGCTCGTCAGACTATTATATTGGGAGATAAAGAAGTTGATTTTGATCCTAGTTTTAAACTCTATCTCAACACTAAGTTAGCAAATCCTAAATATACTCCAGCTGTGTTTGGAAGAACTATGATCATTAATTACACAGTGACACTGAAAGGTAGCTAATGGTTGTGTTTAAGATGTACTCTCTCATTCTCTCTCCCTCCATTCCTCTCTTTTACTCCTAGGTCTTGAGGATCAATTGTTAAGTGTGATCGTAGGACATGAAAAGAAAGAACTTGAAGAAGATCGTGAACGTCTTATTCAAGAGACTTCAGACAACAAACGTTTACTAAAAGATCTTGAGGATACATTATTAAGAGAACTAGCTACCTCTACTGGTAACATGTTAGATAATGCTGAGTTAGTACAGACACTTGAAGAAACAAAATCTAAAGCATCAGAGGTAATTATTTAAACAGTTCATCTTGAATTTATCTCATTATCACTACGTGTTAGGTCTCTGAGAAGCTCAAACTTGCTGAGAAGACAGCCAAAGAGATAGAGCAGTTACGTGATGGATATCGCCCTGCAGCTCGTAGAGGAGCTGTACTATTTTTTGTCCTCTCAGAGATGGCAGCTATTAATACAATGTACCAATATTCTCTTAGTGCATATCTCAGTGTGTTCAATCATTCACTAACTCACTCACTCCCTGATACACATCTACCTAAAAGATTAAGAAATATCATTGATACTCTAACATTGAATGTTTATAACTATGCCTGCACAGGTTTGTCTGTGAATGTGTCTATCTGTTCATTTATTTATCTGACTGTCCCTTTAGGTCTGTTTGAAGTCCACAAATTACTCTTCTCATTTCAAATGACCATCAAGATACAAGAAGTGGAGTCTTCATTGAACAGAGAAGAACTGGACTTTTTTATCAAAGGAAATATATCACTAGAAAAAGTAACCATAATACACTTCAATATATATGGAAATACTGTTATATACACACATATGTACTGATATAATACTGTTATATACACACATATGTACTGATATAATACTGTTATATATACCCATATATGTACTGGTACTAATACTGTTATATATACATACATATGTACTGATATAATACTGTTATATATACATATATGTACTGGTACTAATACTGTTATATATACATACATATGTACTGATATAATACTGTTATATATACATATATGTACTGGTACTATTTTTGAAAATGCTTCTGTTTTGTAGAGTGCTCGACGTAAACCATTTGATTGGTTACCTGATCAAGGTTGGGAGGATGTTATCAAATTGACTTCAGTTAGTGCAGACATATTTGGATCATTAGCTGATGATATTGAAAAGAATGAAAAAACTTGGAAGGAGGTTTGTAATTGATCAACATATCATTACCATCTCTCTCTCTCTCTCTCTCTCTCTCTCTCTCTCTCTCTCTCTCTCTCTCTCTAGTGGTTTGATTTGGATGCTCCTGAGTCATCCCCATTTCCTGGTCGATATTCACAAGGTCTCTCCGACTTCCAACAACTCCTTCTTCTACGTTGTTTCAGAGTTGATCGTGTTTATCGTGCCATTACTAATTTTGTTACCATACGTATGGGAGAACAATATGTTACACCACCAGTAGTGAACTTAGAGAACATTCTAGAACAATCTACTCCACTATCTCCTATTGTCTTTATACTCAGTCCAGGAGCAGACCCCGCTGGTGATCTTGGTAAATTAGCTGAAATTAAAGGGTTTGGAGGAAACCGGTTCAAATTTCTGGCTATGGGTCAAGGCCAAGAAAAGGTTAGTCAACCAATCTACTATAATATAATATTATATTGTTTATATTATGATAGGTTGCACTACAACTTTTGGAAACTGCCTCTCAACGTGGTCACTGGTTGATGTTGCAAAATTGTCATCTTCTTGTACGATGGCTCATTGATTTGGAGAAAGCATTAGAACGACTCAATAAACCACACCCAGATTTTAGATTATGGTTAACCACCGCCCCCACACCTGATTTTCCCATAGGAATACTACAGAAATCTCTAAAAGTAGACAACACATAAGACAATATAATATATTACACTATAGTATTAATGTATTATAGTAGCATATAATATACAGTACTAATATTATACTATAGTAGCATATAATATACAGTACTAATATTATACTATAGTAGCATATAATATATAGTACTAATGTTATACTATAGTAGCATATAATATATAGTACTAACGTTATACTATAGTAGCATATAATATATAGTACTAATGTTATACTATAGTAGCATATAATATATAGTACTAATATATTGTTGTTGTATATTTCAATGGTATTTCTTCTTAAGGTTGTAACTGAGCCTCCAAATGGTCTTAAACTGAACTTACGTAATACTTACTTTAAAATACCATCTCATGCTCTCAAGGAGTGTCCTCACTTTGCCTTTAAACCTCTTGTTTATACCCTGGCTTTCTTCCATGCTGTTGTACAAGAGAGAAGAAAATATGGAAAAGTGAGTGTTGTGTTTCTATGGTTACTGTTGCTATGATGATATTAAATGTCCTTTCCCTGTAGATTGGTTGGAATGTTTCGTATGATTTTAATGAGTCAGACTTCAATGTGTGTATGGATGTCCTAAAAACTTACCTCATTAAAGCCAGTGAATTAGGAGATACCAAAATACCCTGGGGCTCTTTAAAGTACCTTATTGGAGAGGTGATCCATTCGTCCATTAATAACATGTCCATTAATACACCCACATGTCCATTTGCATACCCATATGTCCATTAATACACCAGTATGTCCATTAATGCACCCATATGTCCATTAATACACCCATGTGTCCATTTGTACACCCATATGTCCATTAATACACCCATATGTCCATTTGTACACCCATGTGTCCATTTGTACACCCATATGTTCATTAATATATAGGTGATGTATGGTGGTCGAGCTATAGATGACTTTGATCGTCGTGTACTTAAAACATATATGGACGAATACATGGGAGACTTTATATTTGATACCTTCCAACCATTTCACTTCTATCATGATGATACAGTAGATTACATCATACCTCCCGATGGTACAAGGTAAGACAATGTTATACATGCATGTACACGTACATGTACATGTATGTATATATATGTACATGTACATGTAAATATACATGTACATATATACACACAGCTGTAAGCGTTAATATAATATGTACATACATGTACATGTTATATTAAGTACAAGTGAAGTAGTACTCACAGTGAAACAGTTACATATATGACCATATATAGTAATGTGACTAGGGCTAAAATATTGAGTCAGGTTTATTTTATTAAAGTAGTTCCTTTACTGGTTCATTATGGAGATGTGTATTGTGTTAATGTTGGCTTCTACTTACTATCATAGTTAAGGCTTTATTAGAAATAAACGGACTTATTATTGAGTGGGTGGACTGCTATATTGATTAGTTTGTGATTGAGTGGGTGGACTGAAGGTTTAGTTAGTTGTTGAAGTGGGCAGAGCGAGCACTTGGGTGCCACCAATGGAATGAGTACTCCCTTAACTATAATTAATGTGGGCAGACATCACAAGTGTCTTGACAGCTGACTTCCCTCACCCTGACACTACCTTGACACTTAAATCAAATTATACACATGTACTACCAGTGACAATACCTATACATGTACTATTGTACATAAACTACAGCTGGTAATGCATGTGTAGTGACCGTAGTACATGTATCATGTACTACCAGTGACAAATCATGTACATGCTTTTTTTAGGGACCAATATTTGGAAGCTATTGAAGTTCTTCCATTGGCTAACACACCAGAAGTATTCGGTCTTCATGCTAATGCTGAAATTAACTACTTCACTCGAACAACTAAAGATTTATGGATACAATTAGTAGAACTTCAACCTCAAACAACTGATACTGGCACAGGTATCAGTAGAGAGGAGTTTATCAGTGGTATAGCCTCTGACATACAGGTATTATATGCTAATACTCTGTACTACAGTAAAGACATTATGACATCCTATATATCATCGTTACTATTACTCTTTGTCTAGGCTAAATTGCCAGAGTTGTTTAAGCTTGATGTTATCCGTAAGAAATTTGGCGAGGTGATTACACCAACTATAGTTGTGTTATTACAAGAGTTGGAGAGATTTAATAAACTCATTAGAAGAATGTCAAGTTCGCTAAGTAATTTACAAAAGGTACATATACTACACATTATAATTAATTTAATTATTGTACTATAATTGTAGGCTTTAGCTGGTGAAGTGGGTATGAGTAATGAATTGGATGAATTAGCACGTTCTTTATATAACGGTCAATTACCCTCCATTTGGCGGGCTTTGGCACCAGCTACATTGAAGACACTTGGTAACTGGATGTCTCATTTTTTAAGGAGAAATGAACAGTATAAAGTTTGGGTATGTTTAAAACAAAACTAAACAATTTTATCAGTTAATATAAACTCTAGATGTATTAGTATCTATACATTGAATTAGTATTGATTAGTGTGTACTGAAGACTCTCATTGAGTTAATTCAATGTTGTCTGACACATCATCTATCTTAGGACATTCATTTAACACACACACACCTTTTATCATGCAATTAGTGCAGACAATAATGTGTTTATGTATCTTGTTTTTAATCCATTGAGATTTCTTATTATTACTACACTAGGTCAATGAAGGAGAACCCTATGTCATGTGGTTATCAGGACTACATATCCCAGAATCGTATCTTACTGCATTAGTTCAGGCAACATGTAGAAAGAATGGTTGGCCATTGGACAAGTCTACATTATATACAGCAGTCACTGAGGTACATTGTAACTATTACAATACTTACTACTTAGGTCTCTCTCTCTCTCTCTCTCTCTCTCTCTTTAGCATACCAATCCAGATCAGGTTACTGAACGAGCTCCATCTGGATGCTATATTACTGGGTTGTATTTAGAGGGAGCGTGTTGGGATCTCGACAAGAAATGTCTTATAAAATCACCTCCTAAAGTTCTCATCGAAGAGTTACCTATATTACGTATTATCCCTATTGAAGCACATCGTCTTAAACTAGTGGTATAGAATGACTCATACACATTACGACCTCTCTTATAATTACACTGATTAAAGGAGCATCCTCATTTAGAGGCTCTTAGTAATTCAAAGAGGATTCTCCTTACAATAGTGGTTCCTTTGTAATATATATAATGTTTGTTTTCTATCTAGTTAGTTGGTCTATTTACTTTTTCTAGAACACATTTTGTACTCCTGTCTATACAACATCTGATCGTCGTAATGCTATGGGCGTTGGTCTTGTCTTTGAAGCCGATCTCACTACAGAGGAACATATATCTCATTGGGTATTACAAGGAGTGTGTCTTCTTTTAAATACTGATTAAAATGTATATCACTTAATGCAGAAACCAATCCTTAGATCACTTGTGACACTATATCAAACAATTGTACTTTGTAAAATGTGTATGTTGTGTAAAAACTTTATATTTTATGAGATAGCTTTTAATATTACACCTGTTTCTATTGTACATCTACAGTACATTAACACATGTACATATCCATGTATATGTATATATACATGTACGTATACATATGTTAATATTATATTTCATGAGAAAGCTTTTTAATATTACACCTGTGTCTCTGTCTGTGTCCATTGTACATATACAGTACATTAACACATGTACATGTACATGTATTAGTGTACCTACTTGTTATAATAACTAAAGTTATAGGTTATCTTTGTTAAGAGTGTTAAAGCTTATTAAACAATTCTCATGATGATAGTGATTAAATTCTCATCCAAACTATGATGAGTACATTAACAGTCACGGCCTAACATTGGAATGAACTCACAGTTATTAATTGTACACCTGGACTACAGCCTACATTCTCAATGTTTAGGATTCAGAAGCCAAAGAAAGTATAGTAATTTTGGAATCACTACTTCCACTGTGAATTGTCATTTGCTAAACAGACTGGTGTTGTTAGGATGGAATCTGGTATCTTGAGATTTCCGTACAAGCTATTAGCTTTGAGGCTTAATAGATCACGTACCCGATACAAGTCACCATCAGAGAAAGCAGAGCTCCCTCTTAGACCAGTTTCACAAGGTAATGTTACTACCAGTGATCCACTCTATCAAGAGATTACAGACTCTCCTGTCAAGTCATTGAAAGAAGTGGACTGCAAAAAAAGTGGTCAGTACAATGATATAGTACCTCATTCCCAATCCTAGCAATATCATGATACATTAACTCTTGTATACAGTATCATATTTATCCATGACTGTAGTATGAAACTTAAAGCTTATAAATTTGTCTACTATTATAACTATAATGGTCTTTTTATATTATTTCTCTCTTCAATAGATTCATGTACTAGTCAAAATACAAAGAAATCACCTTCCATTAACAATACTAGAAAACCTCCTATACCTCAACCATATTCTGGCTCACTCTTTGGTCGTATTAACTCCATGGAAATTGCAGATGACTTTCTTACAGTAGATCCAAAGCCTATGAAATCATCAAGCTTCTCTGAAGAGAGAAGTCTCGAAGTATCCCAAGTAACCGGTAGGCCAAAATCTACTTCGCTTGATAGCTCTCCCCCTACACTTAAAACTCTCGCTGCTGTTGTGAGTGACAGGAGAAGAAATGACCAAAAAAAGATTAACCAGGAACATTTCCAGCCAACAAAAAAGATTAACCAGGAACATTTCCAGCCAACCCCTTTATCAATTAAAAAACACAATACCATTGATGGTCATGAGGATACAGTCAAGCATGATATAAGCAGCTGTGATAGTGCTACTGTTAGTTGTAGTGAAGCTGAAGTAGTAGTCACTCCAGAAATGGAGAAGCAAAAGTCTGGGCCAAAAGATGAGGACAAAGAGAGTGATGTCTATGTTGTCATGGCAGCCACTAAATCTGTGAAAGAGTCTATATCAACTCCCCTACTCTCAGAGGATAATATGTATGTCACTATGTCTCCACTTCCACCAAGACAACAATATCTTAAAGTTGAAGATCATACATATTATAATTTTCATGAATATAGCAATGCTAGCCTCCCTAATTTTAAAACAATAGAACTACTTGAAGAAGATGAAGAACATGACGATACAAGATCTTCTTTTGGAGTAACTAAAGCATTTCTTTCTCAGGACAATTATGACAACACTTGTGTATATGAACCTGTGGATTATTCACGTCCTATACCACCACCTCGTAGAAAAAAATTATTAAAATTACAAGAAGCTTCTCCTCTTTCTTCTCCTGGTTCTAGTCCGATCTTACGATATCATAAAATGTCTCAGAGTAAATCCAGTACTCTCTCTCCTCCACCTTCATCCTCTACAAAGAATCCTTCAGACTATTCACCATTTTTAATTCTTCGAAAACATAGAACAGTTTCGACGCCAGACGGGATAAAAGGAGAAAGACGCAAAAGACCAGAAGGTATTGTTTTCTCCGATGCAGTTGCCGATGGTCTCTTGTTAAAGAACACCACGGCACTTCAAGAATCAAGATAAGTTTTCCATATTTTTGTATTGTGTATTTTAAATTTTGTTATGTTTGTTTTCATAATTATGCACTAACTGATACCATAGCTGGTACTATGCCAGTATATTATACAATTATCACTTGTCTATTATGTTCCACTATGGGGAATTTTTATTATATATTCCAACTTACCCCACTGCACATGACATCATGATCAGCCCTGTTGTTATAACAGTACGTTTTTTTAAATTCACTGCAATCACACGTTTCCTTATTATATCACATGTATATATTTGTTATTATTTAAATATAATTGCTGTGGATTATTGTCTACTTACTATGACCAAGTTACATATCTTAATGAGTCTATTACACTGGTGGTTGCCAACTATTACAACATTAATGACACAAACTTGTGTTAAACTTTACTGGCAAGAAATCAAAAGTGTTGATATTGTAATATAAAACATCTGTTCCTAAGAGCATTGCATCACATTACATAACATGTACTGCTGTTCACAACTGACTGAATATAATACTATTACTGGAGGTATGTATGATCTGTTAGTTTCTCTAGTCAATGGAATGTTTAATATTTATGATCTCACATGATCTCACTCACATTACATTTAGGGAGGAAATATTTCTATAAATTACTAAGAGTATTACACCTTCTGACTGGATATTGACAGAACACATGACCTTGTCATTATGTAACAGTGGTTTCCTCTTATTAATGACCCAGAACTGGTGTATCCCTTAATATGTTAACATGTAGCCTTAGAGTATAACGTACCAACAAGTAAGAAGTGATGGGCTTATTTAATACACGCTGACTCCAGTATGATAAGATAATATAATTCTAAAAAAACATAATGATAAAATGATATTAACAATATCTACTTGTTATAATTTCTTCAAATGTGTTCTTGATGAATGAATGGGTACTTTAACAGCATCTCTCTTTACTAATATTGGCTCAGCCAAAGCATTTTCCATAAATACTTTATACTCTTCAGAATAATATCGATCCGAGTCTAATGTGGTACTCAAGTCTGATATTTTAACTAAAACTTTATCACCCTCGACTTTAACATGGTGAATTCTTTGTTTTACACCTTTTGTACAGTTGTGTGTTATTCGTCGTGGATTTTTAGGATCAATAGCTGTATAGAGACTCTCCCCTGTATCAAGAGTGATTGTATGTTTGTGCCAGGGACAAACAACACAAAGACGACCATGTGAATCCTACAATAGAAATTTAACATACTTGGTGTAGAATTTGATAAAGCACTCACTTCTATGTCCCCTAATGAAAGTGGACCACCTGCGTCTAAAATTAAAAGAGAGATTATAGAACTACTCATCTTTAATGTACTGTACATCAGAATTTTGTAATCTCAATATTTACTCACGATAACAAAAATGGTCTAGTGCGTGTACTTTATCATTCACATAAAACAGTGCTATCACTCGATCTTGTACTGTTACTCTCATTTGCCTGGAAGACTTTAATTCACTCAAATTGGCTGCAGGATAGTAATCACCTCCTCTATCACTAGCCATTGTTGAGGGGTGTGGTCAAATGTGTATATGGAGATTACGGACATTTTATTCCATCGTATTTTCTATACAAATTTTAGAATGTTTCCGTACTCGTCCGTATATTAAACACGTGTTTAATTTTAACTCTTACAGTCTAATCTTGATCTTATTTGATCACAGACTATTAGAGACTGGCTGTTCTCGAGTTCTCTGAACAAGAGACAGTTTGCTGGTAGTCAGTGAGATGATGATAAATTAAGTCTCGAGTCTTAGGACAATGAGAGATTAACTTGGGGAATGATGAAACACAGTAGACTATTGAGCCTACTATCACCATGGTAACATAGTAGCTATGGTAACATGGAGAAGTAACATGATGATAGTACTCGGTTTGTGTTCTGACTCCAAGTAGGTAATTTTTTATTGATGTAATAACTACATACAATATCTTTAAATGTTATTTTATCAGTTATTTAAAAACACCATTTTTTATGTCATACCACTCCTTTCCACATATACCATTAGTTTACATAGTGTCTCTACTAACACTATCATATCATATCTCATTACTCCCAATACTCAAGAAAATGGCTACTGTTAACATACTTAGAAGACCGCTAGATTTAATAATTGTTCTTATCTTCATCAATTTTTTGATTATAGCCATTACAATTGGTAAGATTGCTAATAGTATCTTGCTCCATATATCTTTCTGTTCATATTTAGACTATACACAGACTGTATATGGCTCAGTGTTAGCTCAAGAGGACATTGATTATGGCATATGGCCTCCAGTGGCTGTATTAAAGGTGTATGCATGGTGGTGTGAAACATATGACCCGTTACTAGCTCATAATCCATCATGGTATGAAGAACAGTTTAGTGTTACCACTCCTTTGTTCTATTTAAGAGAAGTGGTAATGAGACTAGAACAGGAGAGATACACTGCTATCTTTTTTGTCTAGGTATGCAGCTATGGGTGCTTTCAGTCCATTTTTGTATTGTCCATTTTATATGTTTGCAATTTATGCTTTTATCAAAGGAAAAGAGTGGATCAGAATACCAGGTCTGTGTGTTTGAAATATTCAAACTCAGTCCCTACATTTATGTTACAGCTTTATTATGGGGGTGGGGTCTTCTCCTTTGTATGTTCATGGTGGTACACGAACAACTGTATGGACCCTATCCTACTAAAAATGTGATGATATTTGCTGTAGCCTATGGGCCATACATTATAATGCCCCTAGTCGTTATGGTCCGTGTTGCTAGGACGCCACTGTTTGAACAAACTCAACCAACAAGAGGAGATGGAGGTTCGGGTCAAAAGAAAAGGAACAAAAAAGATTGAGTTAGATAAATATAAAATGATATTTTTTTGAATAATGACCAATGATTAAATGTTTAGTGAGTTTTTATGATGATAAGCTAAAGTTAGTCCTTGAAAACAGGTATGTCTGGTTTGATAATTCTGAGACTATATGCAGCAGATCTCTGATTTAAAACAGTCATTTAAAGTATTATAAAGATTTAATGTCTACCTTGTCTCCTCGTTGTGTCTCCATTCCAAGTTCTTTAGCTATCTTCTCTATACATTGGAGCTCCTCATCACTTGTTCCCAGAGGCAACACTAGTTCTCTCATTTCAAAGTTATCCTGAAATGCCCTGAGAAAGAGAAATAAACATATTATAATTACATGTTGTATGCAAAATTATTATACTGACATACATTAGCTTCTCTTTAAACTGTGTTGCATGAAGGCTTTCAGAAATAACGGATGTTCGGGTTTTAGAAGAATCTATAAACAAATTAAATAGTTTCTAAATTAATTGATGTTGTATACCTGTAGAGTTCTGGAACATACGAGAATAAATACCTCTTTCAATAACTTCAAACTGTTTAATTTTCCTAGACAAAAGCAATGTCACATTACTGATATTACCATTATTACAATGAGATTATTGTTATACAAGGCAATGTCTATTCACACAACATTAATGGCTAAGAAACGAGACTAGCACGGGCTGTACAGGTGGTGCATGCTGTTGGGTTCCTATATAAAAGGGAGGAGGGGCTCGTTATTGCATTGTCCCGCCATAATATATATAGTGCAGCCTGACAGAGAACTCCAGAGCAGTGTGAACTTGTCAACTTATCTAGCTACAGCTAAGAAGCAAAATGGAGCGATCTGTGTCTGTTCCATTGTTGATTTTGTGTCTATTCAGTTGCGGTATTTGTTATTCGCCTTGCTACGATCATCAAGAAGACACTTATGACGCGCAATTTAAACCAACCGAATGCGGGAGTAAGTGCACCGTGACGCCGTTTTTCTCACCGGACCATTCTGTTGATGCTTACGTCTCGTTAATGAAAGATGCAAAGGAAAATATTGATCTACTAGAACCAGGTAAGTAAAAAAAGTAATCACATTTTTCCGCCAAAAGTACAACAAGTGTTTCTCAGCATGCAAGCCATGTGGTGTTTTCCCACTTACAAGCCACATGCACACCTTTTACACTCCCTCTCTCCTCCCTTCACAGGTTTCAAAAGCTGGGGCAACTGTACCAAATACCATTCAGATTGTGGAGGTAAATGTACTGGATGTTCTTTAGAAGAACAATACAGAGAACCCTTCCCAATATTTCCAGCTTTACTCAACGCCATACATATCAACAAAGTAAAAATCCGTTTTCTTACAAATGATTTCTACATACCAACTTGTTCAAATTCTACTACACCAATGGATTGGCTATTTGTTAATGGAGTACAGATTAAACTGTATAAAACAACCACATTCATGCACGCTAAATTTATGATCATTGACAATGGCCGTAAGGTCCTAATTTCTTCTGTTAACTTTAGCAAAACATCGTTCACTCGTAATCGTGAATCAGGCGTCATTCTGACAAATTGCAACTGTCCCCTTATAAACATGTATCAAAATGTCTTTAACAGTGACTGGAATACAGGCTATGATTACCAGCTGACAAGATCATACAGTCAAAAAGACAAGAAGTTTATGACAAACCCAAAACCTATGGATACCGGTAATACAGGTCCTTACCCGGTACCAGGAGCGTTCATAACATCGCTAACGGATCATGATCAAGTGACCATAGTGAAAGGTTATACTGCTCCTGATAATGCTCGTGACACTTTCATAAATGATTTGGACTCTGTTAAGAAGTCCCTAATCGTACATATTTATCAAGTGACAGACAGTGGCATATGTGATAAGTTGTTGGAACTGTATAATAATGGCATTAATGTGACTATGCTAGTTGGATCATATATTGTTAGTTATACTGACTACAAAAAGGCACAAGTAAGACAAGATATTATAAACAGAAAGTACTTTATCTCCCTCTCTCTCTCCCTAAGGAATGTTACAGTAAACTCTATGAAGGTGGAATGAAAGGCAAAATTCAAAAAACTTATACAAAGTTTAGTTTCTCACATCAAAAGTACTGGATTATTGATGGCACAACTGTACACCTTAGTACTGGTGAGATTGATTATATGCATAATGACATTGTGACAGCTGTAAAAATAGAAATGTGCTACAAAAATAGAAACGTGACTTGATTGTGGCACCGAACCAACTTATTGTTTCACAGTATTTATTGTAAATGCACTAAAATAACGATGTAGTAACTAATATCATTATAAACACACCATACCACTTAACACGTTTTCAAATCATGTTAAACCTGTATTTAATTAACCCTTTCCTTCCAGGTAACTGGAGCCCCAGTGATTTCCCTACTGGAACTGACTTCCCTCCATACAAGAAATCAAGACACTCAGTAAATCGTGATATGTTGGTTGTCATGGAGAGTCCAGATATTGTCAATACTTTCATGGAAGTCTTTACTAATGACTGGTATATTGGGTCACCATGGTTACCAAAAAATGGCGTTTACTACATGTCCAAGTTGGTAAACAAATTTTGAAAATGGTGTATTAGTTACAGCTACTAGCTAACAATTATAATTACATAATATAATTAATTAATTAGATTAACAAAACTCATTTAATCTTTTATTATTATTATTAACTAACCTGTCAAGTTGTGCAAGTTCTTGTCGTATTTCAGTATTATTTGGAGAAAGTTTAGCTGCTTTTAAAAAATAATGTTTAGA
Source organism: Xestospongia muta (assembly GCA_963693285.1). Classification (NCBI taxonomy): domain Eukaryota; kingdom Metazoa; phylum Porifera; class Demospongiae; order Haplosclerida; family Petrosiidae; genus Xestospongia; species Xestospongia muta. The sequence continues at coordinate 509,772 of OY848921.1, forward strand.
CTTTTCCCATTCATTGATCTGAGAATATGCCTAAAGTAAGAACAATATATTGTACACAATAATAGGTACAGTTTAAAACAATACATTAAAATAAATTTATAGTGATTCTAAAAATGGCCTATAGTTTGATTTTCTCTCTTACTTGTCCCAGTCTAAAGGTTGCTTTCACGTTACATTCATCAAGTTCAAGAGCTCGTTTGGAATGAGTTATAGCTAACTTTGGTTTTCTCTGACGAAGGTCACAAAGACCAAGATTAAGATACAATTTCAATAAACAACTTGACCACAATTTCTCTTCCTCTTCGTCTTTGAGTCGTGTCCCTTCAAGTAAATTAATAGCCTGTCGTATGTATTAATATGTATTAATATAATGTAATATAAACTCATACTTTGTTATAAGATTGTGCAGCTTTGCCATAAATCTTCTGTTCAAAGAAATCATTCCCAGCCTATGTCATGTGACATGTCACATGACAGCATTATTATCAGAGTTTAATCTCACCTCTCTCTCAGCATTAGCAATGTCAATAAGCTCTTGAACATTAGACTTGTCCTTTTGACCATCAGTTAGAGAGTTGTACTCGTCAGCTGCTTTGTAATTGACATATGATAGGACCTCTACTTCAAAAAGAACTATACGACATATGAACACATCTAGTTGCTATGGTAATAACTGACTGGTAGCATCTGGTGGGATACGAGGGGGACAGCCCATTTTTCCAAAGGCATATTCTGGTTTAATTAAAAGACGTGCTAATTCACTCTTCCTCATTGAAGCCACACCCATTTCCAATCTAATTATAACCAAACAATAATGATGTCATAGACCACACCCACCCTTCAATGACTTCTCCTTGACCAAGTCGTATTGTTAATGGTTTATTTCGTAGTCGAGAGGAGTCATAAGGTTCATCAGAATATTCCAAGTACCCATTATAATGTACTAATGATGTCATTATGATGTCATTTAGTGACTATAAGAAACACGTACCTCTCACAGTAGCTCCCTCTGGTATCACAGGACCAACCCCCGTACGAAGAATCTTCTTGAGGACTCCACCCATGTTTGTTAAGTCAATCATAGTTTTTTCCATGTGTAAGAATGGTGTCTAGAGAGAAATGATTAAGTTTTAACAGCCAGTATTTAAAAGTATTACAAAGTTCATTATAACCATATCATGTGACCATATCCACCTCTCCTTTCTCCTGTTACAGTATTTGATAACATATAAGCACTATTCTTTACATTACACATAATATATAAAAATGGCTAGGTCTTGAGGGAATTAGCCTTAATTTCCCATTGAACTAATGACTTGAGCAATATGACTGTACTACCCTCCCTTTGGAGGGATGAGACTGCTTGGTCATATGACAATAGGGGCTACACTGTTTACCATATCACTATCTTCAGGTGGATCAATGCATTCAGTATTAATATACTGCCACATATCCTCTTTACTAAAACCATTGTTCTCTCCATGTTGTTCATCTGACAAAGGAAATGAAGTTGGATCAATATCTAATTGAGCCCCTTCTCTTAGCTCTTGCAGACTGACTCCATCAGGTCCAAAGGTAGCTGTTGGCAGCTGAAATTATAATAAAAATGTTATTGTAAGCTATGTAGATATAATTACAGTGACATCCTCAAAATTTTCAAATGGTTCAATCGTGTCCATAATGTTGAAGTGATCCACGTGGTTTGCGTGAGTATAATTATACAATAGATCTTGTATACTTCCGCATTCTTTAAGTCCACGTGTAGGGGTTGTAGAGTCATCATTGTCCACCCTATACAGTTTTGAACTACAAATCATGTCTACAGAAACTGAAAAGGTATGAGAAATGGCGCCATAAATCCATCATGTTACATGCTATTTATTTTTATAGGAATCAGAAGAAGTTGAAAGTCCTGATGTTCATTTTCAACCATTGGTTACCCTGCCATTAGTAGAAATGAACACACTTGAAGATAACGAAAATGAACTGTTAAAATTGTGTGTGTCATCTGATTCTGTTTATCTTGTTGTTATTTTAGCTTTTTAGACGAGCCAAGTTGTTTCGGTTTGATAGTACAGCTGACCCCCCAGAATGGAAGGAACGTGGAGTGGGTGAGGTCAAATTAATGAAGAGCAAAACACAAGAAAATGTTCGGTTGATAATGAGAAGAGATAAGACACACAAAATATGTGCCAATCATCTTTGTAAGGAAAGAGTCATTAAATAGAAAAATAAATACACGACAGAAGAATATTTATGAGCATTTCATTCCATTTAGTGACTAAAGAAATGAAGCTATTACCAAGTGCTGGAAGTGACAGAGCTTGGGTATGGAGTGTGCTTGCTGATTTTGCTGATGAAGAGGCTAAAAAAGAACAATTGGCTATCAGATTTAGAAATGCTGAAAGTGAGCCTTTAATAAAGTGACATCCTAATCATGAGTTCTCTTATTCCAGTTGCTCAGAAGTTTAAACAAGAGTTTGAACGTTGTCAGGCTCTTCTTCCTTCATTGGAGACGAATGATCTTGTCACTAATATTGAACAATTAACAGTCAATGACAAAGAGGATGAAGTCGGTTCTGATGAAAAGAAGTCTACGACACAAGAAAATGATTTAATAGGAAATGCTGTTAGTGATCCTCCTCAACCGACAGAAACAGACGAGGGTAGCCCTCCTGGTAGTGAGACAGTTTTACAAGCAACAGATTCTTCACCCGAAAAAGGTACTGCCTGAAATAGTGACTGCTGAGTCATTTTTGATTTTTTGAAGTGAACAATAACAATAACATCTTAATTATTTATCTATGTAAATGCCACACCCACAGACACACGTACATATATAATCTGTGTTTGTGTGTGTATACAGTTAAAAAGTCGAAAATATAAATTTAAAACATTTAAACCATTCTTTTAGAACTAATTAATGTTCATTAATTAACTATAACGATATTTTTCTTTTCTTTTTTTGCAAGTGGTCAATGTAAGCTCAAACTAAACATGTGAAGAGAATACTAATTATAATGATTGAGTTGATATCTTAATGACCTGTAGATATAATTTAACATCATGTAGCTATAACTGTCAGCAAAGATATGAAGATTTTGTTTAACTTCTAAATGTCATCACTATGGAAGCCACAATAAGATGGCTTTCATGTATAATGATAATAAATCTCTATATAATAAAATACATTTACACTACATGGGTTCAACAGACACTTTTATACATTTATTTACCAATGAGTAATACAGGTCCTATATGAAATACAAGTTAAATTACTGTCTTGGTCACATTGTAATATTTAGGATATCTGTACACGATGTAGTCCAGTATAGTAGTGTGGTTGTAATATGGAGGTTCCAGGAAATCCATAGGTACATAAAATTGTAATAAATATGAGAAAATATGAAATAGGAAAACAACAGTGTAGTCAATAAGAAACATTAGAGTTTTGATAGTACTTTCTGATCAATCCTTTCTATTGCTAGCTAGGACTGCCATTGTGGCATGGTAATCCTCATCTGAAGATAAGGTAATCCTGGCTGGAGTGTTGTCCTCACTTCAAACCCGTCTTACTGGGATTTTAGATGAAGTCTGTCATTGGCAGTAGAATCGGGCCTGCAAATACACCGAGCCTCTTTGCATTCAAAGGGAGACTACCAGTTGTATGATTACCATGGTAACAATAACTAGACTCCATTATATTTTTACTCAACCAGGACCTATTCATAAATAATTCAAGTATTGTTTGATTGAATTATTTATGAATATAATTTGCTTCTTCAGATTACTTGCTCCTTACCTCTACCAACAAATTCATGATATATTCCTAACTTCTATAGAACTCTACTTATTGTCATTTCTGTTTCAATAAAGTTATACATCTTTGGAGCAAGTCACCATATATTGACCTCTCTCTATTGTTTTGTACTTGTGGAAATATTTTGTGTACAACTTTAACAATATATATATATATATTTGTTATTACGATTTTATTTGTCCTTGTACATTTTGTCATTCAATGTACTATACTATTAGACTACACCATTAACGATAACTCTATCAGACTTGTCCCACCAATTGGTTTACAACTTACTAGTAATATAATATAATAAAATATTAGCTTTCTAAATTTATAGCAAAATGCGCCGTTTTCGCAGTCTGAAGGTCGGCTCGGTCAGCCCCTCCCTCAAAATTGTGTTCTAATAAAAGGCCAACACGAAAGTAAAATTGAAGTAAAATTGGTTGGGTCCAATCAGCCAAGCTGTGGGCCTGGACGGTAATGACTAGCAGATTAGGTGCTTTCCACTCAAAGCATGGTTCTAATATCCGTCTGTTAGAGAATGGGACGGTAGCACATCGCGTGGATAGCTACAATAAAGCAGTTGTCTTCACCGAACGACCAATCAGTTTAGGGGCCATGTATAAAGTTAGACTCCTTGACAAAGGAGGAGGATGGGCAGGGTCAATTGTAAGTACAATCTATTTAATTAACTATATTGTAATTAAGAAGTAATGAATTATGAAACCACTCCCACTTTTATAGCAAAGACTCCAATCATTTTACCCTCTTCTAGTTAGAAATACAACAATGTCCATTACCACATTTTGTATGAGGTCATGTGATGATCACATGATCCCTAATTAGCCCCTCTCTTTCCCTTCCTTAGAGGTTTGGTCTAACAACAGAGTGTCCAGATGATATTGCAGTTCCGTCAGGTGCACTAGATTTATACCGTAGTTCAAATTATTGGATTTTATCAGCAAGTACTGTACATAGTTCAGGACAAGAAAGAAGAGTGGACTTTAATTTAGAAAGTTTAAGAGTAGGACAAACAGTAGGATGTAGTGTCAATAAAGAAGGCGAGCTACATTACTTCATAGATGATACTGATAAGGGTGTAGGGTGGACAGGATTACCCACTGATAAACCCATGTGGGGATTTGCAGACATTTATGGTTTAGCTAGAAAAATAAAATCTGAATTTGTATTTGGTAAGTTTTGTTTAGCTGTTTCACCTTTAATGCTCTCTCTCTCTCTCTCTCACACACACACACACCCAGATGAAGTAATGAGTTGTACCGAAGATTCTGATGATGAAGTGACAGGATAAATTACTAAATCTTAGTTCTCTTTTTTCATTCTCTGTCTTTTTATCTTTGTATTTAAAGAAACATTTTGTGTGATATTGTCAGTAACAAATCTCAGATGACATAAAAGTGTTGTCATGACGATGATTTATCTGTTGGAGTGTGAAGCTTGGATATTCCTCGTCCTAAATCATAAATTTCTCGTTTATGTCCAGTGATATCGAGCCATTCCTAATATATTGTACAGAGAATATATTCCTACTAAACAGTACTTTGTTGTTACCTTGAATCTTTCCTCCACGGCTTTCTTCAGTTCCTTTTGTTTTTCATTTGATAATTGAGCCTTTCTTACTTCTTCATACCAAGTAGATATATGTCTAAAACGAGATAAACACTAAAAACTATTACTATTATGTAAATAAAACTGACTTCTCTCTCTCTTCTAAAGCAATTCTATATGGTTCTGGTAATACAAACGGATTAGCCTTGAGGAAAGGAAAGAGGGAGAAAGAGAGAAATGTGATGACATAGATGTTCATCATCTACCTTTGTCAATCCATCCATTTGAAAGGGTACATCCATTTTATAAAAATCCTCTGGTTTCATAAGAGACCATACACTATCCGAGACCACTCCTTCTCCATCACCTGTCGTGAGACAAAAAGGTTGGTCCCAAAAGTTGGTATTTGCAAGGAGACCAGATCTTTCCAAGTGATCCTCAAGTTGTGAGTAATAAGTATTGTAAGGTGCAAAGGTCAAGTTGCGGTTGTTAGCGAATAACAGCGGACGTGTCGGAGTCAATAAATGAAAAGTTGAATATGAGGTAGAGCTATGAAAATGGACAGATAGACAAGAAGAATGGATGAGCAAAAATGGAATAGACAGATAACTAGAGGAAATGGTTATAAAATGGATAGATAGATTGTAACAAACATGAATTGATTACAACAATGGACGGATAGATTATAACAATGGACAGATGTTATATGAAAATGGACAAATAAGGACTTACTTGATATGCACTCTCCTGCAAGCTGCTACAACACACAAAGTGTTACAATGATTAAAGACAACAGTACGTTCTATAGCTCCCAGGACAAACACACATCGTGAACACTTCTCAATAACCACACTCCTAATAAGGAATAACATACGATGTCATCATGATGTCATTATTACTTCATTGAGCCTAAGAGATAGATATATGATCCTTTACAATTTTGAATGTAAATGACGGAATCGCTTAGACCTTCATTCCCCTGTAATTATAACAATAATAACTTTATTCCATGAGTGAGTATACCATACTTTAGCTAAGGTCTGTTTTGTAATACCATGTAATAATACTGTGTGACAACTAACAGAATATAATATATATGATTTAATAAACAAGTGGGTGTATCCTGTACCCTGATGGTGCCATTTGGATATTAGTAACAATACGTCCTAGACTTTCACTACGGTAACAAAAACATCTCCGATCTCTAGCTCCACCCTTCATGGCTTGAGGCCCATAAGGATTTAAAATTAGAGATGACCTAAGCCAAGTTTCTAATTGAGTGAGAGGAAAAGTTCCAGAAGTCTAAAGAGAGAAAGGGTTAGGAGTTAAAGAAACAACAAGTTACCTCTGATAAACCATTATTAGCTTGTTCACTGGGGATCTGAGCTACTGAACTGAGAGGTAATAATGATTGTTTGTCGACAGATGATAGGAGAAGAAATTCTAATGCTCTTAAACTTTCCATACTTACTTCACCCTCTACAACATCAACAAATTATTAGATTATAAAATATATATGTACCGATACCTGGTTCTGCTATTAGTTGGAGAATATCTTGAAGATGGCTACGAATGAAAGTTGTATGAGAATGATCTGAAGATGACTAAAGTACCAAAATAAAAATAACAATAATCATTAATTATATTTATTACTTTTGATTTCTGATCTGATCCTTGTGATGGCCATCTTATAAAATTAGCTAAGAAAATAATACAATTAGTTCATCCATTCATCCATTGCCTGCCCCTCCATCCATCCATCCACCCATGTATTTATTCATCCATTTAAAGGATACTCTTCTCCAGTGACCAGGGGAGCACAAAGGGAAAGACGTGGTGCATTTTGAAGATAAAGAAAAACCATAAATTTAACAGTATCAACGTAAACTTGTTTGTGAAGGCGACCTACATTTAAAACATGAGACGATTTGTACTACAAAACATTTTCTCTCACATAAATCATCACTGGTATCACATGAACTCAATAAATTTAACAATTTGAGACGGTCTTTAATGTTAACATCAGACACAGTATCAAATGTTTCAAAATATCTACGTATGAAATCATGTGACTATAATGTGATAGTCATGTGACTTGACTTACAACCATGAGAGATCTTCTGACATGTGTAACTTATTGACTGCAATGTGCTGCCAGACCGAGTAACTGAATAGTGACAGAATATCATGTGATTATCATGTGACATCATGTGACCCACCTCAACCAAGGATATGCATGCTTTCCTTTGTTTCGCATGTATGTTAATAGTTTCCGTAGATGCTAATCATAATATTATTGAGTTAATGCACTATTGTGAACATACTTACACTAGGTGTGAACTTCGATGCTGCAGATCTGTCTCCTGATAATATCCCGCCCTCCATTGGTATAGGATTGACCCAGATAACAACTCGTGGTACTTCTTCATTACATTGGTCTGCTCCTCTAGTTATTGATTCAATCTCAGGAGTATGAGCCTCTTGTTCCTCAGTCACGCCTTGCATTTTAAAGTTAACCCTTTTAGACGATGTAATCAACTTATATTTTAAATTTAACCCTTTGAGGCGATGTAAACAAAATACCTTACATTTTTTTATTACTTACTAATTAAATATTAATATAACTGATTACCATACAAGTTGTGCTGGAATGTATTAAGTTTTTATATTTTTTACAACATGAGCTGCTTCAACAACTGTAATATTTCCTGGTGATCTCGGTTGTATTCTATAGTCACCCACTGGTACTGACAACCTAACACGAGAAAGAAAGAAATGACATAAGCATTTCGTTTACTGCATGTGTCCTGTCTTACTGAGGTGGTCTTTGGTTGCTATTGACAACCAATAGGGGGTTCTTTTGACTCAGTATTTCATCATTCACTGATATACCTTTTTAGCAAGAAAGCAATTACAATGACATATTATATTAGCTTACCATCAAGGTATTGCTTCAATAAAATTCTTAGCTTTTGATTTTCATGTTCCAATGTCTTCTTCTCCTGATTCAGTGCCATAGTATCTAGTAAAACCTGCAGCAGTCAATATAAACCAATTCATAGACAATAACAAACTACAGTATTCACCTTATTGTAACGTTTCCAGAAGTTCTCTAATGTTGAATACTCATGAATTACCTGATTATATTATATTAATGTTATATTCTTCATTGTGAAGCTCACTTCAGCTAATGTCTCTGTTGGTGGTTCTTCTTGAATACTGAGTATTTGCTGCTCCTCATCTGAGGTTAGAGATGTGGAATAAAATGGCAAAACCTAGAGAGAGAGAGAGAAAGAGAGAGATTGAGAGAGAGAAAGAGAGAAAGAGAGAGAAAGAGAAAGAGAGAGATTGAGAGAGAGAAAGAGAGAAAGAGAGAGAAAGAGAAAGAGAGAGAGAGAGAGAGAGAGAGAGAGAGAGAGAGAGAGAGAGAGAGAGAGAGAGAGAGAGAGAGAGAGAAAGAGAGAGAGAGAGAGAGGAGAGAGAGTGAAGCAGTGAAGGCTCCATTATTAATAACCTTTTCTTCTTCAGTTTCTAGTTTTCGGCACATTTCTGCTAATCTGAGTATTTTCTCTCCCTGAAATGTCTCAATTTGATAAGATATTCTTACACAAATTTTCCTCTCACCTTATCCTTTAGTCTTTGAAGCTCTTTGATAGAAGCATCACTTTGCAAAGTCAATTTGGTGAGATTAGCTCTGCAAAGTGTTTGACTAAGTCAGTGTTTGTCTCAACTTACCTTTCATTCTCTCTTGACTTCACCATCTCTGTTTTGAGCTCATGGAAATGGGATAAAACAGTTTCTCGATCTGTTTTGATTGCAGTTAATTTGATCTCTGTCTCTTTAGTATTAGAACTTAGCTTAGCTTTTATATCAGCTATGGTATCCTACATTATAAATTGACTACTAGAAAAGACAGTTTCATTTGTTGCTATCCAAACCTGTAGTTTTTTCAATCGTTTCATTTGTTTGGCAATTTCTTTAGCATTCATTTCATCTTTCTTTTTGAGAGCTTCAAACCTCAACTTTTTTTCTTCAGTATTCTCCTTATATTGTCTAGTTTCCTAAATAAAGAATGCATTAAATCCTACTATTATAAATTAAGTGATGTGATTGATATACTGGTAATGACATCATTGCTATTCAATACAAAATCAATACATTTAAGCTCCAAGATATTGTATATTAACTTCCCATTAAAATGTATGGCATTCCTTTATTGCACTAGAACCTAATATAATAATTACCTTTTGAAACTCGTCCCATAATTCATCCAGTACTGCTTTTCTCTGAGCACTGAGAGCATGCGTTTCCTCCAGATTCTATATAAAGTATAAAGAATATTATTTATCATTTTTGATATAATTATTATACCAACTTATGACATAGTTCCTATATACCTTGTTTTTAAGTTCATCCACTAGTCCTTGAAACTCTTGCTGAGCTTCTGTCTCACGTTCTGTAAATCTCAGCTCCATAGCATAAAGAATATCATGTAGATCTCGCATTTCTTGTTCATTTCGTGCAATCATAGCTTCTCTGATGAAAAAATAATCAGCTTTAAAGATGTCGAATCATTAGCTAACCTTTCAGTATCAAACTCTTTCTTCAAATCGGTCAAGTCCTGTTGGAAGCCTTTTTCTAAATCTTGAATTCTCCGTTGTTGAAAACCTTGTAATAGTGCCTTCATTGTTAATACTTTCAATCATAAACTCACTCAATAATTCATCGACATTTTGTAAGTGACTCCTCAAAGCGACATCATATCTGAAGGTGGCATTTAAAGAAATAACTACTATTATTAAAAGGATGCTCCTATTTTTTAATAATTTAATTGTTTTGGATACTGTTCATTTGCTTCTTCAATATCTTTTGATAATGATTGAATGATGGCATCTTTCCTATCAATAACTCGCTCAAATGTTTCCTTCATGACTTGACAATCTTTCTTCAATTCTTCTAGCTTACCTGTACAAACAAAGAATAGCTATTTCTGTCTTTACTTTTCTTACCCTTTCTCATGATATTTCGCCATTGTTCTTGTAACTTGACTAGATTTAGTTTTGTCGCCTGTTCCTCCTTAGATAATTTGTCCTTCAAAAATCTAGAGAGCATCTCCTCCTTTTTCCTCTGAGCTTCTTCTTCAGCAATCCTCTGTTGCTCCAGATACATTGCTCTATCTTCCTCAGACATTTTAGCCAGCTTTTTAGCAGTGATCTTCGCAGCCATACTGACTCACTCTGCAAATTTTGATCTCGCCTAACGTTAGTTACCATGGCAACCTTGCAACCATGGAGGTGTGGCTGAACAAGCATGGTCCAAAATGGCTCAAGACGTTAGACGAGTGGGAATTGTCGGATTTGGGAGTCTTGGTGAGAATTTGCTGAGTCCTCTTTTCCTTTATAATCTGTTTTATTTAGGGCAGTACTTGTTTGAGGAAGTTAGTAAATTGTCTGGTTATGAGGTCGTATTTGTATGGAACAGAACTATTGAGAAAATGAAAAATAAAGTCTCAGATCATTTGATTTTAACTGATCTGGCTCAGTGTCACTCTAAGTGAGTCATTCAAGTAACAAACCTTATTTAGACCTCACTAGACACCCACACTTAATTATCGAGGTAGCTCATCCTTCTGTCACGGCAGAATATGGAGCACTGTTCTTAAAAGAAGCTGATTTCTTGGTACCTATATTACCACTGTATTACACGATATAGTTCTCTTATAGGTGGGTTCTCCGACTGCTTTGGCTGATCCTCAAGTGATGGAAAAAATGAAGGCAATGTCAGATCATGGACTGTATATTGGAGTAGGTGCTCTCTGGGGTGGTCACGATATCCAACGAATGTCGGAAAGAGGGACTCTTAACGTATGATGCCCTTTGTCTAGTCTAATAATAACTTAATTGATTCTTAATTGTAGGGGCTAAAGATTACTATGAAGAAACACCCAACAATGTTAAAAGTTCAAGGACACTTGTTGGATAAATTACAAGAGGTTAAAGACAATCCTTTAACATTATATGAAGGTATACACACACCCTTAAATTCTGGTTCTGATAACCACTAATATTATCAGGCCCAGTTCGAGATTTATGTCCATTAGCTCCTAACAATGTGAACACAATGGCAGCTGCCTCAATAATAGCTTCAAATCTAGGCTTTGATAAAGTCATTGGGTGTCTTGTAGCAGATCCAAGGTTGGCTCCCAAAAAAATAAATCAAAGTTTGTTTTTTTCTTTTTCTTTTAGTCTTTCTTGCCATATTGTGGAGATAGAGGTTACTGGTCCTGGCAGCCACGACAACCATTTCTCAGTACACACAGTACGTTCTAATCCTGCTTCAACGGGAGCTGTTACTGGAAAACAAACATATGTTTCATTTTTGAGCAGTTTACTAGGTATGCATCACTGAATGTAATTAATTTGTACTATTTTTCTTTACAGCTGCTCACGGTAAAGGTGCTGGTGTTCATTTGTGTTGAGTATAGATTTAATTGAAATAAAAATCATTGGTTTCACAAAAAAAAGCTAAAAAAATCTAAACTAAACTTGATACAATATTGTGGCATTACACAATAGCTATTTTTACTGACTGTATTGTGGTTTCGTGTTATATAATCAGATAAAATTCTCTGAGACAACTAAACTTGCACAATCTTGCCTTCAAGATGCTTAATCTCAGCTTCAAGAACACGTGTCACTTTGAGAACCTCCTGAGCTTCAGGGACCTCCATCTTTTCAAGAGCAGTACGGGCAGCATCACGTACGACAGAGATAAAGTCATTACGCCTAACAACAGAAGAGAAAATCAAATAAACAAAGGAAAAAAATCTCCCATACCAGACGTTTGAAATATGAGGAATTGCCTTTTTAGCTTTCATGGATCCCAAGGTTAGGCAGGCACTCTGACGAACAATACGATCACTGTCTTTAAGGAGACCTATCAAACGGTCAATGATGAAGTCCTCTTGTATACCGGTATGACCCAGAGATATAGCAGCTACAGCACGAATGTTTGGATCAGAATCTTCAAGGAGGCGGAGCAAAGCTTCGATAACAGCTGGATTCTGGAATTTACCTATAGAGATAAAAATACAGAATAGTGTTTAGAAATTAGACTAGACAACAGTATGTGTGTTTGAGAATATGACAAGTTTAGAAATGAGACTAGACAACAGTATGTGTGTTTGAGAATGAGACTATTGACAACAGCATGTGTGTTTGAGAATGAGACTTTTGACAATAGTACATAGGTCTGTTATAACATACCCAAATTTTCTACAGCTGTCAGACGTACAGAAGACTGCATATTAAACACTTCTTTCATGTTAAACTTTTCAACAGCTATTTGTCTCACAGTACGCCAGAAACCATGCTTCTCTGCAGAGTCTCCTCGAACTTGCATAAAATGTTCTTTGGAGATCTCATCAGCTCCACCAAAGATACTAATATGGAGGACTTCCTCAAGTAACCACGGCATGTGTTCATCAGTAAAGAGACCTAGAAAAGGTGGTGATAAAATAGGTCATCTTTTGTAGAACTTACTTTTCAATTGAGTATCATAGTCGGAGATAAAACATTGTTGAAAACGGAACCACTTGACTTTGTCAGTGTCTCCTCCAAAATTGCGCTCCCAAAATGTTTCAGTGACAGTCTCGGCTGTTGTCATGTCAGTTCTGTGATACATAAATCAAGTAAACAACCTAATGAATGGTCCTTAAACATTCTTACCCAGTCTGTGTTCGGAGTTTAGTGTTCATTCGAATACGGCGCTGTTGTGTAGGAGCAGGTGCTTCTAGGGAAGGCTCAACATGAGCTTCAACAGTTTCTGTAACAGGATGCTGATATTGATGGACATGTTCAATAAACTTATTGAGAAGATCATCATCAGGTTGGTCGGACTCAAAATAGGTCCAATGTAACTGGTCAAGTGTCAACTTGCTGGAGGGAGAGAGAGAGAGAGAGAGAGAGAGAGAGAGAGAGAGAGAGAGAGAGAGAGAGAGAGAGAGAGAGAGAGAGAGAGAGAGAGAGAGAGAGAGAGAGAGAGAGAGAGAGAGAGAGAGAGAGAGAGAGAGAGAGAGAGAGAGAGAGAGAGAGAAGCCCATTAATCTTGTATAGTAAAATTCTTTTTACCAATAATCATATAATCATATTAAGATCACACTCTCTATGGCTTGAATATACTATTAGCATATTTCAAATATGCAGAAATTACGGACTTTATACACCTATGCATGCACATAGGGGTAGAGGAAGGGGAGGCTAAAGCCCCTCAACTTCAAAACCCTCCCTGGTTTGGACTCAAGATTATGTACACAATAATCTCTTGACTATTTGATGTTTAATAATATAATACAACTAAAGCACACTTCATCCCTCTGTCTATGCACACTCACATCAGTGAGCTATACATACCATACTACTAACAGTATAGACTGTGTTGTATGGTGACAGTAATCTAATGAACATTATAAATATGAAGTGGTTATTTCCCAAAGCTGACTAAGAATGTATTACAGCTGACACAATTCAATATACTAAATCTCAGTTGTGACTGGTTTAAAATGCAACAATTATAGAAGTAGGTGGTTATTTCCCAAATGTTGAAGTCATTAAGACTTGTTGGTGTCTCTACTATGAAAGGTTAAAGATGGAAGCCATTTTACTTTAATCTAATTTACTAGAGGTTGACCCTTTGTATTTCTTCCTAACACACACAGCTAAGGCTACTGTCTGATGTTACTTACAGTCCAAAGTTGAGTTTCTTTGTGAGCTCCTCTTTCTGTTTCCTAGCTGCAAGAAGAATGGGTTTGTTAGAGATGTAAGCTAAAGAAACTTGATCTCCACATTTGTTGCTGGCAACTGATTCCTCACTGGCCACAAAAATAAGTATCTGCAGGAAGATAACAAAATACAAATTAAACATTAAAGCAAAAACAGTCAGTTTATCTTACTTTAGCATCAACTAACATACGACCAACTTCCTTAGCAGCATCCTCTGTAGTGGAAGTGTTACTGTAGACAGTATATTTCTCCGCCTCAATTTTAGCTATCATGGATATATACATAAACATAATGGATGCATAGAAGAAGAAAATGGACAATTGATACAGTTAAATGGATGAGCAGTTAAGTCAAATGACACATGAGATCATTTAATATCACATAATATCAACGTACTCTTTAAAACTGACACCAGGGCACTGTCACCAGGAGTAGCAGTAATCACAATATCAACAGGTTCTGGAACTGGAGTTTTTTTAGCACCAGGTCCTAATGAAGCAACACAAACTATAAGACTTATGATAAGAGAAAGCATCTTACTTGAGCCGTCATGGGTGGGGGCTGGAGCTGGAATTGATGCAGCCTCTTTAGGAGTAGATTCGGCTGGTTTCTGTTGTCCCGCTCCTTTTCGTTTGGGTTTGGGTGTCGAATGATCCTGTCCCATATTGAATAATGCTCTGTTTACAGCGAAAAATAATATGTAACCTCTGTGGCACCCCTTTTTGTAGACTGATATTACCAGCCCTTTTAAGGTTTTAACACCCACAAATTAAATTTTTAATTACTAGCGCTGAAGGAGGTGTGGCTGGGTTAATTTTCCACAATGTTATATAATTATCATGCAAGTTAATGAGGAACATTAGTACTGGTATAAAAAAGGCTGTAATGAGATCTAGCAAAAACTGCACGAAAAGTGCAAAGATTGAGTTAAATTATAACTGCATGTCTTTATTCCGTACCATCTTCAAAAAAATTACATCTGTTGCTTAGTTCATGTTACTATGTCCAGTATTGGTACAAGTACTACTAAACTGTCAACTTTATTTCGACGTTCTTCTGCAGATAGTCGATCCTCAGATGCAGTGAAGGCTTTAGAAAGAGTAGATGTAACCAGACCAATCTATTTAGGGCGGGTTTTCAAACAGGCCAAAGGTGAAAAGGCTGGCTTCAATAAAAGATTTTTCGTTCTCTTTCCAAAATTGTTGCTTTACTTCAAACATAAAAGAGATTATTATGATGATCCAGAACTAAAATTGGTAAGATACAATTGTTAGCATTTTAATGTATATTTGAACAAGTAGAGAATATTCTGTACATGATACTATCATACTTATTAACATAAAAACAATATTGTAACTGATGGAATATTGTAATTATGACAAGTTTGCAAAACATTTCTTTTCTTGACTAATGATGAGTTACTATTTACTATTAGAAATGAACAAACTATTGATTCAAATAGCATTTTTATTTCCGCTTTGAAATGATTAACAGCCTCAAGCCACCTGCTAATATTAATACGAAGTACGCAGTTCTTGGTAATCTAATTGATTGAATGACTTATGCAATTTAAATTCTAATTCATATCACCAAGAACTGGTGAAATGTATTTAAAAGGCTAAAATGATGGTCATTTTTCAAACCAAGTTAATTTTTATCTATTACATAATAATTATTTTTAAATTCCTTTTTAGCAAAAATTCAAATTACTAAAACTAGATGGTATCTACATTACAATGGTTGATGAACCACCACCTGGAGTTAGATTTTGTTGTAATCTACATCTTCCTGATCCCTTTAATCAAAGAAGGTAATTAATAGAAATTGGTATAAAACAATGAATTTCATATTCAGTAAAAATATTGATAGATTTTGTCTGGTTAATGGAGTAGGCATTAGCTGCCATCTGGTATCTGATAATTTGTCAACTTTGGATAGCAATTATTGTATCAGCATATGCTGTAAAATTAGTGAAAACAAGTTGTAAAAAGGATTTATAACTTTCTTAACATATTTATTGTACGCAGATCACTGTATGGTATGAATCTTAAACTAATTTATATCGGGCACTGTATATTTGTTCCTCCTTCCCTAAATATAGACATCGTGTCTGTAATAACATCTATCCCCTTTTTTAGCCTAACATTACCGACACTTGTTGAATTACAGTGATAACACAGACAATATATGCAGTTGGTTTCGATGGGAACAAAGTGTTTACACTGTTAACAATACATTCAACTAAAAGAATGCTTTGTCTAACCTTTTGTTTAAAGGAAGTGTCCCTTTTATTGTGTCAGACTGAAATACATTAGTGATTCTATCAGAGATATATATAGCAGTGTGAAATACATATGTTAGGATATATTGTATATACCTCTTATAATTGTACTGATGTTATATTATGACTTGATTTTGAGGACAAAATAACGTGTTTAATGTACTACTTGTATAGTTTGTGCTGTGTCTAGATCTTATGGAGAAGCTCATAGTTAAATTAATACTAGACTTGTCCTTGAGTATCTAATTAATGTTTGTTTATTACTTAACATTCAAAACTTGGTAATAAATTGGGAACTTATTGTTAAAGTTGCTTGTTGATTTAACACAAACAGTCAGCTGCTGTATCTCCTATGTAACCGTGACAACTACTGCCACATCTGTTAAAGTATACCCAACCATAAGCATCAGTACTTAATACATAGAACTAACTATTAACAATTTAATCTAGTTGTGTACGGCAAATGAAGACGCACTCCATACAATTAATGTATCATAACTACAGACATTTTATAGACACTTGTATACAGTAATGACTGTCTAATTGATCATTAATCCACCATTCATTTTACATTAATTATTCATATTCAATTTTATATAGTAAAATATTGATAGCATTCAGTAATAGAAGAGAAAGAAGATACTGGATGGCGCATCTTCAGTCACAGAATCCTAATTTAGTCCCACGATCAGATGCTATCTCGGCAAGTTCTCATCACAAAACCACACCCATTAACCCTACAAAAACACAACCATTAGCAGCATCAGGTAAACCATTGTCTCCAAGGCTAGTCCAATCAACAGAGAAAGAAGACAAGATGGACTCTAGTCCAACTTCATTGGAGATACAAGAAGTATAAAACATTATTTGACATAAAAAGTCAGTGTCTCTTTCTTATAGAACTAGCTCAGCAAATAAATTTTTATTTTTGTCAAAACAGCAAACAATAGTTTCTTATTGCTAATATATATATATATACACACAGACAGACAGACAGACACACATTATTATGTTTATTGAAACATATTGATATAGCACTAAATAATAAAATTAGATGTCAATAACGATCATTGTGATGATAATACTAGTCATTTTATGTAGCTATGGGTTTAAGAGATGGAGGATCTACTTGAATATCATATGATGTACCAAACCGAATCCCTTCGTCAAGATTGCTCTCGCAAGAATCATTAGAACGAGACCCTTTGTCGAGGTTAGTCATTTCTTCAGAATCTTCATAGTCACTGTGTTCATCAAGTACATTCAGCATGGTTTCATCAAAACTAACATTCTTAGTCATACTAGTTGTTGATGGTACCAAAAGGAGATGAGTTGGTACTTCTTCAGGAGTCTCAGGAGAGGATTGTAAATGTTTACGGCTAGGTAAAGGCGTGTCTGGGTCAATGTGGACATCAGGGGACAACAGACTAGGATTTTGTTGCTGTAGTTTTACCATCCAGTCTCTTCTTTCATCTTTTGTTTTGCTTACAAGTAATATTTCACTGGAAATGAGAGGAGGAATCGTTAAGAATGTATAGTATTTGATGTTTTAGTTCCATTCTCTGTAGGGAGCCAAACCAATTATGTAATCTAATACTTGATAATGCTAGTCTGTGCTACTTTCAATACAAAGTTATTGATATACAAATCATTACCACTCTAATATGCGTGCACAACTATAAACTGAATATATTTTCCTAAAATGGTATTTTTGCATGGTGACTAACATACTGGCGTTTGTTAGCTGGATCTGGGACATGAAGATTGAAACAGTACCTACCACCTTGTGGTTTCTTGTCTGGTTTGGTCAGATAGACACGGTTTAGTACCATGTGACCATGACGATTCTAAGAGCAATAGAAAGGAAATGTTATATGATTATGTATACACGTGGTCAAAGCATCATTCGCGGTGACTCACTTCGAGGTGTCCGTGTTTTACGTCTTTTTCAAATATGTCTTTCTTTTCATAATAGACCAGGCACTTCGGATACAAGACGAAGTAACGTTTGTTGAAGGAGTCAAACGCATGTGAGCGTTTAAAAAGATAACCCTGCATGATAGGACTCTTCAAGTGAAATGTACTATGGTCGATCGCAGCAGGTATCTTCTCAGTAACTTTCTCTCCTCGGTTTTTTCCGTCCGCCATTGTAGGTTGGAACAGCCCTTGAAGCTACTCTAAAGAGTAGTCTTAAAATAGTTATATGTTTTTGGACTGTTGCACTTAGAGTAGGCGTAGCCATAACATTACATAAATTATGAATCTTTAGTTAATCAAAAATAATTATTAATATCAATTAACTCCTCCGCCCCTCAAGTTGTACAGTCCCGTCCATATTGATAAGCTATAGACGGTTGATCAATACGAACCACTTGCTCAGCAATAGTGTAGTATCCATGATATTCCACCTCATCTGGTGTGATATCATTATGATAATGACCCCCGGCATTATGAGTACTGAAACAATGAGTGTGTTCAATACGTAGGTCCAACCCCTATAATAATAGGAACATTATTGGTACCCTGTAATTAATAGGAACACTATCGATGTAGCATAAAGAAATATAATAATACAAGCTTATTATTAATGATGACCATTAATTTTTATAGTTTCAAGCTGTTCAAATTTTAGATGCTTATCAATTTGACTGAGCCACGCCTACCATTTGAATACATGATTTACTATAATTATATCTGTATTATAATCTACATATACATGTATATAATACATGCTAATTTTTAACTCTACTCCCACTCATAAATTACCTCATATGGAATGTAGTATTCATAATATAATATAAACTTCATATACATGTAATGGTTTACACAAAGATCCTTTCATAAAGAACACATTAACTAAGGTTATCCTATATCTCCAAGACATTTTATTTTAGTCTCATATTTTGCAACTTGTATGTTGGAAATAACTCAAGACAATTTCAAGGTATTTATAATCCATCAAATGACTTACTGGGTCATGACTAACAAACTCTGAGAGACAAATAAGTGGAGCTGGTTTATCATAAAACTTCAACCATTTGTTGATATCCTCTTTTGAGATCAATGGTTCCTCTGAAAATTCATCAGGCTAAATTAGAAAGGGATATATTTAAACACACACACACACACACACAAACAGACATATCTTACCATTATATGTACTTTAACTTGTCCTTTCTCTATTAAAAACACACCTCCCATAGCAACTGGTTTATCCCCATATTTCTTAGCCATTGCTTTTCTCATACACGAAACAAAATTTTCTTCTCCTTTACGATGCTTTGCCGTCACTTCCAACACAGGACCAGCTACACCTTCACAAACCATGACATTAGCCAATGGACCTGCCTCCAATGAATAAAATCGTTCACAAACCTCTCTTCCATACTAAAAAAGCAAAATAAATTAACACCTCAAATTGTACTGGGATATAAATGACAAAAATAGTCAGTGTTGTCCAGATTTCCCATCAAAACTTCCTCTATATTCCATATTCCCTTCTCATAGTTCTACAAAGACATGAGATTATGGACAGTATAGATCTTCCTACAAGTATCTTGTAGGTGTTCTGATGCTAAACCTGGTCATGTATGATAACAATAGCACAGAATACATCCTGTTTACTGTTGTAATAGTATGCTTGCTTACTGAATAAATTGATAGCATTAGCAGTTTCCGGTGTTATTATTTTTTCCTTTATACTAACTATATCGTGGGACAATCTTAAAAGTAACATTGTTTCTGAAATAAATTATTTTGTGGGACTCTTTTAGATTAAAGACCTTCTTTAGCAAAAACAGTAATACATTATGATAGTGTCAATAACAACACTTGTCTTCCCACACCATAAAAAGGGAATTATCAAAGCACAGTCGGATGATAGCCCTATTCCATATATATCTCTACCATAAAACATTAAATGAGAGTATGTAAGCAAAGGTTCTGATTGTCCCACTTTATCATGTAAGTCCAAAGCTCATTTGGTTCCTTGGGAAAAGATTGCTAACATTACAGAAAGGACGTAAACACAATCATTACATCAGGGTTTATCCTCAATGTAGTATACAAACTATCGAAGGACATTTCCTATTACAAAATGTCTGCTAATAAGAGGTTTCAATACAATCAACAGACTTCATCATGAACCTTGGCAATATTACAATAATTATTGAGACATCATTATGACGTAATGACAGTGGGCTAACCTCATCAAGTTTGGCAATATAGCTACAATTTTTGTGGTTGGCAGGATCTTCTGATATCTTGGCATTGGGCATCATCTACCAAAGGAAGTGAAACCAACTGTAACAATGTATGTGAACTTTCATATATACCTCACAATTACAACCAGCTATTAAATGTGATCCAGCTCCAGCCCCAAATATGAATCCATTTTTATGTCCTGCTATGGAAGCCATTTCTCCTAAGTCATACAACTTAGAGAGAGAGAGAGAGAGAGAGAGAGAGAGAGAGAGAGAGAGAGAGAGAGAGAGAGAGAGAGAGAGCAAACTAAGTAAATATCATTGCCAATTAACTCCTACCTACAAACTACTGATAGCTACAAATAACTATGTATATAACAACATTCCCACAGTAAATTACCATAAAACATCCTTTACAACAAACAATACAACCAACTCATACCATAACAATACATACCTCCACAAAAACTACTTCAAATGGTCGGTATTAATCTTAAAGATGTCAGGCTGAAGACTATTGTACTTACTTAGATTTCTACTTAAATTTCCAATTTAGTATATTTGAATATTAATTCTGTTTATATAAACTATAAAAGGAAACTGGCTTCCTATAAATTCTTTCAAATAGCGAGCAATGAACCTCAAGACACTATATTTGCTTAGCGATGTATTAATGAACCATTTTTAGGCAAATTAAAGGAAGTATTAAGACAAAGTTTTGGACAAAATTAAAGCCACACACAATTAATACGAGCAGTGCACACAAAGCACAGTACAATATGGTTGCTCTCATAACTATCACTAGTGATCCACTTACTTTATCTTTATTTGGAAAAGGCATTAAATACGGCACTCCTCCAATATCTAATAAACGAGGGGAACCACATATCCCTATAAAATACAGAAGTGATAATACATGTCATTATAAACATTGTTACAACTATTAATAGACACCACTGATGATGCAAATAGATACCAAAGAAAAGTGTAATGTTTACTGACAGATAATAGCTATGTTAATAATGTTACTAATGTGCTTACGTCATTATATTTTAATGAATTATCACTTAAATTTTGGGAAGTGTTTATATATAACAATGTTGATATCCTGTGGATCATATGCTTAACGAGGATCTAATAAAATGTAATTAAATTCTTTAATAACTAGCTTACCAAAAAAGGTTTTACTAACAAAAAACAGTAACTATCATAATAACAATAATATGATCATGTGACTAAATAGGAAATTATAATGGCATGTCATAGTACCAATTCCTATAATGACATGATAGATATTTGGTGATATAATTTCATTATTGATAGTCAAAGGTGAGGTCAAAAGGTTAAGTAGTACAGAGAAGTTAACACATTAATTAATTAATTATTAATGATAATTACCTGGGGCAGCAAGGTTCCAAGGTTCCTCGGTCAAGTTGGGACAGTCAACCACACCCACTTTAACTTCACGAAAGTTCTTTTTTAAACCATTCTCAAGAACTAAGGAGAAATAAATATAAATTAATGGGCGTGGCTCATATTGAATAAGGTTTAGGTAGTGTGGCAGTCATGACCTTTGACCTTTAGAAGCAGCTGTAAATTATAAATATAATAGATTTATGTTACAAGATGGATAAGTATTAGCTATACCACATTAGTCATATTATAATGGAATATGAGTGTACCTGACCATACTAGTAGTAAAAATAACAAAAATGATTAGCATGCATTAACTCATGTTATAGTTATGTTGATCATATAACTAAACAGCACGAAGTCATATTCAAGATGACACCAATATACTAAACTATTACTAATAATTATATCAAATAATATTAGTAATTATCTCATCCTACTCCTCCATAGATATCTCATGTCTACATGTTCCTACATTTGCTCTTGGCATCATATTTTACTCCCATTCTCTGTATCAACTTTCAAAGAGTCTCTCTTGCTATATATTTAACCCTGTATTAACCAAGCATGATGAAGTCCAATCAATTACCTTTATACAAAACCCTTAATATTAATTTTGGATTAGGCTTGGAATATCTCTGTGAGGCTCTAGATAGTTCAAAGTTACAACCTGTATACCAAACTAACCCTAAACCCTATACTCTTAACCCTGAACCCTATACTCCTAACCCCTAAACCCTTAATTAATCCTTAATTAATTCAAAAGTTATAGGGGTGTCGACAATGTGGTAACAAAGATAAGGACACAATAAAACTCGTGTTTCCATACACGTAAAAATGTTTAGCTATGTCCATAAATATTCAATTATTTTACCCTGAGCTACTTCTGGTAGAGGAGGAAGATAGAGAGGCTTAAATTCGACAGGAAGTGAATTCATAATAGCAGCCATTTTTAGTCTTCCTTAACTTCCTGTTATTTTTGATAACCGGAAGTAACGTAAATTATAAAAAGAACAAAAAATAATCGTTGGAATATAGAATTACCTAGATCCTTCCAGCAAGAATAATAAAATTGTCATTTTGTTCTCTTAGCCATGGCAACTTCTAAAGTCTCTAAGAAAATAGCTACCCCGAAGAGAAGGTTTGCATTCGATCTGAGGAAACCAATTATGAGAGGTAACTTATCGAAACAAGGAGGTTTCCACAGGGCATTCAAGCAAAGATACTTCATTCTGTATCCTGGATTTTTGGTCTACTACGATCATCCTGATACGTGGAAATATGACTTACAACGTGGAGAAACACTGGGAGTACGTATATTGTATATTTCTGTTAGCAAATATTTTATTGAAATCATTTACTCTAGAGTCGTATTGGAGCTATCAAGCTAAAAGGAGGATTTATTGAGAAAGCAAAAGACCCTCCTCGTGGTGCAAAATATGCCTTTGTCGTAAACTGCCCGGATCCATCAAATAAGAGAAGGTTTGATTTTACATATGACAAGTACACACGTACACCTCCTCTACATTGTCTACACAATAATATACAGTGTTATTGTACCAACCTAATCCCCATTAGATAACATCCGATGTGTCTATAAGACATAAAAAAACAAATGTACTATACCAGGCATTTACTATTCTGTGGTTGAATAATTACAAACAATCTTACTACATAGTAACAATAATAGATTATAAATACGAACATTTAACAGGTGCAATGTTTAGTTTGTGGTATTATAACTGAATGTTATCATGTACTCCATCAATGGTAACCAATTAGAAGATGCATGCGTGGCATTTATGTCAGTTTGTTTATCCACAATGACAGTATTAATTCAACTGGATACAATCATTTTGCTTTCTCTTTCAAGTATTTCTAACAATAATATTGATGCACCCTCTTCCTATATATTATTTAAAATGAAGCATTTGTGTACTAAGTTTAGTAACTACTTACAATTTATCTATTATAATCTCCTTTTCATGCACAGATCTTACATGTTTAACTGTCAATCAAATGAAGAGAGATATCAATGGATGACAAAAACTAGCTCAGCCATACCTAGCAATGATACAGCGACTGCTGCTCCCCAAAAGGAAAAAGATGAGAAAAAAGAAGAGGAAACTAATTCTAAAGGAACCGACATTCCCACTCCTTCAACTGTCTCATCATCAAGAGAAAGACACGAAACAGTCGATGAAGCAGCTTTACTGGCAGTATCTGATATTCATGAGGAAGGTAAGATACATATTTCTATTCCTTTATTTGGACATTAAATAGTGTTGTTATAACTGTAGGTTATCAAAGCTTGGATTTACTAATAATATAACCATACAAAGTTACAGAATCATCATACCAGGAATAATTCTAGTTGTACAACAATAGCAATAACTATACAAACAATATTTGTCTCTCCCTCACATTCTCCTCCTCCTCCTACCACTATAGATACCAAAGAAACACATATTGATGACGTGTTTGGACCAAGAACGAGTGTTTGTAGCACTAGCTCTGAAGAGGAGGATGCTAATGATCGTCCAGAAGTTATTAGCAGTGTCTCAGTATTAGTTAATTCACCAATACTTGAAACCAATCAACTTCAAAGAGAACCCACAGAAATAGATATAATTGAAATAGTTATACCACCAAGAAGCACGGATCCTAACCTCTCTAATGCAGTAATTGAACCTAATTCTTTATCATCAGATGAATCTTCAGACTCTGAAAAAATGTTGACTGGGAGTCCTAATACTGCATTGTCTCCTAACAGTACTCCCCCACCATCACTTCAATTAGAGATTGAACAAAATGAAGCCTTCGAGTTTTCTACTTCGCCAGGAGACTCTGTGTGTCCAGTTATAACTATTGACAAAAGTACATTAGAACGACAACCAAACTCAGCTACAAAAGAAGATAAGGAAAATTGTAGTCCAGTTGGAACCCCACCCAATGCTGGGAGTCCAACACCTGATCGCAGAAGACCCTCAGGTATGTTTTTTGTATTATTATACAAACAAACTTGGCACATATAGTTTGTAGTATTTAATGACATAGGAACTAATACAACCAGCTAACATTACTTACTCCCACTCTACAGGTGCTTTGATATTTATTGAAAAGCGAGGGTTTCTTTACAAAATGGGTGGAATACATAAAAACTGGCATAGGAGATTCTTTGTATTACAACCTGGTGTGTTCTATTATTATAAAAGTGAACCAGTAAGTTATAAATCAGTGTGTATTTTATTTGTCCATCTATCTATTCATCCATCTATCTATTCATCCACTTTTAGTATTAATATTGTCATCATTTTATAGAAAGGGAAGGCTCTTGGAGAGGTCAAGCTTAAAAATACAGAAATAAGATTACCACAACAAGGTAAACAAAACTGTATTATTTAAACACTGACTGTTGTTGCATAGCTACTCAATAAATGAAACAAACTCAATAGCTAGCACTATCAGTTGTAGCAATATTCGTGACCTACTCAATAAATGAAACAAACTTAATGCTAGCACTATCAGTTGTAGCAATATTCGTGACCTACTCAATAGATAAAACAAACTCAATAGCTAGCACTATCAGTTGTAGCAATATTCGTGACCTACTCAATAGATGAAACAAACTCAATAGCTAGCACTATCAGTTGTAGCAATATTCGTGACCTATTCAATAGATGAAACAAACTCAATAGCTAGCACTATCAGTTGTAGCAATATTCATGTGTATAAAAATCTGATAGTTAATAGAATATGAACACATTTTTCTCATGGGAACAGGTCACAGTTCATAACAGCTCTAGCTCTGAGTAATGTAAACTGTATATTAGAAATATAGTCCAATTGAAGTCAAAATAATATATTTTATCCATTCAGGAGAAAGAATATTCTCATCTTATCAATTTACTGTACATACAGAAAGTTCATGGAATAAGAGAAGGTATGTAGACAGCTGTTGTTTATATTATGTTACTCTACTAAGAAAAGTGTTGTAGTGAACCCTACTATGACATCAATTTACAAAGATAATATTGAGTTAATCCCCTCCACCCACCACTGATAAGGCTTTCTAAATGAAACCCCACCAGGGGGTAATTTGTAGGGATATAGTGATTGAGGTTCTGTGCTATTGTCCAAATCTAAACTCTCTCTCTCTCTCTCTAGTGACTGGGTAATGGCTGCTTCTAATGAGAATGAAATGAAGGAGTGGATTGAAGCATTTAAAGTAAGATAACAAACAATAATTATATAAAAGATTGTTATAATTATTGTATTTAAACATAGTTGGCTAGTGGTATGCTGACTAAAGCTGAAGACAATGGATCAGAGTGACAACTGTGCACACACACACTCACAAACTATTTGTCATTATTGTCCCTAATTGTTATTATTATTATTTCTATACCGATCTCTCATCTTTTTACATATCCTTTTATTTTATTATTGTTGCTTTATTCTATCATTGTTATTGTTATAATTTGTACACTAACCTCATGTCCTTGTACATACACATGATATTGTTATATACAATAATACTGATGAAAACAAAAAAATAAATAAAATTTATTTTAATAAATAAAAAGTCAAATTCTTCATAAAGGGGTTAAAATATATTCCATTTTGTCTTTACTTCTGATCTGCACTTCTTTTACGAGATGACACAGATGATAAAGATGGCGTTGAATTGCTCTTTTTGATTCCCTGAGATGGTATTTTAAGAGTCGTCTGAAGAGGCATGGCATAAGGCGAGGTCTGTTTTACTAGTAATAATAGCCATATATTATTGATAATCTATTTAGGGAGCTTTTTGGTGTAACATGACTGATGATGTAACAACATGTGTCATGATGACATCACTATGTGTCATAGAGTTAATAATGTTAGGTTCGGTTTAGGGTTTAGGTGATGTCATCAATATGATGACATCATTATGTGTCATTTTATTATGATGTCATCATAGTCAAGTTACACCAAGAACAATCCTTTATTCATCATATACAAACCTTTTCTAATTGGCTTTGGGGTTGCTATGGTAACCATCTTCTTACTGGATGTTTCACTGTTAACAGTTGATATTAACACTAAAAAAAATGTGCAGATTCAAAATTGAAGCCATTCCCATCATATTCAAACCTGTTTGTCCAGTACGACAAGGATCATACTTGAGCAAAAAATGTTCTAACGTATCCCACCCTCCTCCAACTCGGACCATCACTTGTTCACTTAATATCTAGAGAATATTAATAAATAAAAAATTTAACCATCGTTGGATAGCTCACCCGAACATATAGTATCAGCGTTCGACCTGAGGGTGTGGTTATCTGAAATTTGCCACACCCATAACTAACAGCTTGCAGTCTACGCTGACAATCACATTGATGAAATATGGCAAGGACCTAATCAAATATAAATGAACTATAATATTAGGTCCTATACAAGTGACTACCTTTTCATCTAGACTATCCTTCTTCCTCCGTTTTGGTCTAGGAGGTTCCTCATCTTTTACCCTAATTACCTCATCGTTTGGAGTTGTCTCAACTCTCTCTCCTTCTCCATGTTCTAAACTTTCAATCTCTTTCTCTAGTTCAACTAATTTTGGAGTAGCCATTCCAAGTCTTCCGGCAACACGTGCAAGTTCCATAAGTGCCAAGATAACTCTCCGTTCATCTCGATGCATAACCAGACCCTCAGACTCAAATATGACAGCTTCATCCAGTCCCAAATCTCGACACCATGTTATGAAATTAGCTGTGTTATCTCGTGCTTGAAAGGACTCCTTCTTGGCTGTTGAATTACAATGTATTGTATTCATTGGTACCTTTATTTTGTCTTCTTTCTCATCACTTCCACCCTTCTTAGTAACATCTTGGATTATTTTAGCTAAGTTACAAAGTATTACGCCAGTATCTAGGTGTGAGAGGAAGTCATCTGGGGATATTGTTTCAGTTAAGATAGAGTTCAGCCATTTTGTCAAGTCTTCTTTGAGAACGTAAAGAGCTTCTTGTTCTTTTTTTTCTAACTCCTCCATGACATTCTCCCACTTTTGTATTTGCCGCTACACTATATTGAGCATGCGCATTACGGTAGAAAGTATACGGAGTTTCATTTACTTCAATAGATTCCCGTACGAATTGAAGAGCGTTTCCGGATTTGTCAGTAAATGTGCGGACCACGTGGGTTACAATATGTCCACTAGACTGCTTCCATTTCTGATTACCAGTAAACCAATCTTAATTGCAGTCAATTGCTACATACCACTCGTGCAGCTTTCACTTATAAATCACGTGAGACATTATGCAACACGAAACCCACTTCAACGGAGAACCATTAAGGAGTTAATTAAAGGAGTCTCTGGAGGTCGAGGGGGACGAGGAGGCAGAGGACGAAGAAAGGGTGGAGCCAAGGGTTTGAAACCACCAGAGGAGTTGAGAGTAGGGCGTGGAGCAGGTGGAGTTAGGTGGCCTGGACTTAGTTATCCGTTGCCACAAGTTAAATCAATGCAATTATGGGACAAGGAAAAGCTAATTATTCAAACTGTAGATGAAAAATCAGAAGAATGGGACAATGAGGATATAGGCGTAGTTGATCTTCGTAAATTTGAAGACTCTAAAATGTTTAAAAGAAGAATATCAGAGAAAAATTGGAGCCGCAAAGGATGGAGTGGACAGAGTTGGGGAGGACGCTTTGTCGGCTGTCCTGAATCACCTGATGGTCAACCACTTTTTGATTTCCATTCGATTGTCATTGAAATGAAAAGAGTGGCAAATCAAACACGAGGTGGTAAAAAGCGTACAATTAGTTGTCTCGTAATTGTTGGAAATGGCAATGGTGCAGCAGGATTTGCCGTGGGAAAAGGAGATGATGCTAGAACAGCTATCCGGAAAGCAAAAAATAAAGCTGTCAATTATCTACAAGTTATTCCTCTTTGTGACAATCACACTATTTATCACAACATTAAGACAAAATATTGTAAGACACAGATTCTCATGGAGCGCAAGGTCAAAGGTCATGGTCTTCGATGTCAGCGAGCAATCACAGCCATATCAGAATTGGTAGGGATAAAAGATATGCGAGCCAAAATTATTGGATCAACAAATCCCCTCAATATAGTCCGAGCAACTTTTAGAGGATTGTCTTTACAAGAAACTCATCAAGATCTTGCTGATCGAACTGGCAAATTTCTTGTTGAATTTCGACACGAGACCAACATGAGACCAGTTGTTGTAGCTATACCACAAGACCAAAAAAACATTGATATATCTCTTTTAAAAGAATTACAAATGCTCCCTCATTCTCATAGCTCAATATCATAAAATATTTGTCATTGTATTGTATAAAGATAATAGTATAAGTTAAGACACAGTTGTAAGAAAGTGTTTTGACATATCAACACAAATCTACATTTTAAAATGGTTTTAAAACTCAAAATATGTTAATATGAGTAGAATTCCCAACAAAGAGGAAAAAAATATTCCCAATATCCATAATGAACTTACAATGTTGTTTTTCTTGAAATAGTCATCTTTTGTTAGTGGGAATAAAATTTAATTGGTACCATCTCTTTTCACTTGTATTTATTGTTAACAACTCAACTCATTCAATAGTTTACAGTGTAGTTGACAGACATGTGTAATACTAATGAAGTAATTATCACAATTGGGAGTAGTCAGTGACATTAAGGAAATATGTAGCTACACCTGTTTATTAATGTCTCATGTTATAGAGGCAACATGTAAAAGGAGAGGAAATATGGATAGCCAGACTAGTCCCCAGGCATATCTGATCTTACCTGATCTTACCTGAACCGTCTATGCATATTCAATAGCATGTGTGCACAATATCACCTGATATTATTATTATTATTAAATGACCTTTATAAAACAAAAATTAATTTAATCACATCATAGCAGCATCAGGTTTATGCTAATTAATTAATTATCTTTCTTTTCTGGTTTCTGTCCAAGTTTATGCAAAAGATTAATATGGCTGGCAAAGGCCTCTCCAGCTGTTTCCACACAATGATATTGTATACCAAACTCCTTACATGTTTGTTTAACAATGGGTGTGATAAGTGGATAATATGACTGAATAACACCGGGAAAAAGATGGTGAGCAACATGATTATTGAGTGTACCACTAAACACAGTCCAAAACCAACTATCTGTATTGTAGTCTTGAGTGGTCTCTACTTGCATCTCAGCCCTATAGTGTAACATACGTAATATACTGACTATCTTGTTACTAATAATAGTAACAGATAGACTAATAATAGTAACAGATAGACTAATAATAGTAACATGGTAGGCTTATCATTACCAATGATAACTAACTCACCAGTCTCTGTGTATTATATTATTTTCATCTTCTTTAGGCCAATCTACCTAAATTTAGTTATAAACACAGCAGTTGGTATTATGTTAAATTCTTACTTCACTGTTAACATGTGATACTTCAAAAGTAAAAGCAAACAAATAACTAATTGTGAAATCAGCTATTACATTATAAAATATCTAAAAGAATAAGCCATGTTACTAATAATAGACTATTACGAATGTCATGTTACTAATAATAGACTATTACAAATGTCATGATACAATTACTAATAGATTGTTTTGAAAATAATCATTATTACAATAAAAATCTTGTTTCTAATAATAGAACTTGTTACTAAATAACTTACCACTGATGTCAAAGGCATGAATTGACAAGGTATATAGAAATGAGTGATAAAATATACAAATTTTCCTCCAAAGAACGTAACCCACTGGCTAAATGTTAGTGGATTGATATGAAAGGAGTCTAGAAAATTATCAAGTATTACAACTAAAGTGTAATAGTCCTGGTATAACTGACCAAACCCCCCTCTAAAAAAAGTAATCATATTATCTCTTCTTATTAAAGTTCCAAGCTATAAACAGATGTCATTAATGAAAATCTATAGGATTAAATGAACTTACAAAACCATACAATATTGGTGCATAAATGTGTTGATAAGGATATCGAGACATCCACTTTTGATCAGATTTTATTCTCCGAATATCAGGCTCTTCCTAAGAAGGTATGGATGCATAAAATGAACAAAAATAAATTAATAAATCTTACAGGTGGGGCAGTTATTATGTCATGATCTAATCCATCAACATTAGTATAAATATGATGACTCAATGTATGCTATATAATACAAATAATAATAGTCACCTAATACAGGTTCAACTCACTTCATGTTTCCATATCAACAAAGAAATTCCTTGACAGAAATCAAGTGATAAATTCCCAAAAAACTGCCATATCCAAGGATTATGTGTGAAAGAATGGTGACTACAATGCAATAAAAGGTTTAATATATATAAACATTATAATCACAGGGAATTTACATCTAGGAAAGTTCTATTAACTCCTTAAATCTAATCAGTAATTCAAGATTATGTGAATAGGACCCATGTTGCCAAGGGCTCCAGATATTATGAAAAAGAGTCTTGTGATGTACCTGCAGTCGTGTCCAAGGTGCATGAACAAAGCTCCAAATAACCCCCAGGAAACGGCAAAGAAAATTCCTGGAGGCCATGATGCATGAAATAGAATCTAGAAGTGAAGAGAAAATTTCATAACAATTTGATAGATAACTTACCACACCACAGTAACTAAGGACCATTAGAGCAAAGTAAATAAAATATCGTAAAAACATCCAATAATCTATTTTAGGGTCCTGTAAAATATCAGAACCAGTATCGCTATATCTGAACTTACAATGTTGTTTTTCTTGAAATACTCATCCACTCTTTGTTTTAAAGTTGTATAAAATTCACTGAAATAAGTTCAACATATTCACCTAAAATATTAAAGTCAACTTACCTTCTCTTAGGGAAGACAGGCATTTCATTATCAACAAGTTCTCCAACATAGTACTTCTCCAATATCCTACAAACACACTCATTTCATCTTACCATTCTCTACAACAACACATACTTGACTGTATCTAATTTATGATAGGACTCAAATAATTGTGTTATATCTCTACCAGCTCCCAACATTATCTGATTCACACCTCCAGGATGCTGAGAGACAAAACTACTAACATCATATACCTGAAAATAATTATAAAGAATATGATTCAAAATTCCCTCTCTCTTTGCAATAAACAAACCTTTCCTCTATAAGCTACATGAGCATTATCTCTACGATTAAGTTGACTCAATTTCTTCCAAGTAAATTTTCTGGCCATCTTAAGACAAAACAAAAGTGGCCCTTACACAGAAGAGCAGGAATGGTACAATTATCCAACGTGGTTATTTCACTCTGTTGAAGTTAGCAACACATTCACCATGAATAGTCAAGGAAGAATTGAGAAAACACTGTTTGGTGAACTAAGTTTATCAGTGTATATCTGGTTTATATTAGTAGTCAATCTTACTTCCTGGCCTTTTTTAGTGGGAATGAAATTTAATTGGCACCATGTCTTTTCACTTGTATTTATTGTTAACAGCTCAACTCATTCAATAGTTTACAGTGTAGTTGACAGACATGTGTAATACTAATGAAGTAATTATCACAATTGGGAGTAGTCAGTGACATTAAGGAAATATGTAGCTACACCTGTTTATTAATGTCTCGTGTTATAGAGGCAACATGTAAAAGGAGAGGAAATATGGATAGCCAGACTAGTCCCCAGGCATATCTGATCTTACCTGAACCATCTATGCATATTCAATAGCATGTGTGGACAATATCACCTGATATTATTATTATTATTAAATGACCTTTATAAAACAAAAATTAATTTAATCACATCATAGCAGCATCAGGTTTATGCTAATTAATTAATTATCTTTCTTTTCTGGTTTCTGTCCAAGTTTATGCAAAAGATTAATATGGCTGGCAAAGGCCTCTCCAGCTGTTTCCACACAATGATATTGTATACCAAACTCCTTACATGTTTGTTTGACAATGGGTGTGATAAGTGGATAATATGACTGAATAACACCGGGAAAAAGATGGTGAGCAACATGATTATTGAGTGTACCACTAAACACAGTCCAAAACCAACTATCTGTGCTGTAGTCTTGAGTGGTCTCTACTTGCATCTCAGCCCTATAGTGTAACATACGTAATATACTGACTATCTTGTTACTAATAATAGTAACAGATAGACTAATAATAGTAACAGATAGACTAATAATAGTAACATGGTAGGCTTATCATTACCAATGATAACTAACTCACCAGTCTCTGTGTATTATATTATTTTCATCTTCTTTAGGCCAATCTACCTAAATTTAGTTATAAACACAGCAGTTGGTATTATGTTAAATTCT
Organism: Xestospongia muta; assembly: GCA_963693285.1. Taxonomy (NCBI): domain Eukaryota; kingdom Metazoa; phylum Porifera; class Demospongiae; order Haplosclerida; family Petrosiidae; genus Xestospongia; species Xestospongia muta. The sequence goes on from OY848921.1 coordinate 543,134, forward strand.
TACTTCACTGTTAACATGTGATACTTCAAAAGTAAAAGCAAACAAATAACTCATTGTGAAATCAGCTATTACATTATAAAATATCTAAAAGAATAAGCCATGTTACTAATAATAGACTATTACGAATGTCATGTTACTAATAATAGACTATTACAAATGTCATGATACAATTACTAATAGATTGTTTTGAAAATAATCATTATTACAATAAAAATCTTGTTTCTAATAATAGAACTTGTTACTAAATAACTTACCACTGATGTTAAAGGCATGAATTGACAAGGTATATAGAAATGAGTGATAAAATATACAAATTTTCCTCCAAAGAACGTAACCCACTGGCTAAATGTTAGTGGATTGATATGAAAGGAGTCTAGAAAATTATCAAGTATTACAACTAAAGTGTAATAATCCTGGTATAACTGACCAAACCCCCCTCTAAAAAAAGTAATCATATTATCTCTTCTCACTAAAGTTCCAAGCTATAAACAGATGTCATTAATGAACATCTATAGGATTAAATGAACTTACAAAACCATACAATATTGGTGCATAAATGTGTTGATAAGGATATTGAGACATCCACTTTTGATCAGATTTTATTCTCCGAATATCAGGCTCTTCCTAAGAAGGTATGGATGCATAAAATGAACAAAAATAAATTAATAAATCTTACAGGTGGGGCAGTTATAATGTCATGATCTAATCCATCAACATTAGTATAAATGTGATGACTCAATGTATGCTATATAAAACATATAATAATAGTCACCTAATACAGGTTCAACTTACTTCATGTTTCCATATCAAAAAAGAAATTCCTTGACAGAAATCATATGATAAATTCCCAAAAAACTGCCATATCCAAGGATTATGTGTGAAAGAATGGTGACTACAATGCAATGAAAGGTTATATATATATATGAATATTATAATCACAGGGAATTTACACCTAGGAAAGTTCTATTAAACCCCTTATATCTAATCAGTAATTCAAGAATATATGAATAGGACCCATGTTGCCAAGGGCTCCAGACATTATGAAAAAGAGTCTTGTGATGTACCTGCAGTCGTGTCCAAGGTGCATGAACAAAGCTCCAAATAACCCCCAGGAAACAGCAAAGAAAATTCCTAGAAGCCATGATGCATGAAATAGAATCTAGAAGTGAAGAGAAAATTTTCATAACAATTTGATAGATAACTTACCACACCACAGTAACTAAGGACCAGTAGAGCAAAGTAAATAAAATATCGTAAAAACATCCAATAATCTAACGTGGTTAATTCCTTCTGTTGAAGTTAGCAACACGTTCGCCAGGATATTTGAATAGTCAAAGAAAGAATTGAGAAAACATTGTTTGGTGAAGTAAGTTTATCAGTGTATATCTGGTTTATATTAGTAGTCAATCTTATTTCCTGGCCTTTTTTAGTGGGAATGAAATTTAATTGGCACCATGTCTTTTCACTTGTATTTATTGTAAACAACTCAACTCATTCAATAGTTTACAGTGTAGTTGACAGACATGTGTAATACTAATGATGTAATTATCACAATTGGTAGTAGTCAGTGACATTAAGGAAATATGTAGCTACACCTGTTTATTAATGTCTTGTGTTATAGAGGCAACATGTAAAAGGAAGTTTATACATACGGATATATATTCCAAACCCACTATTATGATTGCTAATACATTGGTCTTCCACCATTATATATAGTGTCTAACACAGCTAGTACTATATGTCAATAACTTGTTATACTACCATTTATAATAGATGGATGATACCATTATACAATGTAGCGTTGTTAATAGTATCCAGGTATCGCTTAGTTTTTTTTACTATTGAAACTGTGATGTCATATAATACAAGTGAATTATCACAAACTTTTGTGAAGCTGAATTATGACTTTAAGAAAATTGTATAATAATGGTATATGTTTAACAATAGACTGTGATAAAGTTAACAAATTTCTTGTTGAATTTTGACACAAGACCATTTGTTGTAGCTATACTTCAAGACAAAAAAACATTGCTATATCTCTTTTAAAAGAATTACAAATGCTCCCTCATTCTCATAGCTCAATATCATAAAATATTAGTCATTGTATTGTATAAAGATAATAGTATAAGTTAAGACACAATTATAAGAAAGTGTTTTGACATATCAACACAAATCTACATTTTAAAATGGTTTTAAAACTCAAAATTAATGTTATTTGTCTTTTTTAGCAATAACTTGTCCAAGTTTACGTAAATGATCAATGTGACAACCTAATGCTTCCTTAGTTGTATCAACATAACGATATTGTATACCAAAATCTTCACATGTTTGTTTGATAATAGGAGTAATGAGACGATAGTGAGACTGGATGATACCAGGAAAAAGATGATGGGTAGTTTGATGGTTAAGTGCACCAGTGAACACAGTCCAGAACCAACTGTCTGTAGCATAATCTTGAGTAGTAGCTACTTGTAGTTCAGCCCTAAATTATGGAGAGAGAGAGAATGTCACAAGTACCATATATATTATAGTCTACCAGTCCATATGGACAACGTTGTCCTTGTCTGGCTTAGGCCATTCCACCTTTGAAGTATAGAATAATTTCACATAATACAGGGTTTTCCCCTTACCTCACTGATCACATGGGATGTCTGAAATATGAGAGCTAACCAGTAGCTTCCTGTCATTTCAGCTATCAAATTATACAACAACTATAATATATTAATATAATGACGTCGTAGCATTAGTTACTAAAAATAATTATTTACCAATGAACTTAAAGGCATAAATTGGTAAGGAAGATAAAAACGAATGAAACAGTGAGTGATCTTGCCAGTGAAAAAGATCACCCACTGTTTGGGTGTCAGTGGATTGAGACGAATAGTAGCTGGGAGGGAAGGAGGGAGAGGGAGAGAGAGAGAGAGAGAGAGAGAGAGAGAGAGAGAGAGAGAGAGAGAGAGAGAGAGAGAGAGAGAGAGAGAGAGAGAGAGAGAGAGAGAGAGAGAGAGAGAGAAGAGAGAGAGAGAGAGAGAGAGAGAGAGAGTCATAGTAACAGAGTATCTCCACTTACAGTTCTTCATTGTAAATACAATATGAAAGTCCTGTAATCTTGTCTTAAATCCAAGCTATCAATAAAATAAATAATAGAAAATTTAAAATGTACTTACAAAGCAATATAACAGAGGTACATAAACATGTTGATAAAAATATCGTGGTAACCACTTTTGTTCCCATTTTATCCGTCGAATATCAGGAACTTCCTAAAAAGAACGAGCATACATAAACAGTTGAATCAACATCACTTACAGATGAAGCAGTTACTATGTCAGGATCTGCTCCATCAATATTAGTATAAGGATGGTGACCCAGTGTATGCTATAAATACAGAAATAAATCCTGATTATCTGGGTGCCATTTATACTTACCTGATATGTCCAAGTTAATAATGAACATCCTTGATAAAGATCGTGGACGCTCCCCACTAACTTCCATACCCACGGTTTGTGAGATATAGCAAAATGACTATATTGGAAGGAGGAGTGATGTAAATGGATAGATGAAAATAATTAATGGATAAATGGAAGATCACATGTTTATATGACCAAAAGGTTACATGTGGATGACAGTGTCAAATGGATGTATGACAAAGTCAAATGGATACATGACGGTATCAAAAGGATGTATTATGAAGTCAAATGGATACATGATGGTATCAAAAGGATGTATTATGAAGTCAAATGGATACATGATGGTATCAAAAGGATGTATTATGAAGTCAAATGGATACATGATGGTATCAAATGGATGTATAATGCACACCTTGAGTCATGTGTACAAGTCATTGCTACTAGCGCAGAGAAGAATCCCCAACAAAGACAAAAAAATATTCCCAATATCCATGATGAGTGAAACATCAACTAGTGAACAGTGTAAAACAATAAAAGTGAATAATAAATAGAACGTACCACGCCAACTTGACTTGTGAGGGTTAAAGCAAAGAAAGTAAAATATCGAAATACAGAAATAAATCCTGATTATCTGGGTGCCATTTATACTTACCTGATATGTCCAAGTTAATAATGAACATCCTTGATAAAGATCGTGGACGCTCCCCACTAACTTCCATACCCACGGTTTGTGAGATATAGCAAAATGACTATATTGGAAGGAGGAGTGATGTAAATGGATAGATGAAAATAATTAATGGATAAATGGAAGATCACATGTTTATATGACCAAAAGGTTACATGTGGATGACAGTGTCAAATGGATGTATGACAAAGTCAAATGGATACATGACGGTATCAAAAGGATGTATTATGAAGTCAAATGGATACATGATGGTATCAAAAGGATGTATTATGAAGTCAAATGGATACATGATGGTATCAAAAGGATGTATTATGAAGTCAAATGGATACATGATGGTATCAAATGGATGTATAATGCACACCTTGAGTCATGTGTACAAGTCATTGCTACTAGCGCAGAGAAGAATCCCCAACAAAGACAAAAAAATATTCCCAATATCCATGATGAGTGAAACATCAACTAGTGAACAGTGTAAAACAATAAAAGTGAATAATAAATAGAACGTACCACGCCAACTTGACTTGTGAGGGTTAAAGCAAAGAAAGTAAAATATCGAAAAAACATCCAATAATCTATTTTAGGGTCCTGTAAAAATATCAGAACCAGTATCTGTTATTAATATATCTGAACTTACAATGTTGTTTTTCTTGAAATACTCATCCACTCTTTGTTTTAAAGTTGTATAAAATTCACTAAAATAAGTTCAACTTATTCACCTAAAATATTAAATTCAACTTACCTTTTCTTGGGGAAGACAGGCATTTCATTATCAACAAGTTCTCCAACATAGTACTTCTCCAATATCCTACAAACACACTCATTTCATCTTACCATTCTCTACAACAACACATACTTGACTGTATCTAGTTTATGATAGGACTCAAATAATTGTGTTATATCTCTACCAGCTCCCAACATTATCTGATCCAGACCTCCAGGATGTTGAGAGACAAAACTACTAACATCATATACCTGAAAATAAAGAGAATATGATTTATCATTCCTCCCTCAATAACTAACCTTTCCTCTATAAGCTACATGAGCATTCTCTCTACGATTAAGTTGACTTAATTCTTTCCAAGTGAATCGACGTACTGGCCTCTCCTCCAAGAGCTCTGTTTCCCTCTCATCACCGTCCCCAGGCATATCTGATATTACCTGAATCGCTATGCATATTCAGTAGCACGTGTGGACAATATCACCTGATATTATTATTAATCATAAATGACCTTTTTCAAACAAAAATTAATTAATCACATCATAGCAACATCAGGTTTATGCCAATTAATTAATTATCTTTCTTTTCTGGTTTCTGTCCAAGTTTATGCAAATAATTGATATGGCTGGCAAAACCCTCTCTAGCTGTTTCCATATAATGATATTTTATACCAAACTCTTTACATGTTTGTTTAACAATGGGTGTGATAAGTGGATAATATGACTGAATAACACCGGGAAAAAGATGGTGAGCAACATGATTATTGAGTGTACCACTAAACACAGTCCAAAACCAACTATCTGTGCTGTAGTCTTGAGTGGACTCTACTTGAGTCTCAGCCCTATAGTGTAACATACGTAATATACTGACTATCTTGTTACTAATAATAGTAACAGATAGACTAATAATAGTAACATGGTAGGCTTATCATTACCAATGATAACTTACTCACCAGTCTCTGTGTATTATATTATTTTCATCTTCTTTAGGCCAATCTACCTAAATTTAGTTATAAACACAGCAGTTGGTATTATGTTAAATTCTTACTTCACTGTTAACATGTGATAGTTCAAAAGTAAAAGCAAACAAATAACTCATTGTGAAATCAGTTATTACATTATAAAATATCTAAAAGAATAAAGCCATGTTACTAATAATAGGTTATTACAAATGTCATGTTACTAATAATAGACTATTACAAATGTCATGTTACTAATAATAGACTATTACAAATGTCATGATACAATTATTAATAGATTGTTTCGAAAATAATCATTATTACAATGAAAATCTTGTTTCTAACAATAGAACTTGTTACTAAATAACTTACCACTGATGTTAAAGGCATGAATTGACAAGGTATATAGAAATGAGTGATAAAATATACAAATTTTCCTCCAAAGAACGTAACCCACTGACTGAATGTTAGTGGATTGATATGAAAGGAGTCTAGAAAATTATCAAGTATTACAACTAAAGTATAATAGTCCTGGTATAACTGACCAAACCCCCCTCTAAAAAAAGTAATCATATTATCTCTTCTCACTAAAATTCCAAGCTATAAACAGATGTCATTAATGAAAATCTATAGGATTAAATGAACTTACAAAACCATACAATATTGGTGCATAAATGTGTTGATAAGGATATCGAGACATCCACTTTTGATCAGATTTTATTCTCCGAATATCAGGCTCTTCCTAATAAAGAACGGATGCATAAAATGAACAAAAATAAATTAATAAATCTTACAGGTGGGGCAGTTATAATGTCATGATCTAATCCATCAATATTAGTATAAATGTGATGACTCAATATATGCTATATAATACAAATAATAATAGTCACCTAATACAGGTTCAACTTACTTCATGTTTCCATATCAATAAAGAAATTCTTTGACAGAAATCATATGATAAATTCCCAAAAAACTGCCATATCCAAGGATTATGTGTGAAAGAATGGTGACTACAATACAATGAAAGGTTATATATATATATGAATATTATAATCACAGGGAATTTACACCTAGGAAAGTTCTATTAAACCCCTTATATCTAATCAGTAATTCAAGAATATATGAATAGGACCCATGTTGCCAAGGGCTCCAGACATTATGAAAAAGAGTCTTGTGATGTACCTGCAGTCGTGTCCAAGGTGCATGAACAAAGCTCCAAAGAACCCCGAGGAAACAGAAAAGAAAATTCCTAGAAACCATGATGCATGAAATAGAATCTAGAAGTGAAGAGAAAATTTCATAACAATTTGATAGATAACTTACCACACCACAGTAACTAAGGACCATTAGAGCAAAGTAAATAAAATATCGTAAAAACATCCAATAATCTATTTTAGGGTCCTGTAAAAATATCAGAACCAGTATCTGTTATTAATATATCTGAACTTACAATGTTGTTTTTCTTGAAATATTCATCCACTCTTTGTTTTACAGTTGTATAAAATTCACTGAAATATGTTCAACATATTCACCTAAAATATTAAACTCAACTTACCTTCTCTTAGGGAAGACAGGCATTTCATTATCAACAAGTTCTCCAACATAGTACTTCTCCAATATCCTACAAACACACTCATTTCATCTTACCATTCTCTACAACAACACATACTTGACTGTATCTAGTTTATGATAGGACTCAAATAATTGTGTTATATCTCTACCAGCTCCCAACATTATCTGATTCACACCTCCAGGATGTTGAGAGACAAAACTACTAACATCATATACCTGAAAATAAAGAGAATATGATTCAAAATTCCCTCTCTCTTTGCAATAAACAAACCTTTCCTCTATAAGCTACATGAGCATTCTCTCTACGATTAAGTTGTTTCAACTCCTTCCAAGTAAATTTTCTGGCCATTTTGAGACAAAAAGCAACCTTTACATAGAAGAGCAGGAATAGTACAATTAACCAATGTGGTTAATTCACTCTGTTGAAGTTAGCAACACGTTCGCCAGGATATTTGAATAGTCAAAGAAAGAATTGAGAAAACATTGTTTGGTGAAGTAAGTTTATCAGTGTGTATCTGGTATATATTAGTAGTCAATCTTATTTCCTGGCCTTTGTTAGTGGGAATAAAATTTAATTGGTACCATCTCTTTTCACTTGTATTTATTGTTGACAACTCAACTCATTCAATAGTTTACAGTGTAGTTGACAGACATGTGTAATACTAATGAAGTAATTATCACAATTGGGAGTAGTCAGTGACATTAAGGAAATATGTAGCTGCATCTGTTTATTAATGTCTTGTGTTATAGAGGCAACATGTAAGAGTAAGTTTATACATATGGATATATATTCCAAACCCACTGTTATAATTGTTAATACATTGGTCTTCCACCATTATATATAGTGTCTAACACAGCTAGTACTATATGTCAATAACTTGTTATACTACCATTTATAATAGATGGATGATACCATTATACAATGTAGCATTGTTAATAGTATCCAGGTATTGATTATTTTTTTACTATTGAAACTGTGATGTCATTAGAATACGAGTAAGTTATCACAAAGTTTTATGAAGCTAAATTATGACTTTAAGGAAATTATATAATAATGGTATATGTTTAACAATAGACTGTGATGAAGTCAATAAGAAGTATACATTGTGGTTGGTTCAAGGGTATGTACCATCATCTGTACGGTTATGTCACCACAATATTTTAGGAACAGGTGGATCTCAATTATTCGACCAAGTATTCTTATAATTCCTGTATATCATTAAATAAATCTAACAGATTCATTACAGTGATATCAGTATGTATGTATAATGAGTGTAATATAACTACTGAGTTTGATCCACGATATTATCACTATCACCTTCCATGCGCTATCAGTCATAGCCTTATGAACATTATAATACTGTATGAACTTTGTCTCTATCATTAAAGTAGAAGAAATGTACTAAAAATGAACAAATGGTCATATTGCTGGGCAGGGAAGACACACCCACGTTAAAGCAACTAATGATAGTAGAGTGCTTCTTGGTGTAACTTGACTGATGATGTAACAACATGTCCTATGATGACATCACTATGTGTCATAGAGTTAATAATGTTAAGTTTGGTTTAGGGTTTAGATGTTATCAATATGATGACATCACTATGTGTCATTGCATTATGATGTCATCATAGTCAAGTTACACCAAGAACCACCCTGATAGTAATTGCACTCACTGGACACACTTGAATATCAAGTTGTTGTTTACATTCGAAGTCTTAGTTACCACCAATAAGAGAAAATGTACTACAAATGAACAAATGATCTTATTGCTGGGCGGGGAAGACACACCCACATCAAAATAATTAATTAATATTGTTAGCAAAGGATGCAAGTTGAATAATTTTACATGCATGTTACAGAAATTGTTAAAACTAGAGGAACATACCTGTTGTTGACTCCAAATTTCTTCCATTATTAAGAGCAAGAGGCTTTAGTAGTGTTACAAAATATGTAAGGCTTTTAAAACTTTAACCAAGTACAAAAAGTAATAAATTCTAGAACAAAAAATTTGTCAGAGAAAGACGTGATCATATATCCTATTTATTGTCCACAACATGAGATTCTCATCATCAGTACCAACAATATATACATCTGGGATACATTACATAAGTTGTTAATGTAAAGTATAAGGTCATATATTAAGTTGATTCATATTATAATATAGTCGGCCTCATATAATAAACAGCATATGATAAGAAATTATTGCATGAGATTACATTTCAAAAAACACAGGTTATATTTGTGTACATTGTCATAGTTTTAACTATCCATTCATGAGTGGAGATACTCTCATTTCAAAGTACATTACACATGTTCTAATTTACTTTATGATACTTGGGTCAGCAACTCCAGACTGGTTTGGTATAGAGAATTTTTCAAGTAAATTCATAGCTAGTTGTTGTCACATCACCTCCATAATCGTAGGTTTGTTGAAGTTTACGGAATGCTAACATCTTCCTAAAGCTCTCGGAAATGGTGAAAACCACACTCAGTACTCAAGAAGGCTAAAGAATTAAACATGTACAATTTCTTCTTGCCCAGACTCTGTCTACTTCATAATGTTTATGTAAAAATGTGTGATTAAAGAAATCCAAAATAACAAGACAAGGTAATATGGTTTTTAAAGTTTGTGGTATTTTGGTATTCTTGGTTATTGAAAGTACATTTTATAATATTGTAATATGGATAAATAGATTTGATTGTAAATAATTATTTAAATATTTTTCTTTTCTGGTTCCTGTCCAAGTTTATGTAAGTGATTAATATGGCAAGATAAAGCCTCTCCAGCTGTTTCCACACAATGATATTGTATACCAAACTCCTTACATGTTTGTTTGACAATGGGTGTGATAAGTGGACAATATGACTGAATAACACCGGGAAAAAGATGGTGAGCAACATGATGATTAAGTGTACCAGTAAACACAGTCCAAAACCAACTATCTGTGCTGTAGTCTTGAGTGGACTCTACTTGCATCTCAGCCCTATAGTGTAACATACGTAATATACTGACTATCTTGTTACTAATAATAGTAACAGATAGACTAATAATAGTAACATGGTAGGCTTATCATTACTAACTCACCAGTCTCTGTGTATTATATTATTTTCATCTGGTTTGAGCCACTCTACCTAAATTTAGTTATAAACACAGCAGTCAGGATTATAATGTTATAAATTCTTACTTCACTGAGAACATGTGATAACTGAAATGTAAAAGCCAGCCAATAACTCTGTATCAAATCAGCTATTACATTATAAAATATCTAAAAGAAGAAGGCCATGTTACTAATAATAGACTATTACAAATGTCATGTTACTAATAATAAACTATTACAAATGTCATGTTACTAATAATAGACTATTACAAATGTCATGTTACTAATAATACATTATTTCTATAACTTACCACTGATGTTAAAGGCATAAATTGATAAGGTATATAATAATGAGTGATGCAGTGCACAAATTTCCCTCCAAAGAACACCAACCACTGTCTAAATGTTAGAGGATTGATACGAATGTTGCCTGGATAAATGTAAAGTGTTACAACTAAAGTGTAATAGTGTTGGTATAACTGACCAGTTTTCCCATCAAAAATAATAAACAGGTTCTGTATTCTTGTTTTAACTACAAGCTATTAACAAATGTCATTAATGAAAGCGTATAGGATTACACGAACTTACAAAACCATACAATATTGGTGCATAAATGTGTTGATAAGGATATCGAGATATCCACTTTTGATCAGATTTTATTCTCCGAAAATCAGGTTCTTCCTAATAAAGAACGGATGCATAAAACGAACAAAGATAAATTAATAAATCTTACAGGTGGGGCAGTTATAATGTCAGGATCTGATCCATCAATATTAGTATAAATATGATGACCCAATGTATGCTATATAATACAAATAATAATAGTCACCTAATACAAGTTCAACTCACTTGATGTTTCCATATCAACAAAGAAGCCCCTTGACAGAATTCACTCACTATGTTTCCAAGGATATGCCATATCCAAGGATTATGTGTGACAGAAAAATGACTACAATGCAATGAAAAGTTTAATATATATAAACATTATAATCACAGGGAATTTACATCTAGGAAAGTTCTATTAAACCCTTTAAATCTAATCAGTATTCAAGAATACGTGAATAGGACCCATGTTGCCAAGGACTCAAGACATATTATTAGGAAGGGTTCTATGCTATACCTGCAGTCATGTCCAATGGTATGCATGATCAAAGCTCCAAAGAACCCCCAGGAAACAGCAAAGAAAGTTCCTAGAAGCCAGGATCCATGAAATAGAATCTAGAAGTGAAGAAAAAAATTTCATAACAATTTGATATATAACTTACCACACCACAGTGACTAAGGACAAATAGAGCAAAGAAAACAAAATATCGTAAAAACATCCAATAATCTATTTTAGGATCCTGTAAAAATATCAGAACCAGTATCTGTTATATCTGAACTTACAATGTTGTTTTTCTTGAAATAGTCATCCACTCTTTGTTTTAAAGTTGTATAAAATTCACTTAATAAAATTCAAGAAGCTTAATTATTATTCATGTAGCAAAAAAATTCTCACCCTCTCTTGGGGAAGACAGGCATTTCAATATCAACAAGTTCTCCAACATAGTACTTCTCCAATATCCTACAAACACACTCATTTCATCTTACCATTCTCTACAACAACACATACTTGACTGTATCTAGTTTATGATAGGATTCAAATAATTGTGTTATATCTCTACCAGCTCCCAACATTATCTGATCCACACCTCCAGGATGTTGAGAGACAAAACTACTAACATCATATACCTGAAAATATAGAGATCATTGATTCAAAATTCCCTCTCTCTTTGCAATAAACAAACCTTTCCTCTATAAGCTACATGACCATTCTCTCTATGATTAAGTTGTTTCAACTCCTTCCAAGTAAATTTTCTGGCCATCTTAAAACAAACGACAAAACAAGAACTCTAAAAAACCTTAACGGTAAGTATGTACCGGGAGTGGGAACGCCCACGCACTTCCTTATTCGTCTCCACCTCACAAACATAAACTGCGCGTAAACTATGGCTTGCCCAGGCTTCTCTGTAGTACTATTGAACAATTACAATATCATACAACAAAAAACTGCAATAAAATACTCCTTTATACACCCAAAATATTAATAATTAAAATTAATAAAGTTTCCTCTGAAATGTATATCACACTCGAGGCTGGCCCTCCCATATAGTTATTATTATTTTCATTACAATACGTAATACAATAATTAGATCAGAAACCATGTTTTTGTCTATTATCACTACATGAAATAACACAAACTATCTGTATATTCAACAATATGTCTCAAATTAGATTTATAAAGCACTTACAAAGATATTGTATATTATGTGAAGCCTGCATTTTGCAAAGTCTGCATATCAGACTGCCTCTGAGTCGCACGACTATCACGACTTAGTATAGCATTACTTGGTGTAGTTATTTAATAAGTAACTGTTTTAAAACAAACACTTTTCCTAATAAGCAATGTAAACATTCTCTCTAATCAGCTGACGTAATTTCTTCGTGTGAATTTATGCATAAATATATAAATCCAAAATAAAGAGATGATAGGATCATAAATATAATGAAATCCTCATGAGACATAGTGTTGTGTTCATCTGCATTATTAATCTATTATGCTAATAGAGTCATCTTCATCAGTGAAAGATTCTTCAAAGTTATTATCATCTATTTCTTTTGCTACTGAACTACCAATGCTAATAGCACTCATACTTAAAGACCCCGGAATACCTACTGGTAAACATAGATCAGTATATTAATAATTATAAAAGAATACCTTCTATGGGACGATGATGAAGTTTCTTCTTCCCCTTCCTGCCTTGTTTTCCACTCAACAAAATGCTACTGTTGAGATGATCAAGCATCGAGTAATGTCCATCTATTGATGACAGCCCCAGACTGCTGCTGTCTAGCGTGGAGTTATAAGGAAGACCATTTTCTTCTAGAAACTGTAATTCAGGATCATCAGTACCTTCACTGGTCTCGCTCATGGCAGTGTCTTTGAATTTCATAATCTCTGTCTCTTCACTCATACTGGTAGTATCTGACATCATATCTTCTTTCTTAAGCTTTGAAATTCTTTCTAAAATACCTCTATTTTCTAAATTGATAATACCGGGACCTTTTGTTGGCTCTTGTTTTGTCTCCTCATCACTGCTACTTAATTCTGCCTCTTCTAAATAAATTGGAACTGATCTTGAAGTATTTGTAAGATGGGCTACCATTGTCGGTAGATCAATGTTTTTCTCTTTGACTCGTCGACCTCGTGATGTCTTAGCATTGACATTTCTTTTAACGGTTGAATAATGATCGTGTAATTCAACTTCTTTAATTGTTGTACGACTCATACGTTTTAAACGGGAGACATTTTGTTGTGTTTCTTTCTGCATCTGAGTTCTTAAAGTATCATGTAATTCATCTAAATCTTCAAGTACGTCGTCTTTATCTTCTTCATGACCGTGAGTAATATCCTTTATGAAAGAGTGATCTCTTTTCTCTCTTTGCTTTTTAATTGCTCCTCTTCTACTTGAGAAAGGAACCAGCTGAGGTACCATTAATGTCATCAATACTATCATACCATCTCTGCCTCCAGAAGCAAGCAGTGATCCGTCAGGAGATATCGTTACTGCCTCAATCTCTTTGCCTGTTTCATGAGGTGATAGAGAAAGAATGTTAGCTTTATGTCCAGGTCTTGGATCGGAAAGATGGATAGAGTAGTCACCAGCTGAAGCCAATACTGGTAACGAAACATTGACTGTTTGAGGATTGAAAAAAACACTTTTAACAATACTTGTATGTCCGTGAATTGTGTTAATTAAGGCTCCTGACCCAGGCTCCCATATGCATACCTACAATAATTAAACAATGTAAAATTTAAACCTAAAAAATATACTTTTGTGTGTATGTGCATATCACATACTTTGGTATCCTCAGAACCTGAGGCTATCATAGCTCCATCAGCTGACCAACGGACACAGTAAACAGCTTCTGAGTGTCCCCCATCAAACGTTCGCATTGTTTTATTAGATCTAGTGTCCCATAGCTTCAGTGAACCATCTTCACTCCCTGTACAAAGTATTGTGGAACCTTTGACAGGCTTATAATCTACGCTCCACACACCCTAGAATCACAAATAATTTGACATCCATTTATCCATCCACATCCTACCATTTATCCATCCACATCCTACTATTTATCCATCCATTTTCCATATATTCCATCCATTTATACCTTGTTATGTCCACCTAGTGTATTAATTAGTGATTGAGTATTAGAGTCCCACACTCGTACAAACTTGTCCCAAGAAGCAGTTGCTAACATACAATCTCCAGTTGCAAACGAAACATCTAAAACCCAACCATTGTGATCCTTCAAAGTACCTAAATAACTACCATTGTGGCTATCCCATAAGTCAGCAGTACAATCTGCTGAACCTACACATATCAACTTCCCTCCAGGTTTGTGCCATGATAAGGAAGTCACTGGTAGGTGGTGAGATCCTTTCAAGATCAATTGAGTCTCGAGATTACTTAAGTCCCATATTCGTATTTCTTTGTCCCATGAACCTGACGCTAGAAGAGACCCATCAGGACTAAATTCCAAGCAAGAAATCTGCCATCTGTGACCTGTTTTACCACGTGGATCACTTTTTAAATGAGCTAGCTCTTCTGTTAACACAGGCATTGTTTTGTGCAAAAATAAACAAGGGCGGGGCTCATTATGTTAGAAGGGGTGGAGTCTTATGAATAATACAAGTTGTGAATAATTAATTATTAAATAGATTTATCACTTCAATTAAGTTAGATGTTATGAGAAGTAGGGCCCAACTATTCAATCTTAGTTTTTATAGGCAAGCCTATCTAAGCCCTTACACTGACCTACATTGGTGAGAAAGTTTTTACAAACAAGACTAGCGAAGCACATATTTCATTAGTAAAGAAGTAGGGCTGAACTATTAAATCATAAATTATTTTATACGCAAAGACTAGAGGAAACCATACTGGCCATGTGATTTCACCAGTCTAGTAAGAAAGTAGGGCTGAACTATTAAATCATAAATTATTTTATACACAAAGACTAGAGGAAACCATACTGGCCATGTGATTTCACCAGTCTAGTAAGAAAGTAGGGCTAAACTATTAAATCATAAATTATTTTATACGCAAAGACTAGAGGAAACCATACTGGCCATGTGATTTCACCAGTCTAGTAAGAAAGTAGGGCTGAACTATTAAATCATAAATTATTTTATACGCAAAGACTAGAGGAAACCATACTGGCCATGTGATTTCATTAGTCTAGTAAGAAAGTAGGGCTGAACTATTAAATCATAAATTATTTTATACACAAAGACTAGAGGAAACCATACTGGCCATGTGATTTCACCAGTCTAGTAAGAAAGTAGGGCTGAACTATTAAATCATAAATTATTTTATACGCAAAGACTAGAGGAAACCATACTGGCCATGTGATTTCATTAGTCTCAAAGTAAGGCTCAAGTATTCATATAGACAACATTACATGAGCCTTACACCAGCTATGTCATGTGACTGTGTAAATACTGAACATTTATAATATGACTACTTGTGTTTAGCTCTATCTACTTGCATACACACTGATACACATACACAATATAATCACTGATACACTTTGTAAAAATGAGAGAACAACAATACCAAAGACAACCAATGTCTCCGATCACTTTCTATTCTATGCTACATTAAACACAATCAAAGTTTTAATACTCTACAGCTAAAACAAGTACTCAAGGAGGAGCTATGTAAAGAAGCGAGACTCACATTTAAAAAGATCACTATAGCAAATGTTACTTAGTTACCATTACAAATTATCATGGCATAACAATGTCATTCAAAGTAGTCATGACTTTTAAGCGAAAATAGAAAACTATCGACTGATTGTCTCATAACGTTTGGTAAACAACATTTTAGAGTAAGAAATCACAAATTCATTAAAAATGACACACCAAGTAAATTCACACAAAAGTGAACGAGGATTGCAACAATAGTATAGAAATAAGTATTTTCAGACTATGGTTTATAGGGTTCTTGTCCAAGTCTACGCAAATGCTTAATATGACAGACTAAAGCTTCCCACATTGTCTCAATATAGTGATACTGTATACCAAATTCACTACATGTTTGTCTTATGATAGGAGTAATGTGTGGATAGTGAGACTGGATGATACCAGGAAAAAGATGATGGGTAGTTTGATGGTTAAGTGCACCAGTGAACACAGTCCAGAACCAACTGTCTGTAGCATAATCTTGAGTAGTAGCTACTTGTAGCTCAGCCCTGAGAGAGAGAGAGAGAGAGAGAGAGAGAGAGAGAGAGAGAGAGAGAGAGAGAGAGAGAGAGAGAGAGAGAGAGAGAGAGAGAGAGAGAGAGAGAGAGAGAGAGAGAGAGGGAGGGAGGGAGGGAGAGAGAGAGAGAGAGAGAGAGAGAGAGAGAGAGAGAGAGAGAGAGAGAGAGAGAGAGAGAGAGAGAGAGAGAGAGAGAGTTAGTTAGTGAGCGAGCAAGCAAGTACCAAATATATATTACAACATACCAATCCGCATTGACAACATTGTCTTTCTCAGGTTTAGGCCAATCAACTTCACTTACAACATGTGACATCTGAAAGATTAGTGTCAACCAATAACCAAACACAATGTCTTGTATAAGATTATAAAAAAACTATGAAAACAAAGAAGAAACAGTATAAATTCCAACAGTATTGTTTAATAATTAAATTAGTATACCAGTCTTATATACACATTGTCTAGACTTACCACTGAGGTCAGGGGCATGAATTGGTATGGTATATAAAAGTGTGTTATAATATAACAAAGTTTCCCTCCAAAAAAGATCAACCATTGGCTAAGTGTCAGATGGTTCATACGAATATTTCCTAAGAAAAAGAAACATTATAAGTTAGTACAACCCCCAAACACTAACCATTTTTTCTTTCATAAACTATCAAAATATCTTGTAATCTGTTTTTAATTGCAAGCTACCAATAGAAACCATTAATAGAAATATTTACAATATACTAAACTTACTGTACAATATAACAGAGGTATATAAATATGTTGGTAAAAGTATCGTGGTAACCACTTTTGTTCCCATTTTATCCTTCGAATATCAGGAACTTCCTAAGTGAGAATGGATGCACACAGCAAACAAATGAAATGATACCTTTTGAGTTAATATATCAGGATCTGCTTCATCGATATTGGTGTACAAATGATGACCAATTGTATGCTATGATTAATAAGACTTGTCTCTGTAATCAGTGAACAAATATATCATTTACCTGATGCAGCCAAACAAAGAATGACAAACCATGATAAAAATCATGACTACTCCCTAACACTTTCCACACCCAAGGTTTGTGAGTGATGGAAAAATGACTAGAGATATATGGAGATATGAAGAATAGGAGCAGAATAAACAACAGCCAACCTGCTATCATGTGACAATGTCATTGTTGACATAGCAGAGAAGAATCCCCACAAAATAGCAAAGAACGTTCCCATAGTCCAAAATGAATAAAATAAAATCTAAAAAAATTTTGAGCAAATTTACAAAAAAATACTTACCACGCCATAAATACTGACAAAACACATGGAGAGAAATATAAAATATCGTAAAAACATCCAATAATCTATCTTAGGATCCTGTAAAAATATCAGAACCAGTATCTGCTATATCTGAACTTACAATGTTGTTTTTCTTGAAATAGTCATCCACTTTTTGTTTTACAGTCATATAAAATTCACTTAATAAAAATTCAAGAAGCTTAACTATTATTCATGTAATAAAAAATTCTCACCCTCTCTTGGGGAAGACAGGCATTTCATTATCAACAAGTTCTCCAACATAGTACTTCTCCAATATCCTACAAACACACTCATTTCATCTTACCATTCTCTACAACAACACATACTTGACTGTATCTAGTTTATGGTAAGACTCAAATAATTGTGTTATATCTCTACCAGCTCCCAACATTATCTGATCCACGCCTCCAGGATGTCGAGAGACAAAACTACTAACATCATATACCTGAAAATATAGAGATCATTGATTTCTTGTTTCCTCAGAGAATACAACATACTGACCTTTCCTCTATAAGCTACATGTGCATTCTTTCTGCTATTGAGCTGACTTAATTCTTTCCAAGTAAATTTACGAGGTGGTCTGTTCGTTTTCTTAATCCAACCGTTCATCGTTCGAGGAAACTGCAGATAAAGTGTGCTAGGGCTACGGTAGCAAGCATTGCAATAATAGTAAATCTTACGAATGCACTTCGCGTTAATTAACTATCGAGTAGGAAAAAAATTATGGTACGATTCACTGGACACCGCAAGCGGCGCTTGAAAAAACTTAGGTGTGGCTCCTTAAGTAACCAAGGTAACAAAGGGTCGCAACTGAATCGTCTGCCATTATGGCTTCTAACGACATGGATGAATACTTCAGAGCAACCTTTGAAGACAAATTGCTTGTGTAAGACACACCATTACACCTATAACACACGTGTCCTCTACTTTTGTCCTCAGTAAAATGCCAGATCGAGATTCGGAGCATCTCACCCCAGCCACACGATTATTGGAGAAGAGAAGAGAGATGGCAGAAGTTGAGCAAGCATTGGTTACACAGAAAGAAGTAAAGAGATGTCAATTTAAGTTTTACATTTAATAATTAAAATTTCAGGAATTTCAAATGAAGATGGAGACACTACAGCAAAGACGGGATGAGTTAGAAAGAAAAGAAAACAAATTAAAAGAATCTCTGTTAAAGTTCGATAAATTTGTCAAAGTCAGTCACTGGAACGTCTTTCCTATAGCAACTATAAAGAGAACATTACTACATCTGTTTACAGGAGAGTGACTTAAAGCGAGCTAGAGCATTGAAGAAAACAAGAACTGAACAAGATCTCTGCAGACAAAAAGACAAAGAGATTGAAAAGTAAGCAAGTGCAATACATACATCAGCCACTTATATAAGTATGGCTTCCTTGGACCTCCTAATAATAATAATAATAATAATAATAATAATAATAATAATATCTATAGGTTATCTCAAGATATTGATGAGCTATCTGAAGTGGTCAAACGTCAACAAGCAAAAATACAAGAGTATGCTATCTATCAGAAATTTATGGAACGTGTTCTGGAAGTATCTCCAGAGGTACTAGAACAAGTAACTACTGAACACCATCTAATATGTTCTTTAAATCTAGTTTGATGAAGCTCGTGAGATCATTACACGATATGACGCTCTTAAACAAACTAGAGACGACCTCCTTAAAACTGAGATTACCAATCAAGATGCTATTGAAGCTGAGAGAGCAGGTCTTTTGAAGTTCATAGAAGCAAGTTACACATGTTACTTAGTATAAACAGTCAGTCTTTCTGGTTTAATAGGAAAAGAATAATGAAATATTGAATTGTAATAATGAGGTAAAATTAAAGAAGTACACAATTCAATAAAACAACTTGTTATCATAGATAGCAAGAATGCAAACACGATTAGAAAAAGGACAGAATGAAGCTATGAAATGGTAGGACCTTGAAAGATGCTTTGTGCACCTCTCTCTCTCTCTCTCTCTCTCTCTCTAGGGAATCAGAATGGACTCGTATACAAACTACATCAGCTAAAAAGACATTGATGTTGGGCCAAATCAAAATGGCAACACATAATTTATATGCTCTAGTCTATAAACATTTGAAGAAGAAAATACCACCAGAAGAAGCAGATCAGACATTATTACAACTAGATAAAGTAAGAACTACCATTACATGTGTGAGTGTGTAATGCTATGTTTTTCCTTAGATTCAAAGTTTTATTAAAGATCTAACAGAAATTACTCATGAAATAAAACGACACGAGAGTGCAGCTGTTCCCAACATGCAATTGTTAGCAGTACATTATGACTAACATAACGACACGAGAGTGCAGCTGTTTCCAACATGCAATTGTTAGCAGTACATTATGACTAACAAAAATATGTATATTTCAATGAAATTATAATATATGAACAAGCAAGGACAAAAGTACAACCCCACCAATAAAATAAGATGTCTTACAATAAAGTACACATAATAAGAATTATTAAGGTGGTGGGTGGTGGGGACAATGTGTATTATTTCAAGTAAAATAAAGTTAAGAATTGATTGATCGAATAGTTATAAATCAATGTTGTGAGGGTAATAATAATACATTACGGTAACAGACCCTGTGAATACTGGGAGATTATGAACTTGTCATAAGAAATATTCTGGAATAGGTTTTTTGGTTGGTTCGCCTCTTACCTCCTGTATAATGCATGATATCATAAGTATATCTCCATGACAACTAATATGACTCACGTTAGGTGCAGCTTCAAAGATTGTAAAATCTCTCTTCAGATTTTCATCCAATTCTAAAATGGCAGCCACATTACCACATCTGTGAGGAGGAGAGAATGAAGAGGTGTAATATATACTACAAACACAGCATTAAAATGCCTACAGACCACAATGTACACTCACACTAGTGTTGTTCCAGTATAAAACTATTTATATAGTTTAGTATTAGTTCCAGTAGAATGTGTTTAGTTTAGTTCTAGTACATGCACTTTAAAATGCCTGAGTTAGTATTAGTTCAGTTTAGTTTTAGTATACTAATAAATTGGAAATATGCAATACTAATTGCTATTTTAGTTCTAGTACAAAAATACTAGAACACTAACACACACAGAGAGAATGAATCATGTAATTATTGGCTCCATTATAATAGTCGCAATATTATTTTCTATTATTTTGACAGTTTGTTATTGCAACAAAAAGTTTAACAAACTTTCTATCTTATTATTGTTAAGCATCTATAAATGCAAGGAAGTTGATTACATTACCACATCTGCAAGGAAAAGGAGAGAATGAGTGGATTCTGCAAGGTTTTTAGCTAATACCATTTAGCAGTGATCATATTTTCACTACACGCTACATGTACATGTCAAGTTGTGTGTATGAAAGAAGTCTTTACTTACCTATAACAGTAATTAGGTGCAGACCAGACGGTAAGTACTGTCTCATTAAAATGCCATTTGTAGCCTTCCATTACCAGTTGATGTGCTCGACATATCAAATCAATGTTGTTTGAGCTGTTAAACTGATATCATATGTAGAATGACTCCAATATCATCAATTAATTTACCTCTGATACAACATCATGTCCAAATAAGTAACCAGCACCACGGGGACTTATCCCCCACCCCTCAATATCTAAAATAAAATGAGATCAATTAAAGTAGGTGGAGTTTCGTTCAGGGACATACCTTCTGGGTCAGACCACAAAAGGTCACACATTGGACCATCGTGAGGAACTTCTTGTTTACGATCTATTGCTCGTATCTATGGCAATGTGATAATGATGTCACAATGATGTCATTGTCTCACCTGATCTATTGAAGTAATAGCGGGTGAAAGTCCACCATGTACTGCAAATATCTGATGAATGGAAAAAATTATGAAGACCACAATATAAATGATGTCATAATGATGTAATCAACATAAGTTCAACACAAGTCACATGTTTTATAATAACAAGACAACAATAGAACAACATTGAAACCACAATCTATAAGTGTATTACAGTGTTATTATACCTACAAATAAGAGGTACTGTTACTATTAATAGAATATGTGACTACCACTACTATACAATATTAAAAAATTTAATTCCAAATGGTTATAATGATGATCTATTAATAGTAACAGCAATAAGATACATTCTATTAATAGTAACAGTAATGACGTATTCTATTAATAGTACGAGTCATAATATGTATTCCATTAATAGCACTTACTCTATCGTCAATGATAGCAGCTAGACTCAAATAATCAAAGATTTCTGTACAATATCTCCACACATTCACAGAACCATACTTGCGCTTACATTCATCATAAAATCCATATACCTATAGCAACGATGATGACATTGTGCAAGTCATTATATACATAATAGGGGGTTAAAAACAAGGTGTTAACAAGGTGACGAGGAGAGAGAGTAAACTAACCTGAGTTATTTGACGACTTTCGTGATTACCACGTATCAATGTGATCCTATCAGGATATCTGACCTTTTAATAGATAAATGAATGAATGGACACATAGTATAAATGGACACATAGTATGAATGGACACATAGTATGAATGGACACATAGTATTAAACACAAAGCAAAAAAAGATATATTATTTATGGACGTATTATCCCCTTCAGGAGCCTATAGCTTCACAAAGGATACGGGCTCCTGTCCCCACATAGAGATAACAATAGCTTACTTTTAACGCTAATAGAAGTAAAAAAGTTTCAACACTATAAAACCCTCTATCTACGAAATCGCCCAGAAAGAGATAATTGGTTTCAGGAATGTCTCCACCCACCTGTGACAAAGTTATTATCAATTTCTACCTATTGTTACTCTACTTTAAATAGTTCCTTTAAGTCATAGTACTGTCCATGAATATCACCACATACTGTAACAGGTGGATCTACTCTTTGTACATTACTTTCTTCAATAAGGATTTCTCTGGATTGAAGGGAGAGAATATATTTACACCTGTACTACCATTATTATACCTAGCTTTTGAGCAGAGATTTTTGACTTCATTTTCCTTTATAATCTCACATCGACGGAGTTGTTCAATTTGTCTGAGGAGTGAGAGAGAGAGAGAGATGCCTTCTTCACAAAAGTAACGACGTTATACTTACCTATCTAAATCCGAATGGTCAGTCATTTCGAGTTGAATTAAAATATTTTGTAAACTATAACTAGGATTCTAATATCTCCTGAAAGTGAGACTTTATGTTAAAACTCACCTACCACTGGACTATTACTTGGATCATGTTCCGTATCATGCAAATCTATCCGTTTATTTCCGCATACTTTAACCACGTGGAATCTTTACAAGACCCTATGTAAGGGAGTATGTTCTTGAAAATTTCGTTAAATTTGCTGACTGTGGAGGAGTAAAGGCACCAATTAGAGCTGTCTGTCACTAAAGTTCGAGTGGCTTCCTGTGTTCTCCAACCTCACCCATGGAATTAGGTGAATTACACAATACGAGTTGTATCTTGTCGTGCTAGCTCGTATTTCACTAGTCAGTCGGTTGATCAGTTTACAGTCTAGATCATTGCTTGTTGCTATGCGTTTTCTAAGTGTGATTGTTGCCTTGTTTGGTCGTAGTTATTGTGTAGAATTGATCATTATTTATTAACAGGAAATAATAGATTATCGAGTTTAACTTTTGTTCTGATACTTTCCTGCTTTATTTCTATCACTAAGTGTTATCTCTCATTATGATTTATCCTCCAGATGAATTGTTAGCTGATCTTCAATCTGTCATCCCTGAAGCCCAAGATGGTCGACAATCAGGCCAATCTGGAGGCAAAAGTCCTTATGATTACCTTCCGGAACTTCCTGGTAGCGACGAGAGAAAGTCTGATGAAAGAGAGGTGTTTGAAGTACCCCCAGGATACGATGCCCCTGCCATGACACCTCCAGGAAGTGATGGTGAACAAGTAAGTAGCTAGTACTGTTGTGTGTACTCTTTTGTAACAAACAAGGCCATCTGTTCCTCAGTGTATTTATTAATACAATTATAATTTTAAGGATTTGAAACAAATATATGCATCTCTCTATCTCTTGTTCTCTCTCTCTCTCTCAGTTTGATGATGATGCTTACAGCACTGTAACACATGGACCTCGCTATGTTCCAAAATACAAGAGAGGAGATTCACCTCCTCCAGCTAAACCTCGACGAACTGACTATGATACTACAGCTGCTTTTAGAAAACATGATAACAATTACGAAAGTTCTGGCAACAAAACAGGCTCGGGAGGTGGACTACAAGAATTAGATAATTTGTTAGCAATGCTTAGCGACACACAACATCATCAAGGTAACTAATTTTGTAACCCATAATAAAATATGAACAAAATTTAATGTATGAATGAAAGCAAGCCTAATGTTTATAATGTTGCATAAAAAAGGTTCATAGTTGTCTTTGTTGATGTTATACCAACAGTTCTAGTATTGTTCAGTTTGTCCTTTTAAAGATGAGCTTTGTCTTGAAGAGGCCAAGTGTCTGTAAACATTGAGTTATTAGAAGCCATTGAATGAACGCACCTTTTTTCTAGTAATTCAGAATATGTTTTACCATATAAGGGCAATTAGTGAGTATATACACAATAATGTGTAATATGATATATTTGTTTACATGTATTGACTGTTTAATGATATGTTCTCATAATTATGTATGTGTTAAAAAGACTAATTTCACTATTTATATTATTAATTTTTTTTTGTAAATTTATCCTTATCAGTTGCTATCTTTGATAGCTGAATTTAATAGACATAAGAACAGATGTTGTTGTTTTAATGTCATTAAACTACAATTATCAATTATGTATGATACATACTTTAACAAACCACAAGTATGTTAATCTTAATCTCTCTCTCTCTCTCTCTCTCTCTCTCTCTCTCTCTCTCTCTCTCTCTCTCTCTCTCTCTCTCTCTCTCTCTCTCTCTCTCTCTCTCTCTCTCTCTCTCTCTCTCTCTCTCTCTCTCTCTCTCTCTCTCTCTCTCTCTCTCTCTCTCTCTCTCTCTCTCTCTCTCTCTCTCTCTCTCTCTCTCTCTCTCTCTCTCTCTCTCTCTCTAGATGATTCTGAGGTGGATCCACCAATGAATCGTCCAACAGTAGCTCAATTTATGAATGAACTCACTGAGGTTGAGCAACAAGTCAGTGTGCCATCATCTCGGCATTCTATGGAAAGGCCACCTGATAAACCCACACCTCGTATGACAGCTTCCACAGCAACAGCAGAATTAGATGAACTAATGGCTAACTTGTCTGACTTCAAAATGCCTCCTCAAAAGGTACCATTATCATTGGGGTGGATAAAACATTGTAATTATCTTAATTATAGGAGCAACCTTATGCCAAACCTCAAAAAGAACCTCGTATTAAAAGTCAAACAGTTAGTGATCTAGACTCAATGTTGGGATCCTTACAATCTAACATGAATCGTCAAGGAGTGGACACCTCTTCAAAGGTAAGAAACACAGATCTTTTCAACCATTTCTTTCTCCTTAAGGGTACATGTTCTGCTTGTGACAAACCTATCTTTGGTAAAGTAATCAATGCAATGAGACGTGCCTGGCATCCTGAGCATTTTACTTGTGCTCATTGCGACATGGAGTTAGGAAGTGTTACTTTCTTTGAACACAACAATACACCATATTGTGAAAAGGATTATCACGAACTCTTTGCACCTCGTTGTGCCTATTGCAATGGTCCTATATTGGATGTAAGTTTCTCTCTCTAGCATTGTTACTCACTTCTGTCTTTTAGCGTTGTATGAGAGCTCTGGACAAGACATGGCATCCAGAACATTTCTTCTGTACTCTCTGTGGTAAACACTTTGGCCCTGAAGGATTTCATGAGAAAGACGGCAAGGCATATTGTAGAGAGTGTTACTATGAGAAATTTGCCCCCCGCTGTAAGCGTTGTGATAAAGCCATCATGGAGGGCTTTATTACTGCCTTGGGATCACAATGGCATGCTGACTGTTTCTGTTGCAAGGTACGAACGAAATAAGGTTGCCATGGTAACATTTATAACCTGTATGTGTAGATTTGCGGCGTCACCTTTCCACGAGGTGACTATTATGATTTTGAGGGTGAACCACATTGTGAAATACATTATCATGCTCAGCGTGGTACACTTTGTGCTCAATGTCAAAAACCCATTACAGGTAAATTAAATGGGCGTGGTCAACAAAACCACATCCATCTAATTAATTTATTATTATTGATTGTTCAATTGAACAGGACAATGCGTTAGTGCCATGGGAAAGAAATTCCATCCTGACCATTTTACTTGTGCTTTCTGCTTGAAGTTGCTTAACAAAGGTACTTTCAAGGAACATCGCAATAATGCCTATTGCCAACCTTGTTTCATCAAACTATTTGGATAAAAATGACACCACAAGATATGACCTTCTTCAGTTTCTTGGGCTACTGTAGATGTGTTGTAATATCTCTATATATAGTGCAATTTAGTGTAGAATGATTTCTGGTAAATTTTTGCTATTTCTCTCAAATTTTTTACCCTTTTTTTCCTGTATTATTAAAACTATGTTTAGTTAGTATAATACTAGTTATTAATATCTGTATTAATAACTTTTATAACCATCATGATTTTGGGGGTATATCTTTCTTCAGATAGGCACTTTCCTTTTATAAAAGACACATTCAAATTTCTATAACAGTTAAAATTTGTGACTCTGAAAGAATGTATGAAGTGGGCGTAGTTAATTTAGAGTCCCTCGGCATTGTGGGGCACCACAAAGACATGGTATTTTCTCATCTTCTATTGGAAATTTATAGTCATAAGTGATTTCTTCTCCGGACTGGATGTCCCGTTTTGAATAAATGACTATTTTCTTTTGTGTTCCTACACTTATAATTTTAGCATAACAGTTGGGCTATGGGAATAATAAAAATGACACATAAATGGATGAATAAAATAACCAATGGATGGATAAAAGTAACCAATGGATGAATGAAAGTAACCAATGGATGGATAAAAGTAACCAATGGATGGATAAAAGTAACCAATGGATGGATAAAAGTAACCAATGGATGGATAAAAGTAACCAATGGATGAATGAAAGTAACCAATGGATGAATGAAAGTAACCAATGGATGAATGAAAGTAACCAATGGATGAATGAAAGTAACCAATGGATAAATAGACAGAGGTACATAGGTTGAATGGATTGATAGAGATACAATTAATGAATACTTACATCACAACAATGGTTAATAAAGCGAGCATGATTACCACTCTTTGTAGCATCAATAACATAATCATAGTCGACTCGAAATAAATAACTACTTCCAATTCCTTGAGCTTCATAACGTCTCTCTCTCTCATCAGCTACAACGTGACGTACCACTTGTCCTATATACTCCACTACCATTTCATCAGCTGGTATTGCTTCCAAAGCAAACAGACCCCAGTTATGAATTGTAGATTTAGCAAAACGAAGTTGCTTTTTACGAGCCTATAGAATAAGATTATTCAACTATCAGAAAACATATCATAGCAACAGTTACCATAGCAACATTACTATAGCCACTGCACACATAACAAGAAACAAAATAATAACATTATAAACTAGTAATCTATATTCAACCAGTTGCCATAGTAACAGTTACTATAGCAACAACTGCCATAGTAACAGTTACCAAGCAACATTACTATAGCAACTATATACATAACAAACACAATAAACTAGTAATCTGCTCTAGTTATCAATTATTCATTAATTAATATTATAATAATCATATCTCTTCTTACTTTTAATTGATTATATTGTTGTAATTCTCGTGATACATCTCCTGATGTGAACAAGGAGGCCACACGACGATGATTTAATCTGTTGCCACGCCCACTACTACCTGGATTAACCTAGACGAAAATAAACCAATACTCTGATCATTCATCCATTCATTCATTTTAAAAAATTATTCATCCATTATGATACCTGTGTCTGTGCTACACTGGTAAGGTTATTAGTCTTGTTTCGTCTGAGATGTTGTAAATATCTACTCTTGTCTGATGCATCAATTTTATAATATCCTTCACTTCGAGCACATCCTGACGGATGAAAATCTTCCTCTTGATATTTTCTACGTTTTTGAGGAGGTGGAGCTAAGATAGGTAAACATTATTAGTCAAGAACAATAATGTAATATTATTGTACAATAATATATGTATTCAAGGATATCTGATGGGTAATGTGACCATGGGACATCTTGTACAAACTCCGCCCCTTCTATTTTTAACTTCGTCAATGCTAGTTTCATCATGATGACATCTTCTTTGTCTGGACCAAACATTAAAAATGCCGAGACAATGTCCTCTTCTTGTTTGGGAATTCTTTTACGATATTCAACTACTTTCACTATGTCCTCTTCCTTCACTACTGGTTCTGGTTCCTCTAAAACAGGCTGTGTGGCTTCTTTGGATGCTTGTGTTGCTCGTGGTTTTGTTGTACTCGATTTTCTAGTTCTGGTCATTCGAATACGAGCAATTTCATCTTCAAAATTGCTACTTGACGATGATGAACCAAATATTTCATTAAATTGACTCTGTTCACTTTCATCCTCACTTGTTTCTGATGGAGTACGAGGACCAGATACAATCTCCTGTGAGTAAACAAACAAATAAACAATCATAGTATAAAGAAAAGAGATCCTCCAGATAAGAGTTGGACCCACAACTCTAGAACTGTATCTACAGATGAATTACCAGAGCTTTGCTAATAGAACATAGGCCACAAATCCTGTACTATCACGTAACAGAAAATTCTATTACAACTATGTCTTCCTTAATACTAAAACTACATGTATATGACTCAACCGATATACATGTACATATAATCCCTGATAAACATGTATATTGGACACACCCTCTATATATCAATAAACATGTATATTAGACACACCCCTCTATGTATACACGGACAAAGAAACTTAAGATGGAGAGCCAATTATTAAATTTACCTTTCTTGTGTTCTCATCATCATCACCTGTATCTCTTTTCTCATCACTAGATAGTTCATCGCTACTAATATCAGACAATACACTAAGATGTGAGACGTGGTGACGTCTCTTTCTTGGTCTAGGTGACTGTGAATGGCCTAAAATAAATATACAAAACATTGATATTACACACTCACCACACCCACACCACACCCACACCCACACCCACACACACACACACACAATGTACCTGCTCGTCTTTTTCTTTGTCGTCTTTTATGATCACTGTCTTTCTCTGTATTATACAATCTTCGACGAGCTATCATTACTGCATTACGTCTGTGACTACCTCGGTT
This sequence comes from Xestospongia muta, assembly GCA_963693285.1. Classification (NCBI taxonomy): domain Eukaryota; kingdom Metazoa; phylum Porifera; class Demospongiae; order Haplosclerida; family Petrosiidae; genus Xestospongia; species Xestospongia muta. The sequence goes on from OY848921.1 coordinate 572,508, forward strand.
TGTAAGAGGTATTTTAAAGTTCATGAGTCTTTTCCTTGGGGTAATGGGTGTGTCAGCATCTGCATTGCCCTCTCTGTGTTGGTGGTCTGAAGTCTGGGGAAGTAAACCTGGTAGCATACGCCTATATGGTTCTAATGGTTTGTTGGAGTCTTCTTCAGGTTCTACTTCATTTGATGATTTGGTTTTTTGTTTCTAAAGTTAACAAAATTATTGTATATTCATTCTTCATCCATCTGTCCATTTATCCATCCATCTGTCTCATCCATCCATCTATCTGTTTCATCCATCCATCCATTTGTCCATCGATCCATCCATTCATTTATCTATCCACACCTCTTTGTCTTTCTTCTCCCAGAACTCATCCAAAACAGGATATGCAGCACTTTCTACTAACTTCTTCTCAACATCACGTACTAATATCCTTAACAATTGCTCCAGAGCATAAAAGAGAACATTCTGACTTCTCCTTTCCTCTCGAGTAAACGCCGTGGGGACCTTCCATTGTTTAGCAGGAGAGAACTTGGTTTTATTAACAGCTGGTGGTGACCTAAGTGTGTAATAACTAGAGTCTTGTGGGTAGCCATTGTAGTAAGCAGTAGGTAGAGATGGAGTGGATTCAACAGCAGATGATTTGTGATCTGAATAACCTTCTGAGAGTTGATATGAGGGTTCAGGGAAAAAATTAGGAGGCGGAGGAAGAGGAGGAGGAAAAGAAGGCGGGACAGGTGGTAAAGGGGGTGGAGGAATGGGCGGAGTTGGATAGAATGTTTTATTAGAAGCTGCAACATTGAATTCAATAAGGTTATCAGGATTGGCATCTTCATCTGATATTTCCATGTCGCTGCCGTGACCTTCATCGCTGGAAATCTCCTCCACTTGTAGCAATGTATTGTAAACCATAACGGGAGATTCGTCACCTGATATTTCCTCAAATTCTAACTCAAAATTTGCATTTGAAACTACATTAAAAGGTGGTGATATTAACGTCACTGAAGGTGATACTAGAACATCTTTTGAGACTATTTTTTGGGTTATTGTTGATGAAGTTGAGTTTGTATGCGATTTTTGCTCTTCATCTGAACTTATATTTTCTATTCCTTCCTCTTTTGCGGGAGGGGGAGGTGGTATCTGCTCTTCAGGTGGGGGAGGAGGTGGAACTGATGGAGGCAAAGGGGGTGGGGCATTTTGTCGCTTAGAAGCCAAGGATTGACCGAGTGATGATCGCAATGCTAAAAGAGGATCAAAATTTGGTTTTAAAGAGATTCCAGAATCGATACTTGAAGGAGTAGATAATCCTGGAGAGAAACAGCTATTCAATGGTGATTCTCCAACAGATGATGTGGAAGTGTTCTTGAGTGTTAGACTGGAAAATGGATAGAATTTTTGATTTAAAGATGACATTTTCTCCTCCTCTCTTGTCTCTGAATCATGGCTATTAAAATTGGGTGTACCTCCGTCTTGTTTGATAGTGGGTGTGGTTATCTCTTGAGCTTTGGTACTGTCTACACTCTCTCTTCGTGGATCTCTCGTGACAGGCTCCAAGTACTTCTTAAGATGCTCTTCTATAAAATGTAATAAGATATATGTACTTATAAACAGTATCATACATGTACATTTCATGGGTATACCTTTGTCATCTAATACAACCTGAAGTATGACTCCGCCCACTATAGATTCATTTAATTTCTCAGCTGCAATTAACCCATCGCCAGCTTTACAATATAGTACTGACGCTGCTCCTAAAAAGGCTCTTGATTTAGGGTGTTTGTGATAACGTATAGCGTGGACAGGGCCTATAGTCTCACACGATTCTCTCAACAAAGAACCATGTTGTAGAGATTCAGGTAGTCCAGTAACAAGAATCTCCCTTTGGGGAGCATCACCTACCCAGAACCTATCATACTGGACAATGAAACAAGTCAAACTGGTTATGAAATAATTACCAATTCACATGTAACTGGTCTTAGATGGTGCATAGAGGTACATACATGTATACTATGTACCTCTATGCTATGAGGTAATCTTAATGTAGTGTCATAGTGTACATTAGATTTATGCAATCAATGGTATAACTGTTTACTTATTAAAGAGATATTTTACTAAAAGTACAAGTTGTGTGATAGTGAGAAAAGGGTGCATATAGGGGAGGAGGTAGCCACCTTGAATCGTGGTATCGGTAGCTCCAAGTCACTGCCGACCAATCCTAAGACTGTCTTGAGGACTCTAGGATCTTTTGGATCAGGTATTGGTGGTTTCTAACCAATTAAAAGAAAGATATGTATGAAGATGACTGCTAAATCTCCTCCCCAGTGGTTAGGGATCACATGACCAAAATCACATGACCATAATAAAAGTTAATAACCTATTATTCTAAATAATGCGCACCCTTACCCCAGGTATGGCTCCATTCAAACGGTAAAGTTTCTTTTTGCCTTTCTGCAGCTCTGGGTCGACTAATAACTTGTAGTTATTTCTTCTTTTGTGTTGGTTGTCCTCAATGGACATGACTAGCATAGCAAAACAATCTATTAGCTCTAAACTGTGGTTAATTAATTTTCAAACAGCTCATATTCAAACTAGTAGCTATTATTATCACTACGACACTAATAGTATATAGGTACTGACTTGGAGAGATAGAAGGTAGGAACAAAGCCAACTGCAACCAGGCATACACTTTCAAGAAAGAAAGGCGTTTACTATATTAATTCTAATTAACGCCCACTTTTGTTGCGCGGTTTGATTTCTGCGAAAATAGCGTTAAAATTGTTTCAAATCAATTTTCTTTTAACAGAAGACAATCTAATCATAATAATATAAACATAGCAATAATACTAAAGTTGATGGAGCTTTCAAAAGAGCAACAAAAAATGGAAGAAGTTTCGATAAATTTTTATGCCTAAAATTCTCAAAATGAGAAAGTGTTCAATAAAGAGAGCCTAACACACTAGCATATACAAATTTTAACAATACTATTATGAGTAATGGAATATGGTATCAGCAGCTGTATCCCTATTATAAGTATCTAGTTCATAATATTAGCTAGAACGGGGCAAAATAGCCTGGTTGCTGAGGCTGGAAAGGTACACCACCCATTGGAGGCTGACCCGTAGGTGGCATCATCCCTGGAGGAATCCCTGAACCCATTCCTACACCCGCAGTGATCATCAGAGGTGCTTCTATGAATGGAGAAATGAACCATGTTGAATATAGGAAGTACCAACTAGTTATATATGCAATGCCTGTTACCAAAGCAACTTGTTGCCATGGTAACCGTCTTACCCATCATCATAGGAGGTGGTTGTTGTTGCTGTTCTTCAGCTTCTGCTTGCCGGTCGGCATCACTCTGCTGCAGCCTATCAATCTAAAACAATAGAGAAGTAAGTCTCTCTCTGCCTGTCTCTCTCTCTCACTCACTTTAGTAATGTACTCTCGTAACACTTGTGCAAAGTATGGCATAGCAAAGTCCATTATGTTGTGTCTCCAAGCCAACTCCAAGATAACATCAGCATTTAAGAGGTCGTAGCAGGTGTAAAGACATGCAGAGAAACATTCTGGTTTTCCAATCTCCAGGAACCAAGCAATGACATTTTCAGCAATTTCAGAACTGCGAGACTCACAAGCAAACTGCATTGCATCCTAAAGAATAAATGTTGAGCATAATAAAGTACGCCCCTATTAATTATTACATAATTACCTTGTATAGATGATCTTTCTTGCAAAGATCAACAGACTGTGCCCAACGATTGTTGCTCTTGTACAAGTAGGCAGAGATACGACGGAACTCGATCAATTCGTGTTTCTCCAGTTGTTGAGCAAGAGCAATTGTATCGAAATTATCAAAAGAGTCGATAGATTTGCGGAGACTCTCGTAATCCTCTTCCTCAATAAGGACCTGATTCAATGCTTCATTGATTGCTTTGTTGTTATTTTGTTGAACAGATCGAAGGTATGGTTTAACAAGATGCATATGACCGGTTTTCTTAAAGAAAGCGACAGCACGAGTGTGATCCAGACGAGGTGTTAAAATGACAAGAAGATCATTAATCAGAAGCGGTTTGTGATCAAGATAGAACTGCAAAGCTTTATAATATAACTCAACATTAGCTACTTTGGTGATGATGTCTTTAAACAAACTCTCCTTCCAAGCTTCAGTTGGGTGGGCCATCATAGTGAGGACAGCGTTATCGTACTCCTCGTATTTATCAAACAAAAAGACCAACTCTGGCCACAAATGTGCCTGATCAGCAGCACGAAGGACCTAGAAAGAAGAGCAATATATATGTGGGTACTTGTTATTATCTATTCAAACTACAGCGTCCACATGTTACCAACAATGTCTGTGTGTGTAAGTAGAGGTGTACCTTAGGAATATTCACACGAGACCAGAACAATTCCAAATGTTCTCTCATCTTCGATGGTTTGTACTTGGAGTAGAGAATAGCCAACTCTGTGAACATACCCATATGGGCTCTCTCCAAACCGAGAGCAGCTTCCAAGAGTGTTATTAGTTCAGTGAAGTGACCTCTGTTTTGATAGTAATTGATAAGGTCACCTAACTCATCAGCATGGACAACAATGTGGAGACCACATACTTGAGCAAGACGAAACTCGCTTGCGTCAACACAGGAGAAACAAACCTACAGAAAAGGAAACCATTTATCATCTATTAGTTCATCTACATAATATTTGTTCTTTTATTCGCTATTCTATCCATCCATTGGTCCATCTATCCATCTATTGGTCCATCTATTCATCCATTTACCTCTTTCCAGGTACGAGTAGAATTAGCTTTGCGAGCTGAGTCAACAGCATTCTGGAACTCTCCCAAGTGGACAAGAGTAGAGGCCAAACGAGCAAAGTTACTGATATTATTGAAGAGAAGTTTAGCAGCTTCATACATTCCTTGATCGTAGCAACGCTCACCCACCTGGAAAAAAATGAAAAAAAATGAAACACTAAAAATGGGAAATATTCTATTTCTTACCTGTGATATCTGGGCATGGTTAGGTCCAGAAATAAACTCCTCCAGATCAGCCAGACGATTAGTCATAGCAAAAGCAAAAACCAGTTCAGTTTCAATGAAGGTTTCACGAGTCTTCTTACGAGCCATTTGAAGATAACGGACTAGATCCTCAAAACTTCCTACAAATATAATGACAAATTTTTCAGTAAAAATCTATTATAAATTCTAACCAGATTGATTAGCTGCTTGGATCACTTCAGTATAACATGAAGGATCATCGGCCTTGATGTATGAATCAATAGATTCTTTGACCATCATGGCATTAAGTTGAGCTTGGCCAAGAAGACTCCAGACGGCAGCTTGATTACACCTCTCGGCAAACTCATAGGCTCTATCCAGATTGCTAATATGAGTGATGAGAACCTAATTAAAAGGGGGTGGAGTCATATTCCAATAATTAATACCATTTACATACTTCAATAGCAGATGTATTGACGTCAAATTTCTTAAAGATGGCAAAAGCTTCTTCAAACAATTCACTGCTTATAGCAATGTTAGCAATATCAGGAGCATCGTAATTATCAAGACGAGTAATATACTCCATTACACGTGATTGGTCAGCTTTAATGGCTGTCAAGATCAACAGATTTTGTAAGTTACGATGTTCGGAGAACACAGAATTTTCCAGAACAATTTTCTCCAAAAGTTCAATAAGTTCATTGGGAAGATCAGCACTCATAAAGGCTTTCACAGTCACAGAGACATCTTCAGGATCTTGTGTTTCATTCAGTGCTGTCTGGACAACCTGATCAATAAGAGAACGGCGGTATTGATTATCAACATCTAACACTACGGCCCACAGCTCAGGATTTCGACGCCGAACAAGATAGCGAGCTTCAGTTTTAAACAACGAATTCTCATTACAAACCTAAAATAAGAACATTTAATAACCACTTGTTTCTGACATCTAATAATTACTAACCTTAATGAGATCTTCATCACACTGTCCTCTCTCATATGCAACGCATGCTAAATGAGGATCTCTCTTCTCACAATATCGACCAACAACTTGGCTATCGTAAAACTGGTTCTCTTTAAGGAATCTCTCAGGATTGTTGTTACTATCAATGTATATCTTTGCCAAAGCATTGTGAGTAGCTGGTTCTTCGACACCCTCATGAACACGAGACTCCAAGAGTGGAAGGAGGAGTTTCAAACGGTTCCTTTTTTCAACTTCTTCGACAAGTTCGTCAGTCGAGTAAGATCCACGAACAGATAGTACAAGGTTTTTAATGATGTCGTCAGTACAGTCCACGTCCAGAAGTCCACCCACGACAATTGGTAGACGAGTGGGATTGACCTAATGGGGTGTGAGGGTTAATAATAGGCTGATAGACTATAATACTTTGCTCACTTTTTGTACATAGATTTCAATGTACTTTTGAAGATTGTTGCGATACAAGTAGAGAACAAGATCGTGGACAAAGTCAAAACGATCACAAACAATGATCAAAGGTAGTTGATCTGTTAGTTTAGCTTCCTATAGTATGGAGTATAGAAATGATGTGACAAAAGATTTAAAATACTTTTAAAAAGTTCTTGACTCTTTCTGGCTCATAGCAGTTGCTTTCTCTACAAATACGTTCCACTTCCTTCATTTGACCTGTTTTACAAGCAGCCTAGAGAGCGGGGGGGGAGGGAGAGGGAGAGAGATTATTCTAGTGAATATCTAATCTTCAAAAAACTAACCTGTATGTACTTCAAGTGAACATCAGGATCTTGGTTGAAGTTAATGATTGAACCCAAGAAGTAAAAGAGACCTGAACAAGACATTATATGACAATATGATATGACATTTCAAACCTTCAAAACTCTTGAAAGATTCAAACAATTCTATCAGATTAGCTGTTGACAGCTGCTCATAATATTTTGAAGCAATTTTCACAACAACTTGAAGATTCTGTCGAATGTTAGCTTGCAACATAGCACGCAGACATTCCAGAGAATCTTCGACACTCAAAGAACCAAAATAGTTCACTAACCATTCAGGATTGAGCATGTGAGTGTGTACTACAGCACGTTTGATATCATAAATGTCGGTGTAATGTTCTAAAGCACGTTGAAGGAGGCCAGCACTCTCACAAAGTTGAGCAATATGTGCACGGTCGTAATGTGTGAACATCTGGTTGCCCATGATAGCATCAGCTACTTGAGGAGCAGTACGAAGGTTCATCTCAAGGAGACGAGTCTGTAGATGACCTTCTGAGGGACGATTATTCTTGAGAGCATCAAGCAAGAACGAGGTACATTGTTGGATCATGTTGGTCTCTAGGAAAATGTCCACAATTGAGTTGACATCAGCAAGAGACTCTCCTTCGTCTGGGACAAGCATTTTGGCAAACTCAACTCCCTTGTCTGGGTTGACTCTCATGACACTTCGTAACAAGAATATATAATCAGGTGTGTAATTGACCTTTTTAGCATAGAGAATAATCTTATTGAATTGGCCAGTTTCTGCAAAACATTGGATAACCTAAGGTAGACAAAATCATGTGACATACACTACAAATCACATGACCACCATACAAAGTCACATGACATAAAAATGTACTACAAGATCACATAAGTATTATACAAGCTTATATAACAACTCAATAATTATAAATTATATATATCACATGACATATAATACAGATCATGTGACACTCACTTTGGCTGGTACACCTGCTCGAAGAAAAACAGACAAGGCAAGAGTTGGATCAACCTGTTTGACAAGTTCTCCAAGTTCTTCAGAACACTCCAACTACACAACAATAATTAAATAATTACATCATTACACGTATCATCAAAATAAATACCTTATCCTCTTTCAACCATTTCTCAATGAGTTGTTTCTTGCCCTGGGCAAGCACTGGCCTGCACAATTCCAAAGCTTCATATTTGTTCAGCTGACTGCTCTCGAGTAAAATACCAAAGTACTGTAATAGAGGAGACTGCTGTCCAGGAGGTGTGGGAACAGCTTGAAACTTTTGAATGGTCTCTGATGTACGCAGAATACCCTAAGATAAAAAAAAGTTCTGATGACCATAACAAAAATTGAGCCTGTACTTTGGGGCTGGTAGCTGCTACTTTGGCTGCCTCAGAAAATTGTTGTTGAGCAAAAAGCATGTTGAACTTTCTAACAAAGAGTTCTTCTGCACCAGCTAGGTTGTTCCGAGTGGCAAATCTAAGAGCAAGGTCGGGATTCTGCAGCTGGTTTGTAATATAAGGAACAATGTTAGCTTCATCAACGCTAACAGACAAAACCTAGAAGGAAAACAACAGTACTTACTAGCTAACTATTGTCCTCTGTCTCTTACTTGTCCCTTTCGGTTTACTCCAATAATACCATTACTCTCTTCGTGGACTGCTGTGACAAAGATGGTCTCTCCACTAATACGATTCATATAGATACAAGTTCCTGACTCTAAGTCGTAGAGATGAATGTAACCAAACTTTGTAATGACATAGGAAACACCATATCTTTCACTGACCTAAATGAGGAATGAAAAATGAAAGTGAAAAGAGTTTGTTTTTTAAAGGTATTGCTATTTATTTCAATTATTCAGATTATATTCATGAGCAGTGGCTATGAATATTGTTAGCTTTCATTGCACCCATAGAAACAGCCACACCCTTCAATAGTAGTTCAACAAAACTAACTTGCATGGCTACTGGAAAGTCTGCTTGAGCCTCAGGAGGGAAAAACACATCGACTGCCTTCTTCTGGAATGGCTGGTTACCCGTAGCTGGAGTTCCCACTTCAATTATGTGAAGCTACAAATAAAATATAAATACATATAAAAGATATTTTTGTATGATTTACCTTAGCACCAGCTGCCCCTCGTACAGCAAAAGCAAAAAGTGTTGAATCCTCAGCATTTCCAGCTAGTTTGTGTTGAGCAAAACTAGCTGCATGTCCCTCGATTGGTTGACTGACTTTACGCTCCACAGAATAGAGTTGCATGTTACCTTTGACACGATGTTGCTCAGCAGAAATACCTACTAGCAATAACCACTTGAGAAATTTGTCTGTCCTGTAGTTGATGATCTGACAACCAGCTAAACTGGAATGACGATCAAACATCTTTTGAGGCTGAGAATCACCTAGAGAGAGAGAGAGAGAGAGAGAGAGAGAGAGAGAGAGAGAGAGAGAGAGAGAGAGAGAGAGAGAGAGAGAGAGAGAGAGAGAGAGACGTTGTTGAAACTGAAACACTATCAGTAACTAGATATTACACTATAGTTCTATTTGTTGCCCATACAAGTGCCTTGGCACCAATCAGGTGATAATTGTATATATAACTATATACAGTCAACAGAACTGTTTACCAATTCACACGTGATATAATGGAAATTAATACATATTGATGTTATAATATAAAGCCCTCATTCTAGCTACCAATCAATTTTACCAATGTACATTTATGTGCGTTATTGAGATAACTCTGTAATAACATAATTTCTACATTGGTATGAGTACATGTATTTTCACATTCTATGCTTTAATAATTTAGTCCATCCAGTTTAATCTGGTCTATCCACCCCCACAATACAACACAGATGATATGTATAAACTTTCATTATCTAATCTTCTCCAATATTTTCATCTGTGTATTTATAACAACACTATACTATATTTAGTTAATTATCATCCTGGGAGTTGTCAAAACACGCATTCAGCTATACATATTGTACTCCTAATGTCTCTATATATAATTATATATTATATATTATAGACGTGGTAAGTACCTTCCATTGACCAATGAAAGACGGAGGTCTCTGTGACTAATACGAGAGTGTTCAAGTTAATCCACTTCCAGAAGATGACATCATCAGTCATATTGTGCGACTTCATTCGACTCTTCATCTCAATATTGAAAATCTGCAAATTCTTGCCTGAAGCTAAAAGGAATTAGAATTATTAACCCTATCACAACTCATTTATATAAGGTACCTCTCAGAGCTATCACTTTGGAGGCAGGGTTCATGATGGCGGACTCAGCAGTGATTGGTCTTCGTATGGGATTACCGGGATCACCCAAGTCGATAATGACTACCTGTGAGGTTTCTCCTACTTTTTCCCTCACACAAATATATTTGTCGGACTCCATTGTCAAACTTGAAAAGCCAATCTGTTGAACATTAATACCTACATTTTGGAGCTGAAAAAGAGAGAGAAAATTGGAATAAATAAATAGTAAGTAATTTGATAAATGCATAGAATGGATTGACAAACACTTTAGCTATTAAGAAATCAATTAGCCATTTTTTATTGTGTCAAATTTGACGGGGTAACGCCTACCTGTAGATGCTCTTGAAATCGAATTGGCAAATTTTGCGCCATATTGGGCACTTTTTCAGAAGATCTGCAACCCTCTTAGGTGCTGTTTTTAGCTCAAAAAGAACTTTCAAAGACGATTAAGGCACAAAAGAGGAACGGGGGACAGCCTTCAAACCACTAGTTTCCGTTGCCTAAGGGTCACCGTCTCCTCCTCTAAAAATTGCTCTACTGCGCATGCTCGAAAATATTAGCGTACCAGCCCCACCCACATGGTGCAGAAATGGAATTTCTAAATGCAATAAAGAAACTTCCAATAGTATCGCCAAAAAAAATAAGTCAAGAAGATTTCCAAAAATGGGGCATGAAAAATATTACACTCCGTGATCACCAGCTCAAAGGAGCAGGATGGCTAGTTGAGCGATACGAGAGAGGACATGGATGTATCCTTGGTGATGAAATGGGACTGGGGAAGACCCTACAAGTACCTTATCTAATTAGACATATACGATAATCTTTACATGTTTTATTAAGTCCATAGCATTGTTATTATATCTCCATGGTGTAAAACATTCTATTGGTCCCTTCTTAATTCTTTGTCCCTTATCGGTAGTAAATGGTTGGGAAAGTGAACTAAAGAGGTGTGGCTCAATCATCTTATCTTCTTTCTTTTATCCCTTCTCTTTTACAGAGCCTCACCTCATTTCAATGTGCTTAATTATTGTGGTGGAAAAGAGTTGAGGGCAGAAATTCAACGAGAGGTTCCTACGAGTGGTCCCCTTCCTTTTCATGTTTTATTAGCTCATTATGAGGTAATTAAAATAATTAATATAATTGTTATCTATCCATTTTTCATTAGATTGCTCTGAAAGATATTACATTTCTACAAAGGTAAGTTCTCGTTATCATAGTGGGCGGAGTTCATTGTTGCTAGGTTTCATTGGCAATGTATTATTGTGGATGAAGGACATCGTCTTAAAAACCCATCATCTCAGCTTCACCAAGCCCTAAAACAGGTTTGTCCAGTTAGTGTTAACTAGGCATAGCTATTTATATTGTTACAGTTTCCAGCTGATTTTCACCTCCTGCTAACTGGTACCCCTGTACAAAATAACCTTAATGAGGTAATTAAGTTATTACTAGTTATTAATAATTAAGTTATTACTAGTTATTATTAATTAATTAAGTTATTAATATAACTTATAGGTATTATTAATATTAATTTATTCCTTAGCTCTACTCTCTTCTCTCATTTGTTGCTCCTAAAACATTTCCTATTGCAAAATTAGAGAAATTTGTGGACCATTTCTCATCTATACAAGGTTAACATGGTGACATATTGAGTATACATATATTAATATATTTTACAATATTGTAGATGATGATCAAAATATCTCAACAATGCATACAATCTTGGAACCATTTCTCTTACGAAGAACAAAGTCTGAGGTACAAATAGACACTGTTTTGTATACTAGTTGAAGTTGCTTGTTGTCATCAGGTAATACTTGATCTTCCCTCAAAGAGTGAAATTATTATATACACTGGACTATCAGCAATACAGAGACAAATTTATAAAGCTATTTTAACTAAAGATCTTTGTAAGTAACTTCACATCAACCATATCAACTGTCTATATCATTGGCAGCTGCTTTTGGTGAAGCAGGTAACAAGACACGTCTTTTGAACATTCTCTCTCAGTTACGTAAATGTATCAATCATCCTTACCTGTTTGATGGTAAGTTCCTTAATAACTAGTTAATTTACATGTACATGTATTTAGGGGTGGAGCTTAATAACTAATTAATTTACATGTACATGTATTTAGGGGTGGAGCCTGAACCTTTTGTCCTTGGAGAACATCTCATTGAAGCTAGCGGTAAGTATAATTATTTTAATTAGCTAAATTAATTGTTTTTAACAGGGAAATTATTCATTATCGATAAATTATTACAATTTATAAAACCAAGGTATATAGGATAGTACCTCGTAATAAGTGGTTATCTCTCCTGATAGTGGTCACAGAGTTCTTATCTTCTCACAAATGACAAGAATGTTAGATATCATACAAGACTACTTAGAATATAGAGGTAATAATGTGTGTTTGTAATCATCTCTCTCTCTCTCTCTCTCTCACACACACACACACACACACACACACATACATACAGGGTACTCCTATGAAAGATTAGATGGTTCTATCAGAGGTGAAGAAAGATTTCTAGCTATTAAAAATTTCACTGACGATGCTACATTCATTTTTTTATTAAGCACTAGAGCAGGTATTAATATGACCTTTGACCTTGTAGTTATACTATCTTATACACAGGTGGGCAGGGCCTCAATTTAGTAGGAGCTGACACTGTCTTGTTTGTTGACTCTGATTTTAACCCTCAAAATGATTTGCAAGCAGCTGCAAGAGCACATCGAATTGGACAGACAAAGTGAGCCACACCCCCTTTAAATCATTAATTAACCCTCACTAATCCCACCAGACCAGTTAAGGTGATTCGTCTTGTCACTCGTGACACAGCTGAGGAAATTATTCTTCGTCGAGCTGAAGCAAAACTTGTATTAACTCAAACAGTCATTGAAGGTGGCCAATTCTCTCATGGGACAGTGGATGTGGTTGCCGATAGCACACCTCAATTAGCAGACATATTGAAATTTGGTCTTGATAAGATCTTGGAGTCTAACGAAAGGTATTATAAAGTTTTGTTACATTGTTATATTATTCAAACTATGTTAGTACTCTTGAATGCCAAGACTTAAAAAGGTAGTAGTTTATTAAGACAGATGATATATAGCTAACTCTCTCTTATAGTTTAGTTGGTGAGACAGATGATAATGGACACTGGATTATTGAAACAGTAGCTACAACCAAGACAGTTGAGGAAGATGTTGAAATGAAAGGTGTGTGTGTGTGTGTGTAATGTGGACGTTTGTATATTTACATGTTTTAGGACCTGAAAACATGTACATTTACGAGGGAAGGGACTACTCACGAGCTAACGACAATGACAGAAAAACATTTGATGAATTATTAGCAGGTACATGTTGAGGGGGTGTGGTTTATTAATTAATCATAACAATTAGCTCAATTAACTTTAATTGATGAAGACACTAATGAGAGAATATTAAGAAGTGAGCAAAAGATTCCTCTTTCTGCTGTGGACCTACCAACTAGAAAACGCAAACCACTAACTGATGAACAACTGGCAGAACGAAGAAGAAAGGTGACTAATAATTAAGGGGTCTTACCCTCGTTACAACTAGTTCTCCACCCTTCTTAATAGCGAGAAGAAGCTCGTTTGAAGAGACAAAAATTGCTTGAGGAAAATGAGAGAAAGAAACGTGAGGAGAAAGAAAGAAAGCGACTTGAATGGTGGCAAAAAAATAACTACTCTACTCTCAATGTTCAACTAGAGAGTGACTCAGATGAGTCCAGTGATGACGATGAAGAAAGAGGACTCGATATACAGTATCTTGTAGGAGATGTTACACAACCTCAATGTACGGGAACTAAAGATGCCATTATCGTCCATTGTGTTGGTATGTTCCTATAGTATTATAGTATAGTATTTTGTAGACTCATACTCAATAATTCATATCTGTGATCATGAATTTTGGAATGAGACTGTTCTCATTCTAGATGATTCTGGAAGATGGGGGCGTGGTGGTCTATTTTCTGCTATATCTTCTCGTTCATTAGAACCTGAAAATCATTATAGAAAAGCCAGCAAAATGAAAGGTTAATCCGTCTGTCCATTTGCCATCCATTGATTCATCCATTGTATAGATTTATCACTTGGCGATGCACATGTGATATCTGTGGATGATCGTATAAGTCGTGACAAAGGAAGAGACTTGGTACATGTGAAACAACTTCTAGACAATATTATTATATTTTGTTTTAGTTGGCATTGATAATAGCTCAATCTCGTGATGATAGTGGCCGTTTAACAGGTATCAAGTTATCAGCTTTGAGTACTGGATTGATGAGAGTGAGTCGCCTAGCTCGACAAAAACATGGTTTGTCCATTACTATCCATTCATCCATTTACAATGTTTATTTCACAGCATCAGTCCATCTACCAAGAATTGGACATACCACACCCAACTTTAATTGGTATGGGACAGAGCGACTTATAAGAAAGCATTTGGCTAGCAGGGGTGTTCCCACTTACATGTATCCATGGCAACCTACATGTACATGTTTTAAAGCTAGCTTAAATTTTTCTTTAACCGTTAATTGTCTCAAGATATTATTTTCATCGTCATGGAAACAATGCATCATCCTTGATGAATATAGCTCCAGTTAAGCCTCAAACCCATACCAGCGAACCCAACACAAATCCAAATCCTCCGAGAGAAGGCATGTCTTGTCATCACCGTTGGATACCAGAAGGGGTGGAGCCATTGCCTGATCTATTTACTGGTATTATCGTTTACTTCCATTGTATTGAGGAGACCAAAAAGCAACACCTATCTCGTTATCTCATTGCATATCCTTATCACAATGTACATCTATTATATATGCTTATATTACATGTATCAATATATGGACCTTGACTCCACCCACTTATGATGGCGAGATAGAGGAACAACCAACAGGAAAAATCACTCACATTCTATGTCCTATGCAAGAAGATAAAAGGATGCCTTTACCATCGTTGCTATTGGCAACAGATTACAAGTTGGTCACAGTGAACTGGTTAGAAGATTGTCTAACACAAGGACAATGTTTAGACATCAAAAAATACAAGTTATCAGAAGAATAGCTAAAAATAACACATGTATACATACAATTTAACCTGGATACTTTATCACAATACCACATGTATTAGTGTTGAGTTCATTGAAGACAAGAAATGTTAGTCTTAAATGATATCTCTTGTGTCATCCTTATCACTGGTTATTATAATATGATCACTTTATCTTCCATCATGTCCTTTCTCTCTAAATCTATTGACTTAGTTCTTCATCGTCATCTTCAGAATCAAACTCTACATTGGGATCTTTAGTCCATGTACCATCAGTGTTTGGTATCCAGCCTGAACTGAGGTATTTATTATATAAGTGATGTCATTATTACGTCATTGTCATTACCTGCGTAACTTCACAAACTTGCTCTCTGATTTTTGCTGTTCACTTGATTTCTTGTTTCCATGACAACTAGACAAAGCATCAATTTTAACTTTTGATTTCTGTGGAAACACAAGTTCAGATTTTGATACTGGGGTACTGTCCTCTTCATTAGTGTTAATTATCTTCATCTGGCTATCCAAATGGGACAATTTCATTTTTCTTTTTCTTGAGAAAAAGAATTGGTCCTCAGTAGATGTACTCTTCATTGGTTTTGACTGAGAAGTTGATGATAAGAGGGCGTGGTCAATAGCTTGTGCAGTTTGTGACAACAATGGAGGGAGGGGCTTAAATTAGAAGAGAACAATGACCAGCTGTTAAAATAATAGCGTACATACATTTTCCATTTCTGATAGTTCAGATTTTGTTGTCTGCTCTTGTCTTTGTAATTCCTTTTTTCTTAAGCGTCTGTGTGCAGCTAAGTGTTACTAATAATAGTGTGTTGCTAATAATAGTATCTGCCCACTCATCTAAATTAACACTACAGGTACTTACATTGTATATGTCTCCGCCCATTACGATGTATTGTCAATGTTGCTATGGTATCGAACACTGGACGATGACCACAAATTAAACAGGCATATCTGTGTGAATGGATAAATGGATGAAAATGGACAAACAGACACACCTACCGTCCATCTCTCATACGAAGAGCTTCATTATCGGGAATTTGACCAGCAAGAAGGTGGTTAACTCTTTTCTTCTATAAAAGGATATATCTCTCATCAAATAACATGAGAATCACGTGACTCAATACCTTTAACCGTCTTATTTGAGAGAATTGATCTCCAACAAGCTTGAACGCCATGTTGATGGTGGGCGCGGCTCGTTACTTGGAGCCACACCCATTCCACATGGTTGTTGTGACTGAACATGGCTGACGAAGTATTCGATAGTAACTCCTCTGAAGGGCCTCCTCGTTCATCTTATGGCTACCATGACAGAGGGTGAGATAAACCGACTAGATGATTATATTACTAATATTTTAACTTATTATATATATATTATATCTACATAATGTAGTAATAAAATGCTGTGTTTACTAGACAATTGACAATTGTTCCTTTTGTAATGATACCATTATACTGTACTTTTTACATGAAGTGTCTAGAGGTCCAACAAGAAATCCATGCTTTATTGCGTACAGATAATATTAGATAAGGGGTGTGGTCTGTATTGTAATGCACACGTCAAATTAGGGACGTTCTGCTAGATGTATAGATGCTTGTACTGTTAAATGTTTTGAGTTAATGGACATATAAAATAGACAAATGTAATTAAATGTATCTTATTTAGACCTCCACAAGGTCATCGATACGGTGACTATCAAAATTATGGAGCACCTCAATTTGATCTACCTCAGGAACCTCCTTTTACTGCATTTGTAGGTAATTTACCACCTAACACTGTTCAGGGCGATTTAGATGCCATCTTCCAGGCACTTAAAGTTGGGTAATAATGTCATATGATTCATGTGATCGGCATGTTTTTAGGTCAAGGCAGTTCGTTTAGTTCGTGACAAAGATAGTGACAAATTTAAAGGTACGAGAGAATTAATTAAGTGTGTGGGCGGGCTAATGTATATATACTTCAGGATTTTGTTACGTTGAGTTTGAAGATTTAGACTCTTTGAAAGAAGCTTTGGACTTTGATGGAGCTGTAAGTTACTATTAATAGTCTAGTTGTTCTATTTATAGACTATATAATGATGACATCATTTCTATTAATAGGAATATGATAACAGACCATTAAAAGTTAATGTTGCTGGGAGTAGAGGAGGAAGACGGGGGAGAGGTGGTGGAGGAAGGGGTGGCAGAGGAGGACGAGGTGGAAGTAAGTCTTTTTCAAGTTTCTTTATTCTTTTACCCATATTAGGAGATTATGGTCCTCCCACTGGACCTGGTGGCCCTCCTCCTGGGTATTATCCTCCTGGTGGTCCTCCTTCTTACAGAGGAGGTCACCCTGATCAAGGAGGTTGGCGAGGGTATCGTGGTGGACGAGGACCACGTAGAGGAGGAGGGGGAGGGAGAGATAGAGACAGAGGGAGACCACCATATGAAGAATTCAAAGAAGCTGATCCAAGTAAATCATGTGACAATTATGTGATGTCATGACCTCAATCATGTGATAATCATATGATGTCTATTATGTAGTTGACTTGGAGACACGACCAAAATTAAAACTAAAACCGAGAACTGTTGATAAAGAAGTTAATGACTTAGCAGACAGTACTTCCCGATTATCCATATTTGGAGAGGGACGACCAAGAGACGAGAAAGAGTACGAAGAAAAGAAAAAAGAGAGATTAAGAAAGGAATCACAGTCGTCAGATACTGGTGATCCTTAATTAAAAGTAAACAAAGTACTAATTTTCTTACTGATAATTAGAGTAGATATGGTATACACATACGTACAATATTGTGATCTCACATTACATCATTATGACATCAAGTTATATTATCAAAAGTTAAATACATGTTGCTCGTTATCAATTGATCATTAATTAATTAATAAATCAATTGTTTTATTATATACAATTATTACAGCCAATAAAATAAATTATTACCTCACTGAGAGAGGAAATAAACACAAATTAATTAATAAATAAATGAAAATTATTATTAATAAAATTAAACTTATAATACAAGTCTTCTTTATCCATGTAAGTCCTAAGGACAAACAATACTAAACTATTATACTTTTAATGGGACTTACTTTTAATGACCTCCCTTTAGTTTCTATTGGTAGTAACAAAGACAACACTGCTAAAATCAATGATGACCCGACATATAATGATAAGGTCGCATAATCACTTATTGGAAATAGAGCCTACATGTAAAGAGAGAGAGAGAGAGATATAGTGAGGGAGAGGGAGACAAAGAGGAAGATGGAGAGGGAGATGGTGAGATGGAAAAGAAGAGGGTTACACTATGTCTCATATTAAATCTCAATATGCTGACCTGAGCAAAAAATGGCGTCACTAACGCACCTATACGAGCAGCTGATGTCATCACTCCCATTGCTATTCCTCGTACTTTAGTGGGAAATACCTCCGGAGTGTATACATAAACAGCTTGAAACACACCAGTAGCAAATCCTCTAGCACCAAACAAGAAGACAGTCAACCATATTCTAGAGAAATAAAGAAGAAATTAAGTCACGACAAAGTCTTTATTTTACTTACTCGGGGACACAAATTAGCAATAAACCAAAAAATAATCCTGTACAAACAAATTCAGCACACATGGTAATTTTACGTCCAATTAACTCAATAATAACTAATGTTATTATAATACCAGGGAACTCTGCAGCTGACGTCCAGACGATATGAGTATAAAAGGAGGTCGTCAAGTTTTGACAACCCGTACTAAAATCAGATCGATTTTTACCTGAATAAAATAACTATGAATTATGTAAATATAATGCATCTTACCGCAATGAGGATCATATCCTGATTCCAGTATAGTAGTTGTTAATAGGACAGCACCATAGTAGAGCCAGGCACATCCCAACCTTATAATAAGCAGATATAACAATGGATAAATGGATGGATGAATGGATGGATGGATGAATGGATGGATGGATGGATGGACAGGTAGACACAACAATGGATAAATGAATAAAGACATAAATACATAAATGGATAAATGGATGAATAAATGGATGAATATAACTTACCAAATAAACAATAAGAGAATTGATGTCTTCCACATACCACCAGTAAACAGCACTTTAAGATCACGTCCAACATTTTTAGCAGCTTGTATACCTTTTGCCTAACAAAGTCACATGATCATCACACGATACAGTAGTAATGGTCCACCACAAAGTCACATGATCATCACATGATACAGAATAAGCATACCTTCAATTTAGTCAAACGTGTAGCATGAACTTCATCTGGATAAACAGAATAATTTGGAGGAGTTTGTTCTTTCCCATTTAGTAGTGGAGCCTCTTCAGGGGACATTCTATTCTCATTATCCTCGGGTAAGTTCTCACTCAAGGATGACTCTAATGAACAAAAAAATTGTATTGGATTACACAACACTCCTAACCTGTGGAACGGTGGATTGAGGTGTTGTCTTCAACTGATGTCTGTTCCTCTTCCAACCTCTCCTTTTCTTCTTGGGAAACAAGACGACCCTGTGAAGGAAGAGGGCTGACTAGATGACCACACCTACCCCAGAGTAACTTACAACAGGAGGACTTTTAAAGTTTAACCGGGCGATATGTTTAATCACATCATTTCCTTTATCAATTTTACCACGAGAAACATAGTACCTGGCAGACTCAGGAACAATCTGTATAATCAAAGAACACAAAAGGACATTGTCTGTATTAGGATAATAGTTTTATACAAATACTTTAGTCTATTATTGAGGACAAACTATCTGTTTCCATACAATTAAATTACTTTGTGCATTAATTATTAGGGTTTAACTCACAAGGAAGAAAAATAACACTAAAGCCAATGGTAGAGCACACAATCCAACGTATATTCTCCAATTAATATGATTATATACAGTAGAGGTTTCTATTGGATCTGGGACTAGAGAATGTTGATGTCATGTGATTGTCATATGATGTTCATGTGATTTACCATTTGGTATTACAGCAAGAGCTAGCAAAGCAGCAAAGACGCTTCCAACAGCCCACCACACCTCCAAGAGAACAATACAGACACCACGGATTTTCTTTGGAAGGAATTCAACATAATATGTCACGCTACATAAAGAAGTATTTCATTGTGCGGTCTTCTGTTACTTAATCCATCTGTCCATCTATCCATTAATCCATCTGTCCATCTATCCATTCATCCATCTGTCTATCCATTCATCCATCTGTCCATCCATTCATCCATCTGTCCATCCATTCATCCATCAATTCATCTGTCTCATTTCTTACGCCTGAGCACTTCCTCCTATACCAAAACCTGCTAGACATCGAAACAATAGTAATGTTCCATAGTTAGGAGAGAGAGCACTGGCCAATCCAAATAACAATACAACAATATCAACTATTAGCAATACCTGATATGGAATATGATCACATGACAATCACATGAAATTATTGTACTAACTTTTTTTCTCCCAATAACATCAGCAATTGCTCCCCAAAAGAGACCACCAATCAGGAAACCAACAAATACAACCTAATGTAGTAATATGGAGTAATCGTGCATTGGTATAATGGAGTAATGGTGCACTGGTATAATGGAGTAATGGTGCATTGGTATAATGGAGTAATGGTGCACTGGTATAATGGAGTAATGTAGTGGCATAATGGAGTAATGGTGCACTGGTATAATGGAGTAATGGTACACTGGTATAATGGAGTAATGGTACACTGGTATAATGGAGTAATGGTGCACTGGTATAACAGAGTAATGGTGCACTAGTATAATGGAGTAATGTAGTGGGATAATGGAGTAATGGTGCACTGGTATAATGGAGTAATGGTACACTGGTATAATGTATATTGGTATACTGGTACATTGGCATAATGATATTATTGGTATATACGTACTGAAGTGATCAAGGCTTCTTCCCAATCACTTAAAAACCAGTCACATGTAACAATAGGAGACAATATTGACAACAACATTAATTCCATAGCATCTGCTATCTATAAAAGGGGGCGGAGCTAAAGATGACATCACAACAATATCACACTTACCCATATCATACCAGCAAAAAAAGTCACCACTATTTGGAAAGGTCCAAACCCCATATAGTCAATAGCATCCTCTACAGTATACACACGAACCTCTGTTTCCTTGGCAACAATCTGTATTACATTATCTTCTTCAGATATATGAACACTCTTTGTCTGAAGAAGTTGCACACGTTCAGATTCTTCTATGTCTTTGTCCTCATTGTCTGTTAGTTTGCCAATATCTTCTGATTCCAAATATCTCAACCCTTTTACATTGTCTTCGTTTTCTAAACCAGCAACTTCTTCTGAAGGCGGCAAAGGAGAATCCTCTATGTCCATTATTGTTGTAAATTTATTTCGATATTACTTTTATTGATGCATAACTATTCTTTTAATTAGAACCACCCATATTGCTGCAGGCAGCCCCCATACAGTGAAGTAAGTAGTGCTGTGTAATATTTATTACTTACTAACTCTCTCTCTCTCTCCCTCTCTCTAGTCACACATTACATATCAGTAAATATGTCCAGCACCAGGTCAGGCAAAGGAACTAAACAGCGAACAGCTACCAACACAACAGAAATGGCTGGAATGAGTACTAATGAAAAAATCCTAAAAGAATGCCATGATCTCTATATTGATGAAAAAAATGGTAACTAGCTAATGCAATGATATGGTCTCATCCCCAGCCCTGCACGGTCCCATAGGCATGTAGATCTGGGGATGAGACTAGCATTGATAATTTTCTATGTCTGCAGGACTGGTTGCTCTCGGTCAGGAAGTGGGTCTCTCTTTGCTTCCTCCTCGTAAGAAAATAACAGTTTTGCTCCTCGGTAATCACTCAGCTGGCAAGAGTTCCTTTATTAACTGGTAATGAGATCTAATTCCCATAAATTCAATCTACATATGGTGTGGGATTGGGGCTATAGAGAATCTACATGGATACTGTCATGTGACATATGCATGATTATCACATGATCAAACTAATTATAGGTATATTGAGGAGCATGTACAGAAGACAGCAGTTGCCATAGAAACTCAAGGATTTGCTCTTATTACTAGCGGAAAGAAAAGAGAATCATTAACAGTTAGTTCTAGAATCTTGCACTTTTGACATCACCACTTTGTGTATAGGGCAATGCTACCCTCCATTTGTTTCCTCAATTCAGACAACTTGAAGACATGGAAGGTTAGGGAGGACATTAGAACTTGTAAGATATCTTTCCTTCTCCTCCCCACATCAGGTGTCGTTGACTATTTGACTACAGAGGTGTCCACCTCAAAACAAAAGAAATTTCCTTTTGTCGTTTTTATTGACACACCTGGATTAGTTGATGGAGATATGAAATATCCATTTGATGTTGACAAGACTTTGATATGGTTAGGAGGTATTTCTGATCTTATCTTCGTTTTCTTTGATCCGCTGGGACAAGCATTATGTAAAAGAACCCTGGACATAGTAGGTAAGTACTGAAGAAAGATACGGTACTCTTCTACTCTCTCTCTCTCTCTCTCTCTCTCTCTCTCTCTCTCTCTCTCTCTCTCTCTCTCTTCTCTCTCTCTCTCTCTCTCTCTCTCTCTCTCTCTCTCTCTCTCTCTCTCTCTCTCTCTCTCTCTCTCTCTCTCTCTCTCTCTCTCTCTCTCTCCTCTCTCTCTCTCTCTCTTCCCTCCTCTTCAGAACGTCTTAATGAAAGGCATCCAGATCGCATTAGGTTCTATCTTAGTAAGGCAGATACAGCTGGAACACAAGGTGACAGACAAAGAGTTCTCATGCAAATAACTCAAGAATTATGTAAGAGACCGGGTTTAAATAGAGCTGGATTTGATATGCCAACAATCTTTATACCAACAATAACAGAAAAGGTATAAGACAGATCTATTCTGTCTGTCCATCTATCCATTCATCTGCTCATCCATTCATTCAGGCTCAATGTGAGAATCATTTAGAAGACGTTTGTTCTGAAGTGGAGAAAACAATCAACAGAAATATACAGAACACACTTAATACTTTAGAAAAAGATGCGCAATCTATCGCCTCAAGATTTCACCAGAAGATGGAAGATGACAAGTACAACTGTACATACATTATTACATGCTACATTATTTCATATTTACATACTTCTTACTTACATACTACATTACTTCATACTTTCATACTTACATACTACATTACTTTGTACTACAATATTACATACTACATTATTTCATATTTTCATACTACATTATTACAATATTTCATACTTAGGAACAGATCTCAGGCTAACAAACAAGTCAGATGGAAAGCCATTATGTTCTATTTACTAAGTATAGCTCTACCTTTAATGTATTCAGTGTTTCTTGCTGGAAATTGGGTACATATTCCTCCATTTATTAATTATTTAGTAATTAATTGTTTATCTAGTGTTGATCTAATTTAGTTGTTTATTTATCCATTTAGACTTCTAGTCGCAAGAAGAAGAGTAGTTCAAATCATAGCCCTATTATTTTAGCTATTATTTTATTAGTAGCTGTCGTTATATTCTTGATTGGCTACAGAATACATAGGTATTACTAACACAATATTGACACAATACTAATGCAATATTGACACAATACTAATGCAATATTGACACAATACTAACACAATATTGACACAATATTAACACATTATTGAGACAATACTAACACATTATTGAGACAATACTAACACATTATTGAGACAATACTAATGCAATTGTAATACAATACTGATGCAGAGTTAATGCATATTAAAATATTTTTATTTTAGGATTAAATCCACTCTGAATCGCAAAGACAGAAATTCTATGAAAGAAAAAATAACTTACATTGACGATCTTGTCAAGACTCGTAAGGTTAGAAATTAAATTATATAATTATTAGTTTTACTTGTTTCATTGTTCTCTATAGTCTATTTTATATCAAGAATATCTCAGTCAAAGTGTGGCAGGCTTAGATCTGTTCTAACGAGCACCTGATAGAGAGAAAATAAATTTCAAATTTTTAGATAGGTAATGCTTTTTCAATTGAAATTCGTATGTAGAAAATTGACTTGAACAACCCACTTTATGATTTGTTTATTAATTATTATTATAAATAAAATAAAAGGTTGTTTATATTTACTATCTTGTTGTGTGTTTGATCCATGCAGTGTGCAATCCATCTATAAAGATACCATCTTTTTGACTCATTTCACCTCTCTCTCTAAGGATGTAACTGGAGAATGTCGAGTGTAAAGATGGAATAAATTGATCACTTTGAACACACACTAACTGTTCATACATACCCAGAACATCACGACGAATGCTACGTGAAAGTTTAGATAAATTTAGAGCATCAGAAAAATTAGTTGCAAAATACAATTTGAAACCAGCTTTGATAATGGGCTTAAACCATTTCAAATGAGGCTCATCCGTTGCCACATAGACTGGTATGTTCATTGAAAATCCATTAGCTAGCATCTCAGCAATCCAGTCATGAGGAGTTAATTTTTTTGCTATATGTCCAATTCTTCGTACATGTATTGCATTATAAATGTTTAGTTTAGCTCTAACTGCATTAGCTAATGAGTACATGTGTTTTTTGTATCTGACGTAATTTAGGATCCATTGCTGAGCTAATGTAGCTGCATGGAGTGTAGTAAAACGGATTTGTATACCAAACAAAGTCCCTTCCTCAAAATAGATGATGTCAGATGTATCGTTAATTAAATCTGATACATATCTAATTATAGGGGCATTGTCGTTCTTTTCAGCTTCTTTCTTCTCTTCAATACATTTTTGTCTCCATCCTTTATTGGGTGCAAAGACTTGGTTAATCATGTAGTGTTTCTCTTGATCGTTGCTAGGATATCTATCAACCCAGTAACCATAACCCATACTGTGACATACACGATGCCATGACAAGTTCTTTGAGTAAACTTGTAGGAACTTACGATGTGTTGTGTTTACTTCTATCACCGGTACTAGTTCTGACATGCGTTCTAAATCTAAAAATGTCGAAAGTGGTAACAAGTTTGAGCGGGACATTTTGTTGTATGTTAGGTAACCATAACGACCATGCAAAGGTAAAGTCTGCTCCATTTTCTCACCAACAAGATGTGAGGAGAGTGGATGTACAATTAGTGTCCTGTTCAATAGTTTAGCAAGTATAACAGCAGCTTCAATGACAATTCTCTGATTATTCCATCCATTACCAGGAGGTTGGTAAGAAATATAGCGATGAGAGTTGGACAATACAATTTGCTTAGCAACTCTACCAGAATGAAAACTTTGGTTTGAGACCACATAGGATCCAGTCCTTCTCCATTCAACATATATTGAGCCCTTGACTAAATAGAAGATATATACAGTAATCAACAGAACACATAAGACAGTACAATATGTGATATATTTTCTTAGTCCACCCATTGTTGATGCAATGTAGAATTTGGGGTGGGTTTATAATGTTAAATTGAATATATTAGTCTCAAGGGTTGATGATTTTAATTTTTTTAGAACTATACATAATTTAAACTTTCCTTCATTTATCGTCTTTCTACTTTTTAAAAAGCATGTTTTTCTCACTACATGATCCATCAACTCAATATCTATTGACCTGACTTTACATTTTATATGAATGTTTTCAACTAGATCTCCTTGAAAACAATTAAACTGACATTCAGTCTTGACTAAATTTCCTAGATTAATAATTTTATTTACAACATTTCTAAAAGTGGGACGTGATGTTGTAAAAAGTTCATACTATTCCCGGGCCAGATCTGCGCATGCGTAGATGACCACGTGTGTCATTTTAAAACCACACCTACATTGAAATTATTAAAATGGTATGTTCCAGTCTTTTACTTTAAATTATATTATTGTCCTACAGGCTACAGCTGCTACGATTTCTCCTGATCCCTCTCAACAAAGACATTTTAATTACAGTGATAGTGATAGTGAAAGTGAAGATGAACCTAGTGGACTGCGTAGTACAGTTACTGTGGTACAGGTTAGTTATAAGAGGTGTGGTTTAAGATTGTTATTTTAATAACACTAGAGAGGAGAAGGAAGTCAATCTAAGAAGAGAGCACGAGATAGATCACCATCACCACGGTAACTAAATATAATATATTTACATGTAGTAATTATTTCTGTAGGTCTTTTCAAAGAAGTCCCTCTCCTGTAAAAAGAAAGGAAAAGGACTCATCAGGTCCAATGCTTGAAGAGCAATGGGTTGAAAAGGAGGAAGCACCTCCAGAGACAAAGAAGAAGAAAGAAGAATTAGATCCTATTTTGACTAGAACAGGTGGGTGTGGTAATGGGTGTGGTTTATAGTCATGACCCTTGTAACTGTAGGTGGAGCTTACATTCCTCCCGCACGTCTTCGTATGTTGCAGGCACAGATATCAGACAAAACCAGGTGTGAAATATTCATCTGTTTGTACACATCTCCCTCTTTCTATCTCATACTCTCTCTCTCTCTCTAGTTTAGCTTATCAAAGGATGTCCTGGGAGGCTTTAAAGAAAAGTATTAATGGTCTAATTAATAAGGTGATTAAAATGCTACTTCCACTTATCATGTGACTATCATGTGACAGGTTAATGTATCTAATATAAGTGATATTGTTCGTGAGTTATTTCAAGAGAATATAGTACGTGGGAGGTAAAATAATATCAAATTTTAATATAATTTATTGTTATTATAGAGGCCTTCTTGCTCGATCAGTTATTACTGCTCAGGGTGCCTCTCCTACCTTTACACATGTCTATGCTAGTCTGGTGGCCATTATCAATACTAAGTTTCCACAAACTGGAGAACTCATCATCAAACGTTTGGTCATTCAATTTAAGAAAGCATTTCGTCGTAATGACAAGAAACTTTGTCTCTCATCTGTTCGTTTCATAGCACATCTTGTTAATCAACAAGTAAGAAAAATGTTTTCTATTCTAATGTTATTGTCATGTCCAAGGTTATTCATGAGCTGTTGGCACTGGAATTATTAACCCTTCTGTTAGAGGATCCTACTAGTGACTCTGTTGAAGTGGCTGTGGGATTTTTGAAGGAATGTGGGTCCAAATTAACAGAATTATCACCACGTGGAGTTCTTGGTAACAGCTGATATATTACTAACTTTGCTACTAGTCTCTCTCTCTCTCTCTCTCTCTCTCTCTCTCTCTCTCTCTCTCTCTCTCTCTCTCTCTCTCTCTCTCTCTCTCTCTCTCTCTCTCTCTCTCTCTCTCTCTCTCTCTCTCTCTCTCTCTCTCTCTCTCTCTCTCTCTCTCTCTCTCTCTCTCTCTCTCTCTCTCTCTCTCTCTCTCCAGGTGTTTTTGAAAGTCTCAAAGGGATACTTCATGATGGAAATGTTGACATAAGAGTTCAGTATATGATTGAGGTCATGTATGCTATCAGAAAAGATAAATTCAAAGATTATCCAGCTGTTGTCGAGGGTCTAGATCTTATACAGGAAGATGACCAAATCACTCACCTTATCTCTTTAGATGATGATGATATTGTAGGAGAAGACATGCTCAGTAAGTTAGGAAGAAGGATGTGTCCATTTTTAGTAACATTTAATGATGTCACTTTTATTTATAGATGTCTTCAAGGTTGATCCTGAGTTTCAGGAGAACGAGGATCGTTATAAAGCAATTAAAGAAGAGATTTTAGGTGAAGGGTCTTCTGATGAAGAAGGTGAAGTAAGCGGAAGTGAGACTGATGATAGTGAAGTAGAAGAAGCTGAAGGAGATGCTGAGGATGGAGAAATGAAAATTATTGACGAGACTCAAACGGATTTAATGGGACTACGACGAACCATCTATTTGACAATAATGTCGAGGTATAGTTACCATGTTCTTCCATTATCACTTAGCAATATTCATTTTTTAGTCTTGATTTTGAAGAATGCGCTCACAAACTTTTAAAAATGACTATCAGACCTGAACAAGAGGTTTGGTTAAATATATGTAGCCACGCCTATTTTAATTATCTAATCCTCTTTAGTTGGAGGTTGCTAATATGATAATTGAGTGTTGTAGTCAAGAGAGATCATATCAACGTTTCTATGGTCTATTGGGAGAAAGATTCTGTCACCTTAATGAAACGTGGGTAGAAAAATTTGATGCAACTTTTCAAGAACAAGTAAATGAGTTGCTATAAAAACAAATAGAATAATAGTTTAACCACACCCCTTTCTTATAGTATGCTACTGTTCATCGTTTGGAAGCTAACAAGTTGCGTAATGTTGCCAAATTTTTTGCTCAATTGTTCTATACTGATGCCATTCCATGGACTTCTCTATCCTGTATTCATCTTAATGAAGATGAGACCAACTCCTCTAGGTAAATGTCATGTGACTATCATGTGACAGTTACTTTTACATTCACCTTTTGTTTTAGTCGTATATTTGTCAAGATAATGTTCCAAGAGTTAGCTGAGTACATGGGTTTACAGAAACTAAATGAGAGACTCAAAGATCCGTATGTCATATGACCTATGATGTGACTTTCATGTGATTTGAATTATGTTACAGATTCTTAGCTGTTTCCTTTGAAGGTCTATTGCCAAGAGATAATCCTCGCAATACTCGTTTTGCCATTAATTTCTTCACATCGATTGGACTTGGAGGACTCACGTAAGTCATGTGATGTCATGTGATATCATGTGATTGTATTGTCTTGTAGTGATGATCTTCGAGAGCATTTAAAAAATGCCCCTAAACTCATTATGGCACAGCAACAAAATATTGATTCAGATACCAGTAGTAGCAGCAGCTCTGGTTTGTTAGAAATATTGCTAGTTGGAAAGAGACAAGTACTTTAATAATGTCTGTTTCTTTGTAGATGAGAGCAATGATAGTTCTGAATCTTCAAGTGAAGAATCTTCATCGTCTGAAAGTGAGGAGTCTGATAAAGAACCAGTAAAGAAAAAGAAGACTGAAGATGTTAAGAGAGAAAGTAAAAATGATAAAGAAAAGGACAGAAAACATCATAGAGATCATACTACTGAGTCTCACAAAAATCCTCCATCTTCATCTCACAAAAATAAAAGAAACTCTCCTCCAACTCGACCTAAAAAGGAATCTCCATCTCATAAATCTCATCGTCATGGAGATACTTCTTCACCATCTCATCAGCCTCAGCATCGTAGAGACTCACCCTCCTCATCTCGACACCAAAAGGAATCCTTCTCATCTCGTGACACTCAACGTCAAAGGAATATCCCCCATGACTCCAATCATCAAAAAGAGTCTTCACCTCCTCGGGATTCTCGTCATCATAAAGATTCTCCCTCTTCCTCTCCTCGTCATCATAGAGAGTCTCACTCACATCGTCATAGAGAGTCTCACTCACATCGTCATAGAGACTCTCCCTCACGTCGTCATAGAGACTCTCCCTCACGTCGTCATAGAGACTCTCCCTCACGTCATCAAAGAGACCGAAATAAATTATAATTTGTTTTAAAAACGTATTTTAGTTTTAAATATACTTTTAAAAATAATTTCTCATTGAGATTGTCTACTATTACCATTACTACCAGATAATATTGATTCTAAAGAAATACTAAAAATATAAATGATCATAACATACTAAGTATGCACATGTATATATTATATATGTATATTTCTGATGTTCATTAATATCAGGAATGATGTATAAATGTTCTAAAAATGACATTAAAAATTTTGAACGACATTATCAAGTTGACACACAAAATTGGAGTATTGCAATCAAATTGCTCTTTTGTTCGATGTCCCTATAATTATTTTAGTGTTATTAAATGTATAGCAAATGATATGGAGGATCAACTTACTAATTGTAATTGTTATATTTTGATTAAGTCTTTGATAATTGAGCTTGAAGACGAGCCATCTGCCTTCGCATTTCCTCTAACTAATGAAATAAACATTACTTAATATCTAATTCCATTCCCAGGTCCCCAATCTCAAGGTAGTCTACATGGGAATGAGACTAGTAATTACATAATAATTACCTCATCCT
Organism: Xestospongia muta; assembly: GCA_963693285.1. Classification (NCBI taxonomy): domain Eukaryota; kingdom Metazoa; phylum Porifera; class Demospongiae; order Haplosclerida; family Petrosiidae; genus Xestospongia; species Xestospongia muta. The sequence goes on from OY848921.1 coordinate 602,566, forward strand.
CTTTAGCTTGGATTAAGTCATCATATATAGTACGACCTGGCAAGGGGACACTAACAGGAGAAATATGAGAATATGCTTAATTAAAAATGATAATAACTTACTCGGCAAGTTTCTTTTTACGATAATTCTCATAATGAATATCGTTTGTGCAATCTTTCAGATCTTGCATATGTGTGTTAAGAAGCATTTTCTTCAAGAGAACAAAATCACTATGATCCTTACTATCAACTGAAGAAGGAAGAAGAAGAAATGAAGAGGACGAAACATTATCAATTAGTTCAGACCTTCCACTAGACCCCAGGGATAGAGACGTCCACATACTCTTCTACCCCCAACTTGATGGAAAGTGGTACTACCAATCACTCCCATAGGAATTGCATCCTAAGAAAATTAAAAATAAACTTGTAGTGAGAAAAATCCTAGTCTAGCTGAAATTTAAACCCAAAATCTCCTGAATACAAGACTGATGTTTGTACTCAATCAACTGAGCCATCAGTTTATTGTGTATAGTAATGCCATCACTTCTTTTATTTAAAGGAACAAAAGCAATGGTCACTCACGCTTGTCCCACTATTACCATTATTTCTTTTATTTCATAAGAGTCTTCGCTCTGATCAATCTCTCCATTATATATATGTATTTCATTGGTAGCTATTTCTTTTAATATCTACAATAGATCTGTTGTCATGACCACACCTACTAGATGAGAAACTGTACCCGAGTTTTTTGTTTCTTCAGTTCAGTTTCCGTCAAAGTATCAGCTTTAGCGATTACTGGTATAATGTTTACTATGTGATGTAACTGTTTCATACATTGTATATCCAATGTTTTAAGGCTAGAAATGGATGGATAGATGGATTAATGGACAGAATAATGGATGGATGGATAGATGGATTAATGGACAGAATAATGGATGAATAGATGGATTACTGGACAGAATAATGGATGGATGGATGGATTACTGGACAAAATAATGGATGGATGAATGGATTAATGGACAGAATAATGGATGGATAGATGGATTAATGGACAGAATAATGGATGGATAGATGAATCGATAGGTTATTACTTGTGACTGTTAGGATTGATAAAATAAAGACAACAATGGACTCGATCATCTTCTATATTGGGACGATTAAAACTGTTCTCGTCATCCAAATATTTGTCATATTTTGAAGTGATATATTGTACAATAGGTACCCAACTAAACAAAACAGTTGATTTTAAAATAATCACATCATTACACTCTTACCAATCTGTGTTATCTACATTATCTCCAAAGCCAGGGGTATCAACCACGGTCAACTTTAACTTAATTCCTTTGTCCACAAAAGGTTCAATTTCAACTGTTGTAGTGTCAATACGACTTGATGGGTGATCTGATAAGAGAGAGAGAAAGAGACAAAGAGATACAGAGAGAGAGCATACATCTCATTTGATATCAGGAGAGCATTGATCAAGTCCCAAGGGATAAAGGACTTGGCTGACCTGTGACAATGTTGATACATAATTTGTCTTACTTATTGTTCCTGAAGTAATATCACTACCAAACAATGACTGTATCAGAGTTGACTTGCCTAGTCCAGACTCACCTAACAAAATAAGGGATGATGCATTCTATCATGAAACTACAGTGTAAACTCTGCTAACTCACCAACAACTATGACAGAGAATCTGAACCCTTTCTTCATTGATTTCCTATGAACAAGGTAAGGCAGATTATGAAAACCAAGTGATTTTGACATTTTGTAGTTCAGCTTCAACAGAGGAATTAGCAGAGGAAAGGCCAGCCTCTCTCTTTACATTAAATGGAATGCTAGTACAATTACAGCCCACATGCATAGCATAGTGACAAATGAACCATGTCAAAATCAGCATTGTATTACTACTCGAAATTCCAAACTTGGTTAGACATGTTATTGCATTTGTGTCTAGCATGGGATGGTATAGTGTGTCTAAGCTAGCTACACTTAAAACTTAAAAATAACTTTCATCACGGTTGTACTATGGTGGATTCTGTGGTATGTTTTGTTTGTGCAAAATGAAAGCAGAGACACTGTCAACATCATCACAGCACTTTGTCCAATAAATATACACTATATCCATCTATGTGTTTGTCATATGTAAATAATATAGTTATTTTATCATTTCAATATATCTTTATTGTACTTGTAATAGTACATATTCAACAATATTAAAGTCCTAAAATGGCCAGATGTTTATGATCGAACAGAGGTGGAATTTTGTCATGGATATCACACGTAAATAAACATTTAATACGATGCCAAATGAGCATATCTAACTCACCTACCGACATCTTAAAACTTGGTCTAATTTAATAACATCAATTGACATAGTTAATTAACTATTACAATAAAATTATTAATAATAATATTGAGTGGAACAGACCCTAACAAGAACTCGTGTACACCAAACACTACATTTGTAAAAAATAATATTTTAAAATGGCTAGGAACTTGATTGATAATTAATTACTACAGTCATTGATGGGATGAGTATGTGTGTGCAACAAAACACAATGTAAGGAGAAATAGAAAAAAAATACTCTATTTAAAAATTATTGATGATGTCATGAACGATACGGGTTTGTGCCTCAAACGGTATCAGATTGAGTCCCACCAACACGCAATTGAGCTTGCAACATAGCCATTTGTCGCCGCATCTCTTCAAGCTAAAAGTGAGGACAATGTAAGGTGTGATTAAAAAATTTCAGATAAAACTTACCTCTTTCTCTTTAGCTTTAAGCAAATCATCTTGTACATTACCACCTGCTAGTGCTGCAACAGCATCGCCAAAATCCATAGTGGGGACACTAAATAGAATAATAGCTTGTTCAAAGTCATCACACGAGCTATGACTTACCCTCCTCCCATAGGTGAACCTTGAAGGAGTTTCTTCTTACGGAAATTCTCATAATGTACGTCTTGAGTGTAATCCTTGAGATCTTGCATGTGGGTACGGATGAGCATGTTACGTAAGAGAACATAATCACAATGTGCTTTGTTCTCAACTGAGAATACAAGAAAGAAATATGACTTATGTAAAATCTTTTGTCTACTCATATTGAAGTATACTGAAAAATACTAACGTAATTTATACTTACTTTCAACAACTCCCCAGGGATACAGACGACCACGGACTCTCTTACCACCAACTTCAAGAAGTGTAGTACTACCAACCACAGCCATTGGAATGGCATCCTGAACAAGACCACACCCACTAATAATAAAGTCAATCCCTCACTTACCCTAAGCTCCTTAATTTCAGGCGAATCATCCTCCTCATCTATTTCTCCATTATATATCCTTATACCATTGTCCATTATCTCTTGTAAAACCTATTGGTGACCACGCCCATGCCACACCCACATCAAAACTTAACTAACCTTGGTTTTCAATTTTTTCACTTCGCTGGGCGTTAGTGTGTCAGCTTTAGCAATTACAGGTATAATGTTCACTAAATTATGTAACTCTTTCATAAATTGAACATCCAATGGTTTCAGACTAAAGAAATGAGATAGATAAGACAGATGAACAAACAAAGAGACTGGTCATACCCGTGTCCACTGGGGTTAATAAAATAGAGACAGCAGTGAACTCGATGATCCTCAATATTTCGACGATTCAGACCAGACTCGTCTCTAAAATATTGGTCGTATTTTTCATTGATAAAATCAATAATTGGTTGCCAACTAGAGAGAATAGGAGAAACACCATATTAACTAGTTTAATAGATCATCACCTTACCATCCTCTATTGTCAACAGCATCTCCAAACCCAGGCGTATCGACCACGGTTAACCTCAACTTAACTCCTTTTTCTTCAATATCTACTGTTGTTGCATCAATGCTGGGTGTAGGTTTAATTCGATCTATTGGCAGAGACAAAGAGTAACTATTTCAAAGGACAGGCAAACAAACAGCTGCACTTTACTATAAAAGTAATGAATATCATTAAAACTCACCAGCCGCTGGTGGACAAGTTTTATTGCCAAACAGATTAGTCAAAAAAAGTGATCGTACTAAAGTTGACTTACCAAGACCGGACTCACCTACAATTTAGAATACATAATATACAACATAGTATACAAAGATACACAAAATATACAGACATATACTAAGATATACAAACATATACTAAGATATTACTACACATACTACAAAGTATCATATACACATTCACTAAGTTAAGACAATTATCTAAACACGAGAGGATTATTAAACATCAGGAGAACTAGACCAGCTGTACAAAAGAATGCAAATATATGCTCTCTCTGTTAGTATACAACCTAAATAATACATAATGTATTTAGCATATTATCATGTAAGAAATGAAAATAATCTATTGTATTTAGTCAACCAATATTAGTGGTTACTTATGGTGTCAAATTTAACCCTTATCATGTCGTAATGCAGTTTGTATGAGGATGGTTATAGTAGTCATTGTATTATGTGTTGATAATACTTGATTACCAATTAAATACTACTGTTATCTTTAAAAGGACACTGTTTATTAGCAACTCTCTTTTAATAATGAAGTAACTGGACTTGTGTATCCATCCATACTACATACTAAAAGAATTATCACTAGAAATTAAAATAGTCCAACATTGTTACACAATTTCTAGCATACACTAAATGACCTACAATAAACAACCTCTATAATAATCGACACACACACACACACACACACACACAAACATATATATGTACTCCTGATATTATCCTACCTACAACCATTATGGTAAATTCGAAGCCTTTCTTCACCGATTTCCTATGAGCTAGGAAAGGCAAGTTATGGAATCCAAGGGAGTTAGCTGACATTGTTGTCTCGCAATTGAAGGGATTAGTTTAAAGATTTTGGAGACGTGGACGAACACACTGTAATAATGACAAAAGGGCTCAGCGTGTACTCCTCTGTACAAAGGAATGCGATTATCCTTACCGTATTAACTGTAATTATACAAAGCGTCATATGAAAAGTAAAATTGAATGTACTCTGCCAACTCAAAACAAGCTAAATAAATGGAGACTTAGGTGTAGCTATCTTTATACGATCATTTCTCGTGATATTTATTGTTGAGCAGCTGTTTGGATGTTTGATGTCTTCTATAAATCAAATTAACTGACAGTCTTATAATGAATCCTACTGGGCAGGGATCACTCTTTATGATGGGTGGAGTCACTATGTCTGTACCTTCAAGCTCTCATATTCTCATGACACATCAGCCAATGATGACACAGGCCTTAGGAGGAGTACGTCTACCACAAACTAGTAAATTCCCTATTAAACAAGACCCGATGGAATCGTTGGCCACACCTACTGCTAATTTGTATCTCTGTAGCACAGGGAATAGTGCGTCTTTAAAAACATGCATCCATTATATGTCATCATCTGTCTATCATACAGTGCATCTAAAAACATGTATCCATTATATGTCATCATCTGTCTATCGTACTGTGCATCCATTATGTGTTCTATCTGTCCATTTTACTATGTATTCATCATGTGTTCATATGTTTGTTTATTTCAGGTACCATGATCAAACAAGAGATTGAAGAACGACAAGAAAAGACGTCAGTTGATTTATTGGATCAAGCATATCAATCGTTAATACAAAAGAAAATTAAAGATTCTCTTTCATCATTTATAGCAAGTGTCCCTGGTATATTCCCAAACTATCCATTCATCCATTTATTTACCCATCTGTTTTATTGATCCATCCTTAAATCCATCCATCCATTAATTCCGCTATCAATTCATCCATTCCTCAAACACATGTTGTACATCCATTCATCCATCCATCCATTTATTGTTATCTATCTATTTATCTATCAATACATTCATCCATCCATCCATTATTATCTATTCATCCATCCATCCATTTATTGTTATCTATCTATTTATCTATCAATACATTCATCTATCCATCCATTATTATCTATTCATCCATCCATCCATCTATTGTTATCTATCTATTTATCTATCAATACATTCATCCATCCATCCATTATTATCTATTCATCCATCCATCCATTTATTGTTATCTATCTATTTATCTATCAATACATTCATCCATCCATCCATTATTATCTATTCATCCATCCATCCATCTATTGTTATCTATCTATTTATCTATCAATACATTCATCTATCCATCCATTATTATCATTCATCCATCCATCCATCTAATGTTATCTATCTATTTATCTATCAATACATTCATCCATCCATCCATTATTATCTATTCATCCATTCATCCATCTATTGTTATCTATCTATTTATCTATCAATACATTCATCTATCCATCCATTATTATCTATTCATCCATCCATTTCCCTATTCATTCATCCATTGTTATTTATTAATCCGTCCAATAACAATCTATCACTTTTATAGGTGAATTTGATAACAGGGACACTCACGAGAGTATGTTACGAAGTCTCATTGATCGACCACCTATTGGAGGACGAGAATTCCTTCCAATATCAGAGCAAAACCTCCAAGGTTTTAGGCTCCAACCAGGACGACCAGTAAGTGACGATCAACAATTACCAACAACAACTTAACCACATGTGTAATACATGTGTAATGTATGTGTAATATATGTGTAGTACATGTGTAATACATGTGTAATGTATGTGTAATATATGTGTAGTACATGTGTAATACATGTGTAATGTATGTGTAATATATGTGTAGTACATGTGTAATACATGTGTAATGCATGTGTAATACATATGTAATATATCTGTAATATATGTGTGATATATGTGTAATATAAATATATATGTAATACATGTGTAACATATTAATATATGTGTAATACATGTGTAATGCATGTGTAATACATGTGTAATGCATATGTAATACATGTGTAATATATGTGTAATACATATGTAATATATGTGTAATACATGTGTATACTACATAGTAGCTTCACAATAAATTATATTGTACATTATAAACATACTAAATAATTTATTGATTTCTTTAGTTGCCAGAACAATATCAATTGGATCCATCCTCTTTGGAAGTTACAAAACATCACAAAAAGAAAAAGAAACATAAACACAAACATGCCACTGATAAAAATGAGGAGTCGTCACTGGACAATTATTCACCTATCAGATCGCGAGAACATAGCCCTCCAACTGACCCGTGTGATTTTATTAAACCAGAACACACTAGTAACTTTTTTGTGCCACCACCACATCCAACACCTGCCTACCAAGCCCCGCCCTTAACCCAACCCACTCAGCATCATCCACCTACAATCATTCATTCCAGTGCTATACCAGCTGTAGTTATGACTGGAAACCTCATTCCAGCTAATTTTAACCCTTCACCACAAAGTGTTATTGTAGGAGGTGCAGCCAAATTTTCTACTGGTCACACCCACCCAAGTATTTCAGGTGCATAACATAAATGCTTATTTTAATCATGATGTCATCATTAAATCATGTCTTTAGGTTTTCCAGTACTGTTAGGTCCTGGAATGCATAATAAACCTAAAAAGGTACTTACCTATTGTCTGTTAATCCAATGTTCTGTTCAGTGGTCCATTTGTTACCTGTTCATTTACTCTCTGATTCCATTCTTTAGCAGAAACGACATGAAAATGGCGAGGGTGGTCCTCCAAAGAAGAAAAAGAAAAAAGACAAAGAGAAGAGAAAGAAAAAAGAGAAACATCACAATCTTGATCAAGCCCCACCTCCTCCCCCTCCTCCTGCTCCCTCGTCTGGTTCCTCATCTTCTCTTAGTGGACCTCCTACTCTCATTCACCCCTTTATACGTCCATCATAATTAACAAATTAATTTCATCTGATTGTTTCTGTTTTTTTCTATGCTTCACAAAATAGTTTCCAAATTGTTAGAAAATTTTGACTAAATTATTATCATGTAATACGAAAAATTTTTACTCAAAATTTTACACAATTTGTCTGATCAATTTTTTATACCGATTTGGAAATTTAAGTCCCAATGCATTCACTGTTCTAATGAAATAATCCGGAGGGGGTGCATTAATTATTAGGGTTTTACCCTTATCACTGGGCACCTGTACTTCATAAGCATGAAGATATATCGGTCCTCGAATAAACCCTTTAGAATCTCCTATCATCTCCATTTTCTTAACAAGAGTTGGAATCTTTCTGTACAAAGGCCCAGCAAACTGATAGTCACCAAGGATAGGACAAGTAAGGCCATCAGCTAGATGAGCTCGGATTTGGTGTTGAAAACCTGTTATCAATTGTACATCAAGTAATGCACATCGTTGGCCATAGCTACTGATAACAGAATATTTAGTAGAGGCCATTCGAATATCACCTGGTAACCTTTTACCAATGGTTTCCTGAGATGAACAGAGATAGAACTCTTATATTATCCTAACAAAGAGGACATAATGAAACTTACTTGTGAGAATAGATCACATTTATCAGGTCGGAGAACAACCTACATTGTGTTGATATGATGTTAACAAGAGATATTAGTACTAATAACTTACGTACTCTGTGCATTTGGCGATTTTTCCGTTTTGTAGCAATATTTTTTCTTCCAAGAGGTATTTCAATACAACCTTTAAAATGAATATACAAGAAGTCAATTCTGTTGTACTAACCTTGTAGTTTATCAGGGACACTAAGAGTCACTGCCCTAAAGATGATAATTGTTAAAAGAGACAAAACTATTTGTTACCCTGACCAATATTTCTTAATTATTTTTCTCTCTTGAAACAACAGTGTCATTTTTCTTGCAGCTTCACTGTGTCTTGTCAATAATAAAACTCCTGTAGTGTTTCTATAGTAAATGATTACATTAACATTATGTGACTAGCATCACTATGGATACTTGTCAATGCGGTGAGCTAGCGAAGGTGGGTGTGATTGATTGTACTGCCAGTAGTCTAACTGAGAACTAAGGTCACAACCATGTTCAATACCGTAGCCACCTACAATAGAGAAAGAACAGTCTGAGTCCTATACCATCAGTCATGGGAATGAGACCTTGAACTGTGAGTCCTGGGGGCTTATTGAGGGCAATGAAATCGTCTGTGATTCAACAAAGTTAGAAATACTTCCTGTAAAATTACATACCATCTTTATAGACCACCATAGTCTCTGCTTTAACGCTATCTAACAGACTCAAGGACTTTTGGTATGATTTCCATGCACTTCTTGAAGACTTCAGCATATCCACACTTCTTACACGTGGGTGGGCGTGACATTAATAAAAGTTTTCTAAAAAATGTCACAATCTACTTCTCAATTACAGTTTATTAATTGTTTATAATTTATGTTTGTAATACCATACTTTTGTATGTATCATACATACAAAAACGTCTATGTAATTTTCACTGTGACAGCTAAGGACCAGTTCTACTGACATTTCTTCCTAATAGTTAAAAATTGATTTAAAATTTATAAAAATTAAAACAAAACATGTTGTTACCCATTCCTGCCATTCTTGCTGGGAATGAGAACAAAACCTTTTCATCTTCTGACACTTCACCACCAAATATAGATGGCCAAAAGGATTCATCAATAATCTCATAATATAACGGTGAGAAAAACACAGCACAGTTAGGAATTACTCTTCGTATAAAAGACCATTCAAACTCTAAAGACTTGGATAGGGCAGCATATGCTGCTTAAGGTTATGATTCTCCAGTTTTGGTAAGTTGTTATTAATATAAGAATCTTTTACATTGTTATATTATTATTAGACCTGGTACATTAATACTTTGTAATAATTATGACAGCTATATTGTACATGTACCTCCTATTACAACGACAAAACAAGTATAAGTATATTTCCTGAACAATATACTCAGCTAAATTACTAAGTTGTCAAATCCCTTCAATTTTTTTAAAATTAGAGTTTTATAAGTCCTTGTTAACTGACATTAATATCACTGTTTTTGAATGTTGTATTAATGTTTTAAAAATTACAAAAGTTCACCTTGGTTTACATTTGTAGACACAATGTTATTAACTTGGATAAAAAACATCTTTTTGATTAGATGCTATAACTTGTTGACCACCTCTTGTGGCTTGGATACTCTTTTTAGCTGACGTTGATTCAGTGAGCACATTGATATCTCATGTGGATGTATTTTAAGATGACTACTTTTTGTTTGACAGCTGATTTATCTCGACTATAGCACATGGTCTTTATTTTAAAAATGGTCAAAATGATAGGTAACAAAGTAACTTGAAATTTTTATGAAGTTGGCTATATATGTCCTTGATAAGCAGAACAATTGGTTGTGCTCAGAAATGTTGTTAAATCTATAAAAAAACTAAAGGTTTTCAGTGATAACTTGTACATCTACTAGTACATGCAAATGTTCTAAAAACATTTCAATTAAAGAAAAATATAATTTTGTCTATACATCTTCGGGTTTCACTTTAGGATTTAATGGATTTCTACCCTCTTTTAATATTTTGAGGGAGAAATTAATTGTCCCATAGCCCTGAGTTGTAGAGCTCATTGATATAACATCAACAGTTGAAAGACAAAACTTTGAGAGCGTTTCCTGACGAATGCCTCCACTTGCTTCCACAATCAGGAATGGATACAATGTCTTCAACTGACGTGAAGCTATTGCTAACGCTTCTGGCTCAAAGTTATCTAGCATGACAATATCAGCACCAGATGATGCAGCTTCTTCAGCCTCTTTAATGGAACGACACTCTACTTCAATCTTTAAACTAAACCCTCCAACTTTTCTTGCTCTTTTGACAGCTTCTTCAACGCTACCTGCAGACCATATATGATTATCTTTTAACATGATCATTGAAGAGAGGTCGTATCGATGAGTTGAGACTCCACCCACTAATAATGCATATTTTTCTACTATACGAAATCCAGGTGTGGTTTTTCTTGTTCCAGCAATCTCTCCTCCCCAACCAAGTTGCTTAGCAACATCGGAAAGTTCCTTTGCCTTTGTGGCTATTCCACTGGCTCTTGTAAGTACATTTAGCGCAGTTCTTTCTCCTTGAAGCAGCTTGTTTGCAGGACCTTTAACTATTGCCACTTGTGTGCTCGATTGTAATAGATCGCCTTCTTTATGTAACCAGTTCACTGAGCATGAAAGTTCATTAAAAATCATATCCACAAATGGTTGACCACAAAGAACGCCTGGACTCTTGCAAAGGAGAACAGCTTCTTCCGGTGCATCTCCTACTACGATACCAGCGTAATCAAACGAAGGTATGTCCTCCTTTAGCCAAGACTGGACTAATTCTTTAGAACAAGGGGAAAGAATAGGAGAAAAGTCAGTCATCTTAACAATTATTGGTAGCTACGTTAACCATCAGCCACGCCCACTAGCACACACCCAAGAAATCTGGTGAGCTGGCTGTGTTGGTCGCTAGAGATGGTGTGACGCAGTAACAGCTTGCTAAACCTTGCAAACATATCGAAGAGATTTATTATAATCATTAAAGAGAGGAGAAGAGGTTTGTAGATCATAGTTAATGGCGTTTATTGACTTAGCTCGTCTTCTGTAGAGAATAATAATGGTGGACGTATCTGACACCAAAGGAGGTGCTGTGGTTATCAGTATTCCACCATGTGGTCAATTACAACCTCCTGAACCTGGTCTTGAAGAAGAATGGGAGATAATGGATGGTCCTCCTCGAGACGATGTATGTATGAAAAATGATAATCTTTAAGTGATCCAGCCCTTACTTCTCTCTCTCTCTCTCTCTCTCTCTAGACACCAACAAACTCTCAAGAGGAGGAAGAAGATCGTTATGGATTTATGAAGAGACCAGGAGAAGAACAAATTCACTAGTAAGAGAAGATAAATACAATATAGTATCAACCAGCTCTACTAGCAAATGTATATATTGTAATGATTTGATAGCTAACAATCTAATGAGAGCAAATTATTTATCTTCCTGTACTGTAAAGGATATCTCACGTTATATTACCATTCTTCTTGTGTCTGTAATCACCAAGAAAGGCCTTCATAGTATGTTTGCAAGTAGTCTAATGTAATGTTAGATTTGTAGAGTAGTTTGCCACAAAGCAATGTGACCTAGTTAGTGTATGAGATTGTTAGTGGCAATTCTATTATATTGATGTTGTAGTGCTTCTTCAGTATTTACTTAATTTATTAATTCATTAGTTTGTTTAGATAAATTGATGCTCAAATAACTATATCATTACCTTATCTACACTAAACGAAACTCAGTCAGTTTCTTTGTATACTGAAAGTACAATGAGTTAGTGTGAGATAAAACCACCTGTTCAATTTCTATGAAGAAGCTCCTTCATTACTGAATATTTTATTAACTGCTTTTTTATACTTTCTAGTGAACAGTTAACTGATGCTAAAAAGATAAGAGAAAGAGAACAAAAGTGGCTCAAAATGATGACTAACTGGAAGGAATGGATGGAGCATAAAAGCGCTAGAGTATGTTCGTTAATAATTCTTTTTTAATTAACCCTCTATTAGCTGAAGGAACGTTGTCGTAAAGGTATTCCTGATTCACTTAGAGGTCGAGCTTGGATGCTATTATCTGGAGCTGATGAACTGTTAAGTAGCAACCCTGGAGTATTTGATGTAAGTATTTAGCTCAATTATTAACCCTAATTACAGGGTTATTTGTTTAGAAAATGATAGCTAAACCTGATAATGACGTGGTAATTCATATTATTGATAAAGACTTAGGTAGAACGTTTCCTTCTCATGTCCTCTTTGCTAAGAAAGGATCACAAGGGTAAGTTTAGTGTAGTCATTGTTTTATTTCCTTCCTGTCCTCTCTGTGTCTCATTAGTCAAGAAGACCTCAGACTTGTTTTAAAAGCATATGCCATGTACAATGAGAAGACTGGTTATTGCCAGGTAAGTCAGGAGAGGGGATGAATGGTCATGTGACTTTTGAGTGATCTTATAGGCTATGGCTCCTGTTGCTGCTACATTGTTGATGCATATGCCAGCAGAAGTGAGTTAGTCCCTGTTATTAGAAGAAATTTATTTGTAACTCTCTCTCTCTCTCTCTCTCTCTCTCTCTCTCTCTCTCTCTCAATAGCATGCTTTCTGGTGTTTAGTACAAATATGTGAACAATACTTACCAGGATATTACAGTCCTGGACTGGTACATTAATTAAGAAAATAGTGACAGGGTTTCACTCATAATTCTCTTTGTATAGCATGCATTTCAAATTGATGCTCTAATTCTAAAAGATCTCCTATTGAAGTATTTACCAAATGTAACATCATTTTTGGATGTGAGTGTTCCCAATTAGCATACAAGTGATATATTATTATAAAATGTTTACAAAATCCTTTCTACTGCAGTCCAAACTCCCACCCACTAATCCTAATGAGGTCCACAAAGGTCTTGATCCAGTCCTGTATTGTACGGAGTGGTTCATGAGTATATATTCTCGTTCATTGCCTTGGCCGAGTGTTCTAAGAGTTTGGGATATGTTTTTCTTTGAGGGAGTAAAAATATTATTTAAAACAGCATTGGCTCTGTTGAATCTATGTTTCTCTAAACAAAAGAGCAGAGATGAATGCCCAGGGTAAGAGCAATGTTTTGGGTTTATTTTTAAAGAAGAAAGCAGACACTTTCAATTTTGTAATATTTGTTTATCTATGAAAATAGATTTTTTGAAGTGACCCAAAAGTTACGCAATCTTCCCTTGTCTATTACACATGAAGACTTACTTATACCAGAAGTAAGTTGTGATATTTGTTATAACAACAATTACTACAATTATAACAAGTAATTAACAAATTACTAGAAATACAATTAATAAAATTCCAATTTTTAATGTGATCTACCACCCCCTCAGATAATTAGATTTCCAATCCACAATCATGAACTTAAGAAAGTTCATTATCAACAAGCTGATCTTCATTTCTCTGAGGAAAGAGCACGTACAATGGAATTGCAAGCTAGACGAAGCCAAGCTAGGAAAAGTTTTTCCACACTTTCAGAAGCAACATCAGATGGACCTGACTAGTATATTCTTGTTTTACATAAATCTTCTGTCTCTCGTGTGTTTTAATCCTTAATTAAAATCATGTAATAATAATAATATTATTAATTTAAATTAAATTAGAAATAATATTTATTTGTTTTGTTATTATGGGTGTGGTTGTATAATATTTACAAAGGGTTAAAAAAATTTCAACTTGGTCGTGATGCCACTCGTGGTGTTAAGCGGGTTACCCAGCTCTGGCAAGTCAACTCGAGCTCAAGAAATAGCTGAACTCCTTCGAAAACAAACTCCTAGCACGGAAGTCCACGTCATTACAGACGATTTTTCAACTGTATCAAAGAACCAGCTGTATAGTTCATCAAAAGAAGAAAAAACAGCAAGAGTGTCATTAAAATCTAAGGTGAATTTCATTAGTACTGAATTTAATAAATTAATATACCTTTTTTAAAATTTAAAGATTGATTTCATTTATGTCTGATACATTCAGTATGTTCTGATCTGTATAGGTTGAACGTTTATTATCACATGATTGTCATGTGATCTTGGACTCATTGAATTACATTAAAGGTTTTCGTTATGAGCTCTATTGTCTTTCAAAACTGTTAAAAACTACACAATGCACTGTCCACTGTGACACACCTACAGAAACAGCAAGAGAATGGAACTCCAAAAGATCCTTAGAGGAACAATATACAACGGAGAACTTTGATGGATTAGCACTACGATATGAACTCCCTGACTCCAGAAATCGCTGGGACAGTCCCCTTTTTGTTTTATATCCCACAGACCCCTTACCAGAGGAAGCCTTTATCGCTGCTCTCCTCCATCGTAAGCCGCCCCCACCTAATCAATCCACTCAATCTCAACCTTTGACCTCTGTGAACTTCTTGCATGAACTTGATCGTCAAACTCAAGTAATAATCAGTACAGTTTTGGAACTACAGAGACAAGGATTGTTAAGTAGTAGTGGTATTGCAATAAATGGAACTGATGAACGTCTTTGTATACGTAATGATGTAACGATGGCTGAACTAAGGCGGTTTAGGCACCAATTTATAACGTATACTAAACTCCACCCATTTGATGAGGTGGAGAAAATTCCCACTTTATTTGTGCAATATCTTAATACAGCTGCTTAATGAAGTTATTATTATTGTCCTAGTAAATTTTTATATTTCACTACAGAAAAATGGTTATAGACGTCATTACTAAGAATTAGCGAAACTACAGTGACAATCTGCTAGTTTTTTACTAAATGTTATATCATGTGGCTTTCGAAGTTTAAGAAAGAATGGCTTCAAATTCGGCATTCCTTGTTCCCTCCTTAAAACAAGTAACTGGTACTTGGAAATGCCTTGTACCTTGGAGATATGTCTGGAGACAAAAGCATAGCAACAATTATTCTTTATTGTTAATAGTATACTCAACTCACAGTAGCATAAGACATTGCATTTTTCTTCTCATCATTACTGGCTGCACTACCAATCCAAACAAAGCATTGTTTGCCAGTATCAGCAATAAATACTATATTACAAACAACAGTGAATATTCTGTGTAGAGAAGACCTTTACATACCATCTTTGGGATCAAGAGAAGCTTTAGGTATAGTGCCTTCAGATACAAGATTGAATTTCAAGCTGCCACTTTCATCACTCAACCTATGGGTATTGTATGACACTGGTTGGCTATACAGAACAACTTATATCATGGGCTTACCTGAATAACGATGGTCTGAAGCTGTCATCAACTTCCTGATAATGTTAATTCGTTAAATAAAGTTAATATTGGAGCAATATCACTTACATCGTCTCCATCAATATCCTCTGGAGGATCAGGAGATAAAATGGTGAAAAACTTGTGTGTCTCTGGAGTATCCCATTCCTCTGTGACAATAAAATTGTGAACATAATTAACAGTGACTATTCTTTTAATCATTACTTCAAATTTTTATTTTCTAGTATCTAGGTTACTTACCAAGCGTGTCAATTTCTGGCTTACCACCACGACTTCCCTATGCAAATTATAATAAAATAAATTGATCATTAGCAATTTGAGTTGTGTGTCTTCTTCACCTTTAGGCTTGAGAGGTAGTGACCAGCTTTAAACTTTTCATCTTTGTTGCATGTTCTACCATTCCACTATGTATAAGTCACTTATTAGTGATAATGCAGACATTTTTATTTCAAACCTGATAGATCTCCAGACCCAAATCCAATACAAAGACACTATTTGAGTTCAGGCAATGCTTGCTAAGAGGTCGCTCACGTACCACAACATTGTGCTAATGATGATGCATATTAATTGAATCTAGTGTTATGATTAGTTTTACTTTGTTATCACGGTCAAAATGGAAGAGACGAGGTTCGTATTTAGTGGGTTCAACATGTCGGAATCCTGTATCAGCTCTGTGAAGAAATGAAATAGCCCAGTTGTCTATTGTGTATTAGCTTACACTCCCTCTAACAGAGTGATTGAAGAGAAATAGGACTTGAAGAGGTCTGATTCATAGCCCATCACCTCACGATATTGAACTGGTTTGTCATCCAACTATACAGAAACTGATAGTAACTATGTTTTGGTCATATAATTGTTAATTTACCAAAGTATCTAGTTCCACAGTCTTGTAAGCTGCAGTACCATACTCATCCTGAGTGGAATACTGACCAATCCAAAAATGGAGGTTATATTTTAGCTCCTGTTGTGAGTACAGATAAAATATTGCAGAGTTATTTACTTGCAACAAATATATACCTCTGATCCACACTCTTTGTAAGTTTTAAGGATGATGTAGGAATCTCCATTGAAAAATTCACCATATTGGTCATCAGGCCATACAGTTACCTGTTGATAGACATAAAAACCTTGATCAAATCAGTTTTTTCGTACCTTAAATTTCACAATACGCCATATCTGAAGCCCAACTTTCTTCCCAGCTCCAGTCCAAGCCTTTTCCGTTTGAGCTGCCTCTTTTTTGACCTTTATAGAAACACAATAGGTTTACTTGCTATATTGGCAAATTTTGTTCACCTTTCTCTCTAGATCTGATCCAAAGAGAGCTAAATTGCTGTCCTTCCAGTCGTATTTTTTAGCTTTCACAAGACCAGCCATTTGTTGTTGCAGAACCAGCTACGCCCTTTTGTTGAGAGCGTCCCCTTACTGAGCATGCGCAATTTATAAATACACGGCGATCTATGAATAATCTTAGCACGTAGCTTTTTTCGAGACTTACGATAGTGTTACTATATTTATTATAATTATTATAATAATAGTATTAATTATTTTAATCATTTTGTTTTAAAATAGCAAGAAATTCCAAGCTTTCTTTTCCTTCCTTGAAACATGATATTGGTACCAATGGATGTTTAGTTGTCTTCAAATAATCCTACAGAAAGATTGCTTTAACTTTCATCAAATTAATATCCTCTCACATGAGCATATTGCAATGCAAGCTTCTTCTCATCTTGACTTGCCTTACTCCCTATCCACACAAAGCAAGACTTACCAGTATCAGCTATGAATACTAAAATTTGCATTGCATTATAACCAGGCTGCATAATAAGTTGTTAACATACCATCCATTGTATCGAGATCTGATCGACGTATAACACCTTCTGATATCAACTTAAACTCCATCACTCCACTTGCATCACTTAGTCTTGCAAAAGTAAATTAAGTACACAGCCCAGAAATTATTAATAATAACACTTTGATACCTGAATAAAGATGGTACAAAGTCTGGATCCTGTTCCTATGGTATGGAAACGTGGAATTATAAAGCTTCTATAAAACGGTCTAATCTATACCTCTTCTTTTTCTTCTTGAGATAATGGCTCATCAGATAAAGTTTGATAAAATAAATGATTTTTGGAAACATTATATTCCTCTATTTTAATAACACTAATTGACTAACATTTAAATTACTTAATAACTAACCTAGTACTTCCATTTTACATTTACCACGATGAGACTGTGTAAATATGCAATACAAAAAATATTGGGAAAAATATAACGTTTTTTGAGAGACTCACTCTTAAATTTGCCAAATATTGTGCAGCCTTAAATCTTTCGTCTTTATTAGCTCCCATGCCATTCCACTACAATATTGAACTAAAATATATTATTTATAATATTATTAATATTTCACCTGATAGATTGTATCTCCAAGATCCAATATGAAAACGTCTGTAGTATCAAGACAAATCTTCTTCAATGGACGTTCACGAATCTCAATGCATTTCTATGCAAAACATAGATTGAATAAAAATTCTTTTTTATTGTTGCAAAATATACTACTTTTAATCCATGAAAATGAAGTAATCTAGGCTGATAGTTTTTAGGTCTAACGTGACGAAAACCACTCTCTGCTCTAGTATCAATGTATTAGTTATGTTTCATGATAATTGTTGCTTACCCTCCTTCTAACAATTCAATGTGCTTGAAATAAGACTTAAACAGTTCTGATTCGTGTCCCATAACCTCACGATGTTGGACAGGTTTATCATCCAGCTATAATTGCATTAATATATTAACTATCTCATGTACTTTCATTACTTACCAAAGTATCTAACTCTACAGTCTTGTAAGCTGCAGTACCATACTCATCAGCAGTAGAATACTGACCAATCCAAAAATGGACATCATAAAGAAGTTCCTACACAAGAGAAGGACATAACTCCATTACATCAGATCCACAATCATATTTGTACCTCTCTATTGTTATGTTTGTAAGTGTTTAGGATAATATATGAGTCACCATTGTAAAACTGGCCATACTGGTCCTTTGGCCAATGGGTTACCTAAACAATAAAAATTTATATAATTCAACATTGTAAAATCTGAAGTCTTATCATGTGCATGTGATAGATTATGGCAGTGTCTATTCATCCGGCAGGAAATGTATACTTTGTTGTGTATTAAACTGATCCCCACCCCCTAAACCTTTATACAACAAAGTATACATTTCCTGCTGGACGAATAGACACTATGATAGATTATAGTTTGAACATGTAAACTAAGGATGACCCCCTATGTACCAGCTACTGTCAGGTAGCTAGATAATTAATTTAATTGGTGTTAGGAGGAAAGAAACATTGATAACATATGACACACAGGCTACAGCAAAAACTCTGCAAACATAATATGCGAACACATTTTTTACCTCAAACTTTACAATACGCCATATCTGGAGTCCAACTTCAGTCCCAGCTCCAATCCATGCCTTCTCAGTTTTAGCAGACTCTTTTTTTACCTTTTGATATGCGATCATGAAAGCATAATAACTAAATATTATAATATTATTATTAGTGACTTGTTTATTTATGGAGCAGGCATTATTACATTTGAAAAAGTTTCAGTTTCAGTATTGACTGTATTTTATTTTTTAGTATAATAACAAAAATAGTTTAATTTTAAATTAACTAACTATTACTGCAACTAATGTTAACATTGAAGTTATATTAGGACACATAGTTGTGTTCATAAGCTTACCTGTCTTTCTAGATCAGAGCCAAACAGTGCCAGGTTGCTGTCCTTCCAATCATACTTCTTGGGCTTGGTTAAACCAGCCATTATACAATATATTTTAGAGTTGCTACTGCTGAATAAAGTTGAAGTGACTTCAGGCAATTGTAAAGATGCATAGCAGTGATTTTAAGTCACAGGAAGTGTCACATTAGATGTCAATGAACCCTAATCTATCATTACAGTTGACTAATGTCTGTGATGTCTATTTTTTATTCCTTTTTGTTTTTTTTTAAATCAGCTTCTTTTTATCAAAAAATTATTATAGCTTACTAAAAAAAGGTGGAAATAACAACTAATAAATCAGCTAGATTAGGTTTATATACACAAAATTTATGTTCTTGCTACATAACAAATAAAACAAATAAACATGATAAGATATAAATGTAATTTTTACCTTAAGAAAAGATGGCATTAAAAGCTTTAGTTTCCTTGCCATCAGTGACACGTGACACTGGAATAAGAGGGTGTTGGGTTCCCTTCAAATAGTCCTATTATAATAGGAGGAGGAGGAGGACAGTATAATGGATTGATTGAAGTGGGTACAAACGTACATGAGAATAGCTCATAGCCTGACGCCGCTCATTCTGACTGGCTCCTTTGCCAACCCAAACAAAGCACTCTTTACCAGTATCAGCAATGAATACTATTAGACATAATAATGTGTAACACAGTGTAACATGTACGAGGTATGTCTGTGTGTGTGTGTGTGTGTGTGTGTTCGTGTACCATCCATGGGATCCAAGGAGGAACGAGAAAAGGTTCCCTCAGAGATCTTAGTGAACACCATCTTGCCGCTTTCATCACTCAACCTATTGGGTATAACCACACGTCTATTTCAACATTTATTGGATCCATTTCAACATTTAATGCATCCATTTCAACATTTAATGTATCCATTTCAACATTTAATGTATCCATTTCAACATTTAATGCATCCATTTCAACATTTAATGCATCCATTTCAACATTTAATGCATCCATTTCAACATTTAATGCATCCATTTCAACATTTAATGTATCCATTTCAACATTTAATGTATCCATTTCAACATTTAACGTATCCAATTTAAGTACCTGAACAGAGATGGTTGGAAACTGTCATCTTCATCCTGGAACAAACATGATAGTAACATTGTGTATTTTAACAAGTCACTTACGTCACTGTCATCATCAATGGGGGCATCTGGAAGATACTTGTCAACCAACGTTTTCCATTCATCGTCATCGCCAGCTATAGATAAATGAACTCCATATCCTTAAAGCCAGTAAAGTTTTCTTACCGTAAACTTCAGTCTTACATTTGCCACGATCACTCTACAGAAATTAAATGCTTCTTTTAACTGCCCAACAGTCCAAGACTACTGACCTTGAGTTTAGTGAGATATTGAGAAGCCTTGAATCGCTCATCTTTGTTAGCTTCTTCACCATTCCACTAATAATATAACGACATCAAAAAAGTCTATAAACACTAATGTTAGTCTCATTTCCAAACTTCCATTCCAGTTTGAGAACGAGACTAGTAGCTATACTAACTTGATAAATCTCCTCTCCCAAATCCAATATAAAGACATCTGTATTGTCAAGAGAGTTCCTACTCAATGGACGCTCTCGTACTTCAATACTTTTCTATATAAGACAAGTTTGTTCCTTGTCATATTAATTAAAACCTCTAACCTTCACTCCATGGAAGTGAAACAGGCGTGGTTGGTATTCCTTTGGCCCAACATGGTAGAAGCCACTGTCAGCACTGGAAGTTGACGAAACATAAAAAAGGACTTTACATACACACACACTTTTCTTACCCTCCCTCCAGAAGAGTGATCTCAGAGAAGTAACTTCTAAAGAGATCAGATTCATGTCCCATCACCTCACGGTGTTGGATAGGTTTATCATCCAGCTATAACACATAATAATATTATTATATATTTATATTTTTATAACTTACCAAAGTATCTAACTCTACGGTCTTGTAAGCTGCAGTACCATACTCATCAGCAGTAGAATACTGACCGATCCAAAAATGGACATCATAAAGAAGTTCCTAGAGTGCAACATGAGATCACTATAGTCACTAGTTATAATATAAACTGTTTGTACTTGATTGTGTACAAAAACGTTGCAGAGTTTTAAAAATCTCATGTTTTGTTGATCTTTCAGGTATGATAACGATCTCTGTATACTTACATATACAGATAAACGAAAAATGAAACTATTATTTAAAAACATTAATTATATATTATAACATTTAAGACAATTGATTTCAATTAGATATTTTATGTTAAATTATTAAAAGGCAATGTACACGACAGACATATTTCTCTCAAATCTATAATGTACATGTGTTACAAAGTACATATATGCAAGTTTATCTCGAGTTCTCTACAACAGTTCAGGAATCATATGAGTTCTGTTTACCTTCAATATAAGGTACAGAGTACTGTTACTATATAACCTCAAACCCTAAAGTGACTTTACTAGACATAACAGCAAGTCTAATATGGAATCTTAATTGTATATCTAATATTCAATGGGGGTTTGTTTCCTTAGATAACCAAGAGAAACTACGATATTATTGACATACATGGATGAATGGACAATACATTATTGAACAGATTATAACTATTATTCCACACAGTGTATATACCTCGTTGTCTTCCTCTTTGTAAGTGTTGAGGATAATATAGGAGTCTCCATTGTAGAACTGACCATATTGGTTTTTGGGCCAAGAAGTAACCTGTTATATAGCAACATAAAAAAACAGATTATCAAAGAACTTTAACTTACATTGAATTTAACAATCCGCCATATTTGCAGACCCACTGCCTTACCAGCTTCTTTCCAAGCTGGTTCAGTTTCAGCAGAAGCTTTCTTTACCTAATTTAAAAAGAAAGACTATAGCCTGCACTTTGCTGGTAGCGCGCCCACAACAAAGTGCAGGCTATGTTGTACTAACATTTCTTTCTAGATCAGATCCAAATAGAGAAAGATTGCTGTCTTTCCAGTCGTATTTCTTAGCTTTAACAAGACCGGCCATTTAGAACAGTATAATATACTATTGTCTAGAGAACTGCAAATTTCACAAAGAACGTGCACTTTTCACCCACCAATCAATGCGAGTGGGTGGTAAAAATTGGGTTTAATTAATTAATAACATTTCAAATTAATTATTAATAATTAATATTTGTTTAATTAATTGATTTATTAAAGGTTGCCAAATTTTAATATAACTACAAAATTGAGCACGCTAAAGGATAAATTTTAATAGGACGTTCATAACATATCACATAGCTACCATTTTAATTGAATTAACTAAAGACTACATAATTCAAAAAATTGTTTTCTTTACAACTGAGTTTCTTGTTGAAACCTTTACTCGGATCTAGAAATGAGAAAAAAAAACTGAAATACATTTTTTACAAATTTACTAGCTAATGTACCTAAGACAAGACCTTTGCAAACTCAGCATTAGCACGAGCAACTTCTCCTTCTCTTATGACAGTGATACACACCAATGGATGCTTAGTTGTCTGGAGGTAAGCCTAAAATAACAAGAAATAGAGTCGAGTCCACAAAATATCACACTTTTACGTACATGAGCATATGAGAAGGCATTCTTGTTCTCAGCATCGCTAGCACCACGTCCGATCCATACAAAACATTCTTTGCCGGTATCACAAATAAACACTAGATAATGATAACATGTACTGAAATGATAGTCTATATAAAATGTTAGTATACCATCGTTAGAGTCCAATTTGGATTCTGGAATACCGCCTACGTGTTCCACAGTTCTTTGTAATGAACCAGATGCATCACTTAACCTGTTATTAATATAAATGTATATTCAGCCATCTTGCTAGCAGTCCATGATAATCCATCCATCATTAGCTGTCCATCTATATCGTTTACCTCAACAGAGTAGGTTCAAAATCTTCGTCAGGGTTATCCTATTTTAACAAGGAGGTACGTCCAGTCATTATTGATAACATCAAAACTTACCAATTCACTGTCTTCTTCTTCCTCTTCTGGTTCCTCAGGTAACAAAGCCATAAATCGTCTATTAGCCTCATCATCACGCTGATCTGAAAAAGAATTAATAAAGTAGATGGGGCAACAAGATAACTACATACCAATGTTTTCAGTCTTGACACGCCCACTTCGGTTACTCTAAACGAACATCATAACTATTAAAATAGTGACAAAATGTAATCAACTTACTTTTATAGTTTGCATATGTTGAATAGCCTTGAATTTTTCATCCTTATTACAAGCTTTGCCATACCACTATTAACGAAATAATATCAGTAATAGACAAATACACACAGACACAGACACACATGCACACACACATACAGACACACAATACTCACTAAATACAAATCCAGTCCCAAGTCCAGAATGAAAACATCAGTTTCATCAATACTGCGTTTGCAGAAAGGTACTTCTTTAATCAGAACACCTTTCTGTTGAGTTGAAGTATAAAACTGGAGTTGTCAAATTAACATCTCGTTCTTTACCTTGTCGCCATGGAAATGTAAAAGACGTTTTGGAAAATCTTGCTTATTAATCTCCACATGTCGGAAACCAGATTCGGCTCTAGCAAGAACAAAACAAAATTGACTACAGGTGACAGGTTGCCATTGGTGACTTACCCTCCCTTTAACAAGGTGATTTCCTTAAAATAAGACTTGAACATGCTCGATTCATATCCTTGTACTTCACGATGTTGAATAGGTTTATCATCCAACTAGTGAACATATGTAGGAAAACAACAATAGCTCACAACTAGTTTATTTATTTAATTACAATACAAAACATTATTAATTTCCCAACAATCTATCTAAACAAAAGGGAGCTATTTGGCCACACAGGAAGCTACAAAGTGTTAGCTGTTCTGTTAAGACCAAATATGGTCATAAAACATGTGCACTATACAAGCGTACAAATGAGAGCAACAGATGACTAAGTAGATTTATCTAGATATTTTAACAGTTTTAAACTAATCCTTACTAGTGTTACTATATAACACAAACAAGCACTGCATAATGTCTCGTAAGATTACTGTAACAATTAAGAGTAATTAAATGCTCCACACAATTTTGCCAACAAAGCCTTTTTCATCTTAGCCACAAATTAAACTAGTCATACCAATCCAGCTGCTCAAAGTGTTGGAATTTGGCCAAGTATGGTACACAAAATTAATAAAAAATTTTAAATATTGAAATACTCACAAAAGTATCCAACTCTACTGTCTTGTATGCAGCAGTCCCATACTCATCCTGGCTGGAATATTGACCGATCCAAAAGTGGACGTCGTATTTGAGCTCCTAATAAATGTCAAACAATAGAGGAACAACTGGTAATGTGGTCTACTTCTTCCTCCTTGTATGTATTGAGAATAATGTAAGAATCTCCACTGTAGAATGATCCATACTCCTCCTTTGGCCAATGTTCTACCTAATCTCAAAAAGATTTAACTTAAAACTATAATAATATATTGATTCACCTTGAACTTAACAATCCTCCAGATCTGAACACCAACGTCTTGACCAGCACCTTCCCAAGCCTTTTCTGTCATAGCAGACTCCTTCTTCACCTAATGGAACGAACATAGCAATATAGGTATATCAATGAATCGCGATGATCAACGTACCTGTTTCTCAGTATCTGAGCCAAACAGTGCAAGATTACTGTCTTTCCAGTCATATTTCTTGGCTTTGACGAGACCTGCCATTTTGCAATCTTCGAGGAGAGAGTGACAGAAGGAAGGATATTACCAGCAGTGAAGGACAGCTTTAAACCGCAGCCCTGCAGATTGAGAGTGCACGTATTTATATACCGACAAAGGGGCGGAGTTGTTTTACATTATTAACCCCATGTGTAACATGGCTGACAAGAAAACGTTTGTTGAAGTCACTCCTGCTTCTTCAGCTGATATAGATGCAATAGTGGTACGTATAGCAATAGAAGACGAACAGAAATTGCCACACTTAGCAAAAGAGCTCCAATTCAATTCTTCACAACAGAAAGAATCCATAGAAGGTACAATATCACATGATTATCATACCATGTCACGTGATGTATCTTCTATACAGAGACTGATCAAAGTATTTTACAAACCAGTTTAGGTCAACGTCGTATGCAAGAGATTCGTTTAGAACGCTACACGTCTCATGGTACGAAAATGTCCAGAGTTTCATTACTAATTATTGTCCAATTTAATAGGGTCAGTGACTTCATCAATTACATCTGATGACCTACCATTAAAAGAATTACCTGACAAAATTCCTTACTTTTCTGGCATACCATCTGTTGATGTTGTTCATGGCATTATACATCTCTTTAGAGATCGGTAAGGAGACAGTTCATTTCAACCTTATACCATTTCAAATTTGAACCCAATACCATTTCAAATTTGAAAATACAACTAGATAGCCTCTTCTTACTATGCTATCTTCAGTCAATAGACCAGCCCTCTTTCCATTGGCCTAAACAGGAAAGGGCTGGCTCTACGACACTACATTTTAACATTATAAACTACATGTATTTAGATCTAAAACCATTGAAGAACGAATTAGTGAAGTACTATGTATACTCGGTATTCCAGCGCATCTCTCTCTTTCTGATCTTCTCAGTTTTCTCTCTCCTGCTCTGTAAGATAATATTATATGACATCATTATGACATCATCATATAGTTCAGTTATATTGACACTCCAAGTGGTGCGAGACTCCACCCCTAATCAGTACATGGTTTTGCTAAAATTTAAAGATAAAGTAAAAAATTTTGGTGTTTAATCTAAATTTTTTTCATTATTTAGTTATCAGCTAAAGAGTTTCATGCATCATACAATTTACGACGATACAGTTCATTGGAAAAGAGAGTGTGTCAACTTGTCTATGCTAGTCGTATTGAGATTATTAATACATCACAAGACTCCTCACTCAATAGTGGACTAACGGAGTTGCCTAGTTGTCCTGTTTGTTTAGAAAGATTAGTAAGCAATGATTACTATGGGTTAATAAAATTTTATCCATTTATGTGTTGCTATGCATCCATTTACGTGTTGCTATGCATCCATTTAAATATTGTTATGTATCTATTAAGCGTCGCTATATATCTATTTTAATTGGACTCTAATTACAGGATGAGTCTGTACTGACTATATTATGTAATCACTCTTTTCATACCTATTGTCTCACCAAATGGGAAGATTCCACGTAGGTTATGACTTTGTCACATGACTTGTCACATGACTATCATATAAAGGTGTCCTGTATGTCGATATACACAAATACCAGAACCAACAGGAGAAAATACTTGTAATACGTGTGACTCTCAAGAGGTTGTTATTTGTAATTTTAGATTTATTATTAAATTATTTTTTAGGATTTATGGATTTGTTTGATCTGTGGTCATGTAGGGTGTGGTCGTTATCATGGAGGACACGCCCATGAGTTAGTTGTTGCTTTTATTGTAAATGACTTACTCTTTGTAGACATTTTTCTAAAACACAACACACATTTTCTATGCAGTTGAGTAGTCAAAGAGTATGGGATTATATTGGAGGTAAATTCTCTCTCTCTCTCTCTCTCTGACATCATTGATCTTTCTATCCATAGATAATTATGTTCACAGACTAGTACAGAATAAAGGAGATGGTAAACTTGTAGAAGTGTCAGGTCTGATCACAGAGGTGAGGCTAGTGTTCATGACATTTTGATTTGATTAACTTTGATAGATAAGTGATGATGAAAAAATAGATTCCTTACAATTAGAGGTTAGTATTAGAGAATTAACTGTTACTACTACTCTCTCTCTCTCTCTCTCTCTCTCTCTCTCTCTCTCTCTCTCTCTCTCTCTCTCTCTCTCTCTCTCCCTCTCTAGTATACATACTTGCTAACTAGTCAGTTAGAATCACAGAGATTATTTTTTGAGGAAAAGTTAGGGAGAGTTGAACAAGAATACAGAGATCAGGTACATGTATTTTACAAAGCATTGACGATTCATGACATCACTATTACAAAATTAACTATTGTGGTATGACATCATATGACATCATCATGACATGTACTAGGTACTACTATTAATAGTAATCCTAGATCACTATGGTACTAGAGATATATGATGATCTTAGCCGATTCTGAATTCAATGCTTGTAATCTTGATAAGTGGCTATGAAGAATTTCCACTTGTTGTAAAGACAGGCAGAGAGTAATAAGTGTGGAGTTCATTTAGCATGAGAGGAATTAAAGGATTTCTCCTCATGAAACTACACCCACTCACAGTTATTAATATTTTAATATGTCATCTGTACTCATCAATTTTGTGATGTGTCTTTGGTAATCTGATATCCCTAGTACCATCTATTTGTCCATCTATCTATCCATCCATCCATCCATCTATCCATTCATCCATCCTTCTATCCATCCATCCATCCATCCATCCATCCATCCATCTATCCATCCATTCATCCATCCATACATCCATTGTTATAGATAGCAGCATTGGAGTTAAGATGTCGATCTACTGTATCTGATAAGGAGATGTTAGAAGAGAAACTGATTGAACAAGAGAGAGAAAGAAAAGAGAAAGACAAAAAACTTCAACAAGTATGAAGTAATTATTATACAATACTATTATTACAGTATGTGATCCACATGTGTTTCTAGGTTCAAACTAAACTTTCAAAA
Organism: Xestospongia muta; assembly: GCA_963693285.1. Classification (NCBI taxonomy): domain Eukaryota; kingdom Metazoa; phylum Porifera; class Demospongiae; order Haplosclerida; family Petrosiidae; genus Xestospongia; species Xestospongia muta. Next base: position 630,763 of record OY848921.1, read on the forward strand.
GTTCAGAATGAATTACAAGAAGAGAAACAGGTCAGAGTTTATAAGTGTTAAGTGAATTTGCTCTCCATGAAGTACATATCTTTTTAGCTTAACAAGTACATGTCAGAGAATCAACAAGTATTTCGAGAACGGATCACTACTTTAGAAGAAAAAATGGAATCATCATTGGAGAAGAAAAACAAGGTTTGACTGAATAGTCATAATATCAGTATACTATTAGTATACTATATAGTCGACACTGTATAACATAGTATATTATTAGTATACTAGTCGACACTGTATAACACAGTATACTATTAGTATACTAGTTAACACTGTATAACATAGTATACTATTAGTATACTAGTCGACACTGTACAGCATTGTATACTATTAGTATACTAGTCGACACTGTATAACATAGTATACTATTAGTATACTAGTCAACACTGTATAACACAGTATACTATTAGTATACTAGTCGACACTGTACAGCATTGTATACTATTAGTATACTAGTCGACACTGTATAACATAGTATACTATTAGTATACTAGTAACACTGTATAACATAGTATACTATTAGTATACTAGTCAACACTGTACAACATAGTATACTATTAGTATACTAGTCAGCACAATTTATTGTTTTATTATACTATTTTAATGTAGGAGATTCAAGAACTACAAGATCAAGTGAAAGATCTTATGTTCTCTCTTGAAATACAACAAAAGATAGCAGAGGCACCAGAAGAAACCAGACAAGTGATTATCTATAAATGCACCATTGTTATGAACAACATGTATCCATTCAATATGCTATACATCCGTTTATCAAATTATTCATCCATTTGCTGTGTCCATTTTCAGGACATTCAAAGTGGTCATCTTGTGGTTACTCAGTTACCTGAGGGAGCCAGTACAAGTGGGAAAAAAAGTGGACGTAAAAAGGGAAGACACTCATGAAGAGTGTGGTCAGATAGATCAAAATATTTTATCAGTTTGTTTACACTATCATTTATAATTGTGTTAAATCTTTATTGACTTTTGGACGCCACCTTAAAAACATCATGTGTTATATAATACCATATTAGGTAACATTGGTACTATACCTGGGTGTGTCTACTTTAACTAATGATGTTTGGCCTGACTATCGTTAGCACCTTATCGTTAAGATAATAGATAGTATATAAGATTGATTGAATGCCAACAAATTTGACATTCAAGTCTACTTACTTTATTATAAACTAAACATGGATCCTCTGGATCTTTATACCAACTTCTTGAGCAACACTCTCTTATGTCGTCTCTTATGCAACAGACTCCTTTACCTATTGATATTAGAGCACAATACATTTTGCAAATTTGTGTATTAGATCCAAACAAAGCAACGTTTCTGATCTTCAATTTGTTGGACTTACAAGATATGTCATATTGGAGTGAGCGACACATAAAAACAGGGCAATGAGTATTATAAGTCTCTCCTACCTCATACTAGCCCCTCCCTCTAATTTTACATTGTATACGGTTCACTTGTTTATTCATTTATCCATTGGAGTTAACATGGATGGATAAAATAAAGAACAACATGATATGCTGCATCCAAAAAGGGGAGAGCATTAATTTATAATACAACAATATATAGTGGAAGGGGATTATTTTAATGTCAAGTTCAAAAGGCTTAGTAATGATGAGATCAGTAATCACTCTATATAGTTTGTAGAGTATTTCTTTCCAGCTATACATCAGAAAAGCCAGTATGACAACTTCAGACTTCATTTTTGGAAAATAAGACTCGACTCAACACAGTAAAATAAACACAGGAACTATTGCTGTGTGGTATTTGCTATAGCTAGCAATGTTTTTCCCATTTCTTCTTGATTACCACCAGGACCAAATTCCTGACTCAGTTCTCTTAATGTCATGGCTATTCTTCGAGAGAATACGTGATGCCTGAGAATACTATGTTCCCAAATATGACGTGCAATTCCTTCTACTACAATTAAAGATCGTCGTGGTAACGGTACATGAACCATTACATCATGGTGTGGATGAGTAAAAGTAAGGTAGGTTGATGAAAGGAGATTAAGGGTTACCAGACGCTCACCCCATAACCACGTATCATCAGTATGAGGATCAATAGATGCCCCACGATCTGGTTGATAGTCCAAGTTACAAAGTTCAACTGGTTTAAAGGGATTTGGTTGTGACATAATGGTGTCATTTAGTCTCTCTATATATGGTCTGCTGTAAGGAGGTAGTCCCATAAAGGTGTCATAACGTAGCTTTTGTTTTTTAAAGTTTACTTTTGGACCGTAATCCTATGTAATCACACAATACAAGATTCACATCACATGATATCACTGTGACATCATAATATTATCACATGGTAATCGTGTGCAAGATTATAGAATTAGCTATACCTGTTTTCTTCGTCCTGATTGAGACTCCACCCAAGGGGAGGAGTCTATTTGCCATATCAGCTCCTCCTCTTCTAATGGACTAATAAAATCATTTACTAATGTAATGCCACCAAAGCGAACATCACCATGAATCACGTGATCAGAAACCTGCAAAAGAAAGGACTGATGACACGGAACATGACAGATGGGTGACGAGGTATCTTTAAAAACAAGAGTATCTTTGGAGGTTATTCTACCACAGAAAGCACACAGATAATATTCATGTAGTGGAGATCGTGGTGGCTGTTTGAAAATTCCTTTACTTCCCTCGCAAAGGAGACAGGTTCTCACGCCTTTACATCCACAACTCATTTATAAGACACCGGCGCTTATAATAGAATTCTTGCGGAACGAGAATAAGACTTCGTTAGCCACGTGTAGTCTCGTACCCAGACGTAACGCCTCCCGAACGAAACTAAACCACGTGAGTACCGCCTACTCTTCAGTGCTGTATTAGGTAGCAATAGGGTAGTCGTGTGTACTAACTCGCCCTCTCTTGCTCCTCGGGTATGGCCAACAGGAGCAGGAAGAAGGGCCCTCCATTTGGGCACAACAGGTAAATAATTTATTTGAAACGTTTGCCATTATTCGATTTATTTGGGGGTACAGAGGTTATTATGTTCTCCTCATATTATTACGTGTTATATTTTCTGTAGAGGGGATAGAGGGAGTCCTGGTAGTGCTAGGGCTGTATCATCTCGATATAATGTGGTAATATTGTTACTAAAAATAGTTACAATCTATTTTTAAATCTTTCCTTTTCTCTAGACACACATGGAAGGTGTATACAAAAACAGATGGATGGTTCAATCCCTCACTTCGCAGATAGTAAGTGTGGTTGCCATAGCAACACATGCTATTGCTATAAATTAATGGGTGGGGCCTTTAATGATCGTTGTTTTATAGGGTTGTGAAGTTGAGGTAGAAATGCAATCTGGGACAGTATATGTGGGAATATTACGGACTGTTTCACCTCAGGTAATTTATAACAGAGGGGTGTGGTTTACAAATAAAATCATTTTTAATTTTTTTAACAATACTATTTCTTACAGATGGAGTTTGCTATTGAACTAGCATCAGTTAAGTCACTAGCCGGACAGGAGGTATGTGACTTTGTAATGTAGGCTTCTAGGTTTATTCTCTTTCTCCTCCCTCGTGGCTTAGTCTCATACTAAAAGTTCTATTATTCCAACATTGGTTCTGAAGTGGAATGATTTAGTACGAGTGTCTGTAATTAGTGGAACCAGTCCAGAACAGAAAGGTACAATGGTCTGTGTTTTGTGGAAAGTATGTTTAAATGCATACTCTCTCTCTCTTTCTCTCTCTCTCTCTCACACACACACAGATATATTTAAAGTTGATTCTGAGATTGGTAGTCATGCTAATGGCCATGCTGGCAAAAAAGAGTTACAAGTACACCAATACACATACTACAATATACTAATGTAGTATCATAGTATATTTAGAATATACTAATGTAGTATCATAGTATACCTAGAATCTACTAATGTAGTATCATAGTATACCTAGAATATACTAATGTAGTATCATAGTATATTTAGAATATGCTAATACAGTATCATAGTATACCTAGAATATACTAATGTAGTATCATAGTATACCTAGAATATGCTAATGTAGTATCATTGTATACTATTTGTATGTATTTCTAGCCATTTGTATTTGATGAGGAGGAGTCTGTAACAAGAGGTTTGGAGGAAGAAGGAGAAGACAAAGGATGGTCAGCACAAGATATGTTTGATACGAATAAAGAGAAAGTAATTTGAACAAAGTGTAGATTGCGTTAATCTCTCTCTCTCCTTTGTAGTTTAATGTAACTTCTACATTTAATCCCGAAATGACTGAATATACGTAAGTTGATAATAACTGCATTGATTACATAATAAAGATCATGTGACCACGTAATAGTATCACGTGACTTTAGATTTTTATCAGTCATTTCTAATGAAATGCTTACACTCCAAATTTTGTAGGACCCCTTTGCTTATCACTGATGCTAAGGAAGATAAAGTGAGACTCGAAGAAGCAGAGAAGAAAGCTCGTGAAATAGAGACTTCTGAGAAAGTGTGTAATGTCAAAAAAACAAATATTCTAATGTTTACTGTTTTGTTTTATTTTGTTTACTAACAGAGTCATCATGTTGACGATGATACTGGTACAGAAGAAGAACTGTGAGTATTAGCCACACCCCTCATAATTATTTTAACTCTTTCCCTTGTAAACAGTTTTAGTTCGGTGGTTCGTCAAGAAACAAAAGAGGAAGGAAAGTAAGAACGGGTTTTGATAACAGGTTTATCTAACAAATGATCTTGTTAGATCTATGGCACTTCCCACGGAATCTACTCAAATGGAAATAAAGGATTTTAATGGCAAGAGTAATGAAGAGGAAAGTGACAATGTAAAAAGTTCTGTGAGTCAACTTGAAGAAACGGACACGTCTCAAACAATAAATGGCAAGATAGAACCTGGGGCTGAGTCTCCCCAGACTGAGTCTGAGACTGGTGAAGTATCATCAGAGTAAGCTGAAAACATTGTCATAACATTTTGTTATTGTGATTATGATTTTAGTACTGTTCGTAAATTTAAACTCAACCCAGATGCCAAAGAGTTTAAGCCCTCTAATGTAAGAAAGATAGGTGGAAGGATGTGAAGGAGGAAAAATTATTTTATATTTAACCCTTTAGAGTCCTTCCCCGTCCAGTTCTGCTTCTACTGTTAGTCCTCCTTCAACGAATACTACATCCTATAGTAATACATCCTATAGTAATACATCTTCACGTATCACACGTCACAATCACATGAAGGGAGGAGGACCTAGAAATCAACAACGTCCTCCTTTATTTAATATTCACGATCAGACAGCTGCTATGTATGGATACATACCTGGTAAATGGATGTATGGATGGACAGGTGGATAAATGGACTAATAGATGAACAGACATGTGACAAAGAAATGGATGGACAATTGAATGGATAGATAAATGAACTATCTTATTGTTTCCATAGTGATGCATCCCCAAGCCCCTCAATTAGCAGCTGTTTCTGGTCCGTTAGCATCTCCAACTGGTCTTGTTAGTGTAAGCCACACCCAGTTAACAATTCTAATTAGATCACTTATTATAGGTTATTAGGCCTCCTGCCTTTCCTTCTCAGATAATTGGTAAGTCACATGACTATAATGTGATAATCATGTGATTTGTGTTCAAGGTCACCAAGGTGGCCAGACCCATTTTTATACAGCTCCCACATCTTTACCTGGAACATCTACACATGCTTCTCTTAATCAACAGTTAAATCAACCAGCTGCAATTCTTGGTCACGCTGGCACACCTCATGGTATCGGAGCTGCAATTGCACAGGGACATAATTTGGTGTATTTACCAACTTTACCACCTTCTGCATTAGGAGGGCAGTTTATACCAGCTCAACAACTAGCACCAAGTTTGTCCATTAGCCTCATTCATTAATCCATTCATCATCCGTCTATCCATTATTCCATTTCTTTATCATTTTAGTACACAGTGGTCTTATCTCCTATCCTCAACCTCAAGGAGGAGGAGGAGGAAAGTAAAGGTAAAAAGTACAATAATCATTAAATTCAAGACTCTCTCTCTCTCTCTCTCTCTCTCTCTCTCTCTCTCTCTCTCTCTCTCTCTCTCTCTTCTAGGTCTTTGTTATCAATGTATCATGTCATTCTTTTATAACAGACTCATAATATTTGTATGCCCCTATTGTTACAACTGCTCAAAATGTCATTTTTCTTTGAGAGGGTTGTAAGTATCCATCTTGATGAGTCTGTATAAATTATTGTAAATCTTATGTAACTACCATATGTATATATTATATTATTATAAATAATTATTATATTAGACTATTTAAACTGCATTACATAACACTGCATCCTCAGCAACTAATGATCACGTGATGTGCATGTAAATTTTGATATGATCACGTGATCTTTTAATTACTTACTTATCATGTGACATTTATTATGGTATCACATGACCATAATGTTAACAAATTTTACATTTCCATTCAATTATATTATGTGCATTTAAAATAATACAAGGAGGTTAGACAATATATTGTTATGTTGTGACTGTAGTATTATAGTTCTGATTTCAAAGCACACATCAAAAAATACATATGGGGTGTGGTCACGAGAAGATGATCATTATAATAAAGAGAATAGCAAATGTCAACATGAGACGTGCTGTCATTTGTCTTTGTTCATCTTGTTGTCGAGGTGGTGGACCACCACGTCCTAATCAAATAGGTAAACATGACAACGTTAGTGTTCCCATAGCAACAACTTACTTCTTGGTAGATTTGGTCTCAGAACTCCTCCTCCTCCAGTTTGAAATGTGAACATTGGCTATATAAAAGTAGGATAGAGGTACATATAATGATTGGTCGATTTAACAAATGGGTATATGTCTTCTCTTACCCCTAATCCAAATGCAAAAGGAAATGCACCCAATCCAAATGATATATTGACTCCACCCATATTGTCATCAAAAAAGCCCTACATACAAATGGCAATATAATTTCTATCACTCGTTATTCAATCTCACATCATGGTCTATCGGTGGTGCTTCCTCTCTTTGACCTTGTGGGCGAGGAGGGACTTTCTCTCTAGATTAATTAATGCGTTAATCAATTAATACAATTAAAGGGGCTACGTTACCTTGGATCAGATTGGTCTTTTGACCCTCGTCCATAAAGAGGTATTAACTTTTCTTTGTCTATGATCGACTTGCATACTGGGCAAGTCATGTTATGAGGGCGTGTCTCCATCCACTGATTAGTACATTATTAGTAAATATATCATATACCATCAGTCTATCTATACATCTAACATTAGTATACTTACCGTGTGGATACATGGCCAACTATAAACGGAATGAACAGAGAGAGAAAACACAAGTTATGAGTAATACGAAACCCTACTCTCTCTTACCAGAACAAATGTCCACACATGCTTATTACAGCATCCTTCGCAGTATCGAAACAAATATTACATTCAAATTTACCGTCTTCTTTATCTTCACTCTTTTCCTCCTCGGGTTTAGTTGCCATTTCTCGTAACAAACAATTTGAGCAATAACTTATTAATAATAATAATAATAATAATAATAATGATGATGATGACCATTAATCACGTGAAATAACGGTGAAAATCACATGACCTGACTAACCCCGGGTATTTCTTGCAGATAACTCCTGTGATAGAGACAATTATATAGAAGATATAGCAAGTAATACTAACTCTATTAATTGTCAGGTTAGTTTTGTCCCTCCACACCGTTCAATGCAATAAGTGAAGTTGTGGTTTTTAATTCACTAAATACAGCTGATTGTCAAAGTCACACCCCCTCATTTTGAATTTCCTTTTAGGTCATTTCTTCACTTTTGAGCTAAAGAATATTAGCAGGATCTCCTGATCCCCCGAAATGGCGGGGGCACAGGGAAAAGATGGAAATGGATCTCGTTGGCTCTGTGTCACAGAAGAGACGTTACTTCTCCATGACGACCTGTTACACCTTGTTGACCACGTACCTCTCCCCTCAGGGGTAGGTACTGTGGCAGTGGAAGAAGATTATGGTTTGCCGGTATTGGATGGGAAGACCCCTACAGAGCTTGCCGAGGTTATAGCAAGAGAATGTGGTGTTAAGAGTACAACATATACATCATTGATGGAGTATAGACTGAATGCATTGAGAGGATTGTGGTCAGCTTTAAAATTGAAAGAGAAAAAACAAAATGAGAAAAAATCGGACGATAACAGTGGCTCAACTGGAGTAAAATCCTCGTCAAAAGGGGAGGGATTTGCGTCAAGAGTCAGCCTGGTACTGATATTTCCAATTTTACAATCCTTAAGTAAATTAGATCCAGAACTATCTCAGGAAACGGCCAAAATATTGTTAGACTCTTTAAGAGGCTGTGAACCACTCTCTCTGAGTAAAGAACCCTTAGACTGTTTAATGGGTTTAGAAAACCTTCTCTGTTCCTGGTTAACGACAGCTAAAGAAGGGAGTGAGTCAAACAAAACTCAGGTTGAAATTGCAGTGTCAGCATTGGTTGCTCTGGCTGTTGCTGTGTAAGCTAAGATAATGTGTTCTTGGTAGTTGTTTATTTTAGCTGACTATATGAGGATATCATACTAGTGTACTTTGGGAGTGTCTCTTTAATTAATTAAGTAATATGAAAGTCACACCCTTATGGTGTCTGGTTTAACAATTCACTGTAGTTGAAACTGACCCCCTAGACAGTCTGAGTCCCAAACTAGGACTGAAACCTATGCATTAATAATACATTGCTCCTTTTTTCTAGTGGTACTGGAGGTCTCCTGTTGCGTACGGTTCATGTCCTTCAATCTTTGGACTCCACCCATCATGGCATGAGTCTTCTTGTTCCATCTGTTCTTTATAAATTACTTAAAGAACACATTAATGACGGAGAACCATCAGCAATCTTAGTGGAAAATCATTTACAATGTTGGGGATATGATAATCAACATGATAATGGAAATGGTGGAGGTAAGTACATTAGTACATTAAGGGTATTATGGTATATTGGTACATTATGGGTATTATGGTATATTGGTACATTATGGGTATTATGGTACATTAGTACATTATGGGTATTATGGTATATTGGTACATTATGGGTATTATGGTATATTGGTACATTATGGGTATTATGGTACATTAGTACATTATAGGTATTATGGTATATTGGTACATTAAGGGTATTATGGTATATTGGTACATTATGGGTATTATGGTACATTAGTACATTATGGGTATTATGGTATATTGGTACATTATGGGTATTATGGTATATTGGTACATTATGGGTATTATGGTACATTAGTACATTATAGGTATTATGGTATATTGGTACATTAAGGGTATTATGGTATATTGGTACATTATGGGTATTATGGTACATTAGTACATTAAGGGTATTATGGTATATTGGTACATTATGGGTATTATGGTATATTGGTACATTATGGGTATTATGGTATATTGGTACATTATGGGTATTATGGTACATTAGTACGTTATGGGTATTATGGTACATTAGTACATTAAGGATGTTATGGTACATTATGGGTATTACAATATTGCTTTATTACTACTTATGTTGATTGTTCTCCTTAGGATCTCGTTCAATTGTATTTGATGGTAAATATGTCTTTGTTACTTCAAATGATGGAAAAAGGATTATGAAACTTGGAACTGGTATCAGTGGAACAATCAGGTACTAGCCATTGATATATAATATATTAGTACATAGAATATTGGTATATCGGTACATAAAATATTGGTATATTGGTACATAGTATATTGGTATATTGGTACATAGTATATTGGTATATTGGCACATAGAATATTGGTATATTGGCACATGGTACATTGGTACATAATATATTAGTATTATTAGTTACCATAACTTCTACATCATCTTAGAGGATATCTATACACAAGTGCTGAAGTAGAGAAAGGATGGTTAGTTTATTGTCATGGCTCACTTCTTCATCGAAAACAAAGTTCAGATGAAAATAACAATAATTCTTTTTGTTTTTTGTTAAATACTACCACTCTCCAGGTAAATCACTAACGTACATGCAACATGTATATACTTACTTATATCCTTCTATCCATTAGGAGATTGGGTCTGTGTCTTGTGATATAGTTTATCCTGAGGCCCATACTACAATACATTTGTTAAGTGATGGTAATCTATTGTATTGGTTGTATGTATTAAAACAACAAGAAACATCAACTAATACTATATCTGGTGATAAAATCAAGTATCACAATGTCTATCTACAAGTCTTAGAACTAAATGTAATGACTATCCATCCATCTCTCCATTCATTCGTCCATTTATTTTTTTATCTGTCCATTTATCCTCTTATTTATCCATTCTTAGGAGACAGATGATGGTAGTTTAAAGATATGTTCTAAATCTGATCGTCTTCTACTCCAAAAGGGCATTTCAGATGATAATAAAGGGTCTGACATGGTCAAAGCACTAATGCGAGCAGGATCCTCATATGCTTCCTCTCTCTCTTCCTTTTTTGGAGGTAGTAAAGACGAACCAAGTAAAAAATGGTGTCATTATGATGTCATCATTATACATGTACTATTTATAGATACATCTTGTGGTTTGGGATTGAAACAGCTGCAATGTGGAGGTGCTTATTGTACTGGTTCAAGTTTAGTGTTTATCAGTAATCCGCCATCAATATCCGGGGGAAGGTCCCTTTTTGGAGGACCATCTTCCTCCTCGGGAAAATGTAAGATGCGAAAGTGTTTTGAATTGTTCTCATCTTTCTCTCTCTCTCTCTCTCTCTCTCTCTCTCTCTCTCTCTCAGCTCTTTGTCTTAGTTTTTGTTATAGCTTATCAAGTGGGCAATTGGTATCTCAATCTGAACTCTCTCCTTCTCAACAACTACAATGTGGACTTAATAAAGGTGGTACTGTTGTCACATTAGGTATGTATGCACCTTGCTGATATGCAGTACGTGTGGTTTCACTTTCAATATTTTGATTGTGTAATAAACATTTCCTGACACCTGCTATAACATATGAACTACCTTGAGAACATTGTTGGCTTATTGGCTCTGATAAATGTTTACATGTACATCTTATGTAAACATGTATACATATATACAAATATGCATGTATACATGTATACAGATAAACATAAACATGAATGTACTTTACAGGTAAACATATATTCTCTTTCTTTTAGCTGCTAGTTATGATTACCAGAACCATTGTGTGTGGACAGTATGCGATACTTGGATTGATATCTGGACTTGCATAGGAAGAGTTCGTCCGGCAGCTCACTTGTTAGCTGCTCGTATGGGACAGGACTCTCTAGAGAAATTGATTCCCACGTCACAAGAGGAACAAACCTCAGAAACTATACCTATTGAAGAAGCTATAGTATTGTTGTTAAGACATAGCGGAATGGAATCCTGTCGACTAACACCAGGAAAGGACTTTGGTACTCCTGTTGTCCACTCTCTTTCTCTAAGTTTTCTTACACATTGCTGTGACATTTTGGAACACTGCATTGCTCGTGATCAATACGAGAATGCTCTTGCTAATGTTATTACTTTGCAGGTGGGTGTGGCAATAGGTGGAGCCAAGTTTAGTGAATGCTCATATTTTATTAATTATTATTGTAGGCGGTGCTTCCGAGTTATTTATCATCAAGTAAATATCCAATAACTGAGATGTCTAAATTGAAGGAGAGAATCAGGTAATACTGGTTTTTGTAACTGGATAAACCTGTTTTACTGGTATTGCAGGACTGCAACATGGAATCTTATAAATAAAGAAACATGTCCAACAGCTTTATTAACTGAGACAAGAAAATTAATCAGGTATGAAATACATGTAATTTAATGTTTTTAATTGAATTGGTTGTTATGGTAACAATGTCTTCTTACAGTCACAATTGTGAAGGATTATTTCTCGAAGATCCTGACCATGTTGATGATTTTATTTCTACACTTCTATCCACATCTGACTCAAAGATTTTAGTTTTAAAACAAGAGTTATTGACAGAAATGGCAAAGAGGCTCCGCCCACTATCATTGCTTCCACTTTGTATGATGAAATTAACCAGATTAGTTGCCCAAACTATTAATGAAGAATCACTCATCACACTAAAACAATTACAAGAGGGTGTGACTATTGATACCATGGTAACGCAACCTGTAAGTGGATGATAAGTGTGACTTAAGTAAACAATATCGATTGTCGTTTCCTCTCTAGGTCTTCACACCAGCTCATCAATGTGCTGGTGCCATGTTAAATATGATGTTACGTTCAGTATCTCATCTTTCTCAAGATCTCACTAAAATTAAGAAGATGAGTAAAGAGGAGAGAGATAGCAAAGAACTTGAAGAATTAGAATGTCAATTACAGGTGTGTTATTATAGAACAACAGTGTGTGTGTGGGAGGGGAGAATCTTCTTTGATTATTTAATCTTTATAAATAAAATAGTTATTAAAGCAGTTATAAAGTACACAGGTTATTTGTTCAAAATAGTGTAAGTTAAGTAGTGGGGTTAAGTGAGTAAACTGTTGATGAATGCAGATTGTAAGTAATATATTTTAATTTATTATGCTAATATATTTGTGTTCTAGACTGCTAGAAATCAGTTGGTTGAGATATGTATTGAATTGAAGTTATTTGAGGCCTGTGACAAGGTAGTGTTCTTGAAAATTAAGATGCAAATTTTAAGGATGGTATCTTCACTTTTTTAGTTCCTTGAGTATATTTGTGATTTAGCTAGTTCATTGCCAGCTCCAATAGAAATAGAAAGTGTGAAACTGGAAAAAGAAGAGAAAGAGGAAAAGGATAAAGAAGGAGAGAGTGTAGAGAAAACAAGACAGGACTTTATAATTGCATTGGAACGTATTAGTAAAGGAAGTGTTTTAGGTCGTCTGCTCCTCCCGTTACTGGCTATTATGAGTGATCCCCAGCTGTGTACGTTGCCCCTAGCAACCACCTTCCTGAAACACATCACAACTTTAGGGAAAAAGAATGCAGAGGTAGGAGGTGTGGCCCTCGTTATTAAGTAGTTAATTAAGTGTAATTAGTGCAGTTTGAATTGTCTAAAGGAAGTGTGTCTATTGAGGTAACCAATGAGTTAATTTGGTTTTCCTAAAACACACTTCCTAATATTGTACTTAGTCTGTCAGCCGAGGTGATGGAGTGAAGTAGCTCCCAAACTTGCGATTAAACAGACACATTCCCATACCAGTAACAGACACATTCCCATACCAGTAACAGACACAGCCTTAAAACTTCAAACTGTACTGATAGTTAATACATAAATTATATTTTGTGTCTTTATTCTAGTGTTGTGCATTGTTATACACTGATCTCAGCAGCATCAGTATACCTGCTCCGTGGGCCAGTGGACGTACAGTAGAGACAGTCCATCCTGTCAGAGATAATTATAAGTTTAAAGAAACAGTCTCTTTTCCCGGTGCTCGTCATCTATATCTCAAATTTGATCCACGCTGCTCGTCACAATATGACTATGATAAAGTAACTATATCTGTCCATTAACTTACTTATTTATCAATTTTCATGTATATCTATCTGTCCATCTGTTATCTATGTATCCATTTAGGTTTGTATATATGCTGGGGACTCGACCACGGCTTCAAAAATAGCAGAATATGGTGGTAATACTCATGGATTTGGTAGTCGAAGTGTTCTTGGTAAGGGATGGCCTAAAGAACTAGTAAAGGTATAATATACTAGCTAATCCAGTATTTATAACTGGTTTAACAGGTTGACAATGATACGGTGACTTTTACTTTCGAGATGAAGAGTGGGCGTGAACACAGCACCCCAGATAAAGCAATGTGGGGATTCTTATGTACCGTACGACCACAAGAAACTGCTGAAGACAGCACTAGTGGTCTCCCTTTTTTATTGGATCTTTATCTCTCTATTTCGTCCATTAGCTGCTCTCTGATTGGTCAATTGTTTAATGGAACTCCGCCTACTTCTGATGAGATCAAATGTGCTCCTCTTATGGAATCATCTCTGTTACAAAAGTAATTAATTATTATTTATTAATTGTTAATTAAATTAATATTGTTTTTTGTTTAGATGTGTTTGGCCTGAAAGTGATGAGTTAGTGGGCGGGGCTAGCCCCACCCAGAGAAAGCCACTCCTTCCTTCTGTTATTAATAAACTCAGAGAACTAGTTAGTAAACCTCAACCAATATTGAGAAAACGAATAAGGTAGTAAATGATTGACTGACTGACTAATGGATGGATGATTGGATGCTAGGTTGATAGAATGGATGAATGGTCAGATGGAAAATGGACAAATCCATATGGATGCATAAGTTAATAAATAATTCTTTATTTTTAGTGAACTCCTTCAAATAAATTTATTGGAGGATCTTATATTAAGTGCCTCTCTTAAACACAATGGTATCACGTCTCCATTCTCTCTCATTGGTGAAGAATTAACAGAGAAAAACAAGCAATTATTAGAAGACATCTTTGCTCGAATTAATGGTCTAGAGAGAAGATTACAGGCCTTGTCTGAACTAGAAACAAGATGGTGGTCTGATGTTGAAGATATAGCTGCTAATACAAGAGAAATTGAAACTGCTTTCTTTTATGAAATGCAACAACAAGAGGTAAATATACTATAAATATACTATATACTACAAATATACTATAAATATACTATAAATATACTACAAATATACTATAAATATACTATAAATATACTATAAATATACTACAAATACACTATAAATATACTATAAATATACTACAAATATACTATAAATATACTATAAATATACTATAAATATACTATAAGTATACTATAAATATACTATACTATATCAAATCACTGCTAAATATTCAAGTCACTCACTAATCAATGTTACTTGTATTGTTACAAATATTCTATTCTGTTTGTTAGTCTTCTGCAAAGAACTTTGAATTGTTGTGTTGTCTAATGTCAGTTGAATTAAATCCTGGTGATACATACTCTGCTGTCAAACAGTTACAGTAAGCGATCTGTAAAAGAAGAGAAAGGTGAATAATTTTATTGTTTAGAGAGCTAATGGAGAAAGATGTCCAACGTAAGAAAGATCAAGGTGAAGGAGAAATAGATGTTAATGCTAAGGTTAGTAAATTTGTGTCAGATTAAAATTTTTAGTAACATTGATGTTTCGACTCTGCATCAATATCATTGTGTTAACACTGTGTTATCTCTGCATTATATAATATATATTATTGTGTTAACACTCCATTATATTATATAATTATTGTGTTAACACTGTGTTATCTCTGCATTATATAATATATATTATTGTGTTAACACTGTGTTATCTCTGTATTATATAATATATATTATTGTGTTAACACTGTGTTATCTCTAGACTCACAATCTTGTAATGGGTGTGTTAGATCGAGCTCGTCTCTTATTACAAGTTCATATCTCACCTACAATTCAATGTAAGTCACGCATTATATTTTTAACTGATAAATTAATATCTTACTTTAGCCACGCCTCCTCTCACATTTGTACCACGTTCTATATCAGTCCCTGGCCATCATCTTAAACAACCCACCTCATTAAAGTAAAGCTATCCTACATAAGAAATTATTTTAATGTTCTTTTTAGTCGTCAACGTAGTGATGGCAATATGGCCCTTCTTATTGATGCCAGCCCTGATGGAGAACTGTCTCTGTTGGATGAAATATTTCAATTTATTGGAGCTAAGCCAGAAGAAGCTGTAAGGATAAATCATGTGACCATCATGTGATTATCACCTCACTTACATAGGTCTCTTGTGAAAGTTTTCTCTCAGCTGCTAGCAAGCAACGTCAGAGAAGTATTGATCGAGTGTCTGCCTTGGGATTTTTACAAACTATTTTAACCAGTCACCATTTGGGTGCTACTGTAGAGCACTTGTTAGCTTGTGTGGGTGGAGTCTTAAGAAATGGACCCTGTGTTAAAGACATAGCTTGTAGTGGACACGTGACTCGAGTACGAGAGGCTTTTGCCGACATGATGCATGCTGTGGTTGAGTTAGCCAGTCGACAACCAGCTGCTTGTATTAATACAATAGCCCTTCTTTCTATTATACCTTATACAAGGGAAGAAGAGAATTGTCTCGTTCGTAGTGGTTTGGTAAAACTCCTTGATCATCTTTGTAGTATGTCTGACTTACCTCAAGGAGCTGCCGGG
Organism: Xestospongia muta; assembly: GCA_963693285.1. Classification (NCBI taxonomy): domain Eukaryota; kingdom Metazoa; phylum Porifera; class Demospongiae; order Haplosclerida; family Petrosiidae; genus Xestospongia; species Xestospongia muta. Next base: position 646,996 of record OY848921.1, read on the forward strand.
GGTGAGGAAGGGGAACAAGAAGGAGAAGCCGTCCAGAGAGTTACAGCTCTTGCTTGGGCTGCCTTCCAAGTTTTGGCTGATCGTTGCGTGTCATGGGAAACTCGTAGTATTGGCTTCATATCCTCTGGATTAGCTCAACAAGTCTCTCTACTTCTCACTAACCATCTTTCACGTGCTATGGAGTCATTGGTGACATCTGAATCTGGAACATCAGAAACTTTACAAGAGGCATTATCAATGTTGTTAGGTCTTGCTCGCAGTTACATGGGTCGTACCATCCTCAGTCAACCAGCTTGCGTATCGAAACTCCTCCTACTTTTAACAGACCAACGTCCCTCACCCAAATTGGTCCTCATAGCTCTTCAGTTATGTCGCATTGCCCTGCCATTAATGACCATAGCAGAGTGTTCTCAAGTAATTATACCACCCCATCCTACTCTGTCAGCATTACCACCTTCAACCAACTTAGCCTCAAAAATTATCACTCTTCTAATGGCAAAACTAGCAGAGTATATCACTCCTAGTACCTCTCATATTAGTACTAGACAATCACAAGATCAGGACGCTACTCAAGACGAAGAATCTGTTTTAGTAGTTGTTCCCTCAAGACATCTTGAGATCGATGAAAGTAGTCAAGCGTCAGTTTATATATATCGTAAAGATAGCGAGAGTGCAGCTGAAATACTTCATCTTTTACTGAATCAAGACCCAAGACAACTCAGCCATCGCATGGAGACAGTTTTACGTTTAGACCAAGCTCTCACTGAAGATGGAAAAGCTGAGATTTTCACTGATTCTTATCGAGCATGTTTTCGACGTTCTATTCGCTGGGCAAACATGGGATTTACTGTCAGTATTGAGCCACCAGCTGGTAGCTCTGGTGAATCTTCCGGCACCGAATCAGATCAAAAGAAAGCTAAAGCTGAATCAGCATGTAAGAAAAAGAACATGGAACTCCTCAAAACTGATCCACCCCGTCCATTTCTCAGTGGAACAGTAGCATACTCACTGGCATCAGAAATAATTGGTTTGCTCAATGGATTATTAGCTGATCCTGATGCAGCACAGGTATGGAAAAATGCCATTCAAGATGTTCTCCAAAGCTCATTAGAAACAGTTCCAAGTTGTTTACCAAATTTGGAGCATTACTGTTCTGAAGTACATACCTGTATTAACCAATGTGAAACTCCGCCTTCTCCTGATGAGCATTTATTATATTCTAGTTGCCTTGCCAATGCAACATTTGCTGCTTTGGGTGGATTCAAAGATACTCTTCGACCTAATATGGTCGTCCAATTAATGGGAGAAGGGATTTCCGATTGCCAAGGGACCATATCAAGTATCTCCGAAAGGAGAGGGATTGCCAATGTATCATTTGATGACAAGTATTGTTTCGGTGTGAATCAAACCCTTGATGTGCCGTTATCTCGACTCCTCCCCCCTGAGGTTGGATCCCTCCCCTTAAAACAATTAGGACTTGATAGTTATCTCTGTCAAGCACTGATATCTGTTATTTCAACATCTCCTATCACAGTTTCATCACCCCATACCGGTATGGACGCCAGTCTTGAAGGGATGGGTCTCTGTCGGCTGTTTGCAGAACTTAGAACACGGGCCTGCATGTGTCTGTCCCATCAGGTGAAGGATCCTGAATTTAGAGATTTATTTTTGAATAAATCGGATATATCTCAACTTAATGCCATGTCTGAGACTATTCAACCAGGTATGTACTTTGTTTGTTGGCAAAAGTTATGGATTCATCAATTTTCTTTCAGGTCGAAGGTTATCCGTCATTGAAACTCATTGTTTGAATTTAAGAATTCTATATAGAGATTGTGCTAGACCTCCAGCACCAAAAATTGAGAGACCTCGAGTTGAAGTACATCACAATACATATATACATACATATACTGTGTTATATTAGCAGGAACTCATATGAATGCAAGTTACCTTGCATTCATATGGCTCCTGGTATCAGTACATGTGTTAGTAGACCATATTGGGTGTTCTAGTTTTTACTGTACTAGTTAACTTTGTATATATCTTCTCTCTCATAGCGTAAACATTATTACATGGATATCACACGTACTTGGCCAGTTGTGTCTTCATGTAGTTTCTCTCATCATTTGACTTCATTGGTATATCAAGGAGCAACTACTTCCACTGGTAGTGGATCTGATGATGAAGGACAAGATAGACCAAAAGGAGTTTTTATTTTAACTAATGCTCCTATACCTTCTCATGTAATGGATGAATGGATAGATGGATTGACTGATGAATGGATGGATGGACTGATGAATGGATGAATGGATAGATTGATGGACTGATGAATGGATGAATGGATAGATTGATGGATTGATGAATGGATAGATTGATGGATTGATGAATGGATGGATAGATGGACTGATGAATGGATGGATGGACTGATGAATGGATTGATGGACTGATGAATGGATGAATGGACTGATGAATGGATGAATGGATAGATTGATGGACTGATGAATGGATAGATGGACTGATGAATGGATGAATGGATTGATGGACTGATGAATGGATGGATGGACTGATGAATGGATGGATAGGGTGACAGAAAGATGGCTGGATTGATGAATAATTCAAAATGCTATAATAATGTTGATTGTTATCATATCCAGGCTCCTTCTTTCTATTGGGAGGTGGAACTTATCCAGTTGGACTCAGGTAGTACAGCACCTCATTTAACCCTTGGATTCTGTCCTGATCCAATTAAACCTGGTGAAGGAGAAGTATGGACGTACCCAGAGGAGACATGCCTCTTCCGAAGGTGAAATAAAGTACCATTTCTCTTACCTTATAACATTTCTTGCTTTCACTTTAACTTTCACATGACTGTCACATGACTGTCACATGATTTTATGCATCTATTACTTATATACATTTTCCTTATGCCTATTTAGTACTGGTCGAGGTTTTCAGGTGCGCGGAGAGGACAGGATGCTATGGAACAAAATAACAATAGAGACTCCATTGAAAACTGGAGATGTGGTCGGATGTGGTTGGATTAAAGAGGAGACACCAGAGAGTAAAGGTGTGGTCTATTTCACAGTAAATGGAACAAAACTTGATCAAACATTCAAGAATTCACCACTGGAGATGTATCCATTTTTACATGTACAAAAGAAGGTAAGTGATAGTCTCCAAGGGTGATGGGGATTGTTTCATTTTACTCAATTAGGGGATTAGATTACGTGCTAATTATGGGGACAAACCTTTTGTCTATGCTGAAGGTCATGCCCATCGTGACGCTGCTGATCTTAAAGTGGGCGAGTCTATTGAAGAGATTGTTGCATTGTTCAAATTGTTGCCGTTTGCTGAGAGTGAAAGTGACACAGAAGAAGATACCGAGAAAGATTATACTAAAAAAGATGAAAAAGTTGAAGACAAAGAGAACGCTAAACCTGAACTGTTAACAATTGGTCCACCATGTAATACACTAGAGCCTTGTACTCTCTCTGAAGGTAAGCACAGAATCACATGACAATCACATGATAGATTTTGCTGGTATTCTTTGCATACAGTGTACACGTATAATAAACCTTTTCAGTTTTCATTGTTGTCACATGACATGCACATAACTGTTGCATGTTACTCATATGACTGTCACATGACTTCCTGTAGTTTACGACAGCAAATCATCTCAAGTTTACACAACAAGACCCAGTTTTGATACTATGTTGGAGAATGGACCTCTAGTCCGACCTGGAGGGGGAGGAAACAACCAGGAAGAGGAAGAGGAAGAAGATGGAGGGGGTGGAGCTCAGCAAGAGGAGGATCTTCATACATTGTTGGTTAAGTCGTGGGAAGCTAAGGTATTTCCTCTGATCCAAAGACGATTTAGAAATGATCAGGAACGAAAATCTGGACTTGATCAGATTAGAGGAGCATTACAACTTGGTAAGGAAAGATTTTAATATTTAATTGTTCATTGTACCATGTGTCCATAATATAATATTCATTCATTCATACTAACCATGTGTCCATTACTCTATAATATTCATCCATTTATACTAACCGTGCATCCATTACTTTTTCACATTAGGTATGGAGAGCATAGCACAAGAAACAGTTGAGTTCTTGTATGAAGAAAATGGCGGTTTACCTCGTGATCTTCACTTTCCTACAATGGATGATGTGAAAGCTGATTTAGATAAGTTTACTATAAACAGAGTCAAGAAAGGGTCGGCTGTTGTGATACAGAAAGAGCTCCCGTACTCTCGTTGTGGTGTACGAGCTATGCAGAAAACACAAGGATTAACGGGTGGGTGTGGTTTGAATTTAAATAAGGGGTGTGGCTTTGTCTGCCTTATATAATTAAATAGGTGTGGCATGTTTTTAATTATTACTTTATTAGGTATTGTATTAGCTGTTGATGAACACAATGAACTAGTACAAGTTGAATGCTATTTACCTAGTGATGGAGCTCTCGTCCGATTTTGGTATCCAGTTGTATACTTAGAGCGTCCTCCAAAGGGCTACCGAAAACCCTCAGCACTTAGAGGGGCGGAGTCAGTTAATATATTGGTACACAGGTATAATGTTGTCTCTCTTTATTACTTTATTTGTTTGTTTTATTTACAGAGAATTATTAAATTGTGAAGCAACTCTAGCAGCCATTTATTGCCGATCTTCTCTTCTTACTCTCTACTCTTCAACTTCTTCAACTCTCTCCTTTCCAACTTACTTCAATTTCTTAGCACAACATAACTTCTCACAACCATCTGTAGAAGGACTCTGTACCACAACTTGTCCTTCTCTCTCTCCCTCTCCTCAAACATGTCTTCGCTCTAATTCTCTTTCAACTCCTTATAATCTTTTCTACTCTAACCAGACCATTGTAGAGAAAGGATTGGAGTCGTGGTTAGCAGAACATCCTGATAAGACTATGTCATTAGTAGTTAAGTTGAATGAGGAGGTAACTCAAGTTGCTGGGGGTATTGGACAGAGTCAATTCCCTATACCTGAGGGACGAGATTCTTCTGATGTTTATTGTCCTCGTGCTGCCTTCATGATTACATCAGGTGTTGAACTTAAATCCGGCAGCAGCTCAGGGTAAGTGAACAGATGAATCGATAGATAGATAGATGGATGAATAGATGGATGGATGGATGGATAGATAGATTAATGGATGGATGAATAGATGGATGGATGGATAGATGAATGAAGTTATACTCTTTTGTATTTATATTCTTTTCCTTTTTCATAGTGCTTCTTACAAATACCCATGGGCCAAGGTGTTCTCTTATCGAGGAGGTCAAGGTAAAGCTGGAAGGATGCCCCTTCAAGAAGTGGTTCGTTACCCAAATGAGACTCCTCAATCAGCTAACCCACAATATTGTGGTGGAATATTTCCAACACTTGTTGTACCAACGGATCGAATCCATTTCAAATTAGCCGGCTCTACTCCACCCCCTGGTAGACAGCTAAATGTGTATGGTCTACCAAGAATAATTCCTGTTTTATTAACTGTCACTAATACCCTGTCAATCCAGTCTTACCGGTCATTCCAGTGTGACAAAAAGTCCAGTAAAACAGTGCTCCAATATTGCCATGCTCTCTCCACCTGTGTAACTCCCCTTCTAAAAGTGATAACTGGATCAACAATGCCGATTGTAATGAAAGAGAGACTTTTTCACTCGTTTGCTAACATTTTAACATCTCTTGTTACTATTGATGTAGTGGACCATGCTCAGTGCCCTGCTATTCCTGCTGGATTTATTCAAAGTATATCAGAGGAATTAGAGAACTTGTATAATACAGAATGTGAACAATTTCTGTCAGGTGGAGACAAAACTAAAAAAGGTCATCCATTTCCTCCAGCTGGGTCTATTGGTCGTGGAGGATCAGGTCGATTTTCAACTTACTTCCAGTCTCTTTTAGAACTAGTACTTGGTGTGGAACTATACATAAATCATTATCATAAACCAAAAGAAGCCACACCCACCTCTAATGGAAAAAGGGTCAGTAAGAAAGGAAAGCAAGTCAAGAAAACAACCTGGTTGAGTTATGTGAGACGCGCCTTTAATCTTTTACACTCCATTACTCATCACAAACCACTCAATAATGAGTTCTACAAATGTTATTACAAGTCTCTCTCTGTTAGTCCTCAGTCTCGTCTTCTCGTGGTCACTGGAATCAGTCCAGGTTTGGAGGGAAATGTTGCTATGGAAACAATAACTAAAATTTGTAATCATTATGGCGGTTTGAATCAAGCTGGTACTTACCTTCCACTGAGAGAGAGAACAGAAGAAGAAAAAGAAGCAATAAGGATGAAACTAGAAGAGGAGAACAAAAAGTTAGAGATTGAAGAGTCTACTATTAATAAGGAAGAATCGTCTGATGATAAAGAGCAGTCTGATACTCAGCCTCAACCAGAAACCCAAGATGAATCTCAAGAAGAAAAAGATTCAGTGCCGAAAGCTGAAGCCACACCCCCCACTAATGAACCAGTAGTGGTGGGTGGGGCTGTTATTGAATTGTGTAGTGGATCAAAAACATCCAGTGTTTGCAGTGCTCTCCTGTCATCAGCTGTACTTCAAGGAGAAAAGAAAGTCCTGTCGGTGTTGTGTGTATCTGATACACTGAGGTGTGGAGAAGATGAGACAGCTAATGAAATATTAACAAAATATATGACTTGTAAGATCTTTACAAACAAGAAATTATCTGAAGAAGCTAGAGGAGTTTTCAAAAGTATTTTTAATTCCTCAAAGACTAACACTCTCAGAAAGAACCTGGAAGATGATAATTCAGACTTATTGTTGAAAGTATTTTTACATGGTGTATCACGTGACCGCTCCTTGAAAGACATATTAAACCAACTCTGGCAAGGCAAAAAGGACACTGATCCTCTAACAGAGGAACACTTTTTAGGATGGGTTGAGAAAGAAGGCTTGAAAAATGTACTATATATATGGACTGGTCTCTTTGCAGCTGGTTACGACTGCCATCTCACAAGGTACAGATAATGCAGTAATCATTACATTATTACTATATCGTTATAGGTGTGGTTACTTACCATCTGAAGGCATGGCTTGTGCTCCAGACTCCGCCCAAGACCATGCTTTAAAGCTACATGTAGATTCTATGTGTCGTCGTCTTGACATTACCTCATCACAATTACATTGCTGGGAGATTACTCTCAGTGAAGCTGAATTAGCTTCACATCAACTGGTACCTTTACAAGGTAAATTGTCTGTCATTTGTCTACTAGGCTGTCTGTCTGTCTGTCTGTCACCATTCATTGTCTATTTGTTTATTAGGTCAATCAATTTCTGATATTCGTATGAGATTTTGGCTGTTAAAGAATATTAATCGTCAGTTGTCATGGTTACTACCACTTGTGAACTTGTGTTCTACCCATCCTCTCTCTCTTGGCAGTCTTCTCTCCTCCACAGCACCATTCATATTCTATGATAACAAGACCTCATTCCTTCATGCTGTCCTCAATGCTGCTACACGACGATCCCTCGATCAGGCCCCTCCTGAAATTAAAATGGACCCCTTGGAGATTGTGGGAGGTATGAATGTTAAAGGATTAAAATTTAGACCGATTACCCTTAAATTTTTAGGACTCCCCTCAACAGTTTTAGCAACACAATTTTGTCAAGCTGCTCGTCAAATGTTAACTGTGCCCTCTCCACAGTTATGTGTTCCTCTAGCTAGTGGAGGAGATCCCACGTATGCTTTTAATGTAAAACTTGCTGGAGAAGAAGTACATGGAACAAGTATGTCTGTTACATTGAGTTTCTTGGATACATTAATTGTCTTTCTCCCTCTCTATCTATAGGTGGTTCTTTCCGCCATTTTCTTTGGCAGGTTGTACGGGAGTTACAGTCACCGTTACTTCCTATTTTAATTCAATGTCCCAGCAGTGCAGCTGGTGTTAATAAAGGCAAACATATATTATCAACAGGACCTATGAAATACTCTGAAGAAAAACTGTTGGAATTTTTTGGACAAGTGAGAAAGTTTAAGCTATTATGAATGGATGGATGGATGAATGGATGGATGGATGGATGGATGGATGGAATGATTCCTGGTTGATTTTTTGCTGTATTTTCAGTTGTTGGGTGTGGCTATTAGAGCTGATGTACCAGTGGCATTAGATTTATTACCTTGTTTCTGGAAAAGTTTAAAAGATGAAGAACTAACTTTACAAGATATAAAAGATGCTGATGTCATCACCTACTCTTTAACAAAGAATATAATTGAGGTAGGAGGAGCTATTTATATTGACCACACCCAGATACATATGAGTCATGAATGTCGTTATTTTCCTAGGCTCCTGATGAAACAACTTTCAATGATTTAGTTGGTAATATCTCTCATGATAAAGGAAACAAGAATGATTCTGTTACTAAAGAATCTGGTCTCAGATTTACTTACCAAAACTTGAGAGGAGAAGAGGAAGAACTAATGATAGATGGAGCTGATAAAGTAGTGAGGTAAAGTGTCATCATGACAACATCCTTGCATCATATATATCAATTCTCTATAGCTTTAACAATCGAAGAGAATATGCAGAATGTGTCAGATCATTTAGACTACGAGAATTATTTTCCTCAGAGAGAATGACAGCTGTTAGGTGTGGTCTAGCATCTGTTATACCTCTAGAAGTTCTCTCCGTGTTCACGGATAATGATCTTGACCTCCGAGTGTGTGGACTACCTGATATTGATCTGCAATATCTTAAAGTATGATAAGAGTAACTTGTGATGCACAAAATAAGAAAGCTATTTTTAAAATACAATGATCTTGTATCATATTTGTATGTACTTAAGTTAGTATATCATGTTATTTATGTAGACTCATACAACATATCATGTTATTTATGTAGACTCATACAACATATCATGTTGGATTAATGGAAACAGATCAACACATACAATTCTTTTGGACTGCACTAGAACTACTTTCACAGGTAAGAAAGACTCATTTTTCCTGGACTTAACAACAAATGATTTTTAACTTAGGAGGAGCTTCGTAAATTTATTAAATTTGCTTGCAATCAAGAGCGTATTCCATTTGGCCACACCAGTCGAGGAGGAGAAGATAGGATAGTTCATGTTCCTCCTTATCCCATGAAGATAGCACCACCCGATGGACAAGGTATACCACCTATATATTGTACATTGGTTTCATGCAAAGCCTTTTATTTATTTATATAAATTCTATTAGTATTGTTAAAATATTCTAATATTATCTTAACGTTTCTAATGACCATGTTATATAATGAATTATATTGTATTTTAGGTACACCTGATAGTAGATATATTCGTGCAGAGACTTGTATGTTTCTAATAAAGTTGCCACAATATTCTTCACAAAATATTATGACCGAGAGACTCAAATATGCCATTAATTGTCGCGAAGACCCTCTTAGCGGCTGAGAGTGTGTGTGTGTGTGAGTGTGGTAACTATGGTAGAAATATATATATAGCATTTTGTTTTATTAGATTAAGACAGAGGCTATTATTATTGTTATTAATATATTATTATTATTATTATTATTATTATTATTATTATTATTATTATTATTATTGTTGTACATGTTTAAATGTATAATAATAGATTAATACGTACTACTAGTAATATTTGTAATTTTAATTTTCTGAGCCAGTTTATTTTCAATTTATGGGCGTGGTGGGCAGGGCTCAAACGAGCAAAAAAACAAGGGCGTAGCTGACTAGCTGTTGATGTTTGTAGCAATGGGTAAGGACAAGAAAAAAAAGAAGTCTTCTTTTCGATTGATGAAATTGGTAAGTTTTACTAGGATAATATTTATCGCATTGACGGCGATATAATATATATCGCTTGTAGTTCGGCGGTGACAGAGAAGACAAAGGCAGACCAGACGTAGTTGCACCAGAGTTAACTTACCACAGTAAGTTCCAATGTTTTTGTCATTGATATTGCTCCTCTCATTACAAATAGGTATTGGACGAATGAATCCTAAACATATACGTGATTCTGAATGCTGGGATATTAAGGTTAGCAAAACCATTTCTCCCTAACTGTCCATATTATATATAAATCCTTAATAAAAAGTACCTAGGATGTATTCCTAATGTTGCCGATTGGCAGACACCGAACAATAGGACGGATTTCATGGAAATGATAGATCGAGCACAAGTACGTGACTCTTATATTCATCCATGTATCTCTATCTGTCCATTTGTCTTTCAATTCATCTATTTAGAATAGTGGACAAGTCATGTGGAGTTCAAGTGACGTCAAATCTCTTCACATTTCATTTCAATGGTTGATTGTATCAGACAAAAGCAAAAAGGTACAATTTAAAAATATTTTATTGATTACATGTGATTCAAAAATTTTTAGATGACTTTTGTTGAAGTTCCCATGGCAACAGTGGGTAGTCTCTCATATGCCGAAGATGACGATCGTCATTATCTGGGAGTAAAAGCAGCTGTGGTATCCAAAGATGGACGGAGTCAGTTTTGTTGTTATGTACTAGAATGCAATAATGAGGTAATAAAAATAATGAATTAACAACTTTTTGATGTCCATTTCACTAGGTAACTGTTAGGAGCATTTGTTTGTCAGTTGATGAAATATTTCGATTGTTACTAGCCCAAAAACAAGCTAGAGAACGAGAAAATGAAGAACAACAAGAACCAGGATTACGTCCTGTTATGGTAGATCGTCTCACTACCTCCCCATCTGGTATGGTGCACTCCTCTTCTGCTGAACAAGATATCAGCAGACACAGTAGAGAAGATACAAAACCCCGTCGACGGAGATCTAATATAGAGAATTCTCCTCAAAAATCTGAAGTGTGGACCAGAGGAGAGATTAGAAGACATTCTTATGATAATCCTCATGATGTACTAGATCGGCAATTTTCTGCTATGTATGACAACCAACCCTCTCTACCAGCTGCTGTCTCTTCTCAACAACCACGCATCAAAAGAAAAAGTCGTGACATGACAACTTCTATTTCTACTAAGGATCATGATAGTGATGATGATGTTTTGGTCAGTCCTTTACAAAGAGTGAACCCCTTCAATATACATGATGGAAACATTCAACGTCAGTTGTTAGGGGATACTAAAGGTATCACTGTCTCTGATCGTTTGGATATCCTTGTGCCTAAAGGCAAAACTCGTTCCTCAATTCTTACAACTCATTCAGTTTCTCAACCTACTCCACTTCAGATTTCTTCTACACATCAATTCCTTACTACACCACCTGGTTCACCATTAACAATGGGTGGAGTTATGAGTCCAAATGAACTGCTAACTTTTAAAGTGAGACTTAAGACAATAATAATTATCTATTACATATTTGTACATTTTATTAGATTAATGGTGATAAAGAAACAAGGATAGATGGAGGAGCTGAAGGTACTGTACTTTTACAAACTGTATTAGGTGAGAAAGAGACGGCCATAGTAGGTACTTCCGGACATGCTGAGTTAATTACTGGTACTGAAATCAATACTTATTTAAATGAGATGAGGTAAGTGTATGTTATTATGCAAGACAATGCTTTTATCACTTTACAGATCTGAAAGTTTAACACAACAATCTGAAATATCTCCACTTTTTGACGGGGTACCTCCTCCTCCAGCAGCACCTGGTGGAGCTTCTCCACCTCCACCTGGTGGAGTTCCTTCATCTCCAGCCCCACCTCCTCCTCCTCCTGGTGGAGCGCCTCCCCCTCCTCCTCCTCCTCCTCCTCCTGGTGGAGCACCTCCTCCACCTCCTGGTGGAGTATCATTATCTCAACTAACCCCAGGTAGTAGTGCATCAGTACAAGAAGATCCACCAGAGAGACTTAGAAAACCATGGAAAGGTATTTTATACAAGTTCGATACACTACTGTACTGTCTTTTGCACAGTACTCATTGGTCCTAATGATGATCCCAAGGACTCTGCCCAAAGGGGATATTTACGACAGGTGAAGGAGGAAACAGGAGACTTAGAATACACCAAGTTACGTCAAGACTGGTTGTCCTATCAAAAATGTACAATTGATGTTGTTGTCTTTGCAAGAAGAATTAAACTTGTTTTGAGAGGAGACAGGTTAGTAAATTTATTGTATAATAATCTTTTTATTGTGTATCACAGAGAATTCCTCAGAAAACAAGCAAAAGTACTCCTTGATCCAGACGACCAACCTGTCTATTTAGACATCCTTGAAGGGCGTGTCCCTGTATCTACTAAACCTGCATCATCTGGTCCTCCACCTCCTGCACCTAAACCATCGACTGCACCCAAGAAAATACAATTCGAAAGTAGTCACCCTTCTCCTCCTCCACCTCCACATGTTCCATCTAATGAAGGAGAGAGGGGTAGAGCAGTTCGGCCAAGTGACGTTAGAAAGTGGGGAAAGTTTGGAGAGACACACCTAGAAGATGTTGATGAGCACAAACCACGGCCTACTAGAGGTAAATTGATGGGACATATTGCCATGTTTGAAGGCAATGACAAGTCAAAAGTGGATGAAGATGAGCCAAAAGGTGGTGGCAATAGGAGGAGAGGAGGTGATCGACATGTTAAGGACAGTGATGAGGAAGAAGAGAGAGAGAGAGATAAAAGAAAGAGGAAAGGAAAGGACAAAAAGGCTGACAGAGACCAAGATAAAAAGGCTAGCAGAGAGAAAGAGAAAAAGGCTAGCAGAGAGAAGGAAAAGAAGGCTGACAGAGAGAAGGAGAAGAAGGCTGACAGAGAGAAGGAGAAGAAGGCTGACAGAGAGAAGGAGAAGAAGACTGACAGAGAGAAGGAGAAGAAGGCTGGTAGAGAGAAAGAGAAAAGCAAAGATAAAGAGACAGAGAGAAAAAAGAGAGTCAAAGAAACTGAGAAAGAGAAACAAAAAGAAAAAAAGAAAGAAAAGAGGGAGAAAGAAGAAGAGACAAAGAAAAAGGCCGAACAAAAGGTTGATGCCATTTCTGACATTCTATCATTTGGCAATAAAATTCTTGAGCCTAAAGATTCTTTTTCTCAAACTCTGGATGCACTGAATGACTTTTTAGACCCACAAGCACAGATTGTAGGGGGAACGGCAGACATTGATGATCTAGACAGAATCATCAACAAAACAAAAGACCTTGCTACACAATCACAAACAACTGATCATAAGCAGAAAAGAAAGATGCCATCTTATGAAACTCTTCCTCCACCAAATCACCACGAGCCTCCTCCACCAGTTCACCATGTACCGCCTCCACCAGTACACCATGTACCACCTCCACCAGTACACCATGTACCACCTCCACCAGTCTACCATCAGCCACATTTGCCTTCACCAGTACACCATGTACAACCTCCACTTGTCCACCACGTACTGCCTCCACCAGTCTACCATCAACCATCTCTGCCATTTACACAGACGGTTCAACAGCAACCATTTCTCGCCTCTCAACCTAGTCTGTATAATCAATCTTCAGGAATTCTTCAACAACCAATAGTGCAACCTGTTACCCAGCAACCTATGACATCCGTGCAACCAATTGTACAGCAACCAGTTGTTCAGGTACAACCAATTCCCCAACAACCAATAGTACAACCTGCTCCTCAGCCTCAGCAACCAGTACTGCAACCTGCTCCTCAGCAACCAGTACTGCAACCTGCTCCTCAGCAACCAATAGTGCAACCTGCTCCTCAGCAACCAGTACTGCAACCTGCTCCTCAGCAACCAATAGTGCAACCTGCTCCTCAGCAACCAATAGTGCAACCTGCTCCTCAGCAACCAGTACTGCAACCTGCTCCTCAGCAACCAATAGTGCAACCTGCTCCTCAGCAACCAATAGTGCAACCTGCTCCTCAGCAACCAGTGGTACAACCAACTCAGCAACCAATAGTGCAACCTGCTCCTCAGGAACCAGTACTGCAACCTGCTCCTCAGCAACCAGTAGTACAACCTGCTCCTTTAGTGCAACCAACTCCTCAACCTGTTGACCAGCCACAACAGTCAACAACAGTCATTCCTTTAACTAAACCTCTGGAATTATCTCCTCCTCCATCACCACCACAATCTTCCAATAGTCCTCCTCCATTACCATCCCCATCACCTGGACCCAATGAAGTTCCTCCTCCACATGGTGGAGCACCTCCTCCACCACCTCCACCTCCACCTGGTGGAGCACCTCCTCCTCCACCACCTCCACCTGGTGGAGCACCTCCTCCTCCTCCACCACCTCCACCTGGTGGAACACCTCCTCCTCCATCACCTTCACCTCCACCTCCACCTCCACCTGGTGGAGCACCTCCTCCTCCTCCACCACCTCCACCTGGGGGAGCACCACCTCCACCTCCACCTGGTGGAGCACCTCCTCCTCCTCCACCACCTCCTCCTGGTGGAGCACCTCCTCCTCCTCCACCACCTCCACCTGGGGGAGTACCTCCTCCTCCATCACCTCCACCTCCACCTGGTGGAGCACCTCCACTATCTGGTAAAGTACCTCCTCCTCCACCTCCACCTCAGTCATCTAGTGGTCTCCAGACTAAGTCATCATCAGTTTCATCTACCTCTGTACATATTAAACGAAATAACTTGTTAGATGAGATAAAAGCTGGTCGGAATTTAAACAAAATTGATCTTCCTGAGGATACCAATCGTGGTGGATTACTAGCACAGATAAGAGAGGGTAAAGACTTAAAGAAAGTAGATTTAGATGAAATGAAAAAACCAATACAGCACTCAACAACTTTAGACACCATAGCTGAAGCAGTCTATCAGAGAGGATCACAAATGAAAAGAGAAAGCAGAGACGAGGAAAGAGAGAGGAAGGTGAGTGATATCTCGTGGAAAGATGACAGTGACTCTGCATTTAGTGATGACGAGGAAGACAAGCCAGTCAAACAGAGATCAAGTGTGAAAGAATCAAAGAAACACACACGTGCATCATCAGGAGATTTTCCTCGACTGACTCACTCAATCAAGGAAGAAGAGGTAGAGAAACCTATCCCAGCTTGGAAAGTAGCTGTCTTAGAAAAACGTAAAAGTCATGGTGTTGAAACAGAAATGAGAAGAGACGAAGAAGAAGAGAAGACTCCTGTCATTATGGGTGCAGATGGTACTCCATTACCACAATGGAGAGCTGCCATGATAGCAAAGAAACAAGAACAAGAAGAAGTAGAGGAGAATGAAAAGCAAAAAAAATTATCGCTACAGGAAGCCAAATTTGAAGGAGTTCCATTATGGAAGAGAAAATTAATGGAGAAGAGAGCTCAGGAGAAAGAGGCTGAAGAAGCAAAGAAACGAGAAAAACAGCAAGAATTACAAGACAAGTTAGACACCATAGCAGCCATGCCTGCTTGGAAAAGAGAACTGTTCTTTGAGAAAAACCCTCAATACAGAGACATGCTAAAAACATTATAAAGGTATAAGTGTTTATGACAATAATATAATAATTTGTTTATAATAAAATAAATAAAGTTTTTCTTTGGTTCATTATCTCTTTTTAGAGAAGTCTTCTGCGACAGTTAACAGCACCACAGTAACACTCTATTTGCTTGCCTTCAACACTACCTATCACATAGTTATAATCCCAACATAATTCAGTCTGTGCTTTGATAAATCTGTCATATTAAGGAGAGTAGTTATTATACTAAATCAAATAACATACATCTTAGCAAAGAAAGCTACCCATGGAAAACGCAAGTCATGAGAATCCACAAAAACATTTTGAACAAAAAGATTTGGAGAGCAGCTGTGCTGTATTAGGGGTTAAAAATGAGGAACAATTTTATAATAGCAAGCATTTGACTACAAACAGATTTAGAATGACTGCATGGAGAGTAACTTACATTAAGAAATCGTGCAATGTTGCCATATTTTTGTGAGTCAACGATATAACAATGTTTCTCATTGTAATAACTGCGACAGGAGGGAAATTGGAAAAGGGAAGACAATGACAGTGAAGGAGAAGAAGACAACTATAAAATCATCACAGTACTTGATATTGTCTTAAGCTCATCATCACAATTAGCTCACCCTAGTAAGAGATGTTTGTCTGACTTTGTTGAGTGGAGGGGAATTGCTACATACAGACTCAGTGCTACTCAAACGTGGTCTCTTAGACTCAATAGAAACTAAATAAAACTCGTCATTATCGCTCACATTCGGAGATAGCGAGTGACTAGAAACAAGCATCTCACTATTTTCATAGGATTGAGAGGAACTATAAGATAGACAGGTATTGGTAACAAAAATTAAATCAGATAAGAGAGGGTAAAGACTTAAAGAAAGTAGATTTGGATGAAATGAAAAAACCAATACAGCACTCAACAACTTTAGACACCATAGCTGAAGCAGTCTATCAGAGAGGATCACAAATGAAAAGAGAAAGCAGAGACGAGGAAAGAGAGAGGAAGGTGAGTGATATCTCGTGGAAAGATGACAGTGACTCTGCATTTAGTGATGACGAGGAAGACAAGCCAGTCAAACAGAGATCAAGTGTGAAAGAATCAAAGAAACACACACGTGCATCATCAGGAGATTTTCCTCGACTGACTCACTCAATCAAGGAAGAAGAGGAAGAGAAACCTATCCCAGCTTGGAAAGTAGCTGTCTTAGAAAAACGTAAAAGTCATGGTGTTGAAACAGAAATGAGAAGAGATGAAGAAGAGGAGAAGACTCCTGTCATTATGGGTGCAGATGGTACTCCATTACCACAATGGAGAGCTGCCATGATAGCAAAGAAACAAGAACAAGAAGAAGCAGAGGAGAATGAAAAGCAAAAAAAATTATCGCTACAGGAAGCCAAATTTGAAGGAGTTCCATTATGGAAGAGAAAATTAATGGAGAAGAGAGCTCAGGAGAAAGAGGCTGAAGAAGCAAAGAAACGAGAAAAACACCAAGAATTACAAGACAAGTTAGACACCATAGCGGCCATGCCTGCTTGGAAAAGAGAACTGTTCTTTGAGAAAAACCCTCAATACAGAGACATGCTAAAAACATTATAAAGGTATAAGTGTTTATGACAATAATATAATAATTTGTTTATAATAAAATAAATAAAGTTTTTCTTTGGTTCATTATCTCTTTTTAGAGAAGTCTTCCGCGACAGTTAACAGCACCACAGTAACACTCTATTTGCTTGCCTTCAACACTACCTACCACATAGTTATAATCCCAACATAATTCAGTCTGTGCTTTGATAAATCTGTCATATTAAGGAGAGTAGTTATTATACTAAATCAAATAACATACATCTTAGCAAAGAAAGCTACCCATGGAAAACGCAAGTCATGAGAATCCACAAAAACATTTTGAACAAAAAGATTTGGAGAGCAGCTGTGCTGTATTAGGGGTTAAAAATGAGGAACAATTTTATAATAGCAAGCATTTGACTACAAACAGATTTAGAATGACTGCATGGAGAGTAACTTACATTAAGAAATCGTGCAATGTTGCCATATTTTTGTGAGTCAACGATATAACAATGTTTCTCATTGTAATAACTGCGACAGGAGGGAAATTGGAAAAGGGAAGACAATGACAGTGAAGGAGAAGAAGACAACTATAAAATCATCACAGTACTTGATATTGTCTTAAGCTCATCATCACAATTAGCTCACCCTAGTAAGAGATGTTTGTCTGACTTTGTTGAGTGGAGGGGAATCGCTACATACAGACTCAGTGCTACTCAAACGTGGTCTCTTAGACTCAATAGAAACTAAATAATACTCGTCATTGTCGCTCACGTTCGGAGATAGCGAGTGACTAGAAACAAGCATCTCACTATTTTCATAAGATTGAGAGGAACTATAAGATACGACAGGTATTGGTAACAAAAATTATATCAGATTGACTAACAACGTGGACCCATTTAAGATAGAATTGGTATCTGATTCACACCCTTCTTTGATGCGTTCCAACACCTCTAACAGAGAACCGAGTAAATTTAATAACAGGGGCATGTACATACCAATATAATCTAGTTCCGCCATGTAATTATCTCCCGAGTGCAGACCTCTCTTATCAGCAGTATCATCAGTAACAATAAGTCCAACATAACAACAAATAAAGGAACCTTGAGGTATGTCATCTAAAGACATCACACCCCAACCTCTAATGATAAAAAGAAAAATCAAACCTTGTCTGTCTGTCTGTCCATTCTTCCATCAGTCCATTTCTTACTTATTTTCTGTCATATATACTTTAAACCGATATTGAGGACCCTGTTGTACAACCCTGTTACTACAGGTAGGGTTACATTCACAATATTGATTGCACTCGTAAACTCTATAACACACATATTATATAGTAACATAAAATCTTGTCAGGAAAGGTCTCACCCTGATAGTTGCTCTGTTAACAATTTCCGATCTTCATAGCCAATAGGGGTGTGACCTAGCTTAGCCAACCCTCTACCCTCATCTAGTGTAAGTTTACGACAGGGACAGCCTTCCGCATTAAGACATCCATCAGTACATAGACAATGGACCATGAAGCCTTTATCTTTAGGGATGTGGACATTTTGATCAGTTTTATATGTAGATATGTACTCAAAAAAAGGAATACGCTCTTCATTCACCCAATTGACACACTAAGATTTAAAAATTAAGTATAAAAATGTAAGAGTTAGTATTTACTGATATAGGATGCTTCTCTAAACCACAGGCTATATCTTCGTTGAGCAGAAATGGTTCATTTGTCTAAGGAAAAGAACACATTACTTTCCTATTGATATAATTTTTTACCCTTGAATCGAGAGTCTCAAATGATTGGCCATCGTCTCCACCTTGTTGTTGTCGTCGTTCATTTATAGCCATGTAATAAATCGCTTGTTAACTAACAAAGTTGCCGGAAATATTTCTAATTATTCATAATTATCATAAAATAATTTTCTTTTAAAAATAATAATTATTAGAATAATTAATAATCATAGTTACAAATTTGCAAAACCTATGACGTACGTTTCATAATACGTAGTGTCTATTTGTCCAGCAGGAAATGTATACTTTGTTGTATAAAGATAGGTTAAGGTTTAGGGGGTGGGGATCAGTTTAATACACAACAAAGTATACATTTCCTGCCGGACAAATAGACACTGCCTTCATAATACACAGATCCACAGAAGACGTTCTTAATGAAAACTATTCCTATTTCACTTTGGTACCAATTTTCATGACAATTTACAAACACTGGAATCACGTAACTGTTTCCTCTCATTATTGAGCATCAAATTATTTCTGGATAACTTTTATAATTATTTTCTTGTTTCAAAATAACAATTTATCACTATAAATGAATTTTCCCATTTTATTTAATAACAATATATCACAGTTAAAGAAAATTGAAGACAAGTCTTTTAAAAAACATTACTTTTTGTGAGGCCTGTAGTCTACTGAACTCATGACACCATCTTTTTCTAACAGATGTTCAAAAAATGGACTATATAAAAAGAAAGGCAGTCAACAAAATATCTAAATTTAAAACATACCCTAAGGAGTTCTCTTTTTTTGAATGAGACGCATCATCTCTAGCAATCCTTTCAGCAGCTAGATGTAACTTTGACAATTTGGTTAATGTATCACTCAAATTTGGCGTATTTTCTTCATGTAATTCAAGGAGGGAAGGAGGTACAGATGAAGATGTTTGTAAGATAGGAAAAGAGTGTTTAGAGGGCTAAAAAGAATAAGATAATGAGACTTTATAACAAAATGAGGACATACAGGAGATAGTTCTTTAGGTTTTGGTAAAAACCTATCAATGTCTGGTCCACGTACGTATTCCAGTGCTGCTCTGAATGTTACTAAAACGTAACTAGTAATATGATAAAATGAGTTAATAAATAATAATATTAATAAATTAATAACTAACAATAATTATGTTAGTTAATAACTAATAATATGATAATAAAATAAGTTAATATATATTAAATATATATTAACTTATTATTAATTACTAAATTTTAATAATTAATAACTAGTAATAACATACCTTAGTTTATCTCCTTCAGAATTAGACCAATGAAAATACTCCAAATAATATATATCACTTGGAAATGAAGCTACGATAAATAATACTATAAACCACACCCACCAAATATGATAATGTATACTCACTCAAATTAGCTTGCACAATAATGACAGCCTAAAAAACATAATAACTATTTAATAACTACTTAATAACTATTTAACAATAGATTTTAATTGACATTACCAAGAGTGCAATGAGATCATCTGAAGGCAATGGAGCAGGTTCTAAAACCAAAAAACAAAGAGGAACTATCTATTTAGACTATCAGTACTTACCTCCTACTCTTAAAGTGGCTTTAAAATGAGTACAAACATCTTTTTGTATGGTATCCTACATAACACAGGGACAATTATCAATTAAAAAGCATTCTCTCTCTCTCTCTCTCTCTCTCTCTCTCTCTCTCTCTCTCTCTCTCTCTCTCTCTCTCTCTCTCTCTCTCACTGACTATTAAATAATGGCACATACTAAAGCATCTTGAAGACAATATAACTTGTCTAGTGATGAGTAACAATTTGAGAGCTTTTCCAATTCTGCTAGTGTCATTGTGTATGGACAATTATAATCATTTGATATACCAAGTGATTTAGGTATTAAATTCTTTCGTAACTGTCGACATCGTTCTAAAAATTGTTTGCTTTCTTTTTGAAATTTGCTGCATATTTTAGGATAAACTTTTGAGTGTAACTGACTCATAATATAACTAGAGAGAGAAAGAGAGAGAGAGAGAGAGAGAGAGAGAGAGAGAGAGAGAGAGAGAGAGAGAGAGAGAGAGAGAGAGAGAGAGAGAGAGAGAGAGAGAGAGAGAGAGAGAGAGAGAGAGAGAGAGAGAGAGAGAGAGAGAGAGAGAGAGAGAGAGAGAGAGAGAGAGAGAGAGAGAGAGAGAGAGAGAGAGAGAGAGAGAGAGAGAGAGCACTTGTAATAACTCTCACCTCATGTTTGGATTTCACTAATTACTTCCCATACAATTGTTTTAACAATATAATTACTTATATAATTCATTATTGGATATGTTTCCATAAGAAATTAAATATATAATTACAGCTGCAGACACATTCTAAATACATAGGCAAATATTTCAACCTTAAAAGCAAATGTATATACATTATACAATACAATTAATATACTCTAGTACATCGGGTACATTTATTATTTCAACATTATGTAATAAATGGCTCTATAAAAAGCACTTACCTTTCCACAGCTAACCATATCATGTCTTGGACTCTCTTATCTTGTAATCTCACATCGCTGGAATGTTCAATCAGATAACTCTACAAGAGTAAAGACAAATTATAAAGTGATGAAGTGATGTGGTTAACAGCTGCTATTAGTCAGTGTTAATAACTTACACTGTAAGCTTGTTTGACCAAAACCTCAATTCTATGAGCAGCATCCTTAAGAAATCCTTCTAGCACCATATAGTTATCACGAAACATTGCAATACGACGATCAACCTCAGCTTTGATCTAAAAAAATTCAAATTATTATTGTCTATTCATCCATTTCATCCATCTATCTATCTTTCTGTTCATCCATCCATTTCATCCATCTATCTATCTTTCTGTTCATTCATCCATTTCATCCATCTATCTATCTTTCTGTTCATTCATCCATTTCATCCATCTATCTATCTTTCTGTTCATTCATCCATTTCATCCATCTATTTATATTTCTGTTCATCCATCCATTTCATCCATCCCTCACTCACTTCTTTATGTTTAGAAAAACATTCTAACAAATTTAAATGTTCTGAAACAGATTTTCGAGGCATTAACAAATCTTCACTTGTTGTGACAGTGTTCTTTCGTCTTTGGGTCACTTCTATTAAAGGTCTATCAGTAATAAACATCCTATATTGTTTATAAGATTTATTATAAGCTAGTTCCTCGGATAACACTTTAGCTGTGAGTGATCCTTCCTCTGATTTTAATGTATCTCCTTGTAATGTCCACTTTTTCCTCTTTCCACCTATTAATGCATAATACTCACTATGAGTGTGTGCACACGTGTGTGTGTGTGTGTGTGTGTGTGTGAGAGAGAGAGAGAGAGAGAGAGAGATTAATATCTACACATAAATTCATATGGTGAAAAACTAACTTGCAAAAAAATCGAGATGGTTCCATTAAATGGGCTGCCACAAAATTGTAATTTATTTGGTTAAACGGTGGTAAAGAATTAGAACATGGTATACACACTAACCAACACTCAGATTGAGCTCGATCATAGAGAGCTTGAAACTGATTCTAGAGAGCCAGAATGAGAAGGTGGAGGAAAACAGAGTGTACAAAAATGACAACAATCTTAGTCTAAATATCTACCATAGCTTATCACTATAGTCACCTGTAGTGCTTTGTAGAATTCGTTATATTCCAAGTCTTCTGATATATCTGTTTTCAAACTCGCCATAGTATTCTCAGTCAGTACTGACTACATGAAAAAGAGTCACTTGACTTATTCAGTGCCGATCATTTTCTAAATAAACGAACAGGAAAATTTTACTTTATGTTAGTTTCTAACTTTGGCTTTTGGCAAAAATAGCAAATCTATATTCCTCTCTTATTCACTGTATCCGTTTGTTCCACAAGTTATCTTCATAAGAAATTAAGATGTCTGGAGGAATATGTGCTGATTGCAGTGCTCCAGGTAAGCTAATTATAATTTTGTAGAATAGCCCTCAATGATCTCTCTTTCTCTCTTTCTCTCTCTCTGTAGATCCTACCTGGGCCTCTATTAGCCGTGGTGTTCTAGTTTGTGATGAATGCTGTAGTGTACATCGGAGCTTAGGACGACATATATCATACATACGTTCTCTTCACAGTACCAACTGGCCACCTGCGTTAAGAGAGGTTAATAGTTGGATGGACTAATGAATTGGTCATACTACCAGCGGATGGTTTAATGTTTCTTTCACTTTAGATGGTCAATACTCTTGTCCGAAAAGGCTCTAACTCGATTTGGGAACATGCACTTCACGATTCTAGCACAAAAGTGAAAATCAAGAAACCTTGTCCTAGAGATAAATTACAGTAGGTCACCTACACAGACACTACGTACACACACACACACACACACACTATGCACACACACACACACACACACACACTACACACACACTACGCACACACACACACACACACACACACACACACACACACACACACTGAAATAAATTACAATGCATAATTATATTGTATTATTTTAGATTTATATTTAGTATTACTCCTATTCTATTACCTCATTATTGTCATGCCCTCTGTGTATTAATCCCTCTAGGAAGAGGTGATTCCCCTTTAATTAGACCAATTAGTTTGTTTGAGTAACCAACGAGTGTCCATAAAGGGAATCATATGACAATCTTATGACCACACCTGTTTATTTCTACCATTTAGTCCCACAAAGCATGACTTTATAGTTGCTAAATACAAACATTTGGCTCTACTACCTCGAGTGACACTTAAAGAATCAGCATCTATGAGCGAAGATTTAAGCAAAGTAAGAGAAATAGGGATAGTCCCTAGTATCTGTATTAATATTTGTTAATTATTGTTTGTTAATATGTTACATTCCATCAACACTAGAACAATTCTACATCATACCACGGACATAACGCTCTATGTAACCATAACCACACCACAACTAGAATAGTTTATTTACAATAGTGTTTGATGATGCAATATACTACATATGTGTGACCAAATGTTATCCGTTACTACCCAATATGACACTTGTGTTATTGTTAATAAGTCATTGTTATATATGTGCTTATACTTTGTTTCCATAGCAACTTCATGCCAGCGTCCGAACTAGTAATTTAGAGACTTGTCTCCGCTTACTTTCCCTTGGAGCTGATCCTAACTATTTACACACAGTGAGCTCTATACCTTTGTGTATTACTTTGTATATGTTATATGGTTTTTGTATACTTCATTGGATATCTTTGTATATGTTATATGGTTTTTTTATACTTCATTGAATATCTTTGTATATGTTATATGGTATTTGTATACTTCATTGGATATCTTTGTATATGTTGTATGGTATTTGTATACTTCATTGGATATCTTTGTATATTAGGATCGTGGTAATACACCACTACATGTAGCAGCACATGCAGGCCAAGCAATGCAAGTTGAATTACTGGTTGTTCACGGCGCCAACCCTACAGCTCTAGATCGTCTTGGCCACACCCCAGAGGAATGTGCTCGTATCGCTGGACATCACCAACTAGCAGATCGACTCATTGAATGTCAATATGAATTGACTGATAAACTTTCTTTCTTTGTAAATGGACGAAAACCAGTACACAGTATCGGTGAGCATTATTTGGTCCCACCTGGAGCTGGGTAAGGTGACTTTTTTGTTTCTAATAAATTATTTATGTTTTTTATTAGTTTAAATGTTGAACCTAACGAAGCCAGAAATAAATTACAAGAAGTAAGACATTGTCAACATCATTCTCAATATTATTTGTCTATTAATTCTTTTATTTTTCTATTCACTTATTCATCAATCCATCTGTACAATCTTCTGTCCATTTTTAGTTATCTAATGATCTTTTTGAAGAACTGGCATCAGACGTTTATGACGAAGTAGACAGACGAGAAACAGATGCTAGTAAGTACATAACACTCAAAGCAACTAATATCATTGTCCTCTTATTATACAGTTTGGTTAACGACACAACAATTACAAAACTCAGTCGCTTTCCTACCTGTCAATCCAATGCTCTCCTCCACTCGTAACCAAGGACGTCAGAAATTGGCTACCTTAGACTCTAAGGAGTTCTGTGAATTGGTTATTGATATTCTTTTGGATACAAGAAAAAGACAAAATTTAAGTCTAGAAACAGGTTTGGACAGTATTTTATTAACAGTTAAGTGACATGTTACATGTAGGTCAACGATCTGGTAATGTTGTTCCAGCTGTAGGCATGGCTTTACCAGAACACGATTATGATGATGTTCCAGCCGATGAAGAAGAAGCAGCTGCTGAGAAAGGTAGAAAAAGTAACAATGTCCGTTCTAAGTTGACTCCACCCATTGAGAGCACGTACAGTGTACTTGGAGAGGATGCATCATCATCAATATTTGAAGATAACTACAGTCACCTTCATGATCGTCCTGCTAATCAAAGTATAGGAAGTGGTGTGAAAGGCGACAGTTATAGTTTGATGCAGAGCCCTGATCCACCTGCTGAAAATAATGCCTACAGTGTTGTTATGAATACCACATCATCATTTGATAAACAATCTAATGAATTCACACGAAAAACATCAAAAGAGGCTCTGCCACATCTTAAGTCACGCCCCCAAACCACGTATGCTAGATTAGATAAAAGGCCACCGATGCCTCTTCCTAAAGATGATATAGGAGGAGGAGGAGGAGGAGGAGCTATTAAAGAGAAGAACAATGAAGATATCGTCAGTAGGACAAAGTTTAATATTATAATGGAACAACTTCGCAAAGTACAGGTAAATAATGTGCTATTGTTATTATAGTAATGGTGTACTTCTAGACTGCCTTCCTAACTTGTTATTGTAAACGACATACAAATAGTCAAAACAAAACAACCATATAATTGAAAATATCCAAGTTATTGTTTTGGAAGATAATTCTTGTATACATAATACACATTGTACATGTTTACATGTCTTCATGTGACATGTACACATATCTTTGTGTTACATGTACTGATTTATATGTTTACAAGTACATGTATTACACGTTTACAAGTACATGCTTACATGTTTACAAGTACATGCTTACATGTTTACAAGTACATGTATTATAGGTTTACAAATACATGTATTACAGGTTTACACGTACATGTATTATATGATCATATCACTGACATGAGCACTACACTGAATTCTATCCAGTATCGAGTACACATAATATACTATGAGAATACTTGTAACAATTATAACCTTTGACCTTGTGTATGACCTTGTGTATGACTTGACCTTGTGTATGACCTTGTCACTTATAGAGAGTAAATTGAGATACCTTATAAGGTATTATGTTGAACTTAAATTTCATTTTCTAGCAAGAGAAAGAAGAACTGCAGACTAAAAATGAACTTCTCAATCAAAAAGTGTTAGATCTACAAAAACAGGTGTGTTATTAGTATTAAAAAGGCGTGGTTTAAATGGGGGTGTGGTTATAATCCTTTGTTCCTCTCATTTCTAGTTAAACAAAGTCATTGAAGAGAATTCAGGGTTGCGTCGCTCATCAACTGAGTCCACTACACCCAAAACTCCTACTTCACCTGTCCCTTCAATAGCTCCACCCACTATTGCTCCACCCGTTGTATCAGAAACCCTAAATTCGCCTACTCCATTAACTTCAGAATTGCAAGGTCTGCATTCTTATGCTGAAATAGGAAAGAAAAAGGTACATCCATTAAAAATTAACCATCCATTACTATATCGTCCATCCATTTTAGCCTCAAAAGCCACCAGCTACAGCTAAACTTCCGCTAAAAAAAGTGGTATCCTTGCCTCCCAATGTCACAAGTGGTTCCTCCTTTCCTCCGCCACCTTCCTCATCTCCTCACTCTCGTACAACCACTCCCTCCATGTCACCGCAACCTCCTATATCAACCAGTAAATCTAGTCGCCAATCTCTTTCAAGTGCTGAAAGTCTAACTCCATCACCAGGTACATTTTATCACACCATTTTTGTATACATGTACTTATCATCATATATTTGTGCATTGGTACTTTTTTGAGCATCTATTTATCTAAGGTATAGGTGGTAAGGAGACACCTATAGAGGACTCAGCTTTTGGTGAAGATCATCTACGAGAAATGGATCCAACTCCTCCTCCTCCTCCTCATCGGAAATCTTCCCAACTACAAGCACAAACGGAACTTAATCAAGCCACACCTCCTCTTATTCCATCAAAAATGCCATTACTTGAGGATGTTCATTGTCATGTCAAAAATATTACTCAAGAAATTGCTAAGCTGTTAAAGGCTGCTCAGTCACATGGCCAACATGAGTAAGTAGTCATTATTATAGTCTCTCCTGCAGTACCCATGTTTCCACTTTAGTGAGTGAGCATCTAGAGAAGAGACTACTGTTACCATAGCAACCAATGATTACACTATTTATTTTAATAGGTTTGTTTCCTGCTCATCTGCTATCAATGAAGCAGTAATGAAATTAACTAAGAGTTTTCCTAAGGTATTGTTATATTCTAGTACCATTAACAATTGTATTCTTCTCAGAATCCAAAACCGGAAGAAGTCGCTGTTTCAATTCGTGAATTGGAACGTTCCATTCAACATCTTCAAAGAGAATGTCGAACTCCTTCTCAGCAGGACTTGGCTTATCACACACGATTAATCATGAACAGTGCATATGATGTTGCTAAGGCTACGAGGTTCTTGGTCACTTGTATGGAAAAAAGTGGTCAGGCTTAGCCGGCCCATTCACTGTACACACCTTCTAATTGAGAGCTGTTATCAAAATTTTCACTGCAAATACAAATTTTTAAAACAATTGTAGTAGACTTATTAATAGGTGATGTTGACACGTTGATTTTTTTAACAAATTAGTCAATATTGTTTAGTTTTTGTGTTTTTATAACAGTAATATTATAGAGAAAGAGAGAGCTAGTATTAAAGCATGGACAAAGCTACATTTGAAGAAAAATGATACAACAAATGTTGAACAGTTTGTGTAAAATTTGATCAAAAATTAATTCTTAGCAGTCATCCATTTGTATGTCTTGTGAAGTATGAAAACAGTACACACCCCAAGTGCTGACTTCACTTCTCCTGGTGACACACGTTCTTGACATTGTAGGCACTGTTGACGACTAGCCTGACGCTGAAAATATGCACTATTAGGACAAAAGAAATAGCAGTCACTACTAGTATAATCTCACATTAATAGGCTAAATACTTAGTAAAATTAATATAAATAAGAGCTTTATACTCGGTACTATTTCATTGTGTCTATATACAAACTCGTATTCTTTAGTAATACATTTTCTGCATACATAGTATGATACATACCTTGGAAACAAAGAGGACGATTTAGACGCCTCAATTTGTGTTGCATTGTGTGTTCCGTGCTTGTAACACATTCTTAGTTGAATATAACTTGCTCTCCTGATACCTGAACAAATCGATTTCTATACGTAAGTCTTGACGTTCGCTGATTTGGTTGAGGAGAGAGGAGGCTCCTAACACTGTAGGACGCACTCAAACTGGTCCTCCAATCGAGAGAGAGAGAGAGAGAAACTCAGAAAAGGAAGAACACTGCTTACGTTTTTCGCAAATCACGTGATTATTAATAATTATAATTTAAAATTAACTAACAATTAAATTTTAACAACTCGCCCACACTTAATTAATAGTTACTCCAGAAAGCACGTGGTCAAAATGGCTAAAAGTATTCGTTCTAAACAGCGACAACGAGTTCTTCGAGTCAAAAGGAAGAAGTTTGGAGAAAGAGAGAGATTAAAAGCATGGGAACATCACTATGAAATTGCTGCCAGGAAATCAGAAAATTCGGGAACACGTGACGTAAAAAGTGAGATGAATACGTCATCTTAATAATACATTTATAAATCTTTTTTCCTAGACGATCCATCAACTCCTTCATTATCTGTGCCTAATGAATCTTTAGTAGAGAGTACAGTTGTTAATGATGACAATCAATCAATGGAAGTAGACATCAAGATCACAAAAAGAGATATCGCAAAGTGGGCATTGTCAAGAAATCAAAGAAAGAAATTAGCAAAGCTAAAAAAACTTCAGAAAAGAAAAGCGAAAAAATCCAGTCACCGTAAACATCAACCACCCATACGCATCTAACTACAAATAATGACAATCATTTCATTTTAAATATTATATTTATAGATTTTTTTGACCAATTGTCAAATTTTACCACCCCTAAATTTCTGAACAATTAGACAATGAAGTGATGGTCATTAAATGTTGTCATAACGATTAATTAACAAGCAGTATACCACTGATTATAATATATATGGGGAACAAAGATAATTAGCACGTCAATGATGGGTTGGTTGTGTTAGGGTTAATAATAAACCCAGTTAATACATTCTTGGTTTCATTGTCGACATATTACCTAGTATAATGAAATGAAAAGGAAATGAAACATCAATAGGAAGTATTTGGAAATATATAATAATGGAGACAGTAATTTCTTAAAGACCACGTCTTACCCATTCTAAATTGAGGTGGTAACATTTGTGGGTGTGGTTGAGCTGTAGGATAGCCAGTAAGTGAATCAGTTTGTCCCATAGGGTTAGTCCTGAGCGTATTAGCAGGAGTATGGGAATATGGATATGAGCGAACATGAGGAGGCAGGATGGGAGGAGGGTAGTGAAGGTGGTGATGTGAAGGATGGGCCAGAGGACTCTCCGGTTGAGTCATTCTACCTGACAAACCTGTCATTCCAGACTGACCAGTGTGAGATGAGAAATCTGAGTAATTTTAAAATTATTACAACTGTGATACTTTCATGTTCATACCCTGGTCTAAATGAAGAGAGGAGCTTTGTGCTGGACTGACATCAGGTATCTAAAAAAATCAAGATATAAAATAAAGCTATTCGAAATGATAAACATTTTTACCAATTGATTAGTTGATTTGTTGTTATGCATTTGACGTATCACTGACGTAGGCAGTAAGCTCAAAGTTGGTGATGCATTGCTGGCCTATAATAGAGAAGTACATGACACTGACTTGACACAAATCATATACTTTTGGCATATGAAGTTGTTGACGTTGTTGTCTAGTTTTCTCTTGTTGTATTGTCATCATTTGGTTTAATTCCGTCAATCTGCGACGTTCCATTTCTGTTACCCAGCCAGTGTTAAGTTGCTGCTGACGTAGGTGATGTGGATGCATACCCAGAGATGATGGTGAAGGATTTAAAAGTTGATGTCTGTACTCAGTTGAGGGAGCCCCTCCCCAGTGAGACGCTAATGAACCAGAGGTCCATTGAGGAGGCATGTCCAAACCACGATGGGAGGAATAATGCTGAGATAAAGGTGGAGCTGATAGCTTTGGAGTTGATAAGGGAGATTCCCTGATAATGAAAGAGATTAAATATCAATTAATAAGTGATTAGGGTTAATTAATGAATACAATGTAAGGGACTTTGCTTACTGAAAAGAAGAGAGAGACATCGGAACATGTTTGTCTAAGTCATCTGTGAAGAGAGACCTGCTAGCGTGAGTGCTCGTCTTCAATGGAGGGCCAATTGGTCCTGGAATCTAATAAAATCGGAATCGTAATAAATTACAATTAATTAATCAAATTAAAAAATATGCTCCCAAAAAAACAATTAATTAATCAAATAAACTGACTTGACCTGATCAAAAATTGGATTCAAAATTAGTCAATATATTAGGGTCATACCTGTTGATTATAAAACGATTTCTGTTCAGTTGGTGAGGTCATTGCAGCCAATAACTTGTTAAAGGCAGTCTGATCAAGATCATAAGATGAAGACTGTGTGTCCTCAATTTCATCCAGAGTCATCGCTCGTAAAGGCTTGCTCATTTCAGCATGACCAGGCCTTTCTTCAGGACCACTGACTTGTAAAATTGTCATTAACGCATCAGTAAGTTCATATTCGTTTGCAGCTTTCGTCAATTTAGGATCTTGTCTCTTTCCACGATTATCTTCTTCATCACTATCTGTAGCTAGTTCACGACAAATACTTACTCCAGTACTGAAGTCAAAACCATCCAATATAAATTCTTGATCGTCATTGGGTGAGGAAGATGGTAGCCCTGAGTCAACATCGTCCATTGGTGTCATTATGGTTAATTTGGGGCTTAATGATGGGGAATCATTTAAAGTTACTCCTACGTCTTGTTCCTGGGGCTCCTCCTCATCTTCTCGTTTTGGTTCATTGGTTTTACGAGCTATAAAAATAATGGGAATTGATGAATATTTAATTAATCTTGATTAATGATACCATTTGTCACAAGATGTACAAGTACTAAATTACCTTCTCTTTCCTGTTCATGTTCTTCAAGTCCTTTGAGTTCAATAACTTCAAACCGATCATTAGGGCCAAAGGACATCCATTCCGGCTCCTCCTCATCCTGAAAAATATCATGAATATTCATAAGACAAAATGCTATCTCATTACATCTTTTAGTTCCTTTTCTCTCCAATTGTTAGACTGTCTTTGCCAGTCTCCACGAGGTTGCCTACTGCGGTAAGGCACATGATCAATAACTCTTGGAGGATGAGAACCATAGTGATACGAGGTATATCCAGTGGGCGGAACCAAAGAGAGAGGTGGACCGCGAGATTGATTGTAAAATACTTCGTCGCGTTCTTGAGGAATCTCTGAGACGGTTTCATTCAAGGGAGTAGAAGTTGAGCCAGAGGACGATTTCTTAGACGAGATAGCAGATTCTCTCCAGGAGCAACCTGACCCAAAACTTCTTCGTTGTGGACTCAAAGAAACTTTAGCCATTTGTTTGGTGTCTGTATCAAAAAACAACAACAATAGTGCATATTTTCAATGTTGTGTTTACCAACAACACATCACAAAATATGAAATTTGGCTTACATGACCAAACATGATAACTATTTAACACAAACTGACCATGTTCTCTAATAAGAGAAAGGGTTGTAGGGTGTTTTGGTCGATCGTCATCACCTAATCTAAGAGTAATAGATAATCCACATTGAGAGTGATATATTGAGCCCTTACTCTGAATCTCCAATAGGATAGTCCCACAATTCAGCACCATTGTGTCTCCTAGATATAAATAAACATAGCCCTTATTTTACGACTACTGTTGTAGTTTTGTAGTAAGAGTATTGTCACACACAATGTACACAGCCCTTACTTCAATATGTCTCTGAGAACATCTTGCTCAGTACAATAAAATCCATGTGGTGTTATTAGACTTCTTATGCTGTCTTTAAGATCCAGCAAAGCGGTCTGTATTAAACAAACAAAGATTTAAGGACAGAACTGATTAGCTACGATAAAGATAGCCGTTACAATACAAGCATACTAACAAAATTACATAACTAACTTGGACTTGTTTCCGATACCAACTTACTCTATCATAAACATATCTGTGTGTATCAGACACTTCACTAAAAGTAATCTCTGTGCCATCTTGTATAGTAATGTCCTCCTTAACAGCCTTGTCTTGATCCAACAGTGTCATCTCATCATTATCATTTGATATTACTACTACTTCAGTTAGGTTCATTGTACCATTAGTTTCCTGGTCAATCTGACTACAACCCGCAGGTGCTTCAGGAGAACTACTATCATCAATACCAATACCGCTATCTAAATTACCAGCAACCTCTTCCTCGTCCATCTTATTCTGAGTAGGAGATACGTCTTGTGGGTGTGGTTTACTAAGTCCTTTATTAGATTGCCTGTGAGTATGTGCCCGAATTTGCAAAGGACGAGAATGAGGATCACGTGACTGGTTGTGACCGTCCCGTGATTGACTATGTCCGTCACGTGACTTTATGATTCTTGTACTGTTGTGATGTTCCGTGTCTTTGGCACGATGCTTTTCATAGCGGCCATGTTGGTGGGTGGAGTCCCTGCCTCCGCTCCCACTTCCTGCTTTGTTCCTGCTTGTGCTCTCACGCCCACTACTGTGATTACGTGGAGAAGAATGGACACTGGTCATTTTTTTCCGGTTGGTTTCGTCAACAGTTGCATCAGTCTGTTTGATTGAAGCAGAGCTTTTTTCGTGGCTGCGACGAACACCTGAAATAAAAATAAATTCATCTGAATGTCAAGACTTTCATATACCTGTTGTTTTTTGGCTTGTTTTCTCAGCCTCTGTTGCTTTCTCCTGTTTGGTTGACATAATTCTGAATTACACTGATTTGACTTGTATCTGAGTGCTAACACAGCATATGAAATGTATTGCACAATGTAAACATTTGATATTACACTACTTGATTAAAATCTCAAAACGGATGATACAAATTTACTCTCTTCTTGAAACTAAGACTATAAAACTGAAAGGAAATACTGAAAAGTGATCTACTGCAGGAGCCAGTTTTGGAGAAGAAAAGAGAGAGAGAGAGTTCAGTCCCTGCCCCACAGCTGATACAAAATTTATTAATATGTAATATTGTGTATATGTATACGTGTCATGTGATAGTCATGTGATTGATCACTTTTTTATTGGGCGTGACAGCGGATTTTAGGCGTCAGTAACACGTCGTGGCGACAATCTGCTACTAAGAGGGCCAGTAGGGAGAAAGCAACTCCCTAGGTCTCTCATTTCATTCGAGTTCCAACTCGATCCGAACTTCATTGTATGTTAGTTTGTGTTTGTGTTGTGTTTGTACATTGAGAGGCTGACCGCTACGGTAGAAGATGGCGCAGTGATGCTCACCAGGAGATACAAGTTCTAAAATCTATTTCCCTATATTATCTGTACTAACTAGTAGAATTAATCAGAAATGGTCACTGTCCAGCGACCAACGGATCTGTCCTACTTGCAGAACCCCTATAGCTATAACAATATCTGTGCTGGAATTGTCAGCTGGCCTCCACATTCCCAGTCCCCTTCACCCTCTCCGTCCCCATCGCCCCCACCACCCCCTCTGGTTCCACTGTCAGTGGAACTGAACCATCCAATTGGTTATGGCTCTTTTGGTGTTGTATGGTGTGTTTCAACAATGATTGTTTTTGCATATTACTTTTTTTAACTATTGTAGGTCTGTGCATAATCCAAGAACTGGGTATCAATCTGCATTAAAACGTATTCCTCAAGTATTCCAGTCTCTGTTGTCCTGTATACGTACGTTTCGAGAGATCAAGATGCTATGCGAATTGAGACACGAAAATGTGAGGATTTTATGATAGAAAGAACCTCCTTGATTAAATAATAATTTGATACAGATAATAACAATCTAATGTTTGTAATTAAACTAATAACTAAGTTGCAGCCTTCCTCCTTCCTTTACACGTTGCATTCTAATTTCTCACCTTAGGCTGCCATGTGTTCAAACATCCTAATATTCTATAAATAGTCTAGCTGTTGTGTCTATAAATAACTTTGTTACTATTTTTAGCACAAATGTATCGTGTGACTATTTTAATTTCTTTATTTGGTAGCTCCTGTCAGGAACTGACATCATACGACCAGAAAGCAAGGAGGAATTCTCTGATGTGTACGTTGATCTATCATGTAAAATTGTTATAGCTCATTATAGTGACAGTTTATCTTGTATTATGACAAATGTGTTTTGGTCTGTTAACACAAAGCCCATCTGGCACCTAGAGTTAGAAATTTTATATGTGAACATTTAACACGAAGTTGTGCAAAGCCTATCTGGCACCTAGAGTTAGAAAATTTATCTGTAAACATTTAACACATTCCTATGAGGAATTTATTATTAAATTGTGCAAAACCCATTTAACACCTATAGTTAGATCATTTCTCTTTGAACAACTTACACGTTTCTTGAAGGAATTTTTGTTAAAGTAATTTTTTATTAAATTCTTCCTCTAACATAGTTACGTGTGTGTTAGTTAGATATGAATTATAGTACTGATTTACTATAACATCTAAAAAGCCATTTTCTAAAACACACAAACATGCTAATATCTTTAAGTCCCCACCACTATCGTTCAAATTGAAATGGTCTTGTGATCAATTTACCTTTCAACTAACAGATACATATTGACTGATCTTATGGAGACAGACTTGCATCAGATAATTGTGTCACCACAACCACTCAGCGAAGACCACATCAAAGTGTTCCTTTACCAACTATTAAGAGGTAAACAAGGATCAAACAAGACATTTCCTGAGTTGTTATATGTATAATGTGTGTTTATAAATAATTACGTATGTGTGTGTGATGTGTCATATCGTGTGTTCTAAAACCAATAACAAATCATTAATATTCTGTACATTTTGGATCTATGATATAATTGTAATGGAGTATTATTCCTGGAAATGCACTGGAAATGTAAACAATGTGGTCTAATGTCGACATTCATGTGTGGTATTTAACACTCCTCCACCCTATATTAGTAGCACATGGGATGCATGTGTATTATAATAACTTCCTTATAAGTAAATTATAACATTCTTGACATTACAATGTTGTTTGTTATCTAGGTGTTAAGTACTTACACTCTGCTGGTATCATCCATCGTGATCTAAAGCCAGGGAACCTTCTTGTAAACAGCAATTGTCTACTTCGTATCTGTGACTTTGGATTTGCTCGAGCCATCGAACCCAATCCAAAAACGGCCATGACATTAGAAGTGGTGACACAATACTATCGTGCTCCAGAGCTGTTAGCCGGTTGCATGCATTATGATACTGCGATAGATATGTGGTCCATAGGATGTATAGTAGCTGAACTATTGGCTCGTAAGATTCTCTTCAAAGCAGCTGATCCTATCTCGCAGTTGGAAATGATTACTGATTTATTAGGAACTCCTACTTTAGAGGACGTGTACCATCTCAACTGTTCAGCTGTCCTTTTGTCAGCTAACAAGCCACCAGCTTTACATATGCTCTATAAGTTGTCACCATTAGCTTCTCATGAAATTGTACATCTCCTTACAAGAATGCTTTTTTTTAATCCAGTGAGTCTATTAGAAAAGGATGTTCTTAAATAGCCTTGATGCTTATATTAATCTTTTATTTTCAGGCCAAACGTATCTCCTGTTCTGATGCTCTATTGCATCCATTTTTGGATGAAGGTCGCATTCGATATCACAGTTTTCTTTGTACATGTTGTTGTACTATGAACAGAGTGCGACATTTTTCTAATGACATGGAGCCTGTTGCTATTGGCCATTTCAACCAAAGCTATGAGAAAGAATTAACATCTATTAACACTGCCAAAGGTGAGGATGAGATCTCTATGTAAACAGCAGATTAACAAGTCTTATACTTTTCTCACTTCTTCTTTCAGCTTACATGTTTGCTTACATCAGTGGAGTCAATCCCCATTTACCACCTTTAAAAATCAATACTAGTTCACAGCAGTACAAACGATTTCAAAGGTACAGCTCAATACATTTAGACTTTAGTTAATATTTTTGTCTTTGTTTAGTTGTTCTCCAGGAGTCCCTCAGACTTCTACTTAACCACCACAGGTGTCATCTACTCTGTCTTCAAATGTCTTCCTCTTCTCTTCTCTCAAATCTGTTCTATTATAGAGGGAAATTGTCATTTTAATGTTCTTTCAGACAAGGCTGTCTCTGCGTTTAGAGGGCACACTCAGTATTATTAAATTTATTGTCGTGTAATCCCTCCCTAAAAAAACTCTTTCTCCTGTTATGTCGTGTCTTAGGTCATTGCGTTGTGTTAATGTTTAATACAATGTTTATCTATAAGTGTGTCTTATTTATTTCACTCTGTTCAGCCTTGCTTTGTTTAGTATCAACATCACCACTAATGTTGCACAATATAGTAATTATTATTATTAACATTATTTATCAATGTATTATGATAACCCATTCCTGAGAATCTAGTTCTCTGTGGGTCGCTATTTCTGAATCAGTTTTCAATAATATCAAATTTAAAATGACAATTTTATGTACTGTTTTGATGTTCCCATTGTATAAGCTGTTCAGTAAATGATTGCAAAGGACAGACTTGAGGTCTGGTTTGTTTGACATGCATCTTTGCTTCCTACATGAGAAATACATGGACTTAATTGGAAAGTTATTGTTGTGAGTCATAACAATGACTAAATAACATGACATTAATCAGTTCATTCATGGTAAATACATACCATCAGTGACATTCCTTTATATTTGATTAGATAAGCTAGAACAGCAACAACACTTCGACTTATTCCTTTCTCACCAAATACCAGTAAACATTCACTTTTCTTCCGACAGGATTCTTTTACAAAAATAACATTATTATTTATTGACTATAAAATCATACCTACCTATAAACTCACATACTTCATTAAATGTACTAAGTAAGTCTACTACTGGATTATCTTCTATTGGTATATGAAGTTGTTTTATTTTTTCAGGAAATGCTGGGTATAACTCAGAGGACATGTTAACATGTGCATGTATTTTCATGTCGTAATTAAGTGATGCATTGTAGGCGTGTCTCTTATCGCCAAGATAAAGAAATAGTGGAAGAATTTCACTTGGGTAGAGTGGGAGGTGTTCTAGTTCCTGAGTGAATCATAAATTAATCACATGACATACATATGAAGATCATGTGATTATTTACCACTTGTGTGTATAAGATTTTGATAGTCCTAAGAAATGGATATTCTGCAGAGAACCTTTCGTAGCCGCCTACACAATTAATTACATCACGAGCTTTTTAGTGATGCTATTATACCTTTTACAATCAAGACTGTATTTCTACTCCCACTATTTGCGATTTGTTTGGCCAATTTCACTGCTGGTGCTGAATAAACGATAACAATGACAAATGGTACTATTTTGTTACATGCTAATGGTAATGCTAAAACAAACTTATTGATAATTGAAATAGAACTTGAATCTCTAACTCACTGTCTTCAATAATGGAGACTGTATTGCTATCATACACAATGCAATGTACTATAGTTGTTAAATTTATACCAAAAGGTATGGAGTACTTTCCATCATTGTCCTAAACATAAAGTGATTAATACATCATTATATTATAATGTTATACTTGTTTTATATGACGTGCAATAATACAGTGATTGTGTTCATAGTCTTCTCTGTCTCTGACATCTATGAAATGCAAGAAAAATAAAACTAACTGTGCTAGAGTTTATTTAGTACCAAGTAGAAGAAGATAGTTAGGCTCCATAATGGAGGGTTTCTTCTCACACTAGCCAATGAAATAGGTAATGATGTGGGCATTCATGATCTTTGCTTGCTTACTCTTGTAAGGATATTGTAGAGTTGTGTAGGCTCACAAAGAGCCACTCCTGCGCTGCTCAAGGACATGACCCAGTAATAAACGTTGCCTATAACAACCGAATTCTGTCAACGGAAGTATACGGAAACATTCTGAAATTTGTACAGGAATGTAAATTGGAATGAAAATGGCTACTCCGTATACTTTGTGTCCCAAACACGTGATCCAATACTCTCTGTGTCTCACCAACATTGACCAAGATGTTTTCCAGACTAACTCTGAGGTCTTTCCAAGTTGGAAATAGGCTCTTCTCTTCTTCTACCCAAGTAGGTTGATTGTTCTAATTGATGCCTTCTTCTAAATTATCATAGCACCAAGCTAAAGTAGCAGTACTAGGTGCTTCAGGTGGTATTGGTCAGCCTATGTCATTGCTGTTAAAACAATCTCCACTTGTTAGTCAGTTAGTACTATATGATGTTGTCAACACTGCTGGAGTGGCGGCTGATATCAGTCACGTTGAAACACCAGCACAGGTACATTGAGTATTACAATCTGGAACATCTATAATTATGTCGATTTAGGTATCAGCATTTCAAGGACCTGAAGAACTAGCCAATGCTTTAAAGGGTTGTGATGTTGTTTTTATCCCAGCTGGAGTGCCACGAAAACCAGGTAAGCCTCACATTCTATCATTCATTTAGTTATAACCCCTTGAATTTTCAAGGTATGACTCGAGATGACTTATTCAATACTAATGCTACAATAGTATTGAAACTTAGTGAAGCAGCTGCTCAGTGAGTAACTGAATAACAAATAAATCAGTTCTTATTTGTAATACTTAGAAATTGTCCTCAAGCAATGCTTGGCATCATATCCAATCCTGTCAATTCTACTGTACCGATTGCATCTGAAGTATACAAGAAAGCTGGAGTTTACGATCCTAAAAGGTCAGGTTCATACTCATTCTCTTAGCATTCTCTATGAGTTTAATGATGACACTATTTCGCGGTTCGGTTGATTAGACAAATTAGCTCTATGAAACTAATCCCCCATATCTGAAAGCTCTTAAAAGTCTCATATTTTACATATCTACAAATATGCCTAAAATAACGTGTTGTCTTATGACTTCAGGATATTTGGTGTCAGTACACTGGATGTTGTCCGGGCGAATACTTTTGTTGCTGAAGCTAAAGGTCTAGATGTTTCAACAACTAATGTTCCAGTAATTGGTGGTCATTCTGGCGTAACTATTCTTCCTTTGTTATCACAAGTATAAACAAACTACAGTCATTGTATTGTATATTATATTGTCATTTCCTTTACCTTAGACATCTCCTGAAGTATCATTCACTGATGATGAGATAGCATCACTCACTGATAGAATACAAAATGCAGGCACAGAAGTTGTCAATGCTAAAGCAGGAACCGTAAGAGATAGGATATCAGACTTGGTAAAAAATTTATTTATTGTAGGGATCAGCAACTTTATCAATGGCATACGCTGGGGCTCGATTTGCATTCTCAGTAAGTCGATCATTAATCGTTATTATTTGATGTTCTCTCATGGTATGTAGTTACTAAAAGCTATGAAAGGAGAGAAGATTGTAGAGTGTGCCTACGTCAGGTCCGATTTGACTGAAGCTGCTTACTTTGCCACACCCCTTAGATTAGGAGTAAGTCCCCTTTTTCAGATCCTCCTGTTAATGAATAATCCTCTTTAGCCTAGTGGTATTGAAGAAAACTTAGGTATGGGAGAACTATCAGATTTTGAAAAACAAAAATTAACTGAGGTTAGACCAAATTTAAGTAAATGTTTGGATCTTTTTTTTTCCAGGCCATGCCAGAACTGTTGGGTAACATTGAAAAGGGCATAGAATTTGCTAACAAATAGAACACATAGCTATTAAATTGTTAACTTCATAACATAACAATAGTTCACAAAGCAATGACTGAATGTATGGCTGTAATTTTGTAGTATTTATAGCAACAAATATTTGACAACACCTAGACAACAATATATCCAACATGTGCTATAATATAATTCCCCTAGGAAAAGTTGAACCTAATAATTGTTATAATAATAATAATAATAATAATAATAATAATAATAATAGTACATGTATAATATAGCTAATAAACGCACACAACATGTATTTTTGTATTTACTACAGTGTGTTGAAAACAATACAAGTTTCTCATTAATGTAGGAACGCACATAATTAATCTGCGTCAGTTACAAAATGTTATCAATCTGGCCTCTTCTCTGCAAACTTTACAGTAAATTCTTCTGCCTTCTTCAGAAAGGTCTTCTTATCTTTAGTATATTCTTCCGCTAAGTCACCTCTCAAAGGGTGTTCTGGCTCAGGATCATGAACTAAGGCCACTAACGCTTGGATTACTAGACAAAAAGAGGGCGTGTCACGATATAGTGTGTAAAAAACCTAGTTATATTGATGTACTTTAATGTGACATTACCACATTATATGTCAATCAAATCGTTGCCATGAGTTGGTCAAATACGTTGTTAGTTAATGAAATTGGCTGATATCAGTGTTATGTATTTGTAACCATCTTGCCAACTTATGTGAAGCAAGGTAAATAACTCGGGAAGTTCTTGTTAATTCATTTAGGATAACTTATCCCTTGGAATTTTGTTACCATGAGTTATATCACTTGATATAATTACGCTAATTTACCTCACTCATGTCTTTAATGGACTTTAAAACTTTAAATTCATTACATTGTGACATAAAAACCATGCTATTAATAATAATAATAGGATACATAATACAATATAGAAGGTGTGGCACATTTATTCATGATACAAAAGGGTTAACAAAATGATTCCTGTGACATACTAGGAAATGTACCACTGTCAATTAAATGTACAGGTGTGTCACAGTGCTGTAGGGTAAGAACTAACCTTGATCTGTTTTGGTCGCTGGTTTCCAATTTTCGGGACTAATTATTGGAAGACAAACTTGACCCTTTTCGTCGATATTCGGATGATAAATACGTGTCAGAAATATAACTTTAGGAGGCTTAAAGGGATATTCTGCTTGGAATTCAATTGAAATTTTGAATGCTCCCTTATTATAAGGAGGGTTATCCTGTGAGAAATATCGTATCGACACATGTGCACATATCAGTTTTCGTTTAACTTACTGGCACTATCAAACCTTGCCATTTAAGAAGATTAGTTTCATCTACCACTATATTTCTAAAAACCTTTTGTCCGGACTTTTGAATATCAGCTAGCTCCTATAATTGAGACAGGAAGAAGAGAAAATATATAAGTTTAAATGAGTGCTCCTTCAAAAAATTGTGAAAAGATTCCGGTCAAATTTTATTGTACAAACCTTTGTCAGCCGCTTGGTACAAGCCATGGTTGCAGGGAGAAGAGATATAAAACCGAATTTGCACTGTCGACTCTTCTGGTCTCAGTTCCCTGAACCTAGTGTCACGCATGCGCAGAATCTTACCTAACTATGGCGGTGTTTTTACGTACCACGTGACGTTCCTAGGCTGTGACGCCTTCACTCACATTAAAAATGCGCATTCTAAATAGGAAGGGACTTGCGAAGGAAGTCCAAGGACACAACTCTAGATAGCAGCAGTACGAGGTGTAAAAGGTACTGCAGATCATCATGTCAGAGGTGTTCCCTATTGAAGCTAGTCTGGATATGACAGACGGACTGGATATAGATCCAGAAGATTTATGCTCGGAGGACGATGAAGAAGAGGTGAGTTGTACAAATGTTTCAAATACTGTTCATTGCTATCTGTTTTTATTTCAGCAACAAGATGTGGACATGGACAGCACGTTAGTTGAGTCTGTAGGTGCAACATCCATAGATGTGTTGAGGTATTTGTCTTCTTGTAATACTCTTTACCACAATGCTTGTATTACAAACATGTATTACAACCATGGTCAATTACAAGTTGTAATTGACAAAGGTCGTTAGTTTAATCTTGTATACAATGTAACAGTCATGATAATAGAAACAGCTGTATTCTGTTAATGTGCTCTGTTTAACTCAGTGGATTCTGTGGATCTGTGGTCACTTAATTGAAACCATAGCTACTAATAACATATAAACAATAAGTAATTTAATATCAAAATTTAGGCAACTTGATTAGGCTTGAAGACTTAGGTAATCCACAATATAAAACAAACTTGAAACAAACTCTCAAGTTGATTCACAGTGTAATACAATCTCATTCTAACAGTCAATACTAAGTCTATAGTACAGTTTTGATAACACACGCTATGAAGGCAAGTTCTTTTGTAATGCTGTTTTGACATACTTTGAAGTACACCATGGGGACAATGCATATAATTTAGAGAGATAGCAAAAGTATTGATATTTTTAATAACAACTCTAATATTAAGTATTTCCTAGAAATATCATGTGTGTATACTCACAAGACATAAAGTTATTACATGTGTTAG
Organism: Xestospongia muta; assembly: GCA_963693285.1. Taxonomy (NCBI): domain Eukaryota; kingdom Metazoa; phylum Porifera; class Demospongiae; order Haplosclerida; family Petrosiidae; genus Xestospongia; species Xestospongia muta. Next base: position 689,279 of record OY848921.1, read on the forward strand.
TCATGTGCTAGCCATTACATAATAACATGTGTTCAAAATGTTTATCATTTGTAGTGTACCGCTAGAAACAGTCACACTCACTCCAGAATCAGTGAACCAAACACCAGAAAAAATTGGACCAGAGTGTTTTGAACTTCTTAAAGTACTTGGGAAAGGTGGATATGGTAAAGTAAGTCGATCGTTTTTATTATAAAGATGATATCATTTAACTTTGTTTCTAGGTTTTTCAGGTTCGTAAACGAATTGGCAAAGATAATGGAAAAATATTTGCAATGAAAGTTTTAAAGAAGGTATTAAAATTTTGTGAACATGCTACTTTTAAATTTTCTGATTGTTAGGCTGCAATTGTTCGAAGTAAGAAAGATACAATGCACACTAGAAGTGAAAGAAACATCCTTGAAGCTATCAAAGTAGGTTGTTTTTCTCCATAAATATTTTTGGTTGTTCCCCTTAACTGTGCCTTATCTGTATCAATTGGTATGTACATCAAAGTGTACATTGCCATAGTAATATTGTGTTGTAGTCATACTCAATGCATCATGTGATAGTCATTTCTAATGATGGAATGATGGCTCTATACAGTGTAGACAACCTTGATGTCTCACTTTCTTTGTTTTTTGTTGTGTAGCATCCTTTTATTGTGAGTCTCCAGTATGCCTTTCAGACTAATGGTAAATTGTATTTAATACTGGAGTATTTAAGTGGTAAGGAGACAGGAATAATGACTAGGTATATCTAAACTCTCTCTCTCTCTCTCTCTCTCTCTCTCTCTCTCTCTCTCTCTCTCTCTCTCTCTCTCTCTCTCTCTCTCTCTCTCTCTCTCTCTCTCTCTCTCTCTCTCTCTCTCTCTCTCTCTCTCTCTCTCTCTAGGGGGAGAGTTATTTGCTTTGCTTGAGAAAGAAGGTGTGTTTTTAGAAGACTCAGCCAGGTCAGTACTGGGAAATGAGGGTGGTAGGTATGCAGGGGAGAGGTTATTGTGTACTTTGAATGTCTTTGATGTATCCTATAAATACTTTTACTATCTATATTTTGTAGCTTCTACTTATCTGAGATCACATTAGCACTGGAGCATTTACACAACAATGGTATCATTTACAGAGATCTAAAACCAGAAAACATTATGCTGAATGGAGAGGGTCATGTTGTATTGACTGACTTTGGATTGAGCAAAGAATCTATTCATGGAGAAACCACGACCAATACATTTTGTGGCACTATTGAATATATGTAAGTATTGATAATCTATTTGGTTGCCTGTAACCTCTTGTTTATCACTAAAGGGCACCTGAAATTTTACAACGTACTGGTCATGGTAAGGCAGTGGATTGGTGGAGTCTTGGTACATTGATGTTTGATATGCTAACAGGAGCTGTGAGATATGATCCATTAGATTCTACAGTCATTGTTATTTATTTTTAGCCTCCTTTTTGTTCTGACAATCGCAAGAAGACTATTGATCGAATACTTCATGGACGCCTGCATTTACCTCCTTATCTCACTGCTGAGGCTAAAGATCTTATTAAAAGATTATTAAAGAGACACCCACCTAACAGATTAGGGGGTGGTCCTGACGACGCTAAACCTATTAAAGTAAGCTTTTAGACGTGCGTCAAGCAACTTAGTAAAATTACATGTATACAAGTGCTTCCAAGAAGATAAGTGATTAAGAATTATCTTCAAGCACTTTTAAAATGCACTAGTTATTGTAGTAGTAGTTGTATTATTGGAACTGAAACACTAACAGCTGTCAACTCACTAGTCTACTGGCTTTTTTTACACACATCATATATTACGTGTGAAGGTTGTATGTTATGAAGATCTCAAATAACGACACCTTTTTGTATACTAAATACCAAAGATGCTACACTGCTTTATAAATTTCAAATACTGCAGTTCAAAGCAGAAGTGTTTTAAAACAGTTACTAAAGACTAATAATACAAAGCATTTAAGCCTCAAGTAAAAATGTTCACCCTTTACTTAATACTTTAAACTATTTCAAAAATATTCTTTCAAGCACCGTGTGCTGTGTCTCTAAACATTAAATAAAACTTTCAGAGTGAAACCTCTTAAACAAAGGGTACACTCTAATATTCAGGACACTTACCACAGTAACACTTTAGTGCATAATTCAATTACAATATTGTGTACAACATTTATGTAACAGCTAGTGAGAGAGAGAGAGAGAGAGAGAGAGAGAGAGACAGAGAGAGAGAGAGAGAGAGAGACTTCATTGTCTATGTATATCATAATATTAATGTGTGATCATTCAATTAATACAGAGTCATCGATTTTTTCGTTCTTTAAACTGGGAGGATGTCTTTCATCAAAGAATAGACCCGCCATTTAGAATACCAGTGGTAAGTGTCGAGAACACTGCATCTCTCTCTAGTCTTATTTTTTATACAGAAAAGTGAAGACGATGTTAGTCAATTTGATAGCAAGTTCACTCGACTCACTCCAATAGACTCACCAGTAGATACTAGCATCAGTGCTAGTGCTGATCTTAACTTTAAGGTAAAATATATCATATAGTCTTCAGATCAATGTTGACAGTTACGTTTCTAGGGTTTTACATATGTGGCAGAATCCTTCTTGGAGGATCTATATAAACAAAGTATAACATCTCCTTTATCTCACAGGAACAGATCATTGAGGTTAGCTGCTATACACACAACAGACATGTTACATCCTTTGTGGTCATGTAGGTCACCCCACAAACCACTATCACCGCAACCAGTCACAACTGATTCTAATCAAGTTTTCGGTTTCAATGCACCTTCTCCTCTCACATCAATGGCTTTTACATCTTCAACTAGACCAGACCATTCTCAGCCTATTGCTATGAATGGCCATACCTACTACTCTGCACATCGTGATTTAACTAATAGTTATAATATTGGTTTAGAGAATGGATTACATCACCAATTGAAGGTCTCATCGTGTTTACCTGTGTCCACTGTGAGTATAAAATTATAGTGAAATATGCCAAATTTAATTTAAGTTCGTCAAAATGAGTGTCCTCTTAAAGAGGCTAACAAATTAACACTACTCATTACACAAGGGACAGTTATAATATACTAATACTAAAGTTGCCTATTTTCACTGGGGATTCAATATTGGATGTTATGGACTTAATTACTAATGTTTATCATTTCTCTAGGCACCTACACGCACTGTTTCACCGGCTATTAATGCCAAATCTTCACATCCACATAAAAAACTTTCACCACCCTCTAATCGACCTGGGCATTTAAGGTTGTCATGACTACTATTGGTGACTAATCCACAACATGACCTAGATTTTATTGTTTCACTTATAGTGGAATTTATTCACAAATCATTTGTTATGTCAAAAGTTATTATTTATTGCTTGCTAAAAGTAAGCGTTTTTGAGTTGATAATTACAAAATTAGCTAATTTATATTTAATTTATTAATAAATATTATTAATTTATTATTATATTTCCTTTTATTTATTGTATGATTCTAATTATTATTTATAAAAATAATATTTATTTGTATATATTAATTATTTGATTTTATTATTATTATTATTTCAGATGTTAAAATTATAACATTTTATTACACATATTATTTGATTGTAATTATCATTAAGTTAACTGATGAAGTCAAGATCCTCTGGTATCCCAAATTGACTGTTCATTGTAGACTCTTCAACACCAAATTTCTCTTTACACCAAGATTTCACAGTAAACACATTTTCTAATAACATTAAACATTTATACTGTCAACAGGAAGAGTGACTGATAATTTTATTGTTCATTAATATTTATTTTTAAAGTCATTGATGTGTTTAAGGTCCATGTTGTGTTTAAGGTTGACTTAACTTGGTCAATGTAATATATCAGTTAATTTCCAGTTGGAACTGGTCTCTATTGTATTAGTTAATTTCCAGTTAGAACTGGTCCCTATTGTATTAGTTAATTTCCAGTTAGAACTGGTCCCTATTGTATTAGTTAATTTCCAGTTAGATCTGGTCTCTATTGTATTAGTTAATTTCCAGTTAGATCTGGTCTCTATTGTATTAGTTAATTTCCAGTTAGATCTGGTCCCTATTGTATTAGTTAATTTACAGTTAGAACTGGTCCCTATTGTATTAGTTAATTTCCAGTTAGATCTGGTCCCTATTGTATTAGTTAATTTACAGTTAGAACTGGTCCCTATTGTATTAGTTAATTTACAGTTAGAACTGGTCCCTATTGTATTAGTTAATTTACAGATAATAACAGAACATTATTAGGTTATTGTTAAATCAATTAGAACATAAAATACTACAATTATCCACACTCTTAGTTAATTTCACAATATTTTATTCAGTAATAATCAACTTTATATAACTCACTTTTCTCATACCATTACAGTTACATTCCTGTGGTAGCTTAGAGATAATTAAGGTCTACAACAGTTCCCATTACTTGTTACTAATATACCTACATTACTAGTAGTTACCATTACTTGTATAGTGTACTTTGTGCAATAAATAATTGACTATATTATTGTACCTGTCCATCTGTTGGCTGCATCAACAGCAGTTGTAGTTTCTTGTTTTAATTCTTTAATAACTTGTGGATCACACAACTTATATTGGTCCAGTTCGGTTAGTAACTGAGTTTTTTCTTTTTTTCGTTCCTCTAACAATTGAAGTATTTGAGTACGTTGTATCTGTGGTAATTAAAAATCAAATGTATAATATTTTTATTAGTATTAATTAATTATTAATTAATTTGGTTAATTGATTCATAATTTGAGACATACTGCTATTATAATCAACTTATCTATTAGTCATTCCTATGTATCCATTAGTCATTCCTATGTATCCATTAGTCATTCCTATGTATCCATTAGTCATTCCTATGTATCCATTAATCATTCCTATGTATCTATTAGTCATTCCTATGTATACATTAGTCATTCCTGTGTATCCATTAGTCATTCCTATGTATCCATTAGTCATTCCTATGTATACATTAGTCATTCCTATGTATCCATTAATCATTCCTATGTATCCATTAATCATTCCTATGTATCCATTTTAGTTGTTCATATGGGTTCATGAACCATACCCCCATACATTATTATACATCCATTAACCAGACAACCATTCGTCCATCCTAGAGTTCATTATTATAACATACACTTTCTTCTCTTCCTTCCTGTGCAGCTGTCCAAAGTCGGTCAATATCTGTCTTCTTTTTAGCTAGGACATCAATCTTTCCCTCTAATTCACTTATTTTTCTTTTACGCTACAAACAGCAGTTCATTTAGTGACACTGTCACATTCCAACTTACATTATTAACAGCTTTACTTGGAAAGGCCCAGAAGTAGTTTGACGTACCTATTCGTTCACTATCTACTAGACCATCATCAACTAGACTTTGAAGAACTTCCTTTACTGACTGTAATGCTAGGAAAAGAGAATTCGTTAGAGAGGTATTGTTACTTCTCTGTGCATACAAACATGTGGAGTTACAAAGTGTTAAACAAACATACTGATTACATACTAATTCCTTTCTCTTTTGGTGCAATTTTTTCCAATTCTTTTAACTGGAAGAACTCTTTCTGTGCATGTGTATGTGTGTGTGTGTGTGTGTGTGTGTGTGTGTGAGAGAGAGAGAGAGAGAGAGAGAGAGAGAGAGAACATTGTTGTATGTTGTTTTTAATATCTACTACCTTTTCAAAGAATATTTGTAACAAACGTTGTCTCTTCTCTTCTAAACTTAGTCCTCGCTTCTTAGACTAGAGAGGGCATAAAGCTACAGAAACTAAAGAACTCATCTTACCATCTTCTCGTTTCAGGAGTAGTGAAATACCAAATTCCCGCGTTACCGGCCGCTTTAAAATTAGATTTAATTTTAACCCCCTCTGGAAAGCAAGTGATCTGAGGTTTCTGCATCTTCCACTCTTTAAAATACAATAAAAATTATTATTATTATTAAGTAATAAACTAATGCACACAATAACAGTAAACTTTTACACAAGTCAAGTTATACCTGTTACATACCTTGACCACACCCAATCACCACACCTATTACTCATTTAACTTCATAGTGAAGTAGTCACTTAGAAAAACAAAATGCCTACTATATTAGAGAAGATTGCTGAAATAGAGTCAGAGGTAAACACCTGTATTTAATAATATTAACTATTTTATGACTACAGATGGCCAGAACACAACGTAACAAAGCCACTGCTAATCATTTGGGTATCTTAAAAGCCCGTCTTGCCAAATTACGTCGAGAACTAATTCAACCCAAGGGAGGAGGAGGTGGAGGAGGTGAGGGATTTGATGTAGCCAAAACTGGTGATGCTCGAGTTGGTTTTGTTGGTAAGTATATATTGTAATAATGATCTGTTTATAATTGTTATCTTAGGATTCCCATCTGTCGGTAAATCAACGTTACTTACTAATCTAGCTGGTGTCTATTCAGAAGTGGCTGCCTACGAGTTTACAACTTTGACAACAGTTCCTGGTGTAATACGATACAAAGGAGCTAAGATTCAGGTACATCTTAGTAAGATATTAATACACTGGTACATTAGTTGATTGGTACACTGGTACATTGGTTGATTGGTACACTGGTACATTAGTTGATTGGTACACTGGTACATTAGTTGATTGGTACACTGGTACATTGGCTGATTGGTACACTAGTTGATTGGTACACTGGTACATTGGCTGATAGGTACACTGGTACATTGGTACACTTCTCTTGTAGCTCCTTGATCTTCCTGGTATCATTGAAGGTGCTAAAGATGGCAAGGGTAGAGGACGTCAAGTAATTGCTGTAGCTCGTACTTGTAGTCTAATATTTATTGTACTCGATGTCCTCAAACCTCTGGAACATAAAAGAATATTAGAAAGAGAACTGGAAGGTTTTGGAATTAGGTGAGTTAAGCTAATATGTTCATTTATCTATTAATAATGATATGTAGGCTGAATAAGAGACCTCCCAATATTTCTTATAAAAGGAAAGACAAAGGTGGTATCAACTTGACCTGTGCTGTACGTAGTCTTATCCCTCTCTCTAGCTCTCTCTCTCTCTCTCTCTCTCTCCCCTCCTCAGGTTCCTCAGTCAAACTTGGATCTCGAAGGTGTACGAAGTATCCTATCAGAATATCGGATACACAATGCCGATATTACACTTCGATGTGATGCAACCGCTGATGATCTCATTGATATAGTTGAAGGAAACAGGTACTATCTGTAGAATCTAACATCTTATTGTATTATAATTATAATACATTGTATTATAATTATAATACAATGTATTATAATTATTTAGGATATATATCCCTTGTATTTATTTATTGAACAAAATTGACCAAATATCAATTGAGGTAAGCCAAATTGAATTAAAAATAATTTTTTGATACATAACAAAAGGAATTAGATATTATATATCGAATACCACATGCTGTTCCTATTTCTGCCCACCACAAATGGAACTTTGACGATCTCCTTGAAAAAATGTGGTCCTACTTGAATTTAGTGAGAATGTAAGTTGCTTTAATCTTACAAAGCCAGCTTCTCCTTGCCTAAGCAGGGAAAAGCTAGTCTCATCAAAGTCTCTATTAATGCGATTCTATATTTTTTAGTTATACCAAACCTAAAGGACAATTACCAGATTATTCTACACCTGTTGTCCTCCGTCATGATCAATGCTCAATAGAAGATCTTTGCAATTCATTGCACAAAGCAATATTAAAAGAATTCAAATAGTAAGTTTATATTTTAAAAAAGAAACAATGTCTCATTTGTTTTGTACCCGTTAGCGCTTTAGTGTGGGGCTCATCAGTCAAACATAATCCTCAAAATGTGGGCAAAGAACATGTTTTAAATGATGAAGATGTTGTGCAGATTGTCAAAAAGTAAGTTATGATGTAATAATGATGTAATAATGATGTAATGATACCCAATATGATAATTAGGGTGGATAAATAGAATAATTAATTATACAATAATGATGTAATGATGATGTAATGATGATGTAATGATACTTCTTATGATGATATTGTTGGACAGATTACTACTAAGTTTGTTTTTTTTTTTGTTTAGGATATAATGTCAAGTGACTCAAAGCTCGAGTACAAACAATTTGGACATTGAAATAAAATTATATAATAGAATAAATTTGTTTATTTGACACCCCATATGATATTACATGTAATATTGGTCATTTCATATTTGGTAATATTTGGTCATTCTATATTTGGTATACATCTTTGAGTCTGTACTCTTTAACTGAACTATGTAAGTGAAGTTATGACAACTGGTATATTAGACGTAGCAACTGGTCTTAAGTCAGTACAAGAAGTATTTCTACTTGCTGGGTTTAATTTTTTATATGTTCTTTTTGTGTCAATTAAATTATATAAATTCGAAACACAAAATTATAAATTTATGCTGAGATTAAGATCAAATCTAATGTAGACATTGTTATAACTTATTTAATGCCCTCCCACACACACAAACACACACATTTGTTCAACTGATGTTAAAAATCCGTTTAACCTTACTACCTCTCTTGTAAGGACAGTTTTAATACCATCTCCAATTGTTCCTCCTCTTCTCTTGATAGCCTTTCTTCTTCCTCAGCTTGAGCCTGACTGAGAGCGAGAGCTAATGCAAAGTCTCCTTGATCATCATCATGAATAGGAGGAGGTCCAAAAGCAACAGTAGGAATAGAATAAGAACCACGATTGGTACCCCTGTAGGAGATAATTAGAGTATGTGGGTGTGGCATATGTAGATCTGTGACTGATAAAGTGTGGGTGTGGTTCTCTCGTACCTGGCATCCATAATGGTCTGATCATTTAGTGCTTCAACAAGTGATACCTCCTAATTAATTAAGATTACATCATCATGATGTCATTATGACATACCTCATCTTGTCCAACATCAGGAGGAGGTAATCCCTGATCAATTAAACTCTGACGAATAGCTAATTGTAGGAGCTCCTCTTCTTGAGCGGCAATTCCTCCGCCCCATTGATTATAACTACGATAGTTAGCTGGTATTTGGAATGCTTCATCACTAATAATACATATTTCTTTTGTTCTAAGGTCCCGCTCAATGGAAGGCGTGGCCAGAGAAGGACGATCAGCTGACGATCCACTTTCAGATTCTGAACTGGTGTGTCTCCGTTTCACAGAACTGTCACCATAGAAACCAGAATTCTATAATTAGAACATGAATCATTAAAAGATATTAATGTAACCTTACATCAGATGACGGAGTTGTTTCAAATACTGATGGTTCAGATATCTCCTCTGTCTTTAGGGAGACAAAGGGAACAGGTTGGGTGTGGCCATTGACGTTACCAAATGTAACCCGTGCAGCCATTACATGAAAGAGAGGAATTTCTAAGAGAAAGGGGTTAAATTTTAGTGGAAATTTTTGATGACTTACCAAATTTTACTGGAAAACCAGATGGCATTTGTAATGTAATGAAATCTTTCAGTTTAGCAAAATGAGCATTATTTAAAGACTAAGGGTTAAAAAAGAAATATTACTTTATACAACAAAATTCAATTCTGTATAATAGACTAATCATCTATTATTTTATTATTATTATTATTATTATTATTATCTATTATTTTACGCACCATTAATTCAACAATTGGCAAAATTTGATCTTGTAACGAGAGGGGATACTCTTCAGATAACCACACCGAAGATTTAAGTCCTTGAGAACGACTGTGAACCTCCACAGTTGAACCAATAGCTACATAAAATATAATATTATCCTTTCTTTCATTTTTCCATCCATCCATTTGTCCATCTATTACCATCATATTTCTTAGGATCACTAGGCAGTGTAAAATATTCTGTTAATGATAACTGAGGTGTTGTTTTGTCACTACCCTCGGACACAACAGTACCCCCAGGTAACATTCCTCCTCCTGGTGCCGATGTCTCAGACATCTCCTCGGACATGCCAAGAAAATCTTGAAGAGGACTAATACTAGCGTCTGTGTGTGTGTGGGAGAGAGAGAGAGAGAGAGAGAGAGAGAGAGAGGGAGAGAGAGAGAGAGAGAGAGAGAGAGAGAGAGAGAGAGAGAGAGAGAGAGAGAGAGATGTTTAAATATACCTAGTCAAAGTATATTAAAGTAGTCTCACTTTTTTGTTTCTCTTTTTCATCATCAGGTAAATGGTCCACTCTTGTTCTTGTCACAATATCAAGACCAGTAACCGAAAAGACCTACCATTTTAACAAAACATTTTAGATCAATTACCATTGTTAACACACCTTAGCTTTGTATCCATTAACGTCATCAACACGATCAGATCGAAATCCCCAAATTCCAGATTTTTGTCTGTTAGATATAAAAATATGAAAAGATCATTCGTCCATTTCACGAGTTCTTATCCGTCCATTTTCCATCTACTGATCCATTTATTACCTTTGAAATGAGACACCTTGAGAGTTAAAAATTGTTGATACAATTGGCGAGCGAAGTCGTCTAGCTACACTCAATTCATGATTAATAATACGTTGGACAGGATCCAAGTGTGAGCTAATTAATAAAATAAGTTTTAATTAATAGTTATTAAGAATTATAATTACTCATCAGTGCGAAAGGGGTGCTCCCAAACAGATTGTTTGTCGTGATTGATTTCGGAAAAATTAGCTCCTTCAGCTAACAATGAAAAACAAATTAAATAAATTAATAAATCAGATAATAATATGTCTTACCTGTTACTTGAAATATAAAAGACTGATTTCCACGTAACCATTGAAAGTTTTGAAAACCAATGAGACTGGTATCAACACGTACTTTAGTACCTGGAAAACAAAAAGATAGTACTTTTGCATAGCTCTCTCTCTCTCTCTCTCTCTCTCTCTCTCTTTCTCTCTCTCTCTCTCTCTCTCTCTCTCTCTCTCTCTCTCTCTCCCTCACCTTTCTTCCATATTTTATATGTATCACTAGGACACATTCTCGAAAGAAAAGGTACTAATAGATAATACATTATGTCATTAATTAATAGGGGTATATGTCAACTTACCCCAAGAAGTAAACTCCCACTTCATCTCAATATAAAAATCAGGTGCTGATTGGAGTTTCTCTAACATAATAGGGATCTCACGTGCATTAGCATTTAATTGTTGTCTATCTCTTAATGCTAACACCATACCACATAATTGTGAGTCACCAGTACTAATAGCCTCATGGAGAACTATAATTAATGGATGGATCATTTGTAAATGGATGAATGAATGGATTGTTTGATAATAGATTAATGAATAGATGAATGGGTGAATGGATGGATGGATGGATGAATGGATGAATTAATGATGGATGGATGAATTAATGAATGGATGGATGGATGAATAGATGAATTAATGAATGGATGGATGGATGGATGGATGAATGGATGGATGGATGAATTAATGAATGGATGGATGAATTAATGAATGGATGGATGGATGGATGGATGAATGGATGGATGGATGGTGAATGGTGTATACTAACCACACCTACCTGACCATTGGTGTCTGTTAATTTCTAAAGCATTTGCTCCATGATATAACAGTACTTCTGCACACTCACTGTGTTTTAATGTCACAGCTAAATGTAGTGGAGTACGCCCACGTGGATCTTGAGCTTCTTTGTCGTACTTTAAGACCAAAAACATGAGTCAGCAAAATAAACATCACAATGTCTCCTTACCACTTTCTGTTCAAGTAGTCTGTTCAATGCTTTGGAGTCCTTGTTCCATACTAACCAATGTAACGGCCATTTATTCGCTATATCGTCCTCTGAGAGCTCTCCAATTGGACTTGGTACTGACATAACTCGAGTATTCCCCAAAGGGTTAAAATTTAATTAAAATTCACTAACTATTATAATTAGTTAATTAAGATTAATTAACGTTTATTAGCATGGACTGATAATGACATTTCATTTCAGGTAGCTTTGTAATAAACAACTATAATACAAATATTACAACATTACAAATAATAGTTACAATGATATGTCAGCATATGAAACAAGGTTGTATATGATGAGTGTTTATGTTATGAAATTTGGAGTGGAATCCTGACGTATATATGTCCCAGTACTACGTCGTCTACTAAGGACAGGCAAATGCAAAAATGATACCAGTTTTTCTACACAAGCGTCTTGATATTCATGGCTCCAATTAACGCCATTCATCATAGCCAGAGAGCGTATATCATCTGGTAACTCTGAAGAGTCAGGCCACTTAAAATTGTCTAACAGCGGAACAATATGGACACTAGAATCAATAGCATGCACTAGTTCCCGATGTACCCAGTCCTGAGTTGTGACATCTCCTAAACATCTATCCAACGAATTAGGAGTCAATACAATGACCATATTCGATGAGTTGGAGATAGTCGTCAAAAGGGCTTCATCAAACTTGCCACTCCCCAAACCAGTGACATCAAGAAATACATGTAATCCTCTCAATTGTAAATGGACTTTCAAAAGACTAGCTAATTGAGATCCCGAGGAACGACGATAACTTAAAAATACGTCATATTTCTTTCTCAGGGCAGGATGAATCGACCGTAGCTGAGAATCGAAATCAGGAACATCTTGACCGCTCGTTAAAGCTAACTTTTCTATAGCTAGCAATATCTTTAGACGATGTATAGCTTGGGCCACGCCCATATCCTCTAATACTTCGTTAGTAATCAATGGTATGATCTCACGAGTCACACCACTTCGCATAAAGTCGACTTTATACACAGCTAACTCTTGTCCTATTGCCACTAACCATCGACAAATGTGCTCTGGATCTTTCATTGAGAAATCAGCTCGACAACGTAGCTCTTTTACACGTTGTAATAACCATCTACATATCAATACATTCTTGCATCCTAGGGACTGCAATTCTTCAACTGTAATGTCAACTAGCATGTTACCGGTGACAAAACTATCCTTGAAAAATGGTGCCAATTTGGGGAGGTTAATGTCACTGATCCATAAACCCACCTGGAAAGATGAAAGGAGTTTATTGTATGCAATAAATTCATTATGTGTCAACAACAATGGTTACAAAATATACAACCAAATAGCTATGTTAGGCTATGTTAGCTATCTGTGCCTTTTACATAATGACTCTCCATTCAAGGACACAAGATAATACCCTTTGTCTGTTTCCTAATAATGACAAGAGGAATCCCTATTTATTAGGACATTTAACTGCAATACTCTGGATAGCCTTCTTACTGACTGTCATCTCTTTTTGAGCTCTTTTAAGTATTTCCTTTCTTACTTGTTCTGGGGTCCAGTTAAGACAATCCCACATGTGATAGGAAGGAAGAGATGTTCCGATAATTTGTAACGCCTGACAAGCAAATTGACTAGTTAATTGGGAGCCATCTCGTCCAGCTTTAAATAGAGGATCGATGACTTTTATCTCTGAAAACGACTAAAAAAGGAAGAGCAAAAATAAATGTATTTTTTTACAGAATATACAATTACATGTAATACATGGACAGTACATGTAATTACATGTATTGTACATGTAATTGCATGTGTTGTACATGTAATTGGACGTGTTATACATGTAATTACATCCATTGTACACGTAGTTACATGTGTTGTACATGTAATTACATGTATTGTACATGTCACTAGATGTGATTACATGTACAATACCTGTAATTATGTATAAGGTAACATTTTTTGTAATTAGAACAATTAATGACATTTTAAATAGAAACTGTATCTCTAACACTATTTACAAAACACTTCCATAAAAGGAGGAAGTTGTTGTATAATTAAGAAATTAGTGTCAAACGATAGGACAGCTGTTAAAATTGTGCTTCCATTATATTTGAATTCAAAGTTCAAAGGTTAAATTTAAAGGTATAGGGATTAGTTCAAATATCTGTATTAAAACATCTCTAAGTTCAAAGCATCATTTACCCTAGCTAATTCATAGATAATGAGGTCATTCTCACTTTTAATCTGTTCTGTTTTTGCTTAATACCAGCTTCCATTGCAAAATGAAATGCCGCCAATGACTGAGCTTCTTCACTAGGACACTCCAATAAGGGTATTAGTCGTTCCAACCAGCTAGATGCTCGTCCATGGGCATGGTTAGGACAGGTACGAGGGAATTGAAGAGGATCTTGAACTTGGAGAAAAGGAATTACAAGTTCTAGAGTACCACTGCGAGAGACGAGAGACTGCAATTCAGAATCCGAAGCTAAGATGCAAATAGCAATAAGAGCATAATATTTGACAGCACTGTCTTGTGAGAATGCTAAAGGAAATAACCAGTGATCGGCATGTTTTGACATCATGGCTCTATGGACTTTGGGACTGCCGTAAAGAGCACAGTTAGCCATTGCAGCTGCACAGTGATGAAGGATAATATCATCGGTATAACGGCAGCCACGCATGATAGCATCCAGGCCTCCGCTTTGAATTAGTTTGAGTGATACCGAAGGTGACACTTTGAAAAGATTTTCGAATATACCTAAACCACAACGGACATGACTCGAGCTGTCAGTTGAGGAAGCCAGAACTAAGAGGGAAGGAAATAACTGGTGTTGTGAAATATATTCTCTGTTATCGGCTATCATGATCTGTTCTATCGTAGACAAAAGATCCAGTTGAAGAGCTTTCTGCTGTGGTGTGATATCTTGGGAATTACTTATCGAGGCACATTTTTTTAACATCTTATCTAATGCGTTAGAATTACGTATTAGATCGCATACAAAATCCGCTGCATCTCTTGCTAGCCTAGTTTCAAGGGACCACGCAAACGAGACCAGGTCGTACAGTTTGTTAGCTCCTTCTTTTTGTTTCGTTGGAACATCAGTATTGATTAATTTACAGTATGATTCCGCCTCCTTTTTCAATGTCTTCGTGTCCACCTCTCCTCCCTTCAGCCATGATGGGTTGTAGCTCGTAGTAGTTGCCATAATAGTATACTTACAAATGAAATCATTGATCCTTTCTTGCATGCAAAATTGCCACGCCTATCATAATTAATAAGTTTAATTTTAACCCTTTATAGTCCACGATATGTGTTACCATAGCTACCAATAAACAAAATGGCAGAAACAGAAGACCCCAAGGCAAAAAATGAGGAGAATAGGACAATAAAATGGCTAGAAAAAAGCCAGCAAGCAATTTGGGAGAAAAAGAAGCGCGAGAAAGGTTCAACTGAACCATCTTCCATTGTACAAAGCAAAAATCCTCATGAGGTAGCAATGGAGCTATTGGCCAAAGAATGGTTGACCACACAGACTGACCTGACAACTAGATTGTACTTAGCAGAGCAAGTCTTACCTGTTCTCGTAATGAGTTTGGAGCAACTTCTTGTCGAAGTGAGTAGAAAATCACTAGAAGATCAACAAGAATATCGCGATGATTTTAATCCCATCAATTATGTTGCTCAGTTCCTCATGCGACACAATCCTCGTTATCCTCAAGTACCTCTTACATCCTCCTCATTATATTCTAATGGAATGAAAGAGGTAGCGATCAAACTAAGGAAATTGGCTATGGATGGAGGGGAAGACAGAAAAGAAAAAGTGCGACAACAGTTACGCAACAAGAGAGAGGGTGAAGAGAAGGAACGTAAAGCTCGTATTGAGGAAGAGGCTAGAAGGAAGAGTTTGTTGGGAATAGTTAGTAGAGAATGGAATGAATCTGATGGTATTCCAGCTCTACAGGTAAGAAGATATATTAACATTTTCCATACAATATATTGTACTATAGATTAAACAAGTTATCAAGGAGTATATAAAGTTGAATGAAGATCACTTTAAAGGTGAATTAATGTTATTGTTAAGAAATATATTATATATATTGTTACTAGGATTTAATGCTTTTGTCGACCAACAACTTGATCAAGATGATTTTTGGAGTGAACAGCAACTTATTGAGGTATTAGAAAAAATGTCTGTTCTTTTCAGATTATATTAATCTATTTTATATCTATTATGTATCCATTGAGTTATCTGTTTTATTTTATATTACTGTACATTACTGTATATTATTGTATATTATTGTATGTTATTGTATGTTATGGTATATTATTGTATATTATTGTATATTATTGTATATTATTGTATTTTACTATATATTATAGCAACTTCTTCCATTCTCACTCACTCTCTCAAATGATAATTTCACTGAGTTGACTGGTCATCTTATAGCTTGTGGAGAAGAAAGACATAGAATAAAAATGAGAGACAATAGAAGGTGAAGATACTTATAGCAATACTTCTCAAATAAATTGTATCTCTCTCTCTCTCTCTCTCTCTCTCTCTCTCTCTCTCTCAACAGATCTATTTTCAAAGAGGTTTTTGTTCACTGTGACAAAAGCAATGTAAGTATATGATCATTAACCATTAATTTAATATAATTTAATATATTACAGTTGAGTGTATTGGACCGACAATATCTGATGACACTCTTCACTCTATTCTATGAGAATGCATCTGATGATGTGAAAAAACAACTCACTAATCCAAGGACATGTATGTATTGGATGGATAAATGGAATAAAATAGATGAATGGATAGATAGAATAGAATGGATGAATGGACAAGTACAAGACAATTAGAGTCATTATTTAGGGCCAGCAAGTGGACAAGAAGATGTAGTAACAAAGGAAGAAGAACAAGTGTGGGAAAATGAAGGCAGTACTGTATCTGATGAAGACTACCAACAATTTATGAACTCTCCTAGACATCCAATGCCTACAATGCCAGAGACTCAATCCAGTGTACCAAATCCTCAGACCAGTGCACCTGAGACTCAAACATCAGATCCTCAGACTAGTGTACCTGAAACATCAGAACCTCAGACCAGTGCACCTGAGACTCAAACATCAGAACCTCAGGTTAGTGCACCTGAGACTCAAACATCAGAACCTCAGGTTAGTGCACCTGAGACTCAAACATTAGATCCTCAGACTGGTGCACCTGAAACATCAGAACCTCAGACCAGTGCACCTGAGACTCAAACATCAGAACCTCAGGTTAGTGCACCTGAGACTCAAACATCAGAACCTCAGGTTAGTGCACCTGAGACTCAAACATTAGATCCTCAGACTGGTGCACCTGAAACATCAGAACCTCAGACCAGTGCACCTGAGACTCAAGCACCAGAACCTCAGACCAGTGCACTTGAGACTCAAAGTTCAGAATCTCAGACCAGTGCACCTGAGACTCAACCCAGTGAATTAGAATCTCAAACCAATGTACCTCCATCAAAGTCTCAAACCAGTGAACTTGAGACTCAACCCAGTGAGTCAGACCCCACAACCAGTGTACTACCAACTCCTTTTGAAGAGCCAACAGGCATACTTCAACCCTTACCAGTGTCACCGGCCAAAACAACAGTGTTACCGAATGGACCAGGAGAACAGTGGAGTCCCAGTCATATTGCTTTACCGCAGTTTATTCAGCTCTGCGATCTGTTACTAGGAGATAGGCCAGCTATGTTAGTAAAAACAATATTATTATAAAAATAATGTGTGTATGTATCTTTATAGGTCTATTGTAGACTCATTGGGAGCTTTTCTTAAAACTAACTATATCAAAAGTGACGGTGATATCAAGGAGTCTGGCACCTCAGAACAAGTATAACTGATTCTCGTGTCAATTATTGATTATTTTAATATACTGTTGTCTTTAGGTTCAACGTGGATTCTTCCAGCTCAAGAAGGCACAGAGAATCAATGAACTCTTTTTGCAATGGGACAATGATTGTTCTGGTTTTGTTCACGTTGATGATTTTGTGACAGTACTTAGTCGCTGGACTACATTTGCTAATGAAGAAGGACAGAAACAAGGTGGATGATTGTAAAAAGTATATAAATACATTTGTTGGTATTATAAAGTATTAAAAATATCATTAATATGTAGTCAATATAGATAGTTAATACAATATTATTATTAATGGAAAGTATTTAAAAATATTTAAAGAAACTGTACAATCATGTAGACAAATTGTTAACTTTATTGTTATGATTTTATTATTTAGTTTTAGCTGGTTTGGAGGGACTTGGTGTTATTGGTCGTCAAGTCAGTCGACTTCAATTTTCAGGTCTACTGGAGATGCTCACTGATGACATGACATCAATGGAATTTAAAGAGTTTATGGATGTCATAACTGGAGAAGTACAGGTATAGGAGACAACTGATATTATTAAAGGCATTGTTTTTTAATGGGAGTCACATCAGAAATTGATGCTGTGAGCCCCAGAGTACAATAATACATGAATAATTAATATAAACAAGCATGGACAAAAAAGGAGATATTTATTACTTTATTTTTATTTTTGTATTCTTATATTTTTTTCATTTGTGGAAGTAAGAGACATAATTTTAGAATAATAATGTGACAGTTGTTGAATGTAGACTAAAATAAATTCTTTTTAGGTTACTCAGGAGCAATTGATGAGAAGTAAAGTACGTCAGGAGTTACTGAACAATATCAAAAGAGCTAGTTATAATACTGTTGGTCAAATCAAAGTTGCTTTAGAAGCTGCAGTGAAAGCTATACAACAAGTAAAAGAATTATTTTAGACTGTTTGAGTTCTTGATATTTTAGGATTGTAGCCAGTTTGGTGGTGGTAAACGTGTGTGTGTGTCTATAGGATTGTTAGAGAGATCACACAATAACTCAATCTATCTCAGTTACAAGGCAGCGTCTGATGACTCAGCATATCATATTCTAGGAAGAAGGCTAGCTCAGACTAATGCCCCAGTAAGAGAGACATGTTACATTGTAATACAGTCTGTGGGTTAAATTTATGATATTTAGGTCAGTTTTACTGCTGTTAATCAAAGATGTCAAATACATGTAGAAAATGTATATAAACATGGCAGTGTGTTCTTCTTTATTCCTGCTCATGCTAAAAAAGAAGAGGTAATGGATGAATGATAAATAGAATGGATAAATGGACAGATGGATTGATGGCAGAGGGACAATAGAGTCATATGTTTTTTATGTGTTCTCTCTCCTTTAGTTTCGTGGTTCTCTTGTGGTATCTCCTATTGTATTACCCTCGGGTCAAGTCATAGGAACTATCGGTGTTGACTTTATCTTACCTAATAGTAAACCTGAACAAGTCTTTGCTAATCATGAGATTGCCTTTTATCGAGTAAGTGTAATGAAAACACTCCCTCATTATGTGGTAGATTGGTCATATGGTATGTGTGATATCTACCTTCTTACTTTATAGGGTGTTGGTATGTGTCTTGGTGAAATATACAATACATCAATAGCACGCAAAAAGTTACTCGGTGTTGCTGAGGCTGGTATTATCTGGTTATTACGACGGTGTCCTGTTATCGACCGGATAGATTTCTACTTAATACGACCAGAAAATAAAGAAGTATATTATACTAAGCAAATTATAGCAATTTATCTGCTGTTTCTTGTAGGAAGAGTACTCGTTACAATTGGCTTTATATTCTGATCAGAAATCTAATGGAAAGATAATACATTGTAATGAAATACTGCACAAAAAGGACAATTTCTTCAGGTAGGGCATTGAATGCCATGATCTCACCTTCTTTCCTCCCTCTCCTTCTCCTCTCTCCCTCTCCCTCCCTCTTTCTCCCTCTCTCTCTCTCCCTTTCTTCCTCTCTCTCTCCTTTACATCTCTAGAGACTATGTTTTCCAATGCGTTGATACTAGTGAGTCAATATCTGCTGAAGCATATTGTCGTCCTCATCTTTGTTCACCACTGAGAGATCTTTCGGGATGTGCTATGGCTGTGTTAGACTTCACTCTTACACACCATACGAATGCACTAGGATCTCAATATGTCCATGATATTAACAAAATGATAAAATTGTTAACATCAGCCTTCCACCAAGCAGCTACATCAACTACAATGGAAAGTGAGAAAGAGCAATAGACTAATGAATGATGGATGACAATTTATTGATGGATGAATAAATAGATGGATGGACGGACAAAAATGGATGGATAGTTAAGAAATGGACAGATAGATTGTCAAATTCATTTTTTTTTATTAACCTCTAGTTCAAGATAAAGACTCAATGTTAATATTATTTCACAAGTTATTGTTAGCTGATCTTCAATATTGTATGGCAAAACTAAACAAAAGGTACACAGAACTACATTACATAAAACTAACACAATATCATTCCCTCTATCAGAACCTTTGCTGAACTACGTAGCTATGTTGATCCTCCTCAGGTCATATTAAATACAGTACAAGTCTTAATTATGATTGTGTACCCAACAATTGAGTGTACTACATGGACACAGTGCAAAACAGTAGGTTCTATGTACAGTATTATAATAGTCCAATATGTTGTAGCATATTACAATAGAGTTATTGAAAGCTATGCAAGAATTCAAGCTTGATATGTATCAGACACACCCAAAACTGGACAAGATTCTGGAAACACTTCAAGGTTTATACATCCAATCTGCTTTGTATTTATCTCTCTCTCTCTCTCTCTCTCATTCTCTCTCTCCCTAGATGTTTCTCCTAGGGAGGTATTCCACCATGGCAGTTTACCAGCTAAGTACCTATTCACATGGGTATCAGCTTGTAGTGCTGTTTTAGAACACAGTTCTAGTGCTGGGAAAGAAGTGCTTGTTGAACATTTGAAAGCAAACAATGATGATGATGAAGAGAGTATAACTAGTTATTAACAGATTGGACTTTTTGATTTAGCACTGTAATCTCTAAAATGATAAAAATACACAACTCCAGTTGAACATAACCAAAAATGAAGTTTGTGTACAAAATATCATCCATTCCACTGCTATTAGCTGCAGAGTTGCATTCCTCAAGATATTACCCAGTGACGATATTATACAATAGCACTAACAATTAAATAAAGACAGAACATATGATATTCTCTCACTGATATGAGCTAAATCTATGTCTAACAGATGTAGGTTAAGTTTGTTGTTATAAATGCTAAAAATAACAGAAAATTTCAGTAAATAAACAAAAGTTTTATAATTGTAAAGAATACCAAAGATCATTCTTTAATAACTAAGGCTTTATATTAAAGATAGAAAATGCTATATATATATAATGTAGA
This sequence comes from Xestospongia muta, assembly GCA_963693285.1. NCBI lineage: Eukaryota > Metazoa > Porifera > Demospongiae > Haplosclerida > Petrosiidae > Xestospongia > Xestospongia muta. The sequence goes on from OY848921.1 coordinate 710,336, forward strand.
TATACAGGTATATATATTATATATCATCTCGTTTAACTATTGTAAAATATGACAATATATAACAGAATAGACAATAATACATATATATTGTTTATCATATTTGGAGTTTTGAAATCATAGTAACCAAAGTAGATTGTATGACCCACCCACGAATAAGTGTGGGTAGAGACGAGATTGAAAATATGAATGTTGCTCAGTTCTTGCTCGTGTTAGTTGCTGTACATTTTACCAGTGCATCTTTACAAGAATACCACTGTAATCATAACGTGAAAGAGCAGGATGTGAGTTGATATTTACAGTAGTCTCATTATAAATGTTAGACTCTAATATAATATATATTGACAAATAATATATTTGGTGTATTGGGAGATTTGCGAGTCTCTGTTCATTATAGATTGCGTATAGAGTTCATTTGGAGCCATCATCACATATTGAAAAGAGGGCAACATTTTCGCAATCTTTTCGTATATTTGTGTATTATGACAGTACCTTCTATTCAGGGTAAGCCACAATCTGTACCATATACTGTAACTAAATCTGTACTGTTATAAATATTTTATTTCTTTAAAACTATAGGTTGTCTGCAACATTACAATCTCGTGTGCGGGTTAGTTGTCTACACATAAAGAGATGCTATAAATCTAATATATCTTTATACTAACAGAATGTTATAACTAACTTGACAGATTTCTTCCAGTCAACAATTATGGTACGACCTACAGCTGGTGCTATTTTATTAGATAGGTAACAAGCTGTCATTAGATCTCCATCTACTTTTCATTGCAGGAGCTGTAGTAATAATGGTCTATATTATCTAACAAATACTGAACTACGATATTGTGTCTGGCGATGTTTGTCTGTTTCCACTTGTGGTACAGCCACTATACCACAGAGCCATCTTAAGGTAAGTAAAACAGCCTTCTGCAGAATTGTAAACATCAATTTAGTCTGGGTATTTTCATTACTTTTCTTTATAGCGTTGTGGACAGTGTAATGGAAATAGTTATTCATCAAATTTATGTGAAGAAACAAGAACAAATGGTGCTGGTGTCAGGAATGTAGATTTTGTTCTCTATGTTTCTGCTGTAGCAAGTCGTTGCCAAGGAAGTACAATTGCCTTTGCAGGTACTTGTCAAATGGAAGATGAATATGACAGGTAATTAAAATGACACTCCTTATTTGGTATTGTTACATCATATCATCTAGACCTATTGCTGGTCATGTCAACTTCTGTTCATCACAATTAATTGGTAAAAATGATGACTTTATTTTTGCTGTTGCTAAACATGAAGTTTTACATGCTTTGGTTAGTAATATATAAATACCTCCTGCCAATTTAGTATACAATTACAATATGATCTGTATTGTTTTAGGCTTTCTCAAGTTCATTGTTTCCATGGTGGAGAGATGAGAATGGTAATCCTCGTACTACTAGAGATTCTAATGGGTACCCTCTAAGAGATCAATCTGGGTAAGAATGATTTTGTGAGTGTTCTTAAATCATGTTGTTGTTTACAGATCATTTATTACTGGTGAGACAACAGTCAAACCAGTGACCTATACTGACTGGGAGACAAGAAATGGTCTTGTTACTAAATCAGTCTTACTTCTAGTTACTCTAAAAGTTAAAGTAAGATCAAAGAAGACTTTAAATGTCTACCCAAAATGAATGTTGTATTTCAATAAAAATTAATACTTCAATTTAGGTTCTGAGGCTTGAAGTTTAGTATCTATTAATTCTCCATGACACTCATTTCTAGTACCCCCAAAGAGGGTAACTTTTTTATTTTTTTCTAATTTAATAGGCAGTAGGTAGAAACCATTTTAATTGTTCCACACTTGAGGGAGTTCAACTTGAAGATCAAGGAGGTTCAGGTACTGCTATTTCTCACTGGGAAAAGAGAATACTAGAGGTAAGGATCTCATGAATATTAGTGTCATAACTTATTGATTGTTTTAACCTAATGCTGTTTAATTAAAATAAAACAAAATTTATTTTAATAAAGGTCTTTTAAATTTAATTAACTATAACTAAATTATTTTAGCTAAAAATTAAACAATAACTAAAAGTAAGTTATAGTGAACACTAAACTCTTTGAAAAACAGACTTTGAATGTTGACTAAAGTGACTATATTAACTAGGTTGGTTTACACTGCTGATAAAGTCCTAATATACATGTTGTTTGTTCATTAGTTATTACACTACATGTTGAAGTTTGTTGTATGATAGAATTATATCTACTATATCAACTTTCATAATGTTACTAAATTGAAGCTATTAAAACAGAAGAGTTAATAAAATTTATAAAACTAAGTAAAGTACTATATTTTAATAGTTTGGATTGTCCATTTTCAATTTTATTCCTTCAATTACGTATAATCTACATTCTTGACCATTTTGAACCTACAAACACAACAAAGGAAAGTAAATTATATAGCCATGTCACAAGTTCATTGTCCTAATTATAACTTCCTCTTCTTTGATTACTAATATACTATGGAATTTTATAGCTATATAAAACTATACAGGTTGTTACTATGGAATTTATTACTAACAACATTACCAACTGCATCATTACATATCATTTGTTGAACTACATAAATTTTACATATTACTGGCTCCCTGCATATTTTATTACTTGTGATCAATCAAATACTTTAAAAATTCCATACATATAATATATGCACCTATAGGGATGATTTACAATTTAGAAATAGGAAATTAAAAATTCCCATTTTGGATTTTCCAATAATTGTTAAAGGTACAAAGGAAATTGGAAAGTACAATTGAATGTCCACTTTTAACTTCTATACTTCTTCAGATGTTATGGTGTACTTCTAACTGACAAATTGTAATTAAAAATGTTGCTCAAAAACATTTGGGTGTGATGTTTAATGCGAGCCTATGGTGGTGGATAGTATGAGACAACTATCATTTACAATATTTGTCAATTCTCTTATATCATTAATAAGAGAATTAGCTACTTTGATTTGTTTCTCTTATCATAATTATTATGAAAAGAGCAACAAATCAAAGTATTCCTGCAAGAAAAATTATAATAACAATTTAATTGACTGGTTAAAACAACCATCTATTTTTAACAATAATACTTCAGGTCAAGCTTTAATGAAATGTGTGTGTGTGTGTGTGTGTGTGTGTGTGTGTGTGTGTGGTCATTAGAATGCTAAATTTATTATATATTTTAGAGTGAGGGTATGACAGGTGTTATTGCTAGTAACCCTGTGTTCTCAAACTTTACATTTGCTTTGCTAGAAGACAGTGGGTAAGACATGATGACTTCATCAACTGATATATATAACATGTCATATATTTTGGATCTTTGTAGATGGTACAAAGTTGATTATACTAAAGCTGGACAGTTGGTTTGGGGACGTGGTGATGGGTGTGGTTATGCAGCTGGATCATGTGGAGGATACATCAAAGAACAACAACAACAGTATATTTCATAACTTTTAAAATAATTGTTATTTATTATTTTATATAGGGGACAACACATCACTCCATTTTGTAATCGTCTGAATGGTAATAATGATCGTTATGGATGTACAGTGGATCGAAAGGCTATTTCGTATTGTAATCTTATTCAGTATGTTTCTGAACTTCCAGGAGAATATCAGGTGACATAATGTATCATAATATAACAGTATTCTTTATTATTGAAGTAGTACTTTAATTCTGGTGAAAACTTTGACTCAAGTAATGCTACTCTTAGCCGATTAGGAGGGAATACAATTACTGCTGACTACTGTCCTTATCAGAAAGTAAATGATATATCTGTCTTTATTTAAGCAATAATAGCTCAAACTCTTCAACAGGCTTTTAGCGATGGACAATGTGATGATATCAATAATGCTGTAACAGGTATGTATAACCAGTTGTGTAATGTATTGCTAGCTCTTGTCCTTTTGACTGCAGGGTTGAGTAATCCTTCAGCTCAGACATATGGTTCTGGGTCACGTTGTGTTGAACATTCTGGAAGATGGGGAGCTCAAAGTGGTGGTTCTAGCTTATCAACCCCATTCCAACGATCTGGTTGCTATCAGGTGTGTGTACATAGTACCTACATTGTAATCATAAGTTTAAATTCTATTTTCCTTTGGTCCTTATATAGTACACATGTTCTAGGGGTAATGTAACAATACATGTACTGGACAGATCCTATAATTGTTCTTATGCTGGGCAAGTGGTACATCACATGATTGACATGTGATAATCTTGTGATTATATAATTCCTTTCAGATTCAAGTCAATCAAACTACAAATAACATACAATATACTGGTGCCTTTGTCTGTCCATCTTGTTTAGAGATATGTTATGTGAGTTAGATTTATAAATGTAATAAAAATTATCAACTTTATATTCACTTTAGGATGATTTTGATAACTGTCCTGAAGCAGGTATGTATGTGACATTACATGTAAGAAATTAAAATACATATTTTTGTATTTCAGCTGCTTTATATGGTACCGGATTCATGTCTCTTTTACCAATGTCCAGTAGTACTAGTATAATTCATCCAACTAGTTCACCATCACCTAGTAACGGATCACAAAATGGAACATCATCTTCTAGTACGTTGTTTCCATGTACATTCATTATTATTTTACTAATAACAATAATTCTTGTTATTTTTTAAAATGTGTAAAAATATTCAGTGGATGTGATTATAGAATTTTTAACTTTTATGCTGAGTTTTTTTTACATTGAAATGTAGTGGAATGTGTATTTCTAGTTTAGTTTTTTTTACATTTTATAATTAAATATCCAAGTTTGTAAAAAACCATTAAATGTAGTGATGGTGATATAAATGTTTGCAACAAGACCACCATATATTGGTGGTATAAAACTTACATATCATCACAACTTAAGGCATTATAATTATATGTTAAGTATTTCAATATAAGTTTTATTTTAAATGTCTTTAAAGAAATAAACCAATCAACAAATGCTTAAACAAAACATAATTACTATCAAGATAGGAAGTTATATTATCAGTTAATATAACATATTGGTTCCCTCATGTTTTGGTGAGGTTAACTTGTTCATCTAGTAGTCTGAAACATGTTGACCTTGTAATTGTTGAGGTAAGAATTATTTCATTCTTTACAATAAGAGTAAGTGCACATCATAATTATAACTAATGATTCTGTGTTAAAACTACTTTCTATAAAGTAGAACCTAATAAATACTAAAAAAATAATTAAAATAACTTAACACTATTCTATTTGATATTCACATTTAACAAAGTCTTACTGTGACATATAAATGTAATTACATGTAGTTGTATGTAATTACATGTAATTACATGTAGTTGTATGTAATTACATGCAGTTATGATGACAGATCCAGCAATCTTTGTTATTAATTCATTATCTTGTATTACATTTTCCATATTATTGTGGAGATGATGCAATAGAGGATTGTAGGAAGTGATTACATATTGAATGAAAGCTCATAGACAAGTTCTAACAGGTGTTGACGTTGCTAATGTTTGTAGTGCTGTTTTAAAACACAATTCAAGTGCTGGGAAAGAAGTGTTGGTTGAACATTTGAAACCAAACAATGATGATGATGAAGAGAGTATAACTAGTTATTAACGGATTGGACTTCTTGATTTAGCACTGTATCTTGTCATTATCATATTTAGAAACAAATTCTAATTAATGATTTAGGAACAAAATACACAACTCATTAAATTGAAAACAAAACACAATCTGTCATTTATTTCAAAATAATTTTACTAAGAACACGGGAGTAGCATTCCTCAAGACATTGTCCTGTGGTACTATCTACAACTGTCATACAATGCTATTATAATGAGAGATAACAAGGTATAACAAAACATTTTAACAACATTACTAACTTTCATTCTCTCACTACCATGAATTAAGTCTAACAACTCAACTAATGCTCTCTCTGAGGTGGCTTTAACAGCACTGTTCTTATCTTTTGTTCCTACTAATAGAGGACTATCCTCCCAGCAAACAATGATGATGATGAAGAGAGTATAACTAGTTATTAACAGATTGGACTTTTTGATTTAGCACTGTAATCTCTAAAATAATAAAAATACACAACTCCAGTTGAACATAACCAAAAATGAAGTTTGTGTACAAAATACCATTCATTCCACTGCTATTAGCTGCAGAGTTGCATTCCTCAAGATGTTGCCTAGTAACAATATCATATAATAACACTAACAATTAAATAAAGACAGAACATATGATATTCTCTCACTGATATGAGCTAAATCTATGTCTAACAGATGTAGCTTAAGTTTGTTGTTATAAATACTAAAAATAACAGAAAATTTCAATAAATAAACAAAAGTTTTATAATTGTATAGAATACCAAAGATCATCCTCTAATAATAACTAAGGCTTTATATTAAAGATAGAAAATGCTATATATATATATATAATGTATGATATATATATATATAATTATATATATTATATATCATCTCGTTTAACTATTGCAAAATATGACAATATATAACAGAATAGACAGTAATACATATATATAGATTACATAGTAACCAAAGTAAATTAATTAGATTGTATGACCCACCCACGAATAAGTAGTTGAGCTGTGGGTAGAGACGAGATTGAAACATGAATGTCGCTCTGTTCTTGCTCGTGTTAGTTGCTGTACATTTTACCAGTTCATCTTTACAAGAATACCACTGTAATCATAACGTGAAAGAGCAGGATGTGAGTTGATATTTACAGTAGTCTCATTATAAATGTTAGACTCTAATATTATATTGACAAATAATACATTTGGTGTATTGGGAGATTTTTGAGCCACTGTTCATTTTAGATTGCGTATAGAGTTCATTTGGAGCCATCATCACATATTGAAAAGAGGGCAACATTTTCGCAATATTTTCGTATATTTGTGTATTATGACAGTACCTTCTATTCAGGGTAAGCCACAATCTGTACCATATACTGTAAGTAAATCTGTACTGTTACAAATATTTTATTTCTTTAAAACTATAGGTTGTCTGCAACATTACAATCTCGTGTGCGGGTTAGTTGTCTACACATAAAGAGATGCTATAAATCTAATATATCTTTATACTAACAGAATGTTATAACTAACTTGACAGATTTCTTCCAGTCAACAATTATGGTACGACCTACAGCTGGTGCTATTTTATTGGATAGGTAACAAGCTGTTATTAGATCTCCATCTACTTTTCATTGCAGAAGCTGTAGTAATAATGGCCGATATTATCTAACAAATACTGAGCTACGATATTGTGTCCAACAATGTTTGTCTGTTTCTACTTGTGGTACAGCCACTATACCACAGAGCCATCTTAAGGTAAGTGAACAGGAAATAATAACTGAGGCTTCTTGTAGAATTATAGTAAATATCAATCTTAATAAATTTCATTACTTTTCTTTATATAGCGTTGTGGACAGTGTAATGGAAATAGTTATTCATCAAATTTGTGTGAAGAATTAGGAACAGATGGTGCTGGTGTCAGGAATGTAGATTTTGTTCTCTATGTTTCTGCTGTAGCAAGTCGTTGCCAAGGAAATTTAATTGCCTTTGCAGCTGCTTGTCAAATGGAAGATGAATATGATAGGTAATTAATATGACACTCCTTATTTGGTATTGCCACATCATATCATCCAGACCTATTGCTGGTTATGTCAACTTCTGTTCATCACAATTAATTGGTAAAAATGATGACTATATTTTTGCTGTCGCTAAACATGAAGTTTTACATGCTTTGGTTAGTAATATATAAATACCTCCTGGCAATTTAGTATACAATTACAATATGATCTGTATTGTTTTAGGCTTTCTCAAGTTCATTGTTCCCATGGTGGAGAGATGAGAATGGCAATCCTCGTACTACTAGAGATTCTAGTGGGTACCCTCTGAGAAATCAATCTGGGTAAGAATGATTTGTGAGTGTTCTTAAATCATGTTGTTGTTTTCAGATCATTTATTACTGGTGAGACAACAGTCAAACCAGTGACCTATACTGACTGGCAGACAAGAAATGGTCCTGTTACTAAATCAGTATTACTTCTAGTTACTCCAAAAGTTAAAGTAAGATTAAAGAAGGGCTTAGATGTCTACCCAAAATGAATGTTGTATTTCAATGGAAAATTAATACTTCAATTTAGGTTCTAAGGTTTGAAGTTTAGTATCTATTAGTTCTCCATAACACTCATTTCTAGTACCAAAGACAGTGTAAATGTTATGTTTTCTAATTTAATAGGCAGTAGGTAGAAACCATTTCAATTGTTCCACACTTGAGGGAGTTCAACTTGAAGATCAAGGAGGTCCAGCTACTGCTATCTCTCACTGGGAAAAGAGAATACTAGAGGTAAGAAACACATGAATATTAGTGTCATAACTTATTGATTATTTTAACCTAATGCTGTTTAATTAAAATAAAACAAACTTTATTTTAATAAAGGTCTTTTAAATTTAATTAACTGTAACTAAATTATTTTAGGTAACAGTTAAACTATAGCTAAATGTAAGTTATAGTGAACACTAAACTCTTTGAAAAACAGACTTTGAATTGTGACTAAAGTGACTATATTAACTAGGTTGGTTTACACTGCTGATAAAGTCCTAATATACATGTTGTTTGTTCATTAGTTATTACACTACATTTTGAAGTTTGTTGTATAATAGAATTATATCCTTTATATCAACTTTCATAATGTTACTAAATTGAAGCTATTAAAACAGAAGAGTTAATAAAATTTATAAAACTAAGTAAAGTACTATATTTTAATAGTTTGGATTGTCCATTTTCAATTTTATTCCTTCAATTACGTATAATCTACATTCTTGACCATTTTGAACCTACAAACACAACAAAGGAAAGTAAATTATATAGCCATGTCACAAGTTCATTGTCCTAATTATAACTTCCTCTTCTTTGATTACTAATATACTATGGAATTTTATAGCTATATAAAACTATACAGGTTGTTACTATGGAATTTATTACTAACAACATTACCAACTGCATCATTACATGTCATTTGTTGAACTACATAAATTTTACATATTACTGGCTCCCTGCATATTTTATTACTTGTGATCAATCAAATACTTTAAAAATTCCATACATACAATATATGCACCTATAGGGATGATTTACAATTTAGAAATAGGAAATTAAAAATTCCCATTTTGGATTTTCCAATAATTGTTAAAGGTACAAAGGAAATTGGAAAGTACAATTGAATGTCCACTTTTAACTTCTATACTTCTTCAGATGTTATGGTGTACTTCTAACTGACAAATTGTAATTAAAAATGTTGCTCAAAAACATTTGGGTGTGATGTTTAATGCGAGCCTATGGTGGTGGATAGTATGAGACAACTATCATTTACAATATTTGTCAATTCTCTTATATCATCAATAAGAGAATTAGCTACTTTGATTTGTTTCTCTTATCATAATTATTATGAAAAGAGCAACAAATCAAAGTATTCCTGCAAGAAAAATTATAATAACAATTTAATTGACTGGTTAAAACAACCATCTATTTTTAACAATAATACTTCAGGTCAAGCTTTAATGAAATGTGTGTGTGTGTGTGTGTGTGTGTGTGTGTGTGTGTGTGGTCATTAGAATGCTAAATTTATTATATATTTTAGAGTGAGGGTATGACAGGTGTTATTGCTAGTAACCCTGTGTTCTCAAACTTTACATTTGCTTTGCTAGAAGACAGTGGGTAAGACATGATGACTTCATCAACTGATATATATAACATGTCATATATTTTGGATCTTTGTAGATGGTACAAAGTTGATTATACTAAAGCTGGACAGTTGGTTTGGGGACGTGGTGATGGGTGTGGTTATGCAGCTGGATCATGTGGAGGATACATCAAAGAACAACAACAACAGTATATTTCATAACTTTTAAAATAATTGTTATTTATTATTTTATATAGGGGACAACACATCACTCCATTTTGTAATCGTCTGAATGGTAATAATGATCGTTATGGATGTACAGTGGATCGAAAGGCTATTTCGTATTGTAATCTTATTCAGTATGTTTCTGAACTTCCAGGAGAATATCAGGTGACATAATGTATCATAATATAACAGTATTCTTTATTATTGAAGTAGTACTTTAATTCTGGTGAAAACTTTGACTCAAGTAATGCTACTCTTAGCCGATTAGGAGGGAATACAATTACTGCTGACTACTGTCCTTATCAGAAAGTAAATGATATATCTGTCTTTATTTAAGCAATAATAGCTCAAACTCTTCAACAGGCTTTTAGCGATGGACAATGTGATGATATCAATAATGCTGTAACAGGTATGTATAACCAGTTGTGTAATGTATTGCTAGCTCTTGTCCTTTTGACTGCAGGGTTGAGTAATCCTTCAGCTCAGACATATGGTTCTGGGTCACGTTGTGTTGAACATTCTGGAAGATGGGGAGCTCAAAGTGGTGGTTCTAGCTTATCAACCCCATTCCAACGATCTGGTTGCTATCAGGTGTGTGTACATAGTACCTACATTGTAATCATAAGTTTAAATTCTATTTTCCTTTGGTCCTTATATAGTACACATGTTCTAGGGGTAATGTAACAATACATGTACTGGACAGATCCTATAATTGTTCTTATGCTGGGCAAGTGGTACATCACATGATTGACATGTGATAATCTTGTGATTATATAATTCCTTTCAGATTCAAGTCAATCAAACTACAAATAACATACAATATACTGGTGCCTTTGTCTGTCCATCTTGTTTAGAGATATGTTATGTGAGTTAGATTTATAAATGTAATAAAAATTATCAACTTTATATTCACTTTAGGATGATTTTGATAACTGTCCTGAAGCAGGTATGTATGTGACATTACATGTAAGAAATTAAAATACATATTTTTGTATTTCAGCTGCTTTATATGGTACCGGATTCATGTCTCTTTTACCAATGTCCAGTAGTACTAGTATAATTCATCCAACTAGTTCACCATCACCTAGTAACGGATCACAAAATGGAACATCATCTTCTAGTACGTTGTTTCCATGTACATTCATTATTATTTTACTAATAACAATAATTCTTGTTATTTTTTAAAATGTGTAAAAATATTCAGTGGATGTGATTATAGAATTTTTAACTTTTATGCTGAGTTTTTTTTACATTGAAATGTAGTGGAATGTGTATTTCTAGTTTAGTTTTTTTTACATTTTATAATTAAATATCCAAGTTTGTAAAAAACCATTAAATGTAGTGATGGTGATATAAATGTTTGCAACAAGACCACCATATATTGGTGGTATAAAACTTACATATCATCACAACTTAAGGCATTATAATTATATGTTAAGTATTTCAATATAAGTTTTATTTTAAATGTCTTTAAAGAAATAAACCAATCAACAAATGCTTAAACAAAACATAATTACTATCAAGATAGGAAGTTATATTATCAGTTAATATAACATATTGGTTCCCTCATGTTTTGGTGAGGTTAACTTGTTCATCTAGTAGTCTGAAACATGTTGACCTTGTAATTGTTGAGGTAAGAATTATTTCATTCTTTACAATAAGAGTAAGTGCACATCATAATTATAACTAATGATTCTGTGTTAAAACTACTTTCTATAAAGTAGAACCTAATAAATACTAAAAAAATAATTAAAATAACTTAACACTATTCTATTTGATATTCACATTTAACAAAGTCTTACTGTGACATATAAATGTAATTACATGTAGTTGTATGTAATTACATGTAATTACATGTAGTTGTATGTAATTACATGCAGTTATGATGACAGATCCAGCAATCTTTGTTATTAATTCATTATCTTGTATTACATTTTCCATATTATTGTGGAGATGATGCAATAGAGGATTGTAGGAAGTGATTACATATTGAATGAAAGCTCATAGACAAGTTCTAACAGGTGTTGACGTTGCTAATGTTTGTAGTGCTGTTTTAAAACACAATTCAAGTGCTGGGAAAGAAGTGTTGGTTGAACATTTGAAACCAAACAATGATGATGATGAAGAGAGTATAACTAGTTATTAACGGATTGGACTTCTTGATTTAGCACTGTATCTTGTCATTATCATATTTAGAAACAAATTCTAATTAATGATTTAGGAACAAAATACACAACTCATTAAATTGAAAACAAAACACAATCTGTCATTTATTTCAAAATAATTTTACTAAGAACACGGGAGTAGCATTCCTCAAGACATTGTCCTGTGGTACTATCTACAACTGTCATACAATGCTATTATAATGAGAGATAACAAGGTATAACAAAACATTTTAACAACATTACTAACTTTCATTCTCTCACTACCATGAATTAAGTCTAACAACTCAACTAATGCTCTCTCTGAGGTGGCTTTAACAGCACTGTTCTTATCTTTTGTTCCTACTAATAGAGGACTATCCTCCCAGCAAACAATGATGATGATGAAGAGAGTATAACTAGTTATTAACAGATTGGACTTTTTGATTTAGCACTGTAATCTCTAAAATAATAAAAATACACAACTCCAGTTGAACATAACCAAAAATGAAGTTTGTGTACAAAATACCATTCATTCCACTGCTATTAGCTGCAGAGTTGCATTCCTCAAGATGTTGCCTAGTAACAATATCATATAATAACACTAACAATTAAATAAAGACAGAACATATGATATTCTCTCACTGATATGAGCTAAATCTATGTCTAACAGATGTAGCTTAAGTTTGTTGTTATAAATACTAAAAATAACAGAAAATTTCAATAAATAAACAAAAGTTTTATAATTGTATAGAATACCAAAGATCATCCTCTAATAATAACTAAGGCTTTATATTAAAGATAGAAAATGCTATATATATATATATAATGTATGATATATATATATATAATTATATATATTATATATCATCTCGTTTAACTATTGCAAAATATGACAATATATAACAGAATAGACAGTAATACATATATATAGATTACATAGTAACCAAAGTAAATTAATTAGATTGTATGACCCACCCACGAATAAGTAGTTGAGCTGTGGGTAGAGACGAGATTGAAACATGAATGTCGCTCTGTTCTTGCTCGTGTTAGTTGCTGTACATTTTACCAGTTCATCTTTACAAGAATACCACTGTAATCATAACGTGAAAGAGCAGGATGTGAGTTGATATTTACAGTAGTCTCATTATAAATGTTAGACTCTAATATTATATTGACAAATAATACATTTGGTGTATTGGGAGATTTTTGAGCCACTGTTCATTTTAGATTGCGTATAGAGTTCATTTGGAGCCATCATCACATATTGAAAAGAGGGCAACATTTTCGCAATATTTTCGTATATTTGTGTATTATGACAGTACCTTCTATTCAGGGTAAGCCACAATCTGTACCATATACTGTAAGTAAATCTGTACTGTTACAAATATTTTATTTCTTTAAAACTATAGGTTGTCTGCAACATTACAATCTCGTGTGCGGGTTAGTTGTCTACACATAAAGAGATGCTATAAATCTAATATATCTTTATACTAACAGAATGTTATAACTAACTTGACAGATTTCTTCCAGTCAACAATTATGGTACGACCTACAGCTGGTGCTATTTTATTGGATAGGTAACAAGCTGTTATTAGATCTCCATCTACTTTTCATTGCAGAAGCTGTAGTAATAATGGCCGATATTATCTAACAAATACTGAGCTACGATATTGTGTCCAACAATGTTTGTCTGTTTCTACTTGTGGTACAGCCACTATACCACAGAGCCATCTTAAGGTAAGTGAACAGGAAATAATAACTGAGGCTTCTTGTAGAATTATAGTAAATATCAATCTTAATAAATTTCATTACTTTTCTTTATATAGCGTTGTGGACAGTGTAATGGAAATAGTTATTCATCAAATTTGTGTGAAGAATTAGGAACAGATGGTGCTGGTGTCAGGAATGTAGATTTTGTTCTCTATGTTTCTGCTGTAGCAAGTCGTTGCCAAGGAAATTTAATTGCCTTTGCAGCTGCTTGTCAAATGGAAGATGAATATGATAGGTAATTAATATGACACTCCTTATTTGGTATTGCCACATCATATCATCCAGACCTATTGCTGGTTATGTCAACTTCTGTTCATCACAATTAATTGGTAAAAATGATGACTATATTTTTGCTGTCGCTAAACATGAAGTTTTACATGCTTTGGTTAGTAATATATAAATACCTCCTGGCAATTTAGTATACAATTACAATATGATCTGTATTGTTTTAGGCTTTCTCAAGTTCATTGTTCCCATGGTGGAGAGATGAGAATGGCAATCCTCGTACTACTAGAGATTCTAGTGGGTACCCTCTGAGAAATCAATCTGGGTAAGAATGATTTGTGAGTGTTCTTAAATCATGTTGTTGTTTTCAGATCATTTATTACTGGTGAGACAACAGTCAAACCAGTGACCTATACTGACTGGCAGACAAGAAATGGTCCTGTTACTAAATCAGTATTACTTCTAGTTACTCCAAAAGTTAAAGTAAGATTAAAGAAGGGCTTAGATGTCTACCCAAAATGAATGTTGTATTTCAATGGAAAATTAATACTTCAATTTAGGTTCTAAGGTTTGAAGTTTAGTATCTATTAGTTCTCCATAACACTCATTTCTAGTACCAAAGACAGTGTAAATGTTATGTTTTCTAATTTAATAGGCAGTAGGTAGAAACCATTTCAATTGTTCCACACTTGAGGGAGTTCAACTTGAAGATCAAGGAGGTCCAGCTACTGCTATCTCTCACTGGGAAAAGAGAATACTAGAGGTAAGAAACACATGAATATTAGTGTCATAACTTATTGATTATTTTAACCTAATGCTGTTTAATTAAAATAAAACAAACTTTATTTTAATAAAGGTCTTTTAAATTTAATTAACTGTAACTAAATTATTTTAGGTAACAGTTAAACTATAGCTAAATGTAAGTTATAGTGAACACTAAACTCTTTGAAAAACAGACTTTGAATTGTGACTAAAGTGACTATATTAACTAGGTTGGTTTACACTGCTGATAAAGTCCTAATATACATGTTGTTTGTTCATTAGTTATTACACTACATTTTGAAGTTTGTTGTATAATAGAATTATATCCTTTATATCAACTTTCATAATGTTACTAAATTGAAGCTATTAAAACAGAAGAGTTAATAAAATTTATAAAACTAAGTAAAGTACTATATTTTAATAGTTTGGATTGTCCATTTTCAATTTTATTCCTTCAATTACGTATAATCTACATTCTTGACCATTTTGAACCTACAAACACAACAAAGGAAAGTAAATTATATAGCCATGTCACAAGTTCATTGTCCTAATTATAACTTCCTCTTCTTTGATTACTAATATACTATGGAATTTTATAGCTATATAAAACTATACAGGTTGTTACTATGGAATTTATTACTAACAACATTACCAACTGCATCATTACATATCATTTGTTGAACTACATAAATTTTACATATTACTGGCTCCCTGCATATTTTATTACTTGTGATCAATCAAATACTTTAAAAATTCCATACATATAATATATGCACCTATAGGGATGATTTACAATTTAGAAATAGGAAATTAAAAATTCCCATTTTGGATTTTCCAATAATTGTTAAAGGTACAAAGGAAATTGGAAAGTACAATTGAATGTCCACTTTTAACTTCTATACTTCTTCAGATGTTATGGTGTACTTCTAACTGACAAATTGTAATTAAAAATGTTGCTCAAAAACATTTGGGTGTGATGTTTTATGCGAGCCTATGGTGGTGGATAGTATGAGACAACTATCATTTACAATATTTGTCAATTCTCTTATATCATCAATAAGAGAATTAGCTACTTTGATTTGTTTCTCTTATCATAATTATTATGAAAAGAGCAACAAATCAAAGTATTCCTGCAAGAAAAATTATAATAACAATTTAATTGACTGGTTAAAACAACCATCTATTTTTAACAATAATACTTCAGGTCAAGCTTTAATGAAATGTGTGTGTGTGTGTGTGTGTGTGTGTGGTCATTAGAATGCTAAATTTATTATATATTTTAGAGTGAGGGTATGACAGGTGTTATTCCTAATAACCCTGTGTTCTCAAACTTTACATTTGCTTTGCTAGAAGACAGTGGGTAAGATATGATGACTTCATCAACTGATATATATAACATGTCATATATTTTGGATCTTTGTAGGTGGTACAAAGTTGATTATACTAAAGCTGGACAGTTGGTTTGGGGACGTGGTGATGGGTGTGGTTATGCAGCTGGATCATGTGGAGGATACATCAAAGAACAACAACAACAGTATATTTTATAACTTTAAAATAATTGTTATTTAATTTATATAGGGGACAACCCATCACTCCATTTTGTAATCGTCTGAATGGTAATAATAATCGTTATGGATGTACAGTGGATCGAAAGGCTATCTCATTTTGTAATCTTGTTCAGTATAATTCTGCCATTCCAGGAGAATATCAGGTGACATAATGTATCATAATATAACAGTATTCTTTATTACTGAAGTAGTACTTTAATTCTGGTGAAAACTTTGACTCAAGTAATGCTACTCTTAGCCGATTAGGAGGGAATACAATTATTACTGACTACTGTCCTTATCAGAAAGTAAATGATATATCTGTCTGTATTTAAGCAATAATAGCTCAAACTCTTCAACAGGCTTTTAGCAATGGACAATGTGATGATATCAATAATGCTGTAACAGGTATGTGTAACCAGTTGTGTAAGGTATTGCTAGCTCTTGTCCTTGTGATTGCAGGGTTGAGTAATCCTTCAGCTCAGACATATGGTTCTGGGTCACGTTGTGTTGAACATTCTGGAATATGGCAAGCTCAAAGTGGTGGTTCTAGGTTATCAACCCCATTCCAACGATCTGGTTGCTATCAGGTATGTGTACATAGTACCTACATTGTAATCATAAGTTTAAATTTTATTTTCCTTTGGTCCTTATATAGTACACATGTTCTAGGGGTAATGTAACAATACATGTACTGGACAGATCCTATAATTGTTCTTATGCTGGACAAGTGGTACATCACATGATTGACATGTGATAATCATGTAATTATATAATTCTTTTCAGATTCAAGTCAATCAAACTACAAATAGCATACAATATACTGGTGCCTTTGTCTGTCCATCTTGTTTAGAGATATGTTATGTGAGTTAAATTTAAAATAACTAGGACAACAAGACAATTAATCTTTATATTAATAGGATGATTTTGATAACTGTCCTGAAGCAGGTACATATATCTGTATGTGTGTGTACAAAGTTATATTGTTTGTTTTTCCCATTTTAGAAGCTCTATATACATATCAAATTCCCACTGGTACTGGTGGGAGTGGTCAACTAGTGCCATTTACTTTCATTGTTATTATGATAATAGCAATATTTCTTATTTTTTGAGGTGTTGGTAGACATGACATGTTAATGTTAGTAGAGACATTTAGTGATAGTAGTTTTTATAATATCTAGTTTGTTTTTTGTGTGTGTCTTTCATGAATTGCTAGTTTAGTTTGTCTTACATTTTATAATTAAAATATCTAAGTTTGTAATAAATCCATGAGATGTAGTGATGGTGATACAAACATTTGAAACAAGACCATACATAGAAATTGATAGCAATATAAAATCCTTACACATCATCATAACTTAAGACACTCTATATGTTTTAGTGAGACTACTGAACTAGTATGTAACCTAAATTATTCACTAGTCTTTTCCAAGGAGGAGATGGATACAGTCTGACAACAACAGTGTAACTTTCCTTTAGTGTAATATTGCTGATCTTTAGTATGCAACATTTACTTAAACAAATAGAATTGTAAGAAGTTTCAATAGAAAATCCTGACATACATAGTCACACAAGTAACACTACTTAAACCACTATAGTGAGACTTTATGTTGTGGCTATTATGTAGGGACTTTTATACTACCATTTCCATTGTGGTCTTGTTTCAAATGTTTGTACCACCATTCCTTTCATTGATTTTAAAATATTTTATGGACTTGTATACTGTATTAATCTTTCATTTGGTTCTGGATGTAACCAGTGCCTAGATGACATCATAATGATGTCATTAAATATAATATAGCTATATAATTTTTAAACAATACTTGTAACTAAATGTACCCAGTTGGCTTATTTTCCTTTGGTCCTTATATAGTACACATGTTCTAGGGGTAATGTAACAATACATGTACTGGACAGATCCTACAATTGTTCTCACTCTGGACAAGTGGTACATCACATGATTGACATGTGATAATCATGTGATTATATAATTCTTTTCAGATTCAAGTCAATCAAACTACCAATAACATACAATATACTGGTGCCTTTGTCTGTCTATCTTGTTTAGAGATATGTTATGTGAGTTAAATTTAAAATAACTAGGACAACAAGACAATTAATCTTTATATTAATAGGATGATTTTGATAACTGTCCTGAAGCAGGTACATATATCTGTATGTGTGTCTACAAAGTTATATTGTTTGTTTTCCCCATTTTAGAAGCTCTATATACATATCAAATTCCCACTGGTGGGAGTGGTCAACTAGTGCCATTTACTTTCATTGTTATTATGATAATAGCAATATTTCTTATTTTTTGAGGTGTTAGTAGACATGACGTGTTAATGTTAGTAGAGACATTTAGTGATAGTAGTTTTTATAATATCTAGTTTGTTTTTTGTGTGTGTCTTTCATGAATTGCTAGTTTAGTTTGTCTTACATTTTATAATTAAAATTAATATCTAAGTTTGTAATAAATCCATGAGATGTAGTGATGGTGATACAAACATTTGAAACAAGATCACCACAGAAATTGATGGTGGTACAAAACTTACAATTATTATTATTCTAACTATTGTTGTGATAACGGTATCTCGAACAGGCTCGCCCCACCAATCGTTAAAGGCGATAACGATATCTCGATCAGGCTCGCCCCACCAAATGGTTAAAGGTGATAACAATAGCTTGATCAGGCTCGCCCCACTAATGGTTAAACGTGATAACAATAGCTTGATCGGGCTCGTTCCACCAGATTACTATATATACAGTCGTTCGTAGTTGAGACTAACGGCATAGACGACACTGAAAACATGAATGTTGCTCAGTTCTTGCTCGTGTTAGTTGTTGTGCATTTTACCAGTGCATCTTTACAAGAATACCACTGTAATCATAATGTGAAAGAGCAGGATGTGAGTTGATATTTAGAACAGTTTTTATATTATATTATATATTTTTTGAATTGGGAGACTTGTCTAATAATGTCACTTTATAGATTGCGTATAGAGTTCATTTGGAGCCATCATCACATATTGAAAAGAGGGCAACATTTTCACAATCTTTTCGTATATCAGTGTATTATGACAGTACCTTTTATTCAGGGTAAGCCACAATCTGTACCATGCACTGAAAAATCTGCACATGTATGTATTATTCTTTTAAAACTATAGGTTGACTACAACATTACAGTCTCGTGTGCGGGTTAGTTGTCTACATATAAAGATATGCTATTAATCTAATATCTTTTTACTAATAGAATGTTATAGCTAACTTGACAAATTTCTTGCAGTCAACAATTATGGTACGACCTACAGCTGGTACTATTTTATTGGATAGGTAACAAGCTGTCATTAGATCTTCATCTACTTTTCATTGCAGAAGCTGTAGTAATAATGGTCTATATTATCTAACAAATACTGAAGTACGATATTGTATCTGGCAATGTTTGTCTGTTTCCACTTGTGGTACAGCCACTATACCACAGAGCCATCTTAAGGTAAGTGAACAGGAAATACTAACTGAGGCTTCTTGTAGAATTATAGTAAATATCAATAAGTTTCATTCCTGTTTCTTTATAGCGTTGTGGACAATGTAATGGAAACAGTTATTCATCAAGTTTGTGTGAAGAAACAGGATCAGATGGTGCTGGTGTCAGCAATGTAGATTTTGTTCTCTATGTTTCTGCTGTAGCAAGTCGTTGCCAAGGAAGTACAATTGCCTTTGCAGGTACTTGTCAAATGGAAGATGAATATGATAGGTAATTCAAATGACACTCTACTGTAAAAATTAATATGTTATTTTAACAACCAATTTGTAACTTACATCGATGGATTAATATAGAATTCAAAATTCATGTGAATAACTCACTATATAATTTGTTGCTTTGTTATCGTATACCATACTAACAAAATATATAGTGAATAATTCACATGAATTTTGGATTCTATACTAATCCATCAATTTAAGTTACAAATAAGTTGTTAAAATAAAATTGCAATTTTTATAGAGTCCTTATTTGGTATTGTCATTTTATATCATCCAGACCTATTGCTGGTTATGTCAACTTCTGTTCATCACATTTAATTGATAACAATGATGACTTTATTTTTACTGTTGCTAAACATGAAGTTTTACATGCTATGGTTAGTAATATATAAATACCTCCTGGCAATTTAGTATACAATTACAATATGATCTGCATTGTTTTAGGCTTTCTCAAGTTCATTGTTCCCATGGTGGAGAGATGAGAATGGCAATCCTCGTACTACTAGAGATTCTAATGGGTACCCTCTGAGAAATCAATCTGGGTAAGAATCATTTTATGAGTGTTCTTAAATCATGTTGCTGTTTACAGATCATTTATTACTGGTGAGACAACAGTCAAACCAGTGACCTATACTGACTGGCAGACAAGAAATGGTCCTGTTACTAAATCAGCCTTACTTCTAGTTACTCCAAAAGTTAAAGTAAGATCAAAGAAGACTTTAAATGTCTACCCAAAATGAATGTTGTATTTCAATGGAAAATTAATACTTCAGTTCTGAGATTTGAAGTTTAGTATTAGTTTTCCATGACACTTATTTTCAGATAGTGTAAAATTTATATTTTCTGATTTAATAGGCAGTAGGTAGAAACCATTTCAATTGTTCCACACTTGAGGGAGTTCAACTTGAAGATCAAGGAGGTTCAGGTACTGCTATTTCTCACTGGGAAAAGAGAATACTAGAGGTAAGAAACACATGAATATTAGTGTCATAACTTATTGATTATTTTAACATAATGCTGTTTAATTAAAATAAAACAAACTTTATTTTAATAAAGGTCTTTTAAATTTAATTAACTATAACTAAATTATTTTAGCTAAAAATTAAACAATAACTAAAAGTAAGTTATAGTGAACACTAAACTCTTTAAAAAACAGACTTTGAATGTTGACTAAAGTGACTATATTAACCAGATTTGGTTTACACTGCTGATAAAGTCCTAATATACATGTATGTTCATTAGTTATTACACTACATGCTGAAGTTTGTTATATGATAGAATTATATCCACTATATCAACTTTCATAATGTCACTGAAATTGAAGCTATTAAAACAGAAGAGATAATAAAATTTATAAAAACTAAGTAAAGTACAATATTTTAATATTTTGGATTGTCCATTTTCAATTTATTCCTTCAATTATTCTATATTCTTGACCATTTGATGTAAAACCTACAAACACAACAAAGGAAAGCAAATTATATAGCCATGTCACAAGTTCATTTTCTAATTATAAATTTTCTCTTCTTTGATTACTAATACACTATGGAATTTTATAGCTATATAAAACTATACAGGTTGTTACTATGGAAATTATTACTAACAACATAACCAGCTGTATCATTAGATGTCATTTGTTGAACTACATAAATTTTACATATTACTGGCTACTCTGCATATTTATTACTTGTGATCAATCATTGTAAATACATTAAAAATTCCATAGCATACAATATATGCACCTATAGGAATGATTTACAATTTAGAAATAGGAAATTGAAAATTCCCATTTGAATCTTTCAATATACATTTGAAAAAAAATAGTGTTATGTTTATATTTATATATATATAACTATGTATCAATTAAATCAACTAATCAATTTTTACAGTGACTTGTTGAAATTGCAAAAGAAATTGGAAAGTAGAATTGAATGTCCACCTTTAACTTCTATACTTCTTTAGATGTTATGGTATACTTCTAACTGGCAAATTGTAACTAAAAATGTTGCTCAAAAACATTTCAGTTATATGCCATGCAGCCTATGATGGTGGTGGTTTGTATGAGACAACTATCATTTACAATACATTTGTCAATTCTCTTATATCATCAATAAAAATTAGCACATATGATAGCTTTGATTAGTTGCTCTTATCTTAATATTCCCGCAAAAAAATTATAATAACAACTTAATTGACTGGTTAAAACAACCATCTATTTTTAATAGTTATACTTCAAGTCAAGAATAAGTGAAATAAATTTATTACATATTTTAGAGTGAAGGTATGACAGGTGTCATTGCTAGTAATCCTGTGTTCTCAAACTTTACATTTGCTTTGCTAGAAGACAGTGGGTAAGATATGATGACTTTATCAACTGATATATATAACATGTCATATATTTTGGATCTTTGTAGGTGGTACAAAGTTGATTATACTAAAGCTGGACAGTTGGTTTGGGGACGTGGTGATGGGTGTGGTTATGCAGCTGGATCATGTGGAGGATACATCAAAGAACAACAACAACAGTATATTTTATAACTTTAAAAATAATTGTTATTTAATTTATATAGGGGACAACCCATCACTCCATTTTGTAATCGTCTGAATGGTAATTATAATCGTTATGGATGTACAGTGGATCGAAAGGCTATCTCATTTTGTAATCTTATTCAGTATATTTCTGCCATTCCAGGAGAATATCAGGTGACATAATGTATCATAATATAACAATATTCTTTATTATTGAAGTAGTACTTTAATTCTGGTGAAAACTTTGACTCAAGTAATGCTACTTTTAGCCGACTAGGAGGGATTACAATTACTGCTGACTACTGTCCTTATCAGCAAGTAATTTTGTATCTAAACAAATAGTTTTAACTTTCCCTCATCTTCTTACTTATAAAGGCTTTTAGTAATGGACAATGTGATGATATCAATAATGCAGTAACAGGTATGCGTAACCAGTTGTGTGAGGTATTGCTAGTTCTTGTCCTTGTGACTGCAGGGTTAAATAATCCTTCAGCTCATACATATGGTTCCGGCTCACGTTGTGTTGAACATTCTGGAATATGGCGAGCTCAAAGTGGTAGTTCTAGCTCATCAACCTCATTTCAAAAATCTGGTTGCTATCAGGTGTGTGTACATAGTACCTACATTGTAATCATAAGTTTAAATTTTATTTTATTTCCTTTGGTCCTGATATAGTACACATGTTTTAGTGGTAACGTAACAATACATGTGCTGGACAGATCCTACAATTGTTCTTATGCTGGACAAGTGGTACATCACATGATTGACATGTGATAATCATGTGATATATAATTCCTTTCAGATTCAAGTCAATCAAACTACAAATAACATACAATATACTGGTGCCTTTGTCTGTCCATCATGTTTAGAGATATGTTATGTGAGTTTAATTTAAAATAACTATGACAACAAGACAATTAATTTTTTATTTATAGGATGATTTTGATAACTGTCCTGAAGCAGGTACATATATGTGTATGTGTGTCTACAAAGTTATATTGTTTGTTTTCCCCATTTTAGAAGCTCTATATACATATCAAATTCCTGGTGGGAGTAGTCAACTAGTGCCATTTACTTTCATTGTTATTATGATAATAGCAATATTTCTTATTTTTTGAGGTGTTAGTAGACATGACGTGTTAATGTTAGTAGAGACATTTAGTGATAGTAGTTTTTATAATATCTAGTTTGTTTTTTTATGTGTGCTTTTTTTCTAATACTATTTTAGTTTGTCATACATTTTATAATTAAAATATCTAAGTTTGTAAAAAATCCATGAGATGTAGTGATGATGATACAAATATTTAAAACAAGACCATCCATAAAAATTGATGGCAATATAAAATCCTTACATATCATCATAACTTAAGGCATTATAACTTATATATATATATATATGTTTTAGTAAGACTACTGTGTACCAGGTATGTAATCTAAATCACTAGTGCTAATTACTTAGGTAAAAATCTCCCAAGGAGGAGATTGATACGGTCTGGCAACAACAGTTTAACTATTTCCTTTAGTGCAATATTGCTCATCTTTAGTATCCAACATTTACTTAAGCAAATAGAATTTTGAGAAGCTGCAATAGAAAATCCTGAATTACATAGTAACACAACTTAAACTACTGTAGGGAGACTTTATGTTGTGGCTATTATGTAGGGACTTTTATACTGTCATTTCCATTGTGGTCTTGTTTTAAATGTTTGTACTGCCAATCTTACATTTCATTGATTTTAAAATGTATTATGGACTTGTATACTGTATTAACACATCTTTCATTTGGTTCAGGATGTAACCAGTGACTAGATGACATCATAATTATGTCATTAAATAAATATAATATAGCAATATAATGTTTAAACAATACTTGTAACTTAATGTGCTTTATACCAGTACATTATTATGCCGTAGTTATAGTATTATGTTACAGGCTTGAAAGACAATATTTATAAGGTATTATGTCAACTACCAAGGGTGTTATGATTGTCAGCATTCTGAGTAAATAAGCTATATAGACCTGTCCCTGGGTAATCCCCTGTTAGTGGTGAGCTAAATGATAAACTCAGTTTACTAGTATTAAGTTGACATATGATGCTCAAAGTAACAGTCCTGTGTGTAGACTCTAATATACATTGAATGTCCATGTCCATGTTATTACATATCTTATTATATATATATCTGTTATTATATATCTTTTGTTGCCATTGGTGACTTGCTATATAGGCATGGCTTTGAACAGTTATATATTATGTATGGAATTTAAATAGTGAACTGAGCTCAAGTCTTATATGTTATTATAATTATCACATTTTTTTAAATCTATATTTAGAAAGCACAACTGCAAGAAACAGTAATAACTGTGTAATACAGTCAAGTCTTTTAGCAGTACATGATTCAGCAATGATCTGCTTCTTCTTCATCAGATTCCAATTCTTTCCCTATAATAAACAACAATGCATTCAATCAAGCTTAGTACTTTTGCAACTTACTCGTTTTTGTTGCTAGTCTATCAGCAGGTCCTCCTATTTCTTCCAGAACATCCGTAATGAAAACCATCATCTTGCTTGAATCCCTCTTAATGGTTTCAAGAATATCCTTTAAAACTGTACGTATAACTTCATTTTCATGATTGTCTTGAGGATTACACACTTGTTGATGTTCAGCAGATGTAAGGATGCTTTTAGCCAATAACTTATCTGCAACAGGATTAAAATTAGTCTCCAAGGCAGCTATGATTTGGGCTTGAGCTTTCTCAAGTACTTTCCTTTCCGGTTGGCCACTTTTCTTTTCTTTCTCAAGTTCCCTTTCTTTCTCAAGTTCCCTTTCTTTCTCAAGTTCCATTTCTGCAACATATAAAATTAAAATAGAATAACAAATTGACATCATGTGCAGATATAACATACTAAATACTGACCTAAATACTGTTGAAGATTTGGCATATCTTCTGTACTCTCTACAAATGCTTTCCAAACTTCAGTAGGATTTCCTGTTGTCTTATCCATCTTTTTAATTAATTCTTCAAGCAGTCTGGTTGCTCTTACTCTTCTTGGTAAGTGTTGTGTATCAATTGACTTCATGACTATTAACCCCTTTCTCTGCAGCACAATTTGCCACATTAAGCCAACTAGTCATTAGAATCGAAGACATTGAATCCCAATATTTCAAGAAAGTCTTTGCTTCTTTGTTCATCTGATCCAGGACTTGCCATCGTAGTAGCTATGTCTAGTTGCACCTGATCAGCTTGATCCATGAAGCCAACAATAAACATGTCCGATCATAAGATCAATAAATAGCTGTAGTTATAATAACTGTATTTATTCCAATGTCAGGATTCTTGGAAAATGAGTGTATTACTAATATAATTATAAGTGTAGCCAGGAATAAGGGCATACAATTCAGGGGCTTAGCACTTGATGTACGCTTGTGCTAAGCATTTACAAGTATTTAAGTACTTTTAAAGCACTTTAAGCATTTTCAAACATTGTCTAAGCCTTCAATTGTATCAGTGTCTATGATTCAATTGTGTGTCAATTATGTAACAATGTAATGGTAGATATAGTAATGTAAACCATCTGGGAAATATTTTCATCCAGAAAAATGCTGATTAACTGTTAAACACTTCTGGTATTACTGGTATTGTATACATGTGGGTAATACTGATACTAATAGTATTGTATACATGTAAGTAGTACTGGTATTACTGGTATTATACGTGTAGGTAGTACTGGTATTACTGGTATTGTATACATGTAGGTAGTACTGGTATTACTGGTATTGTATACATGTAGGTAGTACTGGTATTACTGGTATTGTACATGTAGGTAGTACTGGTAGTACTGGTATTGTATACATGTAAGTAGTACTGGTATTACTGGTATTGTACATGTAGATAGTACTGGTAGTAC
Source organism: Xestospongia muta (assembly GCA_963693285.1). NCBI lineage: Eukaryota > Metazoa > Porifera > Demospongiae > Haplosclerida > Petrosiidae > Xestospongia > Xestospongia muta. The sequence goes on from OY848921.1 coordinate 736,920, forward strand.
TGGTTTGTATACATGTAAGTAGTACTGGTATTACTGGTATTGTATACATGTAGGTAGTACTGGTAGTACCAGTGTTGTATACATGTAGGTAGTACTGGTATTACTGGTATTATACATGTAGATAGTACTGGTATACTGGTATTGTATACATGTAAGTAGTACTGGTATTACTGGTATTGCATACATGTAAGTAGTACTGGTATTACTGGTATTGTATACATGTAGGTAGTACTGGTATTACTGGTATTGTATACATGTGGGTAGTACTGGTAGTACTGGTATTGTACATGTAGGTAGTACTGGTAGTACTGGTAGTACTGGTATTGTATACATGTAGGTAGTACTGGTATATTACTGGTATTGTATACATGTAGGTAGTACTGGTATATTACTGGTATTGTATACATGTAGGTAGTACTTTTTTTCTACTAATGAACAATGTATTTTATATTACAAACATGTGTCAGTGTGGGGGTACACAGTACACTCACATAATAATACAATAATACATAAGATAGAAAGCAAAAAAAGAAAAGGAAGAAAAACATGTTAATGAGCCAGTCTTCCTTCAGAGAGGGCCCGGTTCAGTGAATTAATATTAGAGAAAATAGGTCCATGGTAAGAAGAGTGAGCTCCACATAAACATAAGGTGGTAGATCTAAAAAGAGAAAAAGAGAGAAAGACAGTCGGCAGCGGATCCAGTTCAGAATATGTGATTAGTTTTTTTATGGTGGTCAGACAAGTTAGAAGCTAAACGTTGCAAACTGCAGGTCCCATTCCACCAGCAGTTGTTAATACCAGAGGTGTGAAAGTGCCTTTATACTAATACATTTTAATTGTAAAGTTCCTTTAACAACTAGGGTTTTGTTAATGTTGAAGATATTAATTGAAGAGGAAATATCATAACTATAATTATTGCAAAACACGACCATAGATAGCAGAATATTAATTCCTATCTACTATGGAACAAAAGGACATATGAGCAGTTGCTGTGAAAAAGAAAGGAAGAGTCATTGGACACTCACAAAAAAATTATCATGTGTTTATTTATTGTTTCTATACAAACAGGAGGCTGTATCTACTGTAAAGTTACTGAAGTTACTGGAAGAAGGAGATACTCTTCTGACTTATCACGAGGTGTCATCGAGATTTGTATTCTGTAATAAACTATTGGATGTGGTTCTTACAATAATAATATTATTATTCATATTTTTATTAATTATAATTATTCATTGTTCAAAATGTTTTTGTAGTTAGAGAGCTACCATGAAAATACAAAAATTTCCAGACTTACGGTATTATTTGCAGTGTAGCAACTATTTATAATCATTGGTTTGCCTTGCGAGATTACTATATTATATATAATCGTTCAAGTTGAGACTGACGGTAGAGACGAGACTGAAAACATGAATATTGCTCAGTTCTTCCTCATCTTAGTTGCTGAACATTTTACCAGTGCATCTTTACAAGAATACCACTGTGACCATAACGTGAAAGAGCAGGATGTGAGTTGATATTTAGAACAGTTTTTAAATTATATTTTTTGAATTGGGAGATTTGTCTAATAACATAATTACTTTATAGATTGCATATAGAGTTCATTTGGAGCCATCATCACATATTGAAAAGAGGGCAACATTTTCACAATCTTTTCGTATATTTGTGTATTATGACAGTACCTTCTATTCAGGGTAAGCCACAATCTGTACCATATACTGTAACTAAATCTGTACTGTTATAAATATTTTATTTCTATAAAACTATAGGTTGACTACAAGATTACAGTCTCGTGTGCGGGTTAGTTGTCTACACATAAAGAGATGCTATAAATCTAATATATCTTTATAACTACAGAATGTTATAACTAACTTGACAGATTTCTTGCAGTCAACAATTATGGTACGACCTACAGCTGGAGCTATTTTATTGGATAGGTAACAAGCTGTCATTAGATCTCCATCTACTTTCCATTACAGAAGCTGTAGTAATAATGGTCTTCATTATCTAACAAATACTGAACTGCGATATTGTGTCTGGCGATGTTTGTCTGTTTCCACTTGTGGTACAGCAACTATACCACAGAACCATCTTAAGGTAAGTAAAACAGCATTCTGTAGAATTATAAACATCAATTCAGTCCTGGTATTTTCATTTTTTTTCTTTATAGCGTTGTGGACAGTGTAATGGATATAGAAACTTAAATTTGTGTCAAGAAACAGGAACAGATGGTGCTGGTGTCAGCAATGTTGATTTCGTTCTCTATGTTTCTGCTGTAAGAAGTCATTGCAAAGGAACTACAATTGCCTTTGCAGCTGCTTGTCAAATGGAAGATGAATTTGACAGGTAATTTAAATGACATTTCATATTTAGTTTTGTCATTTTATATCATCCAGACCTATTGCTGGTTTTGTCAACTTCTGTTCATCACAATTAATTGGTAACAATAATGACTTTATTTTTACTGTTGCTAAACATGAAGTTTTACATGCTTTGGTTAGTAATATATAAATACCTCCTACCAATATAGTGTACAATTACAAAATGATCTGCATTGTTTTAGGCCTTTTCAAGATCATTGTTCCCATGGTGGAGAGATGAGAATGGCAATCCTCGTTCTACTAGAGATTCTAATGGGTACCCTATGAGAAATCAATCTGGGTGAGAATCATTTTATGAGTGTTCTTAAATCATGTTGTTGTTTACAGATCATTTATTACTGGTGAGACAACAGTCAAACCAGTGACCTATACTGACTGGCAGACAAGAAATGGTCCTGTTACTAAATCAGTTTTACTTCTAGTTACTCCAAAAGTTAAAGTAAGATCAAAGAAGACTTTAAATGTCTGCCCAAAATGAATGTTGTATTTCAATAAAAATTAATGCTTCAGTTCTGAGATTTGAAGTTTAGTATTAGTTTTCCATGACACTCATTTTCAGATAGTGTAAAATTTATATTTTCTGATTTAATAGGCAGTAGGTAGAAACCATTTTAATTGCTCCACACTTGAGGGAGTTCAACTTGAAGATCAAGGAGGTTCAGGTACTGCTATTTCTCACTGGGAAAAGAGAATACTAGAGGTAAGGATCTCATGAATATTAGTGTCACAACTTATTGATTGTTTTAACCTAATGCTGTTTAATTAAAATAAAACAAACTTTATTTTAATAAAGGTCTTTTAAATTTAATTAACTGTAACTAAATTATTTTAGGTAACAATTAAACTATAGCTAAAAGTAAGTTATAGTGAACACTAAACTCTTTAAAAAACAGACTTTGAATGTTGACTAAAGTGACTATATTAACTAGGTTGGTTTACATTGCTGATAAAGTCCTAATATACATGTTGTTTGCTCATTAGTTATTACACTACATGATGAAGTTTGTTGTATGATAGAATTATATCCAGTATATCAACTTTCATAATGTCACTAAATTGAAGCTATTAAGACAGAAGAGTCAATAAAATTAATAAAAGTGAATAAAGTACAATATTTTCATAGTTTGGATTGTTCAACGTTTCCTTCGATTACTCCATATTCATGACCATTTTGAACCTAAAAGTCAAAACCACAACAAAGAAAAGTAAATTATATAGCCATGTCAGAAGTTCATTTTCCTAATATAATTAATTTCTCTTCTTTGATTATGTTATGGAAGTTTATAGCTATATAAAACTATAAAGGTTGTTACTATAGAATTTATTACTACAAACATTGCCAACTATATCATTAGATGTCATTTGTTGAGCTACATAAATTTTATCTATTGCTGGCTGCTCTACATATTTATTACTTGTAATCTAGCAGTGTAAATATTTTTAAAATTTTATAACATATCATGTATGCACCTACATTATATGTTATATTATATTATTAATGGATGATTTACGATTGAGAAATAGGAAATTAAAAATTTCCATTTAAGTCTCACTGTTCATTTGAAAGTTTCTAATATATATATATATAATTTATATATATATATATATATATATATATATATATCACTGTAAATATGATTGGTTGATTTCACCATTAGTTGGTTATACACGTTACAATTGTAAACTTATTTTTGTCAAAAAGTAATCATAACACTGTTTCCATTACTAATGTACTACTGTTTATGTAACTACACTCAGTTACCATCAGTCCATAATATGTTAGTGATCAAAGTAGTATTATGTTTACATTTTGCACATGCAACCTATATAACATTGTGTTAGTTTAATCAACAAATCAATTTTTACAGTGACGTGTTGAAAATGTAAAAGAAATTGGAAAGTAGAAATGAATATCTTTGACTTCTTTACAACTTATAGTGTACTTCTAACTGGCAAATTGTAACTAAAAATGTTGCTCAAAAACATTTCGATTTTATGCCAGCCTATGTTGTGGTAGTTAGTATGAGACAACTTATCATTTACAATACATTTGTCAATTCTCTTATATATCAATAAGAGATTTGGAAAATATGATAGCCTTGATTTGTTGCTCTTATCATAATATTCCCACAAGGATAATTATAATAACAACTTAATTGACTAGTTAAAATAACTGTCTAGTATATCAGGTCAAGAATTAGAGAGATGAATGTATTATATATGGATCTTTTAGAGTGAGGGTATGACAGGTGTTATTGCTAGTAACCCAGTGTTCTCAAACTTTACATTTGCTTTGCTAGAAGACAGTGGGTAAGACTTGATGACTTTATCAACTGATATATATAACATGTCATATATTTTGGATCTTTGTAGATGGTACAAAGTTGATTATACTAAAGCTGGACAGTTGGTTTGGGGGCGTGGTGATGGGTGTGGTTATGCAGCTGGATCATGTGGAGGATACATCAAAGAACGACAACAACAGTATATTTTATAACTTTAAAATAATAATTGTTATTTAATTTATATAGGGGACAACCTATCACTCCATTTTGTAATCGTCTGAATAGTTATTTTAATCTTTATAATAAACATTATGGATGTACAAAAGATCGAAAGGCTATCTCAAATTGTAATCTTTTTTGGCAATTTTTTGCAATTCCAGGAGAATATCAGGTGACATAATGTATCATAATATAACAGTATTCTTTATTATTGAAGTAGTACTTTAATTTTGGCGAAAACTTTAACTCAAGTAATGCTATTCTTAGCCGATTAGGAGGGGATATAATTACTGCTGACTACTGTCCTTATCAGCAAGTAAATGATATATCTGTCTGTATTTAAGCAATAATAATTCAAACTCTTCAACAGGCTCTTAGCAATGGACAATGTCATGATATCAATAATGCTGTAACAGGTATATGTGTAACCAGTTGTGTAATGTATTGCTAGCTCTTGTCCTTGTGACTACAGGGTTAAATAATCCTTCAGCTCAGACATATGGTCCTGGCTCACGTTGTGTTGAACATTCTGGAATATGGCGAGCTAGACAAAGTTGTGGTTCTAGCTCATCAACCTCATTCCAACAATCTGGTTGCTATCAGGTGTGTGTACATAGTACCTACATTGTAATCATAAGTTTAAGTTTTCTTTCCCTTTGATCTGATGTAGTACACATGTTCTAGTGGTAACGTAGTTTTTGATAGTTTTAGCTCATCAACCTCATTCCAACAATCTGGTTGCTATCAGGTAATCTATGGTTTCATTGTAATCATCAACTTCTTCTCCAATATAGTACACATGTTCTAGTGGTAACGTAACAATACATGTACTGGACAGATCCTATAATTGTTCTTATGCTGGACAAGTGGTACATCACATGATTGACACGTGATAATCATGTGATGATATAATTATTTTCAGATTCAAGTCAATCAAACTACAAATAACATACAATATACTGGTGCCTTTGTCTGTCCATCTTGTTTAGAGATATGTTATGTGAGTTAGAATTTAAACTAGTAATAAAGATCATTAACTTTATATTCACTTTAGGATGATTTTGATAATTGTCCTGAAGCAGGTATGTATGTGACATTACATGTAAGAAATTAAAAAACTTATTTCTATATTTCAGCTGCTTTATATGGTAGTGGATTCATGTCTCTTTTACCAGCCGCCAGTAGTACTACTATAATTCATCCAACTAGGTCACCATCTCCTACACCTACCATGGGAACTGGGTCAGCTCTCCCTACTGATCCTATACAACCTAGTGGAACTCTTTTGTCCAGTAACACAATAGTAAATATTAGTCGAAACAGAATGTCAAGTTCTAGTATAATTCATCGAACTAGTTTACCATCACCTAGTAATGGATTACAAAATGGAAAATCATCTTCTAGTACATTACTTCCACTTAGATTCATTATTATTTTACTAATAACAATAGTTCTTGGTATTTTTTAATATGTGCAAAATATTCATTGGATGTTAGTATAGAGTTTTTAACTTTTATGCTGAATTATTATTTTACAATGAAATATAATTATACAAAAGGATTTTTATATTTCTATATAAGTTATAAACCTTTAAACATATTTAAAGAAATAAACGAATCAACAAAAGTTTAAGCAAAACATAACTGCTATTAAACAAGAAGTAACAACAAAACAATAAAACTAGTCTAATAAATTAATGGTAGGAGGAGCCTGTGGGTTATTGTCACTAGTGGATTTTGTACTTCCCTTCTTCGATTTTTGGCGGGCATAATAATCATCTCTAAATAATATATAAATAAGTCATTGAACTTTGTTAGCCTTGACATATGTGCTGTTGTGATAATGGTGACTTACTTTGTCTCAACAAATAAAACATTTTCTTTATATTTAAACTCTGGTTCTTGCAATATTTTTGTAACAGGTTCATTTGATTTAAATTCCACAAAAATAGATTCCTAACAAGCAGTGTCAAAAAATAAGTCTATCAAATTAATATAATTACCTTAAATTGTTTGGGACCGTCTTCAGAATGTCGATGTATTTTTGTACCATCTTCATTTACCTAATATAGTATGATAAATTTAATGTATCAATATGTCAATGTTATACCTCAAGTAGTTCTGATGAGGATTTCTAATCGCCCCTGCAATTAAAGAGCAATCTGTAGAAAGTGCCTTCAATCTATTAAATGTCAGAAGGACTTCCAATGGAACCCCTGTAATTAATATAATTAATGAATATAACTCATCATTTCTAATAACCATATTCATCTTCATCAATTTTATCTTGTAAGAATTTATCTCTACTAAGATTACGATCTCCAAAATAAAACTAACCAGAGAGAATATGACATATACAGTAACTTTATAAATTACCTCCAATTTTTGTATTATCTTCTTTTCCAATGCATTTGGCTCATTGCCATGTGTGTTTGGTGAGGTCAGATTTAAAGGAAAGAAATAGTTAAGAAATACAAAGATATCGAATGTCTTCCAATTCCTCCTGCTTGGCATTGCTGTGCTCTCGTTCCTACGTCCTTTGAGTTTTACCAAGAGCATCATTCCTGGCTGGCTGACCATTTAGTCTATACAAAACAGTCTGATGACACCTGGACACTCCAACGTCTTACTCCTTAAAGACTCACAAACAATATAACTCAATTTATCTCATTTAAATTATTTAGCTTATATAAAATTCTACTCGAGTTCTAGATAAACTTTCCAATGTTTTTGCTGCTTCCTGTAATGTATTTAGTCAATTATTGTGTTATTAAATTTATTGCTTACTTTTAATGAAATTAAACAAAATTCTGAATCAACTGTTGTACCACCAAAATCTTCTAGAAATTGAATTTCCGAAAACAATGAAGGTATTCTATAATGTATATGATATAGGGGTGTGGTTTAAAGTCAGACTTACTTAGCTCTGATAATAACACAACACCACAAGACATGAACTAGATGGTCATGATGTTGCTAATATTATAAATAAAAAAATACATTATTAAACTGATGTAATACCTTTGTTATTTCTAAATGTACGTCACGAAGACATAATAACTTATTAAAAGGAACATGATAATTGCTGTAAAGACAACAGTCATTTGAGAGATAATACAGTGGTATAATTTACCTTACTAATTGTAATATAGGAACACTGTCTTCAATACACTTCTCTGTTGACACAAGTAGTTCTTTAGATGTTTCTGGTAAGAAAATGTGACAAAGTTTATCACAACTATACCACTGGAGCTCAGATAGAACTGATGTTAAATTTCTATCTTGAGATAAATTGTTTGTTTGGGAGAGAGTAAATAATGTAGAATAAATAGGAGGAAAAAATTGGCCAATCAGAATTCTTTTTCACATAATAGAGATTCTTCAAGTGTTGCTAACAATATACTGAGACGAGATCAAGGACGACCCATGAAATGTAAATCACTAGCATATGTTAAATGTGGACAATGTTTTCTAGTATATAGACAATATAAACAGCTCTATTATAACTTAACTAACCCCATGATCTGATGTGTTCTTTCCAGTATGTATTTTAGCTCTGTAATAGCATGTGGTAAAAGTGTAGAGTGTGCAGATTTATAACTTTGTTTAAAGGCTTTAGTCAGATTTGTCACTAACATTCCCAATGGATGATATGACATACGAAAACCCTACAATATATACATATAATGACATTTACATTATAACAATACCTCCACTGAACAAACTGAACAATTACTGGTTCTACTAGCACTACGGGTATCTCTTGTATCATAATTTAGAGTTGAGGTGGGTTCAATGGTATGTTCTATACTGCCCATTTGTTCTAAAAGAGCTGCACAAGTATGAAATAACCCTGACCACTTCTCTTGAACAATTGAACATTTCGTAACAGAGTCCTTCAAAAGTACCTGAATAATTTTAAATATAATAATAAAGAATAAAATTATAACATACTCTTTTCTCTCCAGAATCAAAATGCCCTTCATATATTTTACCATTATCAATTAATACTCCATAACCATGGTATTTATCATCACTCCATAAACCCAAATACACACAGGATCTATAATATAGTGAAATCATTATAATAGTATCAAGGAGATTCCCCTGAAAGATGTAATAGATTGTTGCTATGGATACATTGTGCTTTTCTTACTTTCATTAATATTATTAGTTGTTCGTCTGAGAGACAACTACACAATATTCCTAGACATCGAGCAGCTGCTAGTCTGTTTCCTTCATGAGCTGTGTTTTGTAGTTGTATCAGTGTCTCTGTAATGTCACTTTTATACTTGTCACCAATCCTAGAGCCAGCAGACTTCAGTACACCACACAAACCCTAAAGGATTAAGAGTATAACACCAAATATACTAAGATATCCTAAGATTTACTGAGCAGCACCTGACCTGCAATAGAGTATTCCGTAGAATAGGATCTTCATTTTTCTTGATATTATTATGAATATTATTAAACACAGGATCAACTTGTGGGGACAGTACAACCAATTCGGTGATACCTACGACAGCTTGATTACGTACAGGTTGATTAGGGTCACTTAATGCTTTGGGATGTGATGTCTGAAGTTGAGGAATAAATGCTTTAGCTGCCACACCCACCTAATTAAGATAAGATATTATCAAAGAGTTTGTTCAAATTTAATTTATTTACTTTTCTAACTAGTTCTACCAATGTTTCTAATACTGCTACTTTTACATTCCAGCTGTAACGATCTCCCAACACTCTTATTAATGGACCTGCTATCGCCATGATGATATGAACAGATGATGTCAACATCAATGCACTAGCACCTTCTTCTTTGTCATCTTGGTTACCAGCGATTAATCCCTCTTTGAAAACAGTTAGAACAGGACCAATTCCCTTTAAAGAAGACATACTTGTAACATAGATGACAGTAACCAGTTAGTTAGTCCACGTGAATCTGTCTGTCTGTTAGCTACAATAAGAGGAGTACCTTTAGACTAAATCCGTAAAGTTCTTCAACACCATCTTCCTTCATAACACATTCACAAGTTTTCAATGCTTTGTGAAGATTACCAATATAATTAGGAAGATCTTTGGTTGAAATAACCTACAATAATATACCAAGATTATACCATAGTATGATAACAGTGCTGTTACCTTGGTGACGATAGCTTCTTAGCTAACCATGCCCTCTCACACACACTCTCATTAGGATTAGTTAAGAGAGAGAGAGAGAGAGAGAGAGAGAGAGAGAGAGAGAGAGAGAGAGAGAGCGAGCAATAAAGTATTTGATATCATTAAAGATTTATATACCTTCTTATTTTCTATTCCCAGTTTATGATAGAGGGTCTTTAGATCTTCTCGGAACTCCTCCTCTCCATACCCACGGCTCAAAGTGATCTCAAACAAGTCACATCCAGCTGCAAAGGCCGCTAATCTCGCTACACTTTGTCGACCACTCCCACCAACTCCTACAAGTAGGGTGTGGCCTTGATCCATTCTAATGACTCAATGTACTCTTGTTAAATGTTTCAGTGCATCATCAAATAAAACTAAATTCATTGGATTGTTTTGTTCATTGTATTCCTCTAATATCTGGAGAATAAAAACAACAGAAATTAATAACCCAAATACCTTATTAAATAGTCTAGATTATCAGGTGAACTAACCCCATATAAATAACCAGTAAATGTAACAATTATAATAATACATGTAATAGTTAACAACGTGCTGATCAGACAATGGATATTAATCCATTAGTATGGCAATATCTTTAATCTTCCCTAATCAGTCCTTCTAACCAGAATCCAACCTTTTGACCATTATCCTCTTTGAACCAATCCCTCAAAATAATCATTCTGGCCATGATCCAACCTTCTGACCATTATCTTCCTCAAACCAATCCTTCATTTTACTATTTCACTGAAAGCCATTCTTCTTGATTATTTATATAATAACAGAGCTAACTCAAGTTATTTTACAGGTAATATGAATGTCATTGATAGAAAACCACTTTACTACATACAGCTTCTTTCCAGATAGCTACTAATGATATATACTAATATACCAATCTACCAATTAACTAATGAACTAATATACTAATATATCAATGTAGCAATGAACTAATGTACTAATGACTAATGTACCTCATCAAATAGTCCCTTAGCTGCATCATAATCCTGTATATCTTCATACAGACGTGGTTGATCAGATTGTAAAGCAGTACAATAGTCACCAAACAATAATGGATCATGTAATGCTTTCTCCATATGATCTGGTAAATATTCTTGAAGTAACTCACCAATATGATCCTAATATAAATAACATTAGAACATTGATAATAAGACTAGTAATATTACTTTAACTAATGTCCTATCTTTATCATTAGTTAGTCTGTCATAGAACACACGATGACATTCATTACACCACACTCGAACTAAACTATCAGGAATATCAAATCGGTCTGGAGTGATCAATGAAAGACCGTGATAAATACGAGACAAATCACGAAGATTGAAAATGTAATGAAACTTAGAAGGAGTGGGTGGTAAATCTCGTACTATTCTATTATATAACTCCAGTGTAGCTGTAGTTATAGTCTCAGAGAGATCTTGAAGACCTGAGACAATGAACAAAGGATAAGACAGTCTGTATAATAGACTATATAGTATATAAGTATAGTATATATTGTATACAGGTCCTTTATATTGTACATTAATAGTAGTATAGTATATATTGTATACAGGTCCTTTATATTGTACATTAATAGTAGTATAGTATATATTGTATACAGGTACTTTATATTGTACATTAATAGTAGTACTTTTCTTAAATGGTTTGAGGTAACCAGCTATGATGGAGCAGTAAATTTTAAACAGAGACTCAGGAGAAGGGAATGTCACATTATATGTACTGAACAATGAGATAAAACGTGGGTCTACTTCATTACGACCTCCACCAGCCTATAGTGTGTCCAATAACATTACATCAATATAGCAGGACTATTGATACCTTGCCCATAGCAGCAACAAACCCAATGTCTTTAAAAGACTTCCAATTCAAATCTTTACCTCTGTCATACACACCACCTTTCTCTAAGAACAGTTTGAGTAATGCTATTGGCTGTTGTACCATAAGTATCAACCTAAAGAGAGAGAGAGAGAGAGAGAGAGAGAGAGAGAGAGAGAGTGTGTTTAACTTCTAATTGATATGATGCTATCCTTTACTTGTGGCATGTTCATGTCATCAATGAATACAATTAATCGTTTGCCGGGGGGAGGACCAAATGTATCTTTAGTTCTCTTCTCAACATTAGCCTCTAAGTTACGTTGGACATCCATACTTGTAGTACGTGATGAGAAATTAATGTTAAGTAATAACTGAAAATAAAGAGAAATGATAAAAGACTTACATTATCTTAACTTACTGTTTGATCAGGATTGAGATGACGTAGAAAGTTTTGAGTAGTTGCAGTTTTTGATGTACCAGTTTCTCCAACTAGTACAACAGGTCGACGTATTTTGACCATTAATTCCACTAACCAAGTGTTACGTACAGTGTCCACTGTCCATTGTAAGGACAAGGATCTCATTAAACTTACAGCCAACTTGATGATCATATTCAGAAACTTTTGAACTTACTTAAAGTTTACTCAAACTTAAGTCTACTCTCTTCATGCAATGAGGGTTGCTCCTAGTGACCAATAAAGTGACGTGAGAAAATAACACTCTAGTACAGCAGATCCTATACCAAGGGAACTACCACCCTCATCTTTAGAAGTTTCACTACTGAGTGGAAGTAAAGTATCAAGCATATAGCATAAATGAGTCACCTCGTAAAGAAAAATAACAAACAGTCTGATGAACTCTTAATGATCCATCTGTCTGTCCATTGTTTCATCCTTCCATCTGTCCATCCACCCATCCTTCTGTTCATGGATCCATTTAATACCAGGTTTAAATTAGTAATTGGTTAGAATAGTCTTCAGTTTCTCTCCTTGTCTACCATCTTGTATTCTTTCTAATATTGTGTTGTACATTCATGAACTCATGATTTTAGCACTTTAAACTCTAACATAATAAAAATACACAAACAAAAAACAAAAAGACTATTAATTTCACAGCTATACCAGCTGCAGAGTTGCATTCCTCAAGATGTTGCCCACTGCCCAGTGACAATATCATACAATAAAACTAACAATAAAGACAGAACATCAAATTATGCCATTGGTGTGAGCTAAGTCTAGACCTAGCAGATGTAGCTTTAATTTAATAACAGCAAATTTCAGTAAATGACAAAAGTTTTATACTTAAGAATACTGAATATCATCCTTTAATAACTAGGGCTTTGTTAAATATTGAAGATAGAAAATGCTATATATATATCATAGGAGGGTGAAGGGGGGGGGGGGGCTGGAGGAGCTAGAGCCCCCCAATATTTAGAAAGAGGGGGCTGAGACCCCCCCAAAATTTTTATTGCTTTCTACTTACCCCACAAAAAGAATCTAAGTTAATCTTATTGGTTTTGATGAAACTGTCAAAAGTTTTGACATATTTGCTGGCTACAATGACGGAAAAACGGCTTAACAATTGTCTGATCCTTCATGTACACAAATGCATAACTAATGAGTGTGATCTTGTTGAAATAGCTAAGGAATTTGTTATGGTAAATGATGAGTAAAGGAAATACTTTGGTACATTTTAAATTAATGTTGTAATACTGATTGTGATTATATCAAACATAGTTTCTGCATTATGGGTACATTCGTGTCTGCATATTCATCACATAGTTATGGTGTGAGCCCCCCCAAAATATAAGTGCCTCATCCGCCTATGTATCGTATAACTATTGAAAAATATGACCATATAATAGACAAATAATACACGAGGAAATACGAATTCGATTGATCCACCCACGTAAGCAGTTGAGATTGACGGCAGAGACGAAACTGAAAACATGAATGTCGTTCAGTTTTTGCTCGTGTTAGTTGCTGTACATTTTACCAGTGCATCTTTACAAGAATACCACTGTAATCATAACGTGAAAGAGCAGGACGTGAGTTGATATTTACAGTAGTTTCAGATAATGATTATATATTTTCTGAATTGGGAAAATTGTGAGTCTCTGTTCATTTTAGATTGCGTATAGAGTTCATTTGGAGCCATCATCACATATTGAAAAGAGGTCAACATTTTCACAATCTTTTCGTATATTTGTGTATTATGACAGTACCTTCTTTTCAGGGTAAGCCAGAATCTGTACCATATATTGTAACTAAATCTGGACTGTTACAAATATTTTATTTCTTTAAAACTATAGGTTGACTGCAACATTACAATCTCACGTGCGGGTTAGTTGTCTACATATAAAGAGATGCTATAAATCTAATATATCTTTATACTAACAGAATGTTATTACTAACTTGACGGATTTCTTGCAATCAACAATTATGGTACGACCTACAGCTCGCGCTATTTTATTGGATAGGTAACAAGGTGTCATTAGATCTCCTTTATCTACTTTCCATTGCAGGAGCTGTAGTAATGATGGTCTATATTATTTAACAAATACTGAACTGCGATATTGTGTCCGACAATGTTTGTCTGTTTCCACTTGTGGTACAGCAACTATACCACAGAACCATCTTAAGGTAAGTAAAACAGCATTCTGCGGAATTATAAACATCAATTCAGTCCTGGTATTTTCATTTGTTTTCTTTATAGCGTTGTGGACAGTGTAATGGAAATAGTTATTCATCAAATTTGTGTGAAGAAATAGGAACAGATGGTGTTGGTGTCAGCAATGTAGATTTTGTTCTCTATGTTTCTGCTGTAACAAGTGGTTGCCAAGGAACTACAATTGCCTTTGCAGCTGCTTGTCAAATGGAAGATGAATATGACAGGTAATTAATATGATACTCCTTATTTGGTATTGCCAACTTTATATCATCCAGACCTATTGCTGGTTATGTCAACTTCTGTTCATCACAAATAAATGGTAACAATGATGACTTTATTTTTGCTGTTGCTAAACATGAAGTTTTACATGCTTTGGTTAGTAATATATAAATACCTCCTGCCAATTTAGTGTAGAATTACAATATGATCTGCATTGTTTTAGGCTTTCTCAAGTTCATTGTTCCCATGGTGGAGAGATGAGAATGGCAATCCTCGTTCTACTAGAGATTCTAATGGGTACCCTCTAAGAGATCAATCTGGGTAAGAATGATTTTGTGAGTGTTCTTAAATGATTTTGCTGTTTACAGATCATTTATTACTGGTGAGACAACAGTTAAACCAGTGACCTATACTGACTGGCAGACAAGAAATGGTCCTGTTACTAAATCAGTCTTACTTCTAGTTACTCCAAAAGTTAAAGTAAGATCAAAGAAGACTTTAAATGTCTGCCCAAAATGAATGTTGTATTTCAATAAAAATTAATACTTCAATTTAGGTTCTGAGGCTTGAAGTTTAGTATCTATTAATTCTCCATGACACTCATTTCTAGTACCCCCAAAGAGGGTAACTTTTTTATTTTTTTCTAATTTAATAGGCAGTAGGTAGAAACCATTTTAATTGTTCCACACTTGAGGGAGTTCAACTTGAAGATCAAGGAGGTTCAGGTACTGCTATTTCTCACTGGGAAAAGAGAATACTAGAGGTAAGGATCTCATGAATATTAGTGTCATAACTTATTGATTGTTTTAACCTAATGCTGTTTAATTAAAATAAAACAAAATTTATTTTAATAAAGGTCTTTTAATTTTAATTAACTGTAACTAAATTATTTTAGGTAACAATTAAACTATAGCTAAAAGTAAGTTATAGTGAACACTAAATTCTTTGAAAAAAACAGACTTTGAATGTTGACTAAAGTAACTATATTAACTAGATTTGGTTTACACTGCTGATAAAGTCCTAATATACATGTATGTTCATTAGTTATTATACTACATGTTGAAGTTTGTTGTATGATAGAATCGTATCCAGTATATCAACTTTCATAATGTCACTAAATTAAAGCTATTAAAACAGAAAAGTGAATAAAATTGATTAAACTAAGTAAAGTACAATATCTTGATAGTTTGGTTTGTCCATTTTCAATTTTATTCCTTCAATTATTCCATATTCTTGACCATTTTGAACCTAAAACCACAACAAAGGAAAGTAAATTATATAGCCATGTCACGAGTTCATTGTCCTAATTATAACTTCCTCTTCTTTGATTACTAATACACTATGGAAGTTTATAGCCATTATAAACTATAAAGGTTGTTACTATGGAACTTATTACTTACAACATTACCAGGTGTATCATTACATGTCATTTGTTGAACTACATAAATTTTACATATTACTGGTTGCTTTGCATATTAATTACTTGTGATCAATTAGTGTAAATACTTAAAAAATTCCATACATATAATATATGCACCTATAGGGATGATTTACAATTTAGAAATAGGAAATTGAAAATTCCCATTCTGGATTTTCCAATAATTGTTAAAGGTGTAAAGAAAATTGGAAAGTAGAATTGAATGTCCACTTTTGACTTCTATATTTCTTTAGATGTTATGGTGTACTTCTAACTGGAAAATTGTAACTAAAAAAGTTTCTCAAAAATATTTCAGTTTTATGCCATGCAGCCTATGATGTGGTGGTTTGTATGAGACAACTTATCATTTACAATACATTTGCCAATTCTCTTATATCAAATAGAGAATTGGTAAATATGATAGCTTTGATTAGTTGCTCTTATCATATTGTTCCCACAAGGATAATTATTATAACAACTTAATTGACTAGTTAAAATAACCATCTAGTATATCAGGTCAAGAATTAGTGAATTAAATGTATTATATATGAATCTTTTAGAGTGAGGGTATGACAGGTGTTATTGCTAGTAACCCTGTGTTCTCAAACTTTACATTTGCTTTGCTAGAAGACAGTGGGTAAGATATGATAACTTTATCAACTGATATATATAACATGTCATATATTTTGGATCTTTGTAGATGGTACAAAGTTGATTATATTAAAGCTGGACAGTTGGTTTGGGGACGTGGTGATGGGTGTGGTTATGCAGCTGGATCATGTGGAGGATACATCAAAGAACAACAACAACAGTATATTTTATAACTTCAAAATAATTGTTATTTATTTTTATATAGGGGACAACCCATCACTCCATTTTGTAATCGTCTGAATGGTAATAATGATCATTATGGATGTACAGAGGATCGAAAGGCTATTTCATTTTGTAATCTTATTCAGTATAATTCTGCCATTCCAAGAGAATATCAGGTGACATAATGTATCATAATATAACAATATTCTTTATTATTGAAGTAGTACTTTAATTCTGGTGAAAACTTTGACTCAAGTAATGCTACTTTTAGCCGACTAGGAGGATCTACATTTGTTGCTGACTACTGTCCTTATCAGGAAGTAATTTTGTATCTAAACAAATAGTTTTAACTTTGCCTTATCTTCTTACTTTTAAAGGCTTTTATCGATGGACAATGTGATGATATCAATAATACTGTAACAGGTATGTGTAACCACTTGTGTAATGTATTGCTACCTCTTGTCCTTGTGACTGCAGGGTTAAATAATCCTTCAGCTCAAACATATGGTTCTGGCTCACGTTGTGTTGAACATTCTGGAATATGGGAAGCTCAAAGTGGTGGTTTTAGCTCATCAACCTCATTCCAACAATCTGGTTGCTATCAGGTGTGTGTACATAGTACCTACATTGTAATCATAACTTTAAATTTTATTTCCTTTGGTCCTTATATAGTACACATGTTCTAGTGGTAATGTAACAATACATGTACTGGACAGATCCTATAATTGTTCTTATGCTGGACAAGTGGTACATCACATGATTGACATGTGATAATCATGTGATTATATAATTCTTCTCAGATTCAAGTCAATCAAACTACAAATAACATACAATATACTGGTGCCTTTGTCTGTCCATCTTGTTTAGAGATATGTTATGTGAGTTAGATTTAAAAAATGTAATAAAAATCATTAACTTTATATTCACTTTAGGATGATTTTAATAATTGTCCTGAAGCAGGTATGTATGTGACATTACATTTAAGAAATTAAAATACATATTTCTATATTTCAGCTGCTTTATATGGTAGTGGATTCATGTCTCTTTTATCAGCTGCCAGTAGTCAACCAATGTCCAGTAGTACTACTGTAGTTCGTCCAACTACTTCACCATCACTTGGGTCAGGATCAGGAGATGGAACATCATCTCTCCCTACTGATCCTACAGAACCTAGTGGAACTAATACATTGGTTTCATTTACATTCAGTATTATTTTAGTAATAACAATAGTTCTTGTTATTTTTTAATATGTGCAAAATATTCAGTGGATGTGAGTATATAGTTATTAACTTTTATGCTGAATTATTGTTTTACATTGAAATGTAGTGAAATGTGTATTTCTAGTTTAGTTTTTCTTACTTATTATAATTAAATATCCAAGTTTGTAAAAATCCATGAAATGTAGTGATGGTGATATAAATGTTTGCAACAAGACCACCATATATTGGTGGTGTAAAACTCCTTACAATCATCACAACTTAAGGCATTATAAATGTTAAGTATTTCGATATAAGTTCTATTTTAAAAGTCTTCAAAGAAATAAATGAATCAACAAATGCTTAAACAAAGCATAATTACTATTGAAATAGGAATTATATTATCAGTTAATATAACATATTGGTTCCCTCATGTTTTGGTGAGGTTAACTTGTTCATCTAGTAGTCTGAAACATGTTGTTGACCTTGTCATTGTTGAGGTAAGAATTATTTCATTTTTTACAATAAGAGTAAGTGCACATCATAATTATAACTAATGATTCTTTGTTAAAACTACTTTCTTTAAAGTAGAACCTAATAAATACTAAAAAATAATTAAAATAACTTAACACTATTGTGTGTCAATTATATAACAATGTAATGGTAGACATAGCAATGTAAACCAGCTGGGAAGTATTTTCATCCAGAAAGATGCTGGTTAACTGTTAAACACTTCTGGTAGTACTGGTATTGTACATGTAGGTAGTACTGGTAGTACTGGTATTGTATACATGTAGGTAGTACTGGTAGTACTAGTATTATATACATTAGGTAGTAATGGTATTAATAGTATTGTACATGTAGGTAGTACTGGTAGTACTGGTATTGTACATGTAGGTAGAACTAGTAGTACTGGTATTATATACATTAGGTAGTACTGGTAGTACTGGTATTTTTACATGTAAGTAGTACTGGTAGTACTGGTATTATATACATGTGGGTAGTACTGGTAGTACTAGTATTATATACATTAGGTAGTAATGGTATTACTGGTATTGTACATGTAGGTAGTACTGGTATTACTGGTATCGTACATGTAGGTAGTACTGGTAGTACTGGTATTGTATACATGTAGGTAGTACTGGTAGTACTGGTATTTTTACATGTAAGTAGTACTGGTAGTACTGGTATTGTATACATGTAGGTAGCACTGGTAGTACTGGTATTGTATACATGTAGGTAGTACTGGTAGTACTGGTATTGTACATGTAGGTAGTACTGGTAGTACTGGTATTATATACATGTAGGTAGTACTGGTAGTACTGGTATTGTACATGTAGGTAGTACTGGTAGTACTGGTATTATATACATTAGGTAGTAATGGTATTAATAGTATAGAACTAATTGTTGTGATGTCTTAATTACTAGTTATAATGGTCTTAATAGTATTACTGGTATTGAGATGGTATTGTTATTAGTATATGACTTTTAGTAATACTGTATTCATTAACTATATTATCACTTTATCAGTTAATTGGTTCCCTCGTGTTTTGGTGAGGTTAACTTAACTTATTCTGTTAACTTATTCATCTATATAGTAGTCTGAAACCTTGTTGTTGACCTTGTCATTGTGAAGGTAAGAAATTGTTTCATTGTCTACAATAAGAGTAAGTGCACATTATAACTAATGGTTTTGTGTTAAAACTACTTTCTATACAAATAGAACCTAATAAATAATAAAAATAAAAATTAAATAATTTAACACTAATTTATTTGATATTCACATTTAACAAGGTCTTAGTGTGACATATATATGTAATTACATGCAACCATATGTAATTACATGTAATTACATGTGGTTGCATGTAATTATACGTAATTACATGTGGTTGCATGTAATTATATGTAATTACATGTGGTTGCATGTAATTGCATGTGGTTGCATGTAATTACATGTGGTTGCATGTAGTTACATGTAATTACATGTAGCTACTTATAATTATATATAGATATAGCTAGTGGCAGCTAAAAATTAAATTTTCCATATAAGGTTGTTATTATACTACTGTGTTTTGTTATTAATATCTTGTTACATTTTCCACATTATTGTGGAGATGATACAATAGAGGATTGTAGGTAGTAGCTTGTAGGTTACATATTAAATGGAAACCCATAGACAAGATGTTGATGTTGCTAATGTTTATAGTGCTGTTTTAGAACACAGTTCTAGTGCTGGGAAAGAAGTACTTGTTGAACATTTGAAAGTAAACAATGATGATGATGAAGAGAGTATAACTAGTTATTAACAGATTGGACTTTTTGATTTAGCACTGTATCTTGTCATTATCATATTTAGAAACAAATTCTAATTAATGATTTAAGAACAAAAAATACACAACTCATTAAATTGGAAACAAAACATAATCTGTCATTTATTTCAAAATAATTTTACTAAGAACACGAGAGTAGCATTCCTCAAGACGTCGTCCTGTAGTACTATCTACAACTGTCATACAATGCTATTATAATGAGAGATAACAGAGTATAACAAAACATTATAACAACATTACTAACCTTCATTCTCTCACTACCATGAATTAAGTCTAACAACTCAACTAACGCTCTCTCTGAGGCTGCTTTAACAGCACTGTTCTTATCTTTTGTTCCTACTAATAGAGAACTGATTATAGCTTTAAGGAAATCATCTGATGGATCTTGGACTCGGCCACAAGTTTCAGCTGTAGTTTGTCGAATGTCTGTTGAAATGTTATCTAGGTTCTGAGAAGATTGTAGTAATGTGAAATAGTGGGTGTGGCTTACTTCAACAAGTGCTGTTATTAAAGTGGGTGGAGTCAGGTGAAAGTGGTTGATATAAGTTGCAATACAATCCAAACCAGCTACACAAACCGGTATCTATAACCAGTTATACTTGTTATAAATATACTATCAACTGTTCTTACTCTGTCTGATGTTCCTAAGAAAATAACAGCTGCTTCAACAGATCCTTGTAAATCACATGACACAATACGATCAGAAACACAACTCATTGCTGACCCAAGAGCAGTTGCTTTGGCCTGTAAAATACCCCAATCAGAAGTACTGGTAGTATCAAGGAGATTCCCCTGAAAGATGTAATAGATTGTTGCTATGGATACATTGTGCTTTTCTTACTTTCATTAATGTTATTAGTTGTTCATCTGAGAGACAACTACACAATATTCCTAGACATCGAGCAGCTGCTAGTCTGTTTCCTTCATGAGCTGTGTTTTGTAGTTGTATCAGTGTCTCTGTAATGTCACTTTTATACTTGTCACCAATCCTTGAGCCAGCAGACTTCAGTACACCACACAATCCCTAAAGGATTAAGAGTATAACACCAAATATACTAAGATATCCTAAGATTTACTAAGATATCCTAAGATTTACTGAGATATACTAAGATATCCTAAGATTTACTGAGCAGCACCTGACCTGTAATAGAGTATTCCGTAGAATAGGGTCTTCATTTTTCTTGATATTATTATGAATATCATTAAACACAGGATCAACTCGTGGGGACAGTACAACCAATTCGGTGATACCTACGACAGCTTGATTACGTACAGGTTGATTAGGGTCACTCAAAGCTTTGAGATACGATGTCTGAAGTTGAGGAATAAATGCTTTAGCTGCCACACCCACCTAATTAAGATAGGATGTTATCAAAAAGAGTTTGTTCAAATTTAATTTATTTACTTTTCTAACTAGTTCTACCAATGTTTCTAATACTGCTACTTTTACATTCCAGCTGTAACGATCTCCCAACACTCTTATTAATGGACCTGCTATTGCCATGACGATACGAACAGATGATGTCAATGTTTTAGCAGACGAAAGATGAATTACTAACATCAATGCACGAGCGCCTTCTTCTTTGTCATCTTGATTACCAGCGATTAATCCTTCTTTGAGAACAGTTAGAACAGGACCAATTCCCTTGAAAGAAGAAATACTTATAACATAGATGACAGTAACCAGTTAGTTAGTCCACGTGAATCTGTCTGTTTGTAAGCTACAATAGGAGGAGTACCTTTAGACTAAAACCATAAAGTTCTTCAACACCATCTTCCTTCATAACGCTTTCACAAGTTTTCAATGCTTTGTGAAGATAACCGATATAATTAGGAAGATCTTTGCTTGAAATAACCTACAATAATATACCAAGATTATACCACAGTATGATAACAGTGCTGTTACCTTGGTGACGATAGCTTCTAAAGCTAACCACGCCCTCTCACACACACTCTCATTAGGATTAGTTAACGATTCAGTTGCAAATATTAATAATTGAGGGGTGTGGTCTACTAAATTGGCAGTACTATTGGAACAAAAGGCTTCAAATAACATCATTGCAGCTGCTCTGATTGACTCATTTTTAGAACGACCAGCTTTGAATAATTCTTCAATTAATATAGCCACACCTGGTTCTTGACCTACACTTAAAACCACACCTACAGCAGCTTCAAAATTTTCTTCCATCTATAATAGATTAGGACATAAGGTAACTGATCATATGATAGTCACATGACATACGTCTTCTTCATCTTGAAGAGACCTCACAAGAGCTGGTATAACACGAGGTAGATGCTTGTTAAGAGCAGATCCAGCAACCGAAGACAGAACTGAAAGTGCCTTTATGTTAACAGGTGGTCGTATTAATTGAGGGATTATCATTGGTAAGACGGCATTGCTCTTAACAGCCATTACTTGTTGTAACCCATCAAGAACTATCTCATGATCATCACCTTTTTCTTGTAGTTGCTCCAACAGTGGAGTTAGGACTTCTTCTAGTACTCGCTGACCTGAGAGAGAGAGAGAGAGAGAGAGAGAGAGAGAGAGAGAGAGAGAGAGAGAGAGAGGGGAGTAGCATCAGTTATACCAGCTAGATCTTACCAACAGCAATATACAGACTATCAAATGTTTGTGCTGCAGCAGCTCTCACATCCTGTTCTTTGTCACAGAGTGCTGATCTAATAGTTGGTAGGAGAGAGTTGGCATATAACTGCATGTAGTCTCGACTGGTCTCCTGTACAATCTCAGAGAGCCCAATACAAACACCCTGACGTTCTTGAGTGCTATCTGATTTAAGACCCTTTTCCAACATAGGAAAGACTTCTGGCAAAATCCGTTCTCCAAGTTTGCGAACCAAGTCACCTAGTGTTCGAGCTGCTATCTGCCTTTTATCATAGTTATCACAGGCTAAACAACTGAGTAACAATGAAATGAGAGTTGGTAGAATATCTCTAAGTGTACGAGCTGTGTTTGTAACTACAAGTTTCCACACATGAAGAGCATTTTGTCGGACAAGAAGAGCTACATCAGATCTAAAGACAATTGACAAAGAGAGAAAAAGTTTAAAATTATCACTGTGTGTGTGTGTGTGTGTGTATTTTTTCTAACCTTCCCATGTAAAGACCAGCTAAAACCTTGTTTCTTTTTTCAGCACCCAAAGCATTAAGAATTGCCGAGTTAGCCTCTTCAGTAGCAAAATTGTCATCCTCAGCACTTTCTGTTGACATCTTTCCTGATTGACCAGAAATACAAAATAACAGATCACCCAACAACTGGACACTAGAACATCTTATACGCCAATTATTGTCCAATAGTCCTAAGAGAAACAAATGACAGACAGACAAACAGACAGGTGGACACACCCTTTTCTAGTTGCGGTAAAAACAATTCCACAGATTTATCAGCGTAACTATTGATAATAGCTTGAGCAGATAACAAAGCCGTGTCTCTTACATACTCAGATTCATCAGCTAGCCCCTGTAATTAACACAATAATTATTCAATTAGTATAACAAAATAAATACCTTTAATATTGGAGGCAAAACTTTATCAATAAAAGGCAAAAAGTCATCTTCAAATGTTCTTGGAAGATAAATAAATAGCATGAGATAACCATCTCGACTGCTCGTTGAAGTATTAGGATCTTGGGCTGAGGCTACAAACCTTGGCATCAGTTGTTGGAGGTGTTCCACACCCTAACACGACGAGGTAAACCCCTTTATTAAAGTATCTAATTACCTGAGCTTTGATGACTTCAGAAATGCCTTGAGCAGCTCCAGATCGATCAACAGATGTGGCTTCACTTTGCAATGTTTTCAGTAGCCATGGCCACACATCTCCTAGACCCTCGTCTCCTACCCCATGTACCATAGCACCAAGTGCTTTAGCACAAGCGCTCCGAACTTCAGGTAACTAAAAAATCACATGATAATGATCAATGTCGTGTGATAGTCATGTGATGACTTACAGGATCAGTCAAACTTTGTTTTAAACCTGGTAAGACATCTTTGAGATAGGGTGCTAGATCCTTCTTGTCTGTAACATTGTACATGTTAGCTATGACTTTAGCTGCCATTTTCTTGCTGTCAGCTGAACGTAATTCCAAAGCTCTTTTAACAGTGGGCATAATGAGTGCTAATGAAGGAGGGTCAACTCGATGTTCGAATTCAGTATCAAGAAGAGCTTGCAGACAGCGTTGAGATTTAGCTGATGGATTGCTGAGTGCATCCAGTAATAATGGAACCAGCTGTTGAATTTCTGGGCTTTTAATAACAGATCCTATTTGTTTGAGTGCTTGAGAACCAGCCTGCTGTACTTTGCTATGAGAATCAGTTAGAACCTCCATTATACGGGGGACAATAGATGGGAGACAAGAGGACAATTGACGTGGTGCACAATAGGCCATCGCTCCCAATAATTCAGCTGAGCCAGCCTTAGTCCGCCAACTGTCCTGTTCTAAAGCTGACAGGAGAGATGGAAGAATAAGCTTGACACCATGACTGCTCAGGTGAGCCATGATAGTTTTAGAAGCTTGGTCAGTTGCCTCACGTACGTATTGATTACCATCTCCGAAGCACAGAAGTAAATCAGGAAGCAAATGGACAACGTAGGGCTCAAATAATTTACTAAGTGTGTTGCAGAGAGCTTCAAAGGCAAACAGAGCCCCTTCTCTCTGTCGGAAATTTTTTTTATCTTTAATAGCCTCTTGGAGTTTGGTCATAATGTTGTATTGTTTGAGTGAAGGTATACCCAATCCTTTAACAATACCAGATAACCCATAGGCAGCACCACGACGTTGGCTGTAGACAGTAGATTCAAACAGCTATTAATAGTGTTTGTTAATAAGTAATTGAGTTTGTTATAAACTTACTTTCTCTAGTAGACTTTTAATAATGTCATCGGCATCATTTTTAATGGATGAAGCTAATGGAACAAGTGTGTTTGCTATAGATTGTTGGACCTGAGGAGGGAGAAGGGGAAGGGAATAACTAGTATATAAACTAACTAGAATATAAACTAACCTGTTGAGATGGTGTATCTAAGTTAGCTAGTAACAGTTGTATAACAGTTTTAACCTATTGTAGAGGAAAATTTAAAACAGCTATAAATTGAAGTCTCATTACTTTAGGATCATCTTTGTCCATGTGTTTAGCGAGGGAACCCATTAGAACAACAATAGCTTGACGTACAGCATCACCTTGTTGACTGTCGTCAAGGTTACCAAGACAAGACTCAAAGTGTGACATAAGTTCAGCGGCCAACATCTAAAATAAACGCAAATCAAAATGGATACATAATTGTGTAGAATGGATAAATAGTAGAGTGCAATAGATACACAATGTGCACAATAGATACATATCATGCACAATGGATATATAATAGAGTACAATGGATATATAATAGAGTACAATGGATATATAATAGAGTACAATGGATATACAGTAGATTACAATGGATATATAGTAGAGTACAATGGATATATAATAGAGTACAATGAATATAAACTGACCTCTCCATGATGAGTAATAGCAGATTGTGAAGCATCAATCATTGCAGTCTTCACTTTATCATTAGGATCACTCAGTCCGAGGGGTATAATAAACTTTAACAATGACATACATTGGTCAGACAATAGATGAACTGAAAGTTTTGCAAGCCCATTGGCCACACCCACTCTCCCTTCCCAGGGGTCACGATACTCAACAACAATAGTGCGACCAAAACTGTCTGTCGACGGAGGAGGTGGCTAAAGGATTAAATAATGAAGGAACTATAGGGTTAAATATTTAGTACTTTTCTGTTTTTCTTATAAGCTGATGACAAAACTTCAAACAAATTAAAGGCCTCTCCTACATTGTGGTTTAACCACTGCCCTAATGCTTCAGCTGTAATACTTAGAAGTGGTTCATATCCTTGAGGTGGATCAGTTAGTAAGGAGACTAGAGGATCAACAAGGTCTGGAGTTCCTTCAAAGAACCTTGCAGTCTGCCAGAGTCTAGAAAAATAAAGTTATTTGGCTCAAGGATATTGCACTTACTTTTTTGCTAGTATACTATTTTCTGTGTTAGTATCATTACATACAACTAATAATGCTCCCATTAGTTTTGGACGAGGTAAGATAACTGTTTCGCCAAGAACCTCCATACTGCGGAGAGCTGTCTGACGAAGGAGGGCGTCACTATTAGCTAGACAGCTGACAAGCTGATTGATAACAGTATCGGATACAACAGGAATGTTACGAAGACTGTTGATCAATGATTTATGACCGTCAATAGCCAATTTCTGTAATTGATATAAAAAGATAATAATGAGTAATTATAGACCTTAGCTTTCATTGTTCTAAGGGGCATAGCTTGAGATGAAATGACCACACCAAGTACTTCCAGAGCTTCAGCCATTGGAAAAATATCGTGACCAAACTAAAAAAACAGCCATGACATAATTATGATGACATCATAATTACATCATACCTCCTCTAATAATCGGTGAGAACAGCAAGCTAAAGAGAATGTCTGCAATGTGACCATTACACAGTCACTCATGTTATCTACTTTGTACTGGAGTACAGAACGAATTAGGGGGAGAGCTAATGACCACACTAGGTCACTAGTGATATCAGGTGATATGGGGAGAAGAGGAAGAAGGGTATTGATGCTATCAGTCAAAGGTGTAGTCAACCAAAATGTGGGCGGAGTCACTTTTAACGTTAAAAGTCGTAAAGTTGTCCAACAAAATAGTAATGCTAAAAAAAAGAATAATTTATAATTTATAATAAAGAACTCATCAAACCTGTTTTCCTTTCTGGTATGGTTGCTATGCACATTCCTTCCCATAACTGGATGCAATAAGAGTTAGTCATTGGTGACTCAAGACCCCTTAATACAGGATGTACCAATACAGGTAGGTGTGGCAAGACCACACCCCCACAGCCCAGTAAAGTTTGAAAAATAGTCTGAACGTTTGTCAATTCTCTCTGAAAACAGGTAATCTTCTCACGAATTGTCTTCTCAAATGCGAGCTGTCCCTCGATGGAATCTCTTTGTTTCTGAGTAAGCTTAGCATCTTTTAAAACGTCATGTATATCTCTTTCTTCACTCTGATAGAGTTTTTTTTGTGCTAGCTCCTGTTTCACCTTGGCTTCCCACACTTGGTCTTCATAGCTATAAGCTTTTGTTTCACGTTTAATGTTGGAATCAACTTGATACGACAGTACTTCAGAGAGTCTGTAAAAAAGATGGAAGCAATAATAATAATAATAATAATAATAATAATAATAATAATAATAATAATAACAATAATAATAATAATAACAATAATAATTAATGGACTTATCAAATAAAAAAGTATTTAAACAATAAAAATTAAATTAATGCAAAATCCATTATTAGTAATATAATTATTATTTAATTACTTATTATAATGCTGTACAATAAGGACACACCCTCTTTACTTAAGAACACTCTTCTAGTTGATGTTCTCATACTGTTTAACTTACAATTGACGAAGCTCAGGGTTCCATAGTTTATTAGGGGGTGTGGCAGCAATTTCTAAGTCTTCATTGGTCACTTGTAGAATCTCATCATTTTGAAGTGTCTCAGCAATTTTCTCAACCAACAGTTGCACGCTTTCTTTCCCACAAATCTTTACTAAATTTTTAACCCCAAAGAGACAAGCATTGGTAGAGGAATGGACATTGTCCAGTATACATTGTACTAGTTGAGACAAAAGATTCTTAACATCAGAGTATGATAAAGAGAGCAGTTTTATTTGATGCAACCAAGGTCCTTTCCGACACAATGGTACTGAAATGGATATATGAAATTTAATAATGGATGCATATCTTATCTACCTAAAGATGGATGATGACAGAGAAGGAACGATTCTTGAAAAAACAATTCCTTTTTAGATTCCAGAGATTGTGAAGAGATTGTAAAAAGAATTTTCAATATACTTTTTGAAAATTTATCAGTAATTTCATCAGTCTACAAATAAAAAGATATAAAAGATTGTAACTATTAATACATGTACATCAATTTATCTAATCTGTTAGACTAGCAATAAAATAAAATCAGACCCCACCTCTTTAATTTGAGCATATAACAGTTGTAAGACTTCAAAGGCCAGCTCTCCAGAAGAGTCTACTGCAGATTTTAAACATTTAATAGCTTGCTCTTGTAAAGACCATGATTGTGTTAAAGCAATATAAACTAATGCAGCAAGCCAGGGTCTAAAGAAAACCATTCAGTTAAAGAGAGAAGCTGAAAAGAGTATTTACTTAGATGATTTTAGCTGTCGTTCTGGTACAGGTGATATGAGAAGGATCTCAGTTAACTTAATAAGTGCCGTTAGAACTAAAATGTAATAATATTATAATAAATAAATTAATTTGTTTTACTTTGTTCGCCAGCTGCTGTAAGTAACCTTGACGACACCAGTATGTCATTATCTATAATTGGCCATAATTTTATGACACTAGCTCCAACTGAGAGGAGGAAGAGAGATAATGATTGGCTGTATTTACTATATCTTACTGGTGTCAGGAGCAGTAGCAGCCCGAGACACTAGTATCCATGACAACAGGATACCCTCTTCCAGCACTGCAACTTGAGCTCCGCCTACTTTTACTTTCTCCACACACTTAGATAACAAAGAATACACTAGCACCAACTAAGACTAGTTCTTACTTGAACAGCTAATGGTAGATATTTCAATAGAATCATTTTATTCTCTCCTATGATAATATTCAAGAACACATCAAAATGTGAATATTCATATTCCATGTACCTGTACTTAGCTGGTCAAGACACTGCCAGTATGCTAGTCGTAATGAAGGGGGTGTGGTCTTTGCCTCAAGAGCCGACTAAAGGTTTTATTAATACTTTGAAATTTTAGTGTAAGTGGTGCTGACCTTTATTTGAGAGGTAAGAGACGAAGGAGGTTTCGACTGAAAATGTCTACAAAATGAGGCAGTAGTTGTGATAACAATGAGCTGAGTACCACCATGAGCTAAAGAGAATAAAGAATAATAAGCAGACAGAAAGACAGATAATACCTTCAATTTTGAAATATGCTAAAAGTCCTTCAACAATAGTAGTAGCAACTTGTTCATGACCTCGAGCAGATAGACAGGACTCATTGAGAGAGTTTAAGGCTAAGAAATTAATGTCAGTTATACTATTAGTATACTACTAGTATACTATTGGTATACTATTAGTATATTAATAGTATATTATTAGTATACTACAGACCTGCAAGGACAGCTTGCCTGTGTTCAACTATAGATAATTTACCACTAGGACCTGTAATACAATATAACATTATATATGTACTATCCTGTATAATGTACTATATATTACATGTTGTAATGCACATAAACTATACATTACATGTATTAATGTACATGTACTATACATTACATGTATTAATGTACATGTATTAATAATACTATTTGTTTTACCTTTTCCCATTAAAATGTCCAACAGGTGTTGACTAATTGTGACACACACTTCAGTATCAGAAGATTGCTTACAGAGACTGTGAACAAGTCTCACAGCTGCTAGTCGAGTACTTTCATTACTGGAATATAGTAAACCTAATGTATGATAAAAAGTGAGTGTGGGTAATAGAGAAAAGTACCTGAAGCATTCTTTAAAAAGTCCATTGCATATCGACTACAATCCAAATGAAGACACAGGATAAAAGATCCTATAGCTATAACAACAGACAAAGATATATTAATACACACTTTATATCACTTGATATCAACTGTATTTATTACCTTCAGTTAATTCATCAGGATTTCTCAATAAACATTTAGAACCAGGTGATAATAATATTGCAGAGAATTCAGTATGACTTACACCATGGAATAAATCTTGACAACATGACTAAAACATCACATAACATATAAACTGTTAGTTTCTCTAACAAATTACAATACTACATACCACAAGAGTTACAGGGATTTTGGTACGACTACTGAATACAGCTTTACTATAAAAATTGAGGACATCATTCTAGAGAGAGAGAGAGAGAGAGAGAGAGAGAGAGAGAGAGAGAGTGTAAAAAAACAAACAAACTAATTTGATACCTTTTTCTTAGTCCATATATCTTTCATGTCATCATGTTCTCGGCAAAATTTAGCAATCATGTTCAATAGTGGTAACAATAATGAAGAGGGTGGAGCTTGAACTAACGCATCCAACGTTTGTGTGACAATGTCATAGTGCCTCTCCCACAAGAAGAATAGCTTCTTTTTTGCTTTCTCTACAAGTTTATCATGTTTGGTTTGTGTTATGGCAGAGAAGAGCACAGCTTGAGAATGGACAAGGGAAGAGAGACAGGAAGTAGTAACAGATAACACTATACAAATCCAGTTCAATGCAGTTAGAGCATATTTGCCCATTGACATACTAGAAGGATTAATATAATTGGTAGCAATTTATTTGATGGTGAAAAGTACCGATCAGATCTTTCAAATATCTTTGAGATCTCTCTCATTTCATTTGCTAGTTCATCTACTGATGCAGGAGCTAAATGAAAAATATATTAGTACATTGGTATATGGGAGTATTAGTACATTGGTATATGGGAATATTAGTACATTGGTATATGGGAGTATTAGTACATTGGTATATGGGAATATTAGTACATTGGTATATGGGAATATTAGTACATTGGTATATGGGAATATTAGTACATTGGTATATGGGAGTATTAGTACATTGGTATATGGGAATATTAGTACATTGGTATATGGGAATATTAGTACATTGGTATATGGGAATATTAGTACATTGGTATATGGGAGTATTAGTACATTGGTATATGGGAATATTAGTACATTGGTATATGGGAATATTAGTACAATGGTATATGGGACATTTATGGGTGTGCATGGATCTAGTCATAAATTGGAATAACAGTACAGGTTCTTAGAGATTGCTCACCATAACTAATGCACAATTCTTGTAAGATGTCAGCTACGAGACATACTGAACGACCATCCCTGTGAACAAAACTTTGCCATACTCATTTAATTATTGAAGACTTACCTGTAACGTAACAATGTATGACACAATGTTACAATGACTGGCTTAACAGCTGCTGGTGGCATATCTTAAAAATGGATGAATTAAACTTTCATTTTTTCAGATAAGATATCTTACCTTTTCTTTTGACAACTTCCAATAAGTTCTCTAACAGCTGTGATCGCTCTGACGTCTTGCTAGTGTGACTTCGCCGAACGAAATCTCTAGTCTGTTCCATAATGAAGCAATGTCTGATTCAATGTAGCCACGTGGACCAGTGCCACGCCTACTACCAATTATGTAAGTGCAGAACAATAATAAATTTTTATTACTAATTATTATATTAATAAAAGAATAAACGGTGTTACATACATAATTAGGTTTTAATCCAACAATAGATCAATCATATTATCTTCAATATCATCTTCATCTTCTCTGATATCTTCATCACTTCCTTCATAAGACTCCGAACAGTGATATCGTCGTCTCTCGTGTAAGTCAGACCAGGGAACTAGACAAAGAGAATAAATACGTATACATAAATCATGTACATGTAAACATAATACATGTAAACACAAATAAAGATACATGTAAACACAAACAAAGGTACATGTAAACATAATAGATGTAAACACAAACAAAGATACATGTAAACATAATACATGTAAACACAAACAAAGGTACATGTAAACATACTACATGTAAACACAAACAAAGGTACATGTAAACATAAAATTTTACAAGTAAACATAAAAATAACTACATCAAACATTCACTCACTGGATTTATTATCACTTTCTGTCGTGCTTTCTTCATCAGTGCTCTCCTGCCAATGTTCATGATCTACATTTACAAATGGAGGTCGTGTTTTGCTTTGACTCAAACGTGGCCAAAATGCTTCATGAACTTTTTGCAATTTAATTACAACATCTCCACCTCCGACATTGACATCGCACTAAAAGAAAAAACCATTTACACCATATATCCACATATCCATATATCCATCCATTTATCCATTGATTCTTACAGTATCTATTTCACCAAACAGTTCCAGTTTAAACTGGTATATTTTACTCTCTACAGCACACCTATATAGCATATAACAACACAATATCAATTATCAACAAACAACAGTTACTAACCACACAGTAATATTAGGACCCTTTGAATCGATATGATAATACTCGCAGCCTCTCACTTGAACACTCAGCCTGATCTGATGACGAGATTGACTCCATAAAACACGAGGTGTTAGCCTAAAAGAAAAGATATAACAACAATAATTAATTGTCAGGAAGATAAAACACACCATTGTGACTCTTGACACATCAATGCTTCCATTTCCGAATTTGAATCTTTATATATTTCTACTTCCAAACTCGAATCTCTTGATACTTCCATTCCCAAACTTGAATTTTTTGATATTTCCATTCCCAAACTTGAATCTTTACATACTTCCATTCCCAAACCACTATCCTTAGTGTCAGTAAGACTAGCGGAAACATGATCATTATTTCCAAACACAAACTCAGAAAATGCAGATCTTGTCAAGTCAATATGGGCGTGGTCTTCATCTTCTATACCAGAGGATGAGTTGCTTGGAAAAGATGGCAAGAGAGAAGACAAAATAGAGTCTAGGGCACTGGTTTCCACTGGTGATGTAACAAAATGCTTTAGTTTTAAGAGATGAGAGTAAAGAGATTGAGGTAAGTGATTTATTGAAATAAGAAGAGAGAGAATCAGCTGCTCTCGAAGCTAAAAATGAACAAATTGATAGATGAATAGATGATAAAAAATGAACAGAAATTGAATAATATGATAAATGAATGGACAAATGGACACTTACCTCAATAGTATATGACTTACAAGCTGACAGTAATGATGGCAAATAGGGAATCAACATATGACAACCTTCCATTGAGTGAAGTAACGAACATACAAACTTAACACATGAACAACATTCTAGCTGTTCCTTTAAATATACCAACAACATCTGTATATTTTCTGATGAAGGTGGTCTAAGATAAAACAGATGGATAGACAATATAAATGGATAAACAGACATGTTAATCATGGAAACATGTAACAATAGAAAATACAATAGACAATAGTGTTAATGTATATCTTACTTACAGAGCTTCTATATCAATAAGATATGCAATGAGGTCAATAGAGCAAGCAAACAGAGATCCAGATGAAATAACAACAATGTCACATATTGTCTTAGACAACAAATCAAAATTTGTAGAGATATTCCTACAAAAATAAGTCATATTGTACTTCAAATAGATATACTAGTACTTGGTGGACAGAAGTAGATAATTTAACAGTTGTATTACTGACAGTTGAAGGTTTACACTGGAAGATACCTAATGAGAAATTTATAAGACATTTTCCACAATAACTGACTTTAAGTAGCTGAATGAACCCATCACATAATTCTCCATGACTTGCTAACAACGTAGCTGAACTAATAAGACAAGAGGTAGTCAACAATAACTTACTGTTACACATTTACAGTTATACTAACTTTTCTCTAGTAAATGAAATGAGATAAAGAGAGTTTAAAATACCGATATAGTCCTCATTGTCAGCATCGCACTCCATAAAAATTTGAGCTAACTGTTCACAATTTGCTTCATCGATATTACTAATAGGAAAAGATCATGTGACGGTCATGTGATTATCATTGAACAACTAACACTCTCCCATGTTTTGCTAACACAAACGGTAAGCACTCAGAGACCATGGTTTCATTGGAAAGAATTAGATTTAAAACAATAGTGAAGTCAGAAACAGATGGCTATGAAAAATAATACAATAATTAAATATATTTAATTACTATACAAATATTGGACTATGTTAAAATTAGTGACAGTTACTAAAAATAGAAATATACTATAATTGCCGACATTTAATATAGAGGTTACTATAAGTACTGACTGTTACTAAATATAGAATAATACTATAATTAGTAACATGCTAAATATAGTACATTACTTCATCATTAGAGGTAGAGTGATTTTGATTGGTCAATAGAGTCAACAGATCATCATGATCTTCTGTTACTAACTTGACTGAGTAACAAATGGACTCTGGAAAAGGGGTGGAGTTAAAGGCAGGGTTTAAAGATATAATCTATAATAAAATCGATAATTGGAGAGGTTAAAAGGTCATATATATTACCTCCATTAAAAATGTTTTATTAAGGGTGACATCCCACATTATCTTCTGAATGTTATCACAAAAATCTGAAAGTTTATTTTTTAAAACTTTTTGTATACAATTTTAGAACATACCTTCATTTTTGGTATCATATAATGAACAACAGAGAGCTTGAAATGGCAGCTGTAAATATCAAAACATAGCATTATATCGTTGAGCTAGCTATCATTACCTCAATTAGATCTCTACTAATATGTTGAACATGTTTGTCAGTGACCCATTCCAGATCACCATAGTCAAGAGAAAAACAAAGATACTCTGAGAGTCCTCCATCAGTTGATTCTCGTTCCTTTCTCTCATCCATAACACAAGCCCTGTACCACCTTTATGAAGAATGTATGAGATCATTGACACATGTTGCCACGGTAACAGTTAAGTACTTGTTATCAAAGGGGAACTTTGCAGCACAAACTTCTCCTATGTGTAGTTTTGGATGAAAATTGTCAAACAACAAATCATTTTCATTGACATTGAGTCGTTCAGTAATCTCTTGTAATCTATAGGATACTAATATGTAAGTTAG
Organism: Xestospongia muta; assembly: GCA_963693285.1. NCBI lineage: Eukaryota > Metazoa > Porifera > Demospongiae > Haplosclerida > Petrosiidae > Xestospongia > Xestospongia muta. The sequence continues at coordinate 772,214 of OY848921.1, forward strand.
TTGCTAGTAGACTGACTGTGCCTCTGCTGTTATAAGCTGTACATAAAAATGATATGGACTTTCTACTGCTGTTACAACGACTTGAAGACCACACCCATCAGATGGAGCCACAATACTACAACAACAAAAAATAATTTTAATAATAATTAAGTATTTCATACGTGCAATCAGTTAAATTAATGGATTGAATTCTCGGATTCTCCAAATTTAAAACTTTCTTCAAATTTTTCAAATGGTCTGGATTGCTAAGTGCTAACTCCCAACAAAGCAGCTGTTTCTGAGGTCTCTCAATAGCAGTGGTCACACCCACTCCAGTTAATGTCACTCTCTCTTCAACAGGATCAAGCCAAAGTGATCCACCAAGAGAAAGAGCAACACCTCCAGTGAGGGTGTGGCCTTCTAACTGGTGTCGTGCAACCTCAATAGACTAAGATAGACATAAATTTAATTAATTGATAGGTCATGAATATTTAATTAACTTACTGGTGGTGTCCAATCAAGATCTACATCTGGAGGTAACAGACCACAGAGAAATACTTCAATAACAAGAGGGGGTGTGGTCAAGAAGGAAGTAGGTAATGTAAGAAGTTGATTAACATCAGCAATGACGACTTCTCCAACATCAATTAGACGTACCTAAGGAAGAAAAACCAAGATCTGTCAGTGTATGCCTCCCTATATAATTTCCTGTTTCTCCATCCATTAATTCATCCATCCATCCATCCATCTATCCATCCATCCATTAATCCATTCATCCATTCATCCATTAATCCATTCATCCATCCATCCATCTATTCATCCGTTACTTTAGCTTGTTCTTTGTGATGAAAAAACAATCCAAGTGGTCTAGAGAAATCAAGTATTAGTGCTCTATAATAGCTACCATTAGTATCCCTTAGTCCACATATATCACCAATACTGGGGTTAGCATGTAACAGACAATGATTAGGATCACTATAAAACAATGCTAAATCCATTGAGAGTTGTGCCATAGGTACATCTGGTGCTCGAACAGGATTTTCCCCTCGAAAGAGCGGAATATGATCAATGAGACGAACCCATAAATGACCAGGAGCACTAACATACTCCACATATACCTTTTTGTAAAATATTATATATCAATATTTCAAAGAAGTATCATAACCTACCTTGACTACACCATCTTTAGGTACCTCTGCAGGAACAATGTCTTCCTTACTGATCTCTCTTAGTGCAGTCAAACTGTGTACTTGGTTACAATCTTGTTGTCTATAACAACAACTAACATTGAGTCTATCAAAGACAACAATAACTCACAAACATTCTCCAAATGATTTCAAATGTAAACAAAGAGAACGTAATCTGTTTTGTTTCTTTTGTTCCTATCAATAACCAGAAAAATTAGATTTATACACTCATCAGACAAACCAATTTTCTCTCAGCTGCCATGGAAACCAGTTCAGGGGGTGGTACTTGTTGTAGCCTCTCTAGCAAAGAGAGGATCTCTTGACTTTGTTCTTGACAGTTCGAAGTAAGAAGAATTATAATAGAGGGATGAAGGTGAACATAGAGAGAAGGAACAAGGAGGGCCAGTCGTCGTCTGAAAGTTGCTTTAGTTACTCCATGTAAAGAATAGTTAATAAGAAAATGAAATATGCCTTGATTGGATTCTAAAACTTCAGTAAGTTTATCATCCGATATAACTAAAACAAAAGATCTAAAGATAATGAATTAATCATAAAATACTTGATATTCCATTAGCTGGTGGGTTAGGTCCTCTGTCCCACAAGTTCACAGTCAAACAATGCATATTAAGGTACTAAAAAGAACACATGTATTTGATGCTATATATGTCACTATAAATTACATGAAGTAGTGTCTTTGTTTCATCATCATCTTTAACACAGATGACAATATTATAATCAGGAAGTATGTTCTTTACAAGAGACAATGTTTTATGTAATAATTGTGACTCATTACATGTTAGAATATGCTATATAAAGAAATAGATCACTAACATTAACATCTATTAATCCATCTCACCATTTTAATTTTTTTCATCAATATCAGTTCTAATGTATTGGTTACCACGGTAACAGGATTAGACATATATTGTTTTAATTTCTCCCAGTGAACTGCAGAATATGAAGCAGCACAAACCACAATGTGCCACCCGTGGGAAACACTTGTCCTGTTACGATAACTAACAATACCAGCATATGTTTTCATGATGTGATGAATTTGAGGAGAAAAGGTGGTTAGGAGAGCAGTCAGATCATCTAGCACCTGTGAAAAAATATCCTGACATATCCAAGGTTATCCAGACAAATCCAAAAATATCCTGGTTTATTTAAAAATTTACCAAATGTTTAGTTTTTTGTAAAGTTAGTATCTTCTTCTCCATCATTTGTACAAGAGAAGAAGGCGTGGCCACTACAATATCAACTCCATTTAATATCTGTGGTAAAGCAGTTGATTCAGCTGTAGTATATAGTGCACAACTCCTGGTAAATACTGTAATTAAAGAGTTAAAAATAATACAAACCACTGACCGAAAGCGTTTGGCAGCATTTATCCAGGACAGTATGGTAGAAGCCTGATTGTTGATGTTCCATGCTTTATAACTACTGCTTACTAACACAACAAGCTTAGGCTATCAAATAAAAATTAACAAAATAACTCATCACCTCATTGTTAATAGTTCTAACTTCATGAGTACGTTTCTCCTCTTTCTCTATCTCTATTTTTTCGTCACGTGTAAAGACACACAGAAGAGGTAACAAGTAAGTCAGTGTTTTACCGGACAGATGTGGTGATACTAAGATTGTGTTACGACCCTCCCAGATATGAGGCCAGCCATTAGCTTGTACAGATGTGGGCAATTTAAAGCCTTTCTTTACGAGTGACTGTGTTATGTGTGACAATATGTAATATCACTATTATTGAATTCCTTACAGTACAGACTGAAGGATCAAATGGAGTATCTTCCAGTGTCATCCAAGGTGTATGGCTATTGGTACCTTCTATAAAGACACCAAATGATTGCTTAGGATGAGGAGCTAACAGCTGTGTAAGATATAAGAGTAAATTCTTTTATTACATTACATACTTTCTTTAATGTTTGTATATAATTATTGTGTTGTTTATTTGTGATCTCTGGGATGGTAGGTTCTTCACACTCTTGTAGTGTCATCTCCGATATCTTTGTCTCATCCTCCTCTTCTAATGTCATTCCAACCATCTCTTTCTCATTCTCCTTTTCCTCCTCCTCCACTGTCACACCTGCTATCTCCCTCTCTTCCTCCTCTACTTTTAAGAGACCAGCAGAGATAATTTTTTCATTAATATTGACCTGAAATAAATAAAATAAAATCTCAAATTGTGTGCAGTCATTTCTTACTATTTTTTCATTTGGTATTATGTGAAATAATTCAATAGTGCCGTCATTTTTGATGTCACCTTTGAAGGGGATTCCCCAAGTGCAATTAACTCCACCTACTATACTTTTCATTATATTTTTAACTACATCAGACCAACACATATTAATGGAGGATGGCAGAGAAGGTGTGGCCAACAAAGGAGAGAGAGTGTAAGACTTAATGAGAGGAGGTTCCAATGATATTGGCATGTTATTTGCACTAATAAGACTAGCAAAAGCAATGAATTAACATTAACTACAGAAAATGTACTCACTCATGTAACGGAGCACTTACAAGGGTACCATAATCCATTAGAAGCACTCTAATAAAAAGTACACATATAAAGAATTGAGAGGTACCCTTACTCGGCTATTTTACGAAATTTTGATGACATATAGAGTCTTTTCACTTGTCCCCTTTTCCATGATCCATTGTAATGAAGTACACAAACTTCTCCTCTTTTTGGAGGTACATGCGATTGTAAATTTGATGTTCCTACACGAGCAGCTGTTAGTTCTATCTCCTGGAGTTTAGCATGAGACTCTTGACTAACCCAAATTTTACCATTATCTTCAATCTACAAGATTTAATTTTTAAAAATAAATCGGTCATATATTATACCTTCACAACAAGGAAATCGAAGTGACTAGATGCCATGGGTTTCCACGTGGTTGTACATTAAAAAAAGGCGTGGTCGTCATTCAGAAACAATCACGCCCATTATTATGGCTACACCCGAGGAGACTGCCAGCTCTGACAGCAATACTCAACAACCTTCCATGTCAATGAAAATGGTGATATATGGAATTAAAAAAAGTTTCCCACAAGTTGCAAATATCAATTGTAAAGATCTTCAACAAATGAGAGAGAAAACAGACCAGAACATCACATATCTGGTACGAGACTATTTATAACATGTTATTTATTTTTTGCAGGACACACGTGATCCCCAGGAACATGCAGTAAGCCACATACCAGGAAGCATTCAAGTCGATTATAAATCTGAAGACCCTTGGAATGGCCTTGATCTATCCAACATTAAACAAGGTAGTACTGAACACTTATGACTGCAAACAATCTTTATTCTCAATGATATAGTTGTGTGTTACTGTTCTGTGGGGTATCGATCATCCATTGTGGCTGATAAACTCAGACAATATCTTCAAACACAAGGAAAAGATGTTGTAGTTTACAATCTAGAAGGAGGATTATTTCAATGGGCTATTGAAGGAAGAGACTTGGAAGGAAAGAAAAAGAATTGTGTTCACCAGTACAATAGTTTTTGGGGTAAACTTTTACCAGCACATTTAAGATATTCAACAGAATCTAATTTATAGCATTTTTATATTGTTTTATATTTTATATTTATTTTTTATTTTTAAAACTCTGTTAATGTATCAATGTATCATTGGTATGTCTTGTAATGTGATATGTTCTACTCTCTCTAAAACTGAGCCTGCTACTTCATTAGCCAACTAAATTAAAGGAGACATGATAAAATACCCCCTCAACTGTCAGCTTTATTGTTACATTATACTTACAGTAATTACAGCTGTGTACTGTTTATAGGGAATACTGCCACTGCCCTCCTTTAAAATACCACACAATTTTCCTTGAGTATCTACAGCTACAGAAAGTTGACAAGTAGAACACGCCTCTTCTTCATGACTTGCATCCACAACAAACTTACCACCAACCTTTTGACACAATGTTAGTCAGTAACTTCAACAAGACTAGTTCTTACTGAGGATAACGTCACTATGACAGGTATATTACTGGTATCAATAGGCGTGGCATCAAAAGGATTGTCTGATACTTCAATTTCCATTTCATCTCCTTCCCCTGTCACTTGTAACTTTGGAATCCTAGTGAGAAACAATTCCCATGACAACCAAGGACACACCCTCTAAATGTATACTGATGGAACACTTATTAGTATCCCATCAGTATTCAACTCACGACATACTTTGTGTTAGAAAGAGCTGCCTTTACTGCAATAGAGAGACAATCTAATACTCCACCACTCCACTCTAATACCTAACAATAAACACCAGTAGTTTATAGCTGTATCATTATCTTATTCATACTAAAGCATCGACGTAAAGGATCCAACATTGTTGTCCACCAATAATACTCAATGATGTCAGATCAATGCATTTACTGTTGCTATATATCTCAGTTAGTCGATGAGCTAAGTGTTGGCCTAAATCGTCTCCTTGACGACCTTCAAATTTAGGAGATGCTAAGGCAGAACTAAAGTAGAAAATTTAATTGTTAATTGTTATGATCATAAATATGTCATGTGATGATCATGTGATGTGTTTACCAATCAACAAAGAATTCTATTCTTCCACAGTTAGGTAACGAGGGGTGTGGTGAGCCAATTTCAGCTTTGACACCAACTGTGATACTAGTACGTTCCTATTGCAAAGTGATCACGTGATCATACACACTGATCTCCACCCACTCACTAGTTTAATTTCGGCAGATCCACTAGTGTTGGAAACCACACCAACACGCAGCTCAAAATGTCTGTAATCTCTACAACTTCTACCATCACTTCTAATATCTTCTTGTACACCACGAGTAATGTAAGCTCGTTCATGATCACTTAAAATTCTATTAGCCATTGCCCATTGGTGCACATGGAATTGAGGAAACCCCTACTAATTAAAAAGAAAATTGTCACTATTATTTTCCAGTTATTAATTGTACTTAATTAACTTATTGGGGCGGCAACTCCAGTTATTAAGCGTAGTTAATTAATTTATTGGGGCGGCAACTCCAGATTAATAATGGATGAAGTTGACTCAAGATTTCAATGTCCAATATGTTGTGAAATATTAAAGAAACCATTCCTCACGACTTGTGGACACAGGTACTAAAAGAATCCTTTAACAATAAATTTGTCATTTTCCTCTTTTGAAAATCTCAGATTCTGTCAAGAATGTTTTGAGGAGTTCTCAAAACGAATGAAAGCATGTCCTGTTTGTCGTGAAAACATTGATGTCAGATCTTGTAGAGAAGATAGTGCACTAGAGAGAGAAATAGCATCAGGGACTGTCGTATGTTGGGCTTGTGGACAAAAGGTATGCTGTACTGTGTTGTCATAGTTACTGTTGTCACGGAAACATTAGCTCTCCATGTTACATTTCAACACTCATGCAATGACTTGTGCCAAACGCAAAGTCCCTCTCTCTCAGTTTGTCCCAACTGGTCAATCATTGCAACCACCTCCTCAGTAAGTAGCCCATAATTGATTATTAATGCCCCACCCACTATTCATTAATATCTAATTAGATCAGAGGTCAATCGGTCTACTTTTGTTTGTCCTCTATGTGGTATGTCAAACCTTGACTGTCTAGGCTTGTTAGAGCATTGTAACACAAGACACAGAGATCAATCTCATGTTAGAGCAGTAAGTTAATGATGATGGTTTAAATTTAAAATTTAAACCGTTATAGGTGTGTCCTGTCTGTGCTTCAATGCCATGGGGTAATCCCCATCAATATAGTAATAATTTTATTCAACATTTAAATCTTCGTCACAAATTTGAATACGATACATATGTGGTGAGTATGTCCCTGTAATCTACAAGGTTTAATTACAACATGAAATTATAATTTAGGATTATGAACAAGATGATGATGAAGCTTTACAAGCTGCTTTAGAAGCCTCTCTATTTCAAAAATAATATTATGAGCTAATTTTCTAGAAATAGTTCACTTTCCTCAAAGTACTAGATGTTATGAAGAAGGAATTTTCTCTTTTATTATTTGGTATTTTTTATACTAGTTCTAACTGGTGGTATTGCTATACCATAATAGCTATGCTCCTCAGCATTAAAACATTTATATGAACACAACACTACCCTCAATGGTATTATTCCAACTGGGATCTTCAATGGAAATAGCTAATGGAAAGAGTCCATTATATAGTGTTGCTAAAAATAGAATACCTTCTTAGCTTGAACAAAATGAACACAGTCGAGCCAAGAATTTATAAACGGTCCTTTACAAAGAGCACATTTTCCAACTTGATACAAAGAATGTTTTAATTCAGGAGTAGCATCCACTATAGCTTCTAGCTGAGTATCACTATAAGACAGAATGGGTAGACTGGTAAAAATTCTCTATCATTTATATACTGACTTTTCCAATATCTTCACTAAATATCTACTAACTAGTTCCTATCAGGAGAGATTATAGATACAATTATATTTATCAGTTTGCCTCACTTTAAGTGAGAGAACTTCTTCCTGTTGGTCTGAAGGGACAGGTACCAGTGGTAGAAAAGGATTTAGCTCACAGTACAGCTCATGAAGGTTAAGATCACTCAACTAACAAAATAAAGCATGACATAAACTATCTATTGTATAAAATGTAACTTACCTCTGCTGGAAATATTGGAATTTGGTTGCAAGAGACGTCAAGTATTTTTAACCTTTTGCATTCTCCAATAGACTAAAATGCAGGTATGTAGTTATGATATCTGTACAGTAACTTACTGGTGTAATGTATTCGAGTTTATTTTTCTGCAAGTACAGTTTCTCTAATGATTTCAATTGACCTATATTAGATGGTAATCTGGAGAATACAATTAATCTATTACTATCTATTAATAAATGCTTACTTTTCCAATAAGTTGCCTTCAAGATGAAGTTCTGTTAAAAATGGCAACTGACACAGTTCTCTTGGTATATGAGTTAACTTGTTATTAGATAGACATAATGTTTGGAGGTTTGTAAGTCTAGTTTTGAGATTTATCCCGTCATTATGAGTAATATAAATCATATTTACTTTATTATTGATGGAGGTAATTCATTGATGTAATTTCCATTTAAATTGAAAAAGGCTACTTCTTGAAGTGTTCCTAAGGGAAAAATATCTTTTATTAACAGGACAATGTCATAATTTTTATTACCTAATATTTTTTCATTGAGTTGTGTGATATGATTATTAAAAAGATGAAGATATGTTAGAAAATGAAATGATGAGAGACACACAGGAAGATCGGAAAAGTGATTTCCCCCAAGATTAAGAGATCTAAGCTACGCAACAAAATGTTATATTAAATACTATTTACTGTGTACTACTGCTACCTTCCCTAATGGTTGGAGGACCTGTGATAAACCATTGTCATCAAGTTTGTTGTTTTTAGCTGAAAAAGTAGTTAGAGATATTAGTCTTCCCAGAGCTGGAGGAAGTGACTGAAGTTTAGAGTTGTCTAGTGAAAGAACTGTAGAGTTGGCTCTCAATGCACGTAGTATTACGTTGTTTGTTGGATAGGCTGAGCTACAATAGTATTCCTCAGAAGCCATAATAATTTTGTTGATAGTTGCTATAGCAACAAGTTACAGTTAGAATATACGGAATTATGTCTCCATTACATTTCTGTACGAATTTCAGAACGTTTCCGTTTATGTCTGTATACTTACAGTATATGGTATGGTACCCACGTGGAACTACTAACTTTATGATAATATGATCATTAAATTTATTTAATTTCTTTATAATAGATTTCACCAGTTACAGGATGTCTATATGACTCAGCCTTTTCTAAAATATCAATGATTTTGAAATTTTTTTGCTTGCTAATGGGTCTACATTCCTTTATCATGACAAGATCTCCGACTTGACATTGACTCTCCTCATCATGAGCAAAATAGGTCTTTCTCTTACGAACAAACTGTAATAATAGCGAATAGAAGTCTATATTACATTACTGCTGTACAAAGTATGAACACATCATGCAAAAAACAAACATTAATTACTTTATCAAAGTCATACTAAAGTTCATTATACCTTCAATACTGTTGGGTTCAGAAACATTCTCGTCACTGAAACTTTGGCTGTCTTTTGCATTTTAGTTCCCACAACTCTGCCTACAAATTGAGCCATTATTTTAATGGTAGGTGGAGCTATACTGTTGCTATCAGCCACACCCCTTCATCCAATGGATACTGGTGACAGTATGGATAACAGTACACGGTCCAGCAGTATTTCAAGGGCTCTCTCCAGTTTATGGAGTAGTAACTCTGAAAGTGAACAAGACAATGGAACAAAATTTGGTTTGGTATGATGTTTAATATGTCTAGTGTCATTTGGAGATGATAATGAGTGTACATACCTTAGAAGATTTAATGTATATTTCTTTGTTGTAGAGTAAAAAGGAACGAATTGTTGGTTTCTTTCTCTGTCTAGCACTTGGACTGCTCTGTTTTGCATTGGTGTGTTACAATGTGATCACAAATAATACTTTCATTTTAACTGCAGGCATTGGCAATCACTCCAATGATTTTAATCAAGTCCCGCAAATTTGCAGCTCTTTTTACAATGGGTAGTTTGTTTAGCTTGGGCAGGTAAATCTTCTGTTGTAAATCAATTGATGGTTTATCAGTATACAGCTTTTCCTTTTTATGGGGCCCTTGGGCACATCTCAAACATCTTCTATCTCGTGAGAGACTTCCATTCACTGCTGTCTATCTTGGTACAATCATTGCTACTCTTTATTTTGCCCTGGGAGTAAGTATCAAGAACACATCAATACTCTGTCTGTATCATTATCTATCATAGGTCCACAGTACTATACTAACTATTATGTTTGCTGTGTTGCAAATTATTGCACTCATTTGGTAAATAATTCTTAACATTGCAAGTTAGTTGATGTTCTGTGTAGGTTTTTGGTCAGTTATATTCCTGGTGGTACTACTGGACTAACTTTTATGGTGAAATTAGTGTCAAGACTTTGTGCTAGGACTGTATCACAGGCAATGGATGCTTAATGATAATTTTATTAAATTTTATTAAATGGGTGTGGCTTGTCCTGCTATTGAAAATGGCTGATGTCGCTGAGGAGAAATCACTTCCTCAACCAGCAACTTCTGCGGGTGGTAATCTTCCTCAAAATAACCCTCTCTCGCGTAAGTTAAGTAGAATTTTAGAGAACAGATTGGAAGACGAGAGAGACACCATAGAGGCTTTAAAAGTGTTGTCCGAGTTCTTGCCAGCCAATACTTTACATGCTAGACGAAATTTGAGATCAGATTTAGAGAAACGTGGACTTGCATTAAGTGAAGAGTTTCGTGATTTGTTAGGTGGTTTGGCATCACAAGTACAGGATATGCAGGTATGTAATTAATATTGGGTGTCGTTAAGCTGTGTCAATATTTCCTGCTTTAGAGTGAAGTTCGAGCAATGCGTGCCTGTTGTGATGATATGCAAAAACGTCTCACTGATACTAAGGCGAAAACTGCAGGTCTCTTAAATGAAACAGCAGAACTCAAGGCTCGTGGGCGGAGTTTGGATATGAAAGGCGTGGTCGTTGATTCATTCCTGAAGAAATTCCAGTTAACTCAAGCAGAGATTGGGATATTAGTGGGTGGGGCTGTTGGTGAAGAATTGTTTGCAGTTTTACAAAGAGTAAAATGTATTCATGAAGATTGCAAACTCCTCTTACGTACCAGTCAACAAAGAGTAGGGCTAGAGATAATGGAATCAATGGCGATGCACTTGGAAGAAGGTTATGAAAGACTTTATCACTGGACGCAGGCTCAGTGTAGAACCATGACTGGAGACTTGCCATCTTCATCACCTACCTTACGTCGAGCTCTTCAAGAACTAAAGGAACGTCCGATTCTATACAAGTATTGTGTTGACGAGTATGTTCTGGCTAGGAGGAGTGCATTGGTCCAAAGTTTCATTGATGCTCTCACTCGTGGTACCAATAGTGGACGACCTATTGAGCTGGTATCTCATGATCCAGTAAGGTACATAGGTGATATGTTAGGCTTTCTACATCAGGCTATAGCAACTGAGAAAGATCACATTAGTGGATTGTTTTCGGAAGATGAAAGGGAGTGGGTATCAGGTTTGTTAGCCTCTATAACTGAGAGTGCAGGCCGTCCTCTCAAAATGAGAGTAGAGCAAGTTTTATTATCAACAAATGATCCTGTTGCAGCATATCAAATGGTTAATATGGTGCGTTATTATCTAGGAGTATTTCGAGAGTTGTTAGGGGAGGCTGCTCCCCTAATGAATACAGTTAAAGATTTATCTGAACTTCAAACTAAGTTATTCTTTAGTAGTCTTACTGTGCAAACATCAAAACTGTTAGAAGAAGTGGAATTACCTGACGTCCGGCTTACTCCACCTAGTAAGTTAATAGAGTTACTGGGTGTGATACAACATGTCTTAGCCTCACGTGATATTAGTGTGTGCTCTCTTGAAGATCATAAAGAAAGTCTGAAGCAGATTTTAACAACTTGTATCGATCCTATGATACAATACTGCAACGAATCTGCATCTTCCCTCTCAGTAACAAACATGGCTGTCTATTTGATAAATTGTCTTTACTTGGTTCATTCTACTGTATCAATATACGAATATACTGAATTAGCTCTAGAAAAATTAGATGGCCAGATTCAAGCTCATTTGGATACACTCGTTAATGAACAGGCTGGCTACATACTGGCTGCAGTGGGTATCTCTGATTGTTTTAACACATTACAAAATGGAGGTGAATTAACTGATGCTATGATTAATGGTTTACAACAGGAGATTGGTAGTAAACTAGCTCATTTTCTTTCAGCTCCCGATTCATCTTATTTGCCACAACTTTCTCTGTTAGCTCGTAGTAAATTTAAAGAAGAAACTTATCAAAGAGGTATTATGCTTTTTTTATCAGCTTATGAACAGCTGTTCAATACTGTGGTCATCAAACTTGGAGAAGAGAAAACAAGTACTATATTTCCTCACTCTCCTGGACAAGCTAAATCATTGATTACTTAACTCTATGAATCATTTATTTTCTCAATGATTTTCTTTAAATATTAATACGATCTTATATAATGGATGTTAATGGTTATATTACTGTTGCTGTTGTTGTTGTGGTGGTGGTGGCTGTTGGGATGGTTGTTGTTGAGTTGGTTCTGATAAGGTACCAGTAGATATATCGTTAAGTTTTGGGAAGCTGACATTTTTCTTTTCCAGTTGTTGCTGTGTCCATATTACTAACTTCATAAGTGTACTTAATCGTGATCCACCCTCGTTGCCTTGACTACTGAGAATAGCTGAATTTAGTTCACTAATAACTCTTAGTCTCTGAGAATGTTGTAATAGTCCAGAAAATGGACTTTTACTAGAATCTTCATATGCTAACAGTGCTAGGGCTGCCTCTAGTTCATCTAAAAACTCTGGATTCTCTTCTCCTCTAGCAGCAAGTTCACTTTGAGCATATATCAAAGCATCCTCTATATTGCCTTGTCGTATGTACTCAAGAAGTTGTTGCAACTGTAGATGGAAAAATAGTTGAGCATTAGTGTCGAGAATAACTGAGTCTAGATCATTAACTCTTTCGATTGCTCTTTGTACATCACCACACTCAACAGCTTTACGGATTTGTATTTGACTGTCCATGACAGATGGTTCTAAACCTGGATTAAGACCAGTCTCTCTCTGAAACTCTTGAGCTGTTTCACGGAACCCTTCTCTCACAAGATACTCCATCATAACGGTATTGAGATCAACACGAGATACGTGATGTGATTTTACCTGTAAAAACACATCATCTTATAATAGCTGTACTCATTTTTCTTACTTTATCTTCCCAGCTGGCCTTTTCTATCGAATTAATTGACGATGATGATGTAACATCAACTGTGTGAGTCTCCATTTCTCTGTTAAACCAGATACCACACCTCCTCCTAAGTGATCTGACACACCCAATCAACATGTCTGCTAAGAAGTAAGTTGTATTTAATATTATTGATTTCACAGTTCATACTCTGTGGTTTTCTTGTATTAGACAATATGGATTAATTCTCTCACAGAATAAGTCTAAACAAATGATCAACAAGCCTTCAGTATTTGGAGAAGATGACAGCAGTGATGAAGATGAAGTGAGATGACTATATGTTGACATATTTTATAGTGGGTTCTGTAGGACTCGAGAAGAAGGCAAGTAAATTCTTCATTGCGTAAAGAAGGTATTAAGAGACTGGAGGCTAAAACAGTCAGTATTCACTAGTTGTTGTTGAGTGGTTTCATTGTAAGGATTAACTCTAGACTCGTGATATGTTGTCTAATGCTCTCACTGAAGACCCTACTATCTTTGACTATGACAGTGTTTATGATGAAATGCAAGAAAAGAAGCGACAAACGAATTTAAAAAATAAATCGAAGAAAGAAACAAAGGTATATTTGATTAAAATATTTATTAATAGCAATTTTTTCTTTATAGTCAAAGTATATAGACTCTCTGAAGAGAACTGCTGAGCTAAGAAAGATTGAACAAGAATTGGCCTATGAACGTGTAGTGCAGAAAGAAAGAGAAACTGAAGGAGAGATGTTTTTAGATAAAGATGCATTTGTTACACCAAGTTATATTAAAAGGTTAAAGGAGAGAGCAGAAATAGAAGAAAGATTAAAGAAAGAAGCTGAAATTGAAAGTTAGTAATAATGATTGTTAAATATAATTATTAAGTTAATCTTACAATAGAAATGAATGATGTCACTAAACAAAATGATTTGAGTCAATTTTATCGAAATATTCTTGACAAGAAGAGTAATAGTAAAACTGAAATGAAAGTAGAAATAAAAGAAGACAAACAAAGTATAAAAACAATAGAATTATCTCAAGATGTAGAGGATGACACTCAAAATAATGTTATAGATAATGTAGTAGATACTGAAGAATCTAGAGAACTGTCACCAGATATATCACCTGAACATGATGACAAACAACTCAAGGTGGATCGTAGTGATAATCTTCCTGAAAGTATTGTCAGTGTTGTTGAGGAGAGTCAAGAGGAGAAAAGACGACGTTTGTTTGCTAAAAGAACAAATGAAGATACTGCTATGTCTGCTAAAGAAAGATATTTAGCTCGTAAGAGAGCAAAACTATCACAACCTACAATTTCAACAGATGATGATTAAACCCTCTTAATTTTAAATTAAAAAATAACACTTATTAATAAATTTATTTTTGGTAAAATTCCAGTGAAAGGGGTGGCATTTTTAATGACAATGGTGGTCTTTTCCAGCTAGTCTGAGGCGTGCAAAATGGGAGAAGTAATGCAAGAATTATGTGACTATGAGAAAAGAAGACTAGAGAATCTTGAAAAGAATATTGAACTCATGAAAACTTTAGGTAAAATACTATTGTATGTTAAATAAAAAGTCATAAAGATTATGTAGGTTTAGATGTTAAGTCCAAAAACAAGAGTAGAGTTAGAAAAAGGAGAAGGAGACGATATAGTAATTGTAGTAATAGTAGCAGTGATAGTGGAGATGAATGGATACCTGCTCAAGAGACTTGTGTGACAAAGAAAAAAACAAATGATGTCATGAGAGGTGATAAACTTGTAAATAAAATATGGACAACATTATTTTGTGTTTAGATCATAAACTTAAAAAAGTCTTGAAGCATCAAAGACCACAGCGGAAGAAATATTACCAACATGTAGAGGGAAAGGAGCATTCATTTGAGAGCCTTGATTTCGAGTTGTCTAATGATTTTTTTGAGTTATTTGGAGATGATAATAATGAAGAATATGAAAACTTTGAAGGATTTGATATTGAAGATGTGTAAGTTAGATTATATCAGTATTACTGATATATTTTTTTCTTAATACAGTGGTAATGTACCTAAATGTCCAGCTAGTGAACGATATCCTAAGAGATTAATTTATCAAAAGGAATACAGAGAAGATGAACTATCTGATGAAGATGAATATCTCTGTAAGTTCAGTATCAATATGGTCAGTTCTACAACTTTCGTTACTAGTTTGTGACAACTGCGAGGATATTCATTATGGTGAATGTCCTGTTCATGGACCCTTACTAACTCTAGATCCTTCTAGTGGCCGTAATGAAGCATCTTTACAATACACTACTGTATTTGTTCCAGCTGAATTAACTGTTAAACCTTCAAAGATACCCGATGCTGGTCTGGGTGTTTTTGCTACACAGTTTATACCTCGTGGAGTTAGATTTGGTCCTTATGAAGGAAGGAGAGTGTTAAAAGAAGAGCTGACTAAAGGAGAAGATACTAGCTACATGTGGGAGGTACCAAAATGAAACAATAATGAAGCATTAATTTTTATTTTTTTTTCAGGTGAAGCGTGTTGGAGAGAGGTCATATTATATTGATGGTCGATCAGATAAGGAAAGTAATTGGTTACGGTTTGTTAACTGTGCTCACAATGTAGATGAACAGAATTTAATAGCTTTTCAGTATCATGGTAATATCTATTATCGTTCAATCAAGCATATCTATCCTGGTAATGAACTCTATATATGGTATGGTGAACAATATGCAAGAAAACTTGGGATTATAGCTAGTTTTGAAAAAGGTAGGGTAATTCTTTTTGCAGAAATAAAATTTACTATCTATGTTTAGATGATTGTCAACTTTATAATTGCAAAAATTGTGGAAGTAGTTTTGTTTTGAAAGCAAATTTTGATTTGCATCTTCGACATAATCCTAATTGTCTTGCTGCTAATCCACAATGTTTTACTTGTCAAAAATGTCAAGAGAGCTTTTGTGAATTGTATCAATTACAAGACCACATTCGTAAACATGAACTACTTGATGTAAAAAGAAGAAATCAGAAAAAAGGTTTCATTTCCAAAGATAAACAGTTAGTTGGAAATCCAGATAACATATGTGATTATTGTGGAAAGAAACTTTCTTGTCAGTCATCATTGAGGACTCATCTTCGTATACACACTGGTGATAAACCTTACCAATGTCAGTACTGTGGAAAAAGATTTAGTAGTAATAGTAATCTCCGAGCTCATTTTCGTATACATACTGGTGACAAACCTTATCAATGTCAGTACTGTGAAAAAGGATTTCGTTATCATCATCATCTCCAAACTCATCTTCGTATACACACTGGTGATAAACCTTACCAATGTCAGCGCTGTGGAAAAAGGTTTAGTAGTAATAGTAATCTCCAAACTCACCTTCGTATACACATTGGAGATAAACCTTATCAATGTCAGTACTGTGGAAAAGGATTTCGTTATAATCATCATCTCCAAGTTCATTTTCATATACACACTGGTGATAAATCTTACAAATGTCAGTATTGTTTAAAAGGATTTAGTGATAAAGGTAATCTTCACAGACATCTTCGTATACACACTGGTGAAAAACCTCACCAATGTCAGTACTGTGGAAAAGGATTTATTCAAAGTTGTAGTCTCAAAAGTCATGTTCGTATACACACTGGTGATAAGCCTTACCAATGTCAGCACTGTGGCAAAAGATTTAGTCAGAATGGTAGTCTCCAAACACACTTTCGTATTCATCTAAAATAATTAATTATTTTTGCTAATCATAATACTTTTTGATAATTTTTTTACATTATCACTTTAAGTTATCATAATTCAACACTACACAAACAATTGGGCGATGCAGTTATAAGTAGTTCTGGGGCATCTAGTCTTAAAGTCCCAGAGCCCTGTAACGTGATAGTCACTGTCGAAGGTGGAGTAAGTGAAGTTAACACCTCTAACCAGAGATAGTGGTGCTTCTTATACAATAAAGTAGTTGAAAGTTGTTTCTACCTAGACTTTTACTAATCCTAGGGAGATGCCTCAAGTAAAACAGTTCAGTTAACTGAAGGTACTACATCAGTGATAGAAATTGTTGTCACTCCTGAAGATGGTTGGTCAACAAAACTTACACAATATCTATACAACATTTATCACCCAGTGGTGCTCACCTCTCTTAACAAGGTGAAATAAAAGTAAAAACACAAAAGAGAACAAACAAAGTATAAAGACAATAGAATTATCTTAAGATGTAGAGGATGAAACTCAAAATGATGTTATAGATAATGCTTATTACTAATAAATTTATTTGTAATAAAATCAATAAAATTTTAGTGAAAGGGGTGGTATTGTTAACGACAATGGTGGTCTTTACTAACTAGTCTGAGGCGTTCAAAATGGCAGATGTAATGCAAGAATTATGTGACTATGAGAAAAGAAGACTAGAGAATGTTGAAAAGAATATTGAACTCATGAAAACTTTAGGTAAAATACTATTGCAAAATAAATAAAAAGTCATAAATATTATGTAGGTTTAGATGTGAAGTCCCAAAACAAGAGTAGAGTTAGAAAAAGGAGAAGGAGACGATATAGTAATTGTAGTAATAGTAGCAGTGATAGTGGAGATGAATGGATACCTGCTCGAGTGAGTTATGTGACGAGGAAAAAAACAAATGATGTCGTGAGACGTAATAAACTTGTAAATAAAATATGGACACCATTCTTTTGTATTTAGATCATAAACTTAAAAAAGTCTTGAAGCAGAAAACGCCACAGCAGAAGAAATATTGCAAACCTGTAGAGTGGGAGGAGCCTTCATTTGAGAGCCATGATTGCAAGTTGTCTAATGGCTTTTTTGAGTTATTTGGAGATGATAATAATGAAGAATATGAAGAGTTTGAAGGATTTGATATTGAAGATGTGTAAGTTAGATTATATCAGTATTGTTGATGTTTTTTCTTAAAACAGTGGTGATATACCTCAGTGTCCAGTTAATGAACGATATCCTAAGAGATTAAGTCACCAAAAAGAATTATATAGAGAAGATGAACTATCTGATGAAGATGAATATCTCTGTAAGTTCAGTATCAATATGGTTACTTCTACAACTTTCGTTACTAGTTTGTGACAACTGTGAGGATATTCATTATGGTGAATGTCCTGTTCATGGACCCTTACTAACTCTAGATCTTTCTAGTGGCCGTGATGAAGCATCTCTACAATATACTAGTGTATTTGTTCCAGCTGAATTAACTGTTAAACCTTCTAAGATACCCAATAGTGGTCTGGGTGTTTTTGCTACACAGTTTATACCTCGTGGAGTTAGATTTGGTCCTTATGAAGGAAGGAGAGTGTTAAAAGAAGAGCTGACTAAAGGAGAAGATACTAGCTACATGTGGGAGGTATTAAAATGAAATAATAATAAAGTATTAATTTTTTTCCAGGTGAAACGTGTTGAAGAGAGGTCATATTATATTGATGGTCGATCAGATAAGCAAAGTAATTGGTTACGATTTGTTAACTGTGCTCACAATGTAGATGAACAAACTTTAATAGCTTTTCAGTATCATGGTAACATTTATTATCGCTCATTCAAACATATCTATCCTGGTAATGAACTCTATGTATGGTATGGTGAACAATATGCAAGAAAACTTGGGATTATAGCTAGTTTTGAAAAAGGTAGGGTATTTCTTTTTGCAGAAAAAAAACTTACAATCTATTTTTAGATGATTATCAACTTTATAATTGTAAAAATTGTGGAAGTAGTTTTGTTTTGAAAGCAAATTTTGATTTGCATCTTCGACATAATCCTAATTGTCTTGCTGCTAATTCTCAATGTTTTACTTGTCAAAAATGTCAAGAAAGTTTTTGTGAATTGTATCAGTTACAAGACCACATTCGTAGACATGAACTACTTGATGTAAAAGAAAGAAATCAGAAAAAAGGTTTCATTTCCAAAGATAACCTGTTAGTTGATAATCCAAATAATATATGTGATTATTGTGGAAATAAACTTTCTTGTCAGTCATCATTGAGGACTCATCTTTGTATACATACTGGTGATAAACCTTACCAATGTCAGTACTGTCGAAAAAAATGTAATCAAAGCAATAATCTTCAAACTCATCTTTGTACACACGTTGGAGATAAACCTTACCAATGTCAGTACTGTGGAAAAGCATTTAGTCAGAATGGTAGTCTCCGAAAAACATCTTTGTATACACACTGGTGATAAACCTTACCAATGTCAGTACTGTGGAAAACAATTTAGTCGGAATAGTAATCTCCAAAGACATCTTCGTATACACACTGGTGATAAACCTTACCAATGTCAGTACTGTGAAAAAGGATTTAGTGAGGATAGTAGTCTCCAAACTCATCTTTGTATACAAACTGGTGATAAACCTTACCAATGTCAGTACTGTGAAAAAGGATTTAGTCAGAATAGTAATCTCCAAGCTCATCTTCGTACACACACTGGCGATAAACCTTACCAATGTCAGTACTGTGGAAAAACATTTAATCAGAATAGTAATCTCCAAAGACATCTTCGTATACACACTGGTGATAAACCTTACCAATGTCAGTACTGTGGAAAAAGATTTAGTGATAATAGTAGTCTCAAAACTCATTTTCGTATACACACTGGTGATAAACCTTACCAATGTCAATACTGTGAAAAAGAATTTAGTCAGGATAGTAGTCTCCAAACTCATCTTCGTATACACACTGGTGATAAACCTTACCAATGTCAGTACTGTGGCAAAGGATTTAGTCAGAATGGTAATCTCCAAGCTCATCTTCGTATTCATCTAAAATAATTAAATATTTTTGTTCATTATTCATTATCGCTTTAATAAGTTAACATAGTAGCAACATTATACAAACAATGGTAATGTAGATCTAGAGAAAAATTAATGTATCTACAGGGAAGTTAGTCCCAAAGTTCCAGAGTCCTGTAACGTGATAGTGTCACTGTAGAAGATTGAGTAAGTGAAGTCAAGTTAACACCTCTAACCAGTGACAGCAGTGCTTTTTATACAATTAAAGTAATTGTAAATTGTTTCTACCTAGACTTTTACTAATCCTAGGGAGATGCCTTAAGTAAAACAGTTCAGTTAACTGAAGGTACTACATCAGTGATAGAGATTGTTGTCAAGGAAAATAAAGGAGGCTGTCAGTAATTTCATGCATGTAAAGAACTACAGAGCATGTTACAAGCAGTGTGATGTACTGTGAAGGATGACATGCCAACAATTTTATGACTATTGTATACGAGGAGGGATTTGTTAACAAATGGAAGAACTCTGTATTGTTAATGCAAAAAGATAATTTTTATCCCTAGCATAATTATTTTAATTGTTAGTATAATTATTGTTATGATACACGTGGCTAATTATCCTTGAAGAAGTAATGATGAAAAGAAACTGTTTGTTTGTCGTGTTTTAGTCTCGTCCCCAGACGTACTCGCAAGCTAAAGTAGGTCTGGTCACAAGGGTTGACTTTTGCGTATCCGTAAGGAATGTGCCGCGGGTGTTGGTATGCAATTAGAGGTAGTGTGAAATATTGATATCATCAACTTGAAGTATGTGTGAAGTAAAGGCATGGCTATACTTCGTGAAGTTTTCAACATCTATTCGATGGTGATAAATTAAAAACTAAAGAATGCGGTTCTCACTTCAAGTGATAATAGAATACGGACGCGGCCGTCTGTATCTCAGAGAGCCTGGCATATATATGTATCTCTACTCATATCTTTGATCACTACTAACTAAGGAATATTATGACTGCGCCGTCTGCTGACAAATTCTCTATTGAGAGTCTTCTAGGACGAAAAGAGCAAGAACCTTCTGAGTCGTCTTCTAGTGAAGCACCAAATAAACTCACATCTACGTCCAGTACGTCTGAATCTAAAGGCACAATTAACTGATTTGTTTGCTTTATTCACTTGTATTTCACTCTTTTAGATGAAGCTAGCAGCTCTTCTAAACCTAAAAAGAGAACAAGACCAGCTGATGATGACAATAAGAAAAAAAAAGCTTCTAAAGCTAAAAAGAGAACAAGACCAGCTGATGATAACAATAAGAAAAACAAAGCTTCTAAAGCTAAAAAGAGAACAAGACCAGGTGATGATAACAATAAGAAAAACAAAGGTTCTAAAGGTGGTAGAACACCTTTTACAAGACATCAACTGGATACTCTGAAGCAGGTGTTTGCGGTATCTAAATATCCTAAAACTCATATACGCAATGAGTTGGCTGATTATTTAGGTATACCTGCAATTAGAGTCCGAGTAAGATAAAAGTTATTAAAGTAACCACATTACTCTACTTATATTGTAGGTGTGGTTTCAAAATCATAGGGCACTTTATAATAAGCGAATGAGACCTCTTTGTCAACATCTCTTCACGCCAGCTATCCAGCTGGTGGGTTGTCCCATCTGTTATCCAAGAGTGGTTCCTCTGATGCCTGAAGCACAAATGTACATGCAACAAGATAACAACAGTATTGGTGAAAGCAAGGATGGAGATTGAACCAACACTAATCTAAGTAGTCTGAACAAGAACTGTCCAAACAAAAGGAACTTTCAGTTATCACTTATGTAAATAGTTCATTATCTAAAGATATTAGAGTAAGTAATTTACTTAAATAATAATTACAGAAATACATAGTAATGATATCAATAGTGTTAGTAGCCAAGGTGTAGCTAGCTGGAATAATTGAACGACAAGCCTATTAATAGAGAGTGTTCATAAAGGCATAATAATATCATGTTTATTAATACATCATATAGATAATTATGGGCGTGGTCATTGATTTGTTGGTATTTACATAGTTATTAATCTGTAAGTGACAGACTCTGTTCCTAAGCACCAAGCATATTATACAGATTAATAGCAATCTTTTGCAATTAAAGTTGCCTAAATAAAAAAGCCTAACAAGTAGTAAAATTTTATTAAATGGAATACCTTATCATTGCAATGTTCATTAGCAATAGATATATTGTTCTTTCTAAAACTTCCTAAAGTTGTGAATTCAGTTTTAACAACTATTGTTATTTAAGGATATTTAATACTAACAAAAGAACGACCAAGAACCTCTAATCGCCACACCTACAACAATAATACGTTTAATATTAGTTTAAATATAAGGGAACTTTACTTTGTTTTACCCAAGTCCAGACATTCCGAAAGAAACTCATATAAATGGCTGGCGTTCTACACTGACTTTGTGCAGATGAATGAAATTGCTTGTGGCATGAGGTTGCAAGTGACCACGCACACAAGCTAATTAAAATATAGACAAGCAGACTGGAGAGTGCTATAAAGAAATATATTACTAATACATTTATGAGTATGGAATCAATGACTTATTGATCGCACACTAACAAACTAGACAGAGTTCAGTATCATCTCGACTGTAGAGGAAAGTACCAAGAATAAAGAAAGTACCACGAGGTGTCACGTGTAGCAGAAAGTCTTGTGATCTTCAACTATAATAACATTCATAGTTGCCTAGATTTCAACGTGACTTTGTCCAGACCTTCCCTCTCTTTGCAGAACGTCTGGTTTTGGGTCTAGTTTACTCACCAGATAGTCTGTAGTGTTCAAAATGGCTGATGTAATCCAAGAATTATGTAACTATGAGAAGAGAAGAGTAGAAAATGTTGAAAAGAATATTGAACTCACGAAAACTCTAGGTTAAATACTATTGTATGTTAAATAAAAAGTCATAAAGATTGTGTAGGTTTAGATGTTAAGTCCAAAAACAAGAGTAGAGTTAGAAAAAGGAGAAGGAGACGATATAGTAATTGTAGTAATAGTAGCAGTGATAGTGGAGATGAATGGATACCTGCTCGAGAGACTTGTGTGATGAGGAAAAAAACAAATGATGTCATAAGAGGTAATAAACTTGTAAATATAATATGGACACCATTCTTCTGTGTTTAGATCATAAACTTAAAAAAGTCTTGAAGCAGAAAAAGCCACAGCAGAAGAAATATTACGAACCTGTAGAGGGGGAGGAGCCTTCATTTGAGAGCCACGATTGCAAGTTGTCTAATGAGTTTTTGAGTTATTTGGAGATGATAATAATGAAGAATATGAAAACTTTGAAGGATTTGATATTGAAGATCTGTAAGTTAGATTATATCAGTATTGTTGATAATGTTTTCTTAATACAGTGGTATTGTACCTCAGTGTCCAGTTAATGAATGATATCCTAAGAGATTAAGTCATCAAAAAGAATGTAGAGAAGATGAACTATCTGATGAAGATGAATATCTCTGTAAGTTCAGTATCAATATGGTTACTTCTATAACTTTATTATTAGTTTGTGACAACTGTAAGGAATTTCATCATGGTGACTGTCCTCTTCATGGACCCTTACTAACTCTAGATCCTTCTAGTAGTTATGATGATACATCTCTACAATATACGACTGTATTTATTCCAGCTGAATTAACTATTAAACCTTCTAAGATACCCAATGGTGGTCTGGGTGTTTTTGCTACACAATTTATACCTCGTAGGGTTACGTTTGGTCCTTATGAAGGAAGGAGAGTGTTAAAAGAAGAGCTCACTTAAGAAGATACTAGCTACATGTGAGAGGTACTGTAATAAAATAATAAAAAAGTATTACTTATTTATATTTATTCAGGTGAAGTGTTTTGGAGAGGGTTCATATTATATTGATGGTCGATCAGATAAGCAAAGTAATTGGTTACGATTTATTAATTGTGCTCGCAATGAAGATGAACAAAATTTAGTAGCTTTTCAGTATCATGGTAATATCTATTATCGTTCATTCAAACATATCTATCCTGGTAATGAACTCTATGTATGGTATGGTGAAGAATATGCAAGAGAACTTGGTGTGACAACTAGTTTTGAAAAAGGTAGGGTAATACTTTTGTCAGAAATAAAATTTACTATCTATTTTTAGATGATTGTCAACTGTATAATTGTAAAAATTGTGGAAGTAGTTTTGTTTTGAAACCAAATTTTGATTTGCATCTTCGACATAATCCTAATTGTCTTGCTGCTAATCCTCAATTTTTTACTTGTCAAAAATGTCAAGAAAGTTTTTGTGAATTGTATCAGTTACAAGACCACATTCGTAAACATGAGCAACTTGATGTAAAAGAAAGAAATCATAAAAAAGGGTTTATTTCTAATGATAAACTGTTAGTTGGAAATCCAGATAATGTGTGTGATTATTGTGGAAAGAAATTTACTCGTTATTCATCATTGAGGACTCACCTTCGTACACATACTGGTGATAAACCTTACCAATGTCAGTACTGTGTAAAATTTTTTTATCAGAATGTTGATCTACAAACACATCTTCGTATACATACTGGTGATAAACCTTACCAATGTCAGTACTGTGAAAAAGCATTAAATAAAAATAGTAATCTCCAAAAATATCTTCGTATTCATCTAAAGTAATTAATTATTGTTTTTGATAATCATTTACATTACACTTTATTAAGTTACCATAGTAACAACACTACACAAACAATGGACAATACAGATCTAGAGAGTTTAAGTAGTCCAGGGTGACTAGTCTCAAAGTTCCACAGCACAGTAACAGAATACAGTATTATTGTAGAACTGAAGGTGGAATGAGTGAAGTCAAGTTAACACTTCTAACGAGTGATAGTGGTGCTTCTTGTATAATTAGGTGTAAATTGTTTCTACCTAGACTTTTCAATTCTTACTAAATCTAGGGAGATGCTACAAGTAAACAGTTCAGTTAAATGAAGGTACTACATTATTGATATTCTTGTCACTGTTGAAAATGGTCACTCAACTAAAACATACACAGTATCTATACAACATGTATCATCCAGTGATATTTGCCTATTGTTAGGTCACAATCACAGTAACACCAAAGTCTTTTTGCAAGTACTTTCAGATGAAGGTTTCAAAATTGGTACACCAGATGCTACACAAGTATTGGAAAGTTTAGACTTCCTGTTTATATGGTGCTCTATCTAGGCCTGAATACAGAGAGATTGTATCAACTTTTGCAACCAGCCTATAATAAATGACCTGTCATCTGCTCTTGAACAAGATAATTGTAAGAGTATGACAACAAGGAGGGAGAGTCAGAGCAAAGAGACCACAATCAGATGACCCAACTTGTGACTGGCAATACCTATGTCTATAAAGATAAAATGAAACTTAGTGAATAAAAACACATAAGCCTGGTATACCTGATATTGACTTCTCTATGAGTAGGTGTCAAGCAAACAAATGTAGCAATTTGTATTGGAAGTGATGAACTCATTGCAGGTGGTAAGCTGTTGTAAATACCAACAAATCTAGCTCATCTCTAATCACTTTTAAATCTAAAGTAAATATGCTTCTTATTAATGATACTATATTCTGTACTTTAATACCTTAATTCTGTTTTATTAATTATTGTTCTATTCTGTTTGTGCCCTTTAAACTAACAGTGGCTATTAAGCATTCATTTTGTCAAAAAAAAGTCATTACGCACACAAAGCTAATTAAAATCGAGTGAAGTTACAAACAGACTGGAGAGTGCTATAAAGAAATCAATTACAAATTTATCCTCGTGAATGACTTATTGATCGCACACTCATAAACTAGACAGAGTTCAGTATCATCTCGACTATAGAGGCGGTAAAAGAAAGTACCACGAGGTGTCACGTGTAGCAGGAAGTCTTGTGATCTTCAACTATAATAACATTCATAGTTGCCCAGATTTGAATGCGAGTATGTCCAGACATTCCCTCCCCTTGAAGAACGTCTAGTTTTGAGTCTAGTTTACCAGCTAGTCTGTGGTGTTCAAAATGGCAGATGTAATGCAAGAATTATGTGACTATGAGAAAAGAAAACTAGAGAATGTTGAAAAGAATATCGAACTCACGAAAAGTTTAGGTTAAATACTATTGTATGTTAAATAAAAAGTCATAAAGATTGTGTAGGTTTAGATGTTAAGTCCAAAAACAAGAGTAGAGTTAAAAAAAGGAGAAGAAGACGATATAGTAATTGTAGTAATAGTAACAGTGATAGTGGAGATGAATGGATGCCAGCTCGAAAGACTTGTGTGACAAGGAAAAAAACAAATGATGTTGTGAGAGGTAATAAACTTGTAAATAAAACATGGACACCATTCCTTTGTGTTTAGATCACAAACTTACAAGAGTATTGAAGAAGAAAAAACCACAGCAGAAGAAATATTACAAACCTGTAGAGGGGGAGGAGCCTTCATTTGAGAGCCTTGATTGCAAGTTGTCTAATAGGTTTTTTGAGTTATTTGGAGATGATAATGATGAAGAATATGAAGACTTTGAAGGATTTGATATTGAAAATGTGTAAGTTAGATTATATCAGTATTGCTGATATTGTTTTCTTAAAACAGTGGTGATGTACCTCAGTGTCTAGTTAATGAACGATATCCTAAGAGATTAAGTCACCAAAAAGAATGTAGAGAAGATGAACTATCTGATGAAGATGAATATCTCTGTAAGTTCAGTATCAATATGGTTACTTCTATAACTTTATTATTAGTTTGTGAGGACTGTGATGAATTTCATCATGGTGACTGTCCTATTCATGGACCTTTACTGACTCTAGATCCTTCTAGTGGTCATGATGAAGCATCTCTACAATATACTAGTGTATTTGTTCCAGCTGAATTAACTATTAAACCTTCTAAGATACCCAATGCTGGTCTGGGTGTTTTTGCTACACAGTTTATACCTCGTAGGGTTACGTTTGGACCTTATGAAGGAAGGAGAGTGTTAAAAGAAGAGCTCACTGAAGATAAAGATACTAGCTACATGTGGGAGGTACTGTAATAAAATAATAAAAAAGTAATAATTATTTTAATTAATTCAGGTAAAAGGCTTTGGAGAGGGTTCATATTATATTGATGGCCAATCAGATAAGCAAAGTAATTGGTTACGATTTATTAACTGTGCTCGCAATGAAGATGAACAAAATTTAGTAGCTTTTCAGTATCACGGTAATATCTATTATCGCTCATTCAAACATATCTATCCTGGTAATGAACTCTATGTATGGTATGGTGAAGAATACGCAAGAGAACTTGGGATCACAGCTGGTTTTGAAAAAGGTAGGGTAATTCGTTTGTCAGAAATAAAATTTACTATCTATTTTTAGATGATTCTCAACTGTATAATTGCAAAAATTGTGGAAGTAGTTTTGTTTTGAAAGCAAATTTTGATTTGCATCTTCGACATAATCCTAATTGTCTTGCTGTTAATCCTCAATGTTTTACTTGTCGAAAATGTCAAGAAAGCTTTTGTGAATTGTATCAGTTACAAGACCACATTCGTAAACATGAGCAACTTGATGTAAAAGGAAGAAATAAAAAAAGGCTCGTTTTCAACGATAAATTGCTAGTTGATAATAATCCAGATATTATGTGTGATTATTGTGGAAAGAAATTTTCTTGTCAGTCATCATTGAGGACTCATCTTCGTATACACACTAGTGATAAACCTTACCACTGTCAGTACTGTGGAAAAAGATTTAGTCATAATGGTAGTCTCCGAAAACATCTTCGTATACACATGGGTGATAAACCTTACCAAACTCAGTACTATGGAAAACAATTTAATCGAAATAATAGTAATCTCCAAACGCATCCTCGTACACACATTGTTGATAAACCCCACCAATGTCAGTATTGTAAAAAAGGATTTAGTCGGAATGGTGCTCTCCAAAGACATCTTCGGATACACACTGATGATAAACCTTACCAATGTGAGTACTGTGGAAAAGGATTTAGTAATAATTGTAATCTCCAAACTCATCTTCGTATACACACTGGTGATAAACCGTACCAATGTCAGTACTGTGGAAAAAAATTTATTACTAATAGTAATCTCCAAACTCATATTCGTATACACACTGGTGATAAACCTTACCAATGTCAGTACTGTGGAAATAGATTTAGTGATAATAGTAATCTCAAAACTCATTTTCGTATACACACTGGTGATAAACCTTACCAATGTCAGTACTGTGGAAAAGCATTTAGTCAGAATGGTAGTCTCCAAATTCATCTTCGTGTACACACAGGTGATAAACCTTACCAATGTCAGTACTGTGAAAAAGCATTTAATAATAATACTAATCTCCAAACTCATCTTCGTATACACACTGGTGATAAACCTTACCAATGTCAGTACTGTGGAAAAGGATTTCGTCATGATAGTACTCTCCAAGCTCATCTTTGTATACATACTGGTGATAGACCTTACCAATGTCAGTACTGTGAAAAAGCATTTAGTAAAAGTAGTAAACTCAAAATTCATCTTCGCATACACACTGGTGATAAACCTTACCAATGTCAGTACTGTGGAAAAGGATTTAATCAAAACAATAATCTCCAAACTCATCTTCGTATTCATCTAAAGTAATTAATTATTGTTTATGCTAATCATTTACATTACACTTTATTAAGTTACCATAGTAACAACACTACACAAACAATGGACAATACAGATCTAGAGAAGTTAAATTAGTCCAGGGTGGCTAGCTATAGTCCCAAAGCACAGTACCTGAATAGAATGTGTCACTGTAGAAGGTGGAATGAGTGAAGTCAAGTTAGGGTGGTTCTTGGTATAACTTGCCTATGATGACCTCATGTGACATCATAACTGTGTTAGAGGTTAATAATGGTATTGTGATAGTAGGTAATACTGGTACATGTATTGTTAGTAATACTGGTATTGTTACCTACCAGCTAGTCTAGCTGGTATAATCCAAGAATTATGTGATTATGAGAAGAGAAGACTAGAGAATGTTGAAGAGAATATTGAACTCATGAAAACTTTAGGTTAAATACTATTGTATGTTAAATAAAAAGTCATAAAGATTGTGTAGGTTTAGATGTCAAGTCCCAAAACAAGAGTAGAGTTAAAAAAAGGAGAAGGAAACGATATAGTAATTGTAGTAGTAGTAGCAGTGATAGTGGAGATGAATGGATACCTGCTCAAGAGACTTGTGTGGTGAAGAAAAAAAGAAATGATGTCACAAGAGGTGATAAACTTGTAAATAAAATATGTGTTAACATCACAAACTTACAAAAGTCTTGAAGCAGAAAAAGCCACAGCAAAAGAAATATCACAAACCTGTAGAGGGGGAGGAGCCTTCATTTAAGAGCCTTGATAGTAAGTTGTTTAATGATTTTTTGAGTTATTTGGAGATGATAATAATGAAGAATATGAAAACTTTGAACGATTTGATATTGAAGATGTGTAAGTTAGAGTTATATCAGTATTGTTGATATTGTTTTCTTAATACAGTGGTGATGTACCTCGGTGTCCAGCAATGAAGATGAACAGGTAGCTTTTCAGTATCATGGTAACATCTATTATCACTCATTCAAACATATCTATCCTGGTAATGAACTCTATGTATGGTATGGTGAACAATATGCAAAAGAACTTGGGATTACAACTAAGATACCCAATGCTGGTCTAGGTGTTTTTGCTACACAGTTTATACCTTGTAGATTTACGTTTGGTCCTTATAAAGGAAGGAGAGTGTTAAAAGAAGAGCTTACTGAAGGAGAAGATACTAGCTACATGTGGGAGGTACTGTAATAAAATAATAAAAAAGTATTAATTATTTTAATTAATTCAGGTAAAGGGCTTTGGAGAAGGTTCATATTATATTGATGGTCAATTAGATAAGCAAAGTAATTGGTTACGATTTATTAACTGTGCTCGCAATGAAGATGAACAAAATTTAGTAGCTTTTCAGTATCACGGTAATATCTATTATCGTTCATTCAAACATATCTATCCTGGTAATGAACTCTATGTATGGTATGGTGAAGAATATGCAAGAGAACTTGGGATCACAGCTAGTTTTGAAAAAGGTAGGGTAATTCTTTTGGCAGAAGTAAAACTTACTATCTATTTTTAGATGATTGTCAACTTTATAACTGCAAAAATTGTGGAAGTAGTTTTGTTTTGAAATCAAATTTTGATTTGCATCTTCGAAATAATCCTTATTGTCTTGCTGCTAATCCACAATGTTTTACTTGTCAAAAATGTCAAGAAAGCTTTTGTGAATTGTATCAATTACAAGACCACATTCGTGGAAAGAAATTTTCTTGTCAGTCATCATTGAGGACTCATCTTCATATACATGCTTGAAAACATCTTCGTATACATAGTGGTAATAAAGCTTACGAATGTCCATACCTGTTGAAAAGGATTTAGTCGGAATGGTAATCTCTGAAAACATCTTCGTATACATAGTGGTAATAAACCTTACCAATGTAAGTTCTGTGTAAAACGATTTTATCAGAATGGTGATCTTCAAAGACATCTTTGTATACACACTGGCGACAAACCACACCAACCCTAGCACCGTGAAAAAGCACCCAGCCAGAATGGCAGCCTCCAAATTCATCTTTGTATACACACTGGTGATAAACCTTACCAATGTCAATACTGTGAAAAAAAATTTAATCAAAGCAATAATCTCCAAACTTATCTTCGTATTCATCTTAAGTAATTAATTATTGTTTTTGCTAATCATTTACATTACACCTTATTAAGTTACCATAGTAACAACCCTATACAAACAATGGACAATACAGGTCTAGAGTAGTCCAGGGACTGGGTTACTAGTCCCAAAGGTCCCCAGAGCACAGTAACAAAATAGAATGTGTCACTGTAGAAGGTGGAATGAGTGAAGTCAAGTTAACACCTCTAACAAGTGATAGTCGTGGTTCTTGTACAATTAGATGTAAATTGTTTCTACCTAGACTTTTCAATTCTTACTAAATCTAGGGAGATGCTACAAGTAAACAGTTCAGTTAACTGAAGGTACTACATCAGTGATATTCTTGTCACTGTTGAAGATGGTCACTCAACTAAAACATACACAATATCTATATAACATTTATCATCCAGTGATAATTGCCTTATGTAGGTCACAATCACAGTAACACAAAAGTCTTTTTGCAAGTACTACAAGGAGTTCTTTCAGATGAAATTTTCAAAATTGGAACACCAGTTGCTACACAAGTGTTAGAAAGTGCAGATCTACTGTTTATATGGTGGTCTAGGCCTGAAAACAAGGAGATCATATTAACTTTTGCAACCAGTCTAATAATGGATAGGAAGGTGATAGGAGACTGCTAGAATTTGGTGAATTTGGAGGTGTACAGTACGTTCAAGTTTATGGGCACTGTGCATGTGGATTCATTTGATAAACTAACTAGTCTCTACACTTTTGAGTTAAAAAACCTTTGCAGACAACTATGGTCCTGGCCATTTGTGATCCATACATCCTCCCTTCCTCTTTTTGTGTAAGGAATCTTATTTCAGAACTTTGACTTCAACTTTAAACTTGATATCAACGTTTGCAATTGTACAGTTCTTCATGCATCCATATTATAAATTATATAATCTTTTCCTAGTTGCACTGGCTCCATCTGGACATTTCTTCTCTGACACATAAAAGAAAAACTTCATCAAGATGGTCTCCCTCAGCTATACTTTCTTTTCCCAGCTAAATCTTGAATCAGTTATTTTGCGCGACAAGGACGTCGACCCTTTGTTCATTTAGGAGAGATAGCGACGTATGCTGATACAAAATTGCAGTGTGGAATAAAAAAAGCTAGAAATTTTTGGTCGTAGGACAAAAAACACCTTAGGATAAAATATAGCGTTCACTATAATAACATTCATAGTTGCCCAGATTTGAATGAGAGTTTGTCCAGGCATTCCCTCCCCTTGTAGAACGCGGTACGTCTGACTTCGAGATTACTTTACCAGCTAGTCTGAAGTGTTCAAAATGTCAGATGTAATTCAAGAATTATGTGACTATGAAAAGAGAAGACTAGAGAATATTAAAAAGAATATGGAACTCACGAAAAGTTTAGGTAAAATACTATCACACGGTAAATAAAAGGTCATTAAGATTATGTAGGTTTAGATGTTAAATCTCAAAACAAGAGTAGAGTTAAAAAAAGGAGAAGACGATATAGTAATTGTAGTAATAGTAGCAGTGATAGTGGAGATGAATGGATACCAGCTCGAGAGACTTGTGTGGTGAAGAAAAAAAAAAATGATGTCACAAGAGGTGATAAACTTGTAAATAAAATATGGACACCATTCTTTTGTATTTAGATCATAAACTTAAAAAAGTCTTGAAGAAGAAAAAACTACAACAGGAGAAATATTACAAATCTGTAGAAGGGGAGGAGCCTTCACTTGAGAGCCTTGATTGTAAGTTGTCTAATGATTTTTTTGAGTTATTTGGAGATGATAATAATGAAGAATATGGAAACTTTGAAGGATTTGATATTGAAGATGTGTAAGTTAGATTATATCAATATTGTTGATATTGTTTTCTTAATATAGTGGTAATGTACCTCAGTGTCCGGATCCAGTTAATGAACGATATCCTATGAGATTAAGTCACCAAAAAGAATGTAGAGAAGATGAACTATCTGATGAAGATGAATATCTCTGTAAGTTCAGTATCATTCAATATGGTTACTTCAATTTTACAACTTTCATTATTAGTTTGTAAGGACTGTGAGGATATTCATCATGGTGACTGTCCTATTCATGGACCCTTACTAACTCTAGATCCTTCTAGTGGTCATGATGAAGCATCTCTACAATATACTACTGTATTTGTTCCAGCTGAATTAACTATTAAACCTTCTAAGATACCCAATACTGGTCTGGGTGTCTTTGCTACACAGTTTATACCTCGTAGATTTACGTTTGGTCCTTATGAAGGAAGGAGAGTATTAAAAGAAGAGCTTACTGAAGGAGAAGATACTAGCTACATGTGGGAGGTATTGTAATAAAATAATAAAAAAGTATTAATTATTTTAATTAATTCAGGTAAAGGGCTTTGGAGAGGGTTCATATTATATTGATGGTCAATCAGATAAGCAAAGTAATTGGTTACGATTTATTAACTGTGCTCGCAATGAAGATGAACAAAATTTAGTAGCTTTTCAGTATCACGGTAATATCTATTATCGTTCATTCAAACATATCTATCCTGGTAATGAACTCTATGTATGGTATGGTGAAGAATATGCAAGAGAACTTGAGATCACAGCTTGTTGTGAAAAAGGTAGGGTAATTCTTTTGGCAGAAATAAAATTTACTATCTATTTTTAGATGATTGTCAACTGTATAATTGCAAAAATTGTGGAAGTAGTTTTGTTTTGAAATCAAATTTTGATTTGCATCTTCGACATAATCCTAATTGTCTTGCTGCTAATCCTCAATGTTTTACTTGTCAAAAATGTCAAGAAAGCTTTTATGAATTGTATCAGTTACAAGACCACATTCGTAAACACGAGCAACTTGATGTAAAAGGAAAGAATAAAAAAAGGGTTATTTCCAACGATAAATCGCTAGTTGTTAATCCAGATATTATGTGTGATTATTGTGGAAAGAAATTTTCTTGTCAGTCATCATTGAGGACTCATCTTCACATACACACTGGTGATAAACCTTACCAATGTCAGTACTGTGGAAAAACATTTAATCAGAATAGTAATCTCCGAAGACATCTTCATATACACACTGGTGATAAACCTTACCAATGTCTGTACTGTGAAAAAGCATTTAGTCGAAATAGTAATCTCCAAATTCATCTTCGTATACACACTGGTAATAAACCTTATCAATGTCAGTACTGTGAAAAAGCATTTAGTCAGAGTGGTAGTCTCCAAACTCATCTTCGCACACACACTGGTGATAAACCTTACCAATGTCAGTACTGTGGAAAAGGATTTAGCGATAATAGTAATCTCCAAACTCATCTTCATATACACACTAGGGATAAATCTTACCAATGTCAATACTGTGAAAAAAAATTTAATCAAAGCAATAATCTCCAAACTCATCTTCGTATTCATCTTAAGTAATTAATTATTGTTTTTGCTAATCATTTACATTACACTTTATTAAGTTACCATAGTAACAACATTATACAAACAATGGACAATACAGATCTAGAGAAGTTAAAGTAGCCCAGGGTGACTAGTCCCAAAGTTTTAGAGGACAGTAACAGAATAGAATGTGTCACTATAGAAGGTAGAATGAGTGAAGTCAAGTTATAACACCTCTAACCAGTGATAGCAGTGGTTCTTATACTATTAGGTGTAAACTGTTTCTACCTAGACTTTTCAATTCTTACTAATCCTAGGGAGATGCTACAAGTAAACAGTTCAGTTAAGGTAAGGTACTACATCAGTGATATTGTTGTCACTGTTGAAGTGGTCACTCAACTAAAACATACACAGTATCTATACAACATTTATAATCCAGTGATGCTTAATTGCCTAATGTTAGGTCATGCACAATCACAGTAACACAAAAGTCTTTTTGCAAGTACTACAAGTAGTTCTTTCAGATGAAATTTTCAAAATTGGTACACCAGTTGCTACACAAGTGTTAGAAAGTGCAGACCTCCTGTTTAAATTGTGCTCTAGGTCTGAAAACAGGGAGATTGTATCAACTTTATTTTGCAACCAGTCTAAATGATCTGTCATCTGCTCTTGAACAAGATAATGTAAGAGTATGACAACAAGGAGGGAGAGTCAGAGCAAAGAGACTTCAATCAGATGAGCCAACTTGTGACTGGCAATTGCAATACCTATATCTATAAAGATAAAATGAAACTTAGTGAATAAAAACAGATAAGACCAATATACTTGATATTGATTTCTCTATGAGTAGGCCAGGTGACAAATGTAGCAATTTGTCTTGGAAGTGATGAACTCATTGCAGGTGGTAAGCTGTTGTAAATATCAACAAATCCAAGGTCACATTCATATGTAGAGATAGTCACCCTTTGACCATAACCTGTATATGTAACACATGAACAATCGGAGACCTTTAATTTTGATTTGCATCTTCGACATAATCCTAATTGTCTTTCTGCTAATTCTCAATGTTTTACTAGCTTGTTGAAAATGTCAAGAAAGCTTTTGTGAATTGTATCAGCTACAAGACCACATTCGTAAACATGAGCAACTTGATGTAAAAGGAAGGAATAAAAAAGGCTCATTTCCATTGATAAACTGCTATAATCCAGATAATTGTGGAAAGAAATTTTTTGTCAGTCATCATTAAGGACTCATCTTCGTATACACACTGATGATAAGCATTACCAATGTCGGTACTGTGGAAAATGATTTAGTCAGAATCATAATCTCCAAAGATATCTTAGTATTCATCTAAATAATTAATTATTTTTGCTAATCATTATTCATTATCACTTTATTAACTTACCATGGTAACAAAACTACATCAGTGATAGAAATTGTAGTCACTGTTGAAGATGGTCACTCAACTAAAACTTACACAATATCTACACAACATTTATCATCCAGTGATGATTGCCTAATGTTAGGTCACAATCACAGTAACACAAAAGTCTTTTTGCAAGAACTACAATTGCAAGGAGTTCTTTCAGATAAAATTTTCAAAATTGGTACACCAGTTGCTACACAAGTGTTAGAAAGTGCAGAC
Organism: Xestospongia muta; assembly: GCA_963693285.1. NCBI lineage: Eukaryota > Metazoa > Porifera > Demospongiae > Haplosclerida > Petrosiidae > Xestospongia > Xestospongia muta. The sequence continues at coordinate 807,709 of OY848921.1, forward strand.
CTACTGTTTATATGGTGCTCTAGACCTGAATACAGAGAGATTGTATCAACTTTTGCAACCAGCCTATAATAAATGACCTGTCATCTGCTCTTGAACAAGATAATTGTAAGAGTATGACAACAAGGAGGGAGAGTCAGAGCAAAGAGACCACAATCAGATGACCCAACTTGTGACTGGCAGTACCTATGTCTATAAAGATAAAATGAAACTTAGTGAATAAAAACACATAAGACCAATATACCTGATATTGACTTCCCTATGAGTAGGTGACAAGCAAACAAATGTAGCAATTTGTCTTGGAAGTGATGAACTCATTGCAGGTGGTAAGCTGTTGTAAATATCAACAAATCCAAGGTCACATTCATATGTAGAGATAGTCACCCCATGATCATAACCTGTATATGTAACACATAAACAATGGGAGACCTATGAATATCAAATACTAGAGCTTGTCCAGTATTTTGTAGCAAAAGAGGAGAAACAAAGTATAAAGAGACAATAGAATTATCTCAAGATGTAGAGGATGAAACTATGTCTGCTAAAGAAAGATAATAAGCTCGTAAGAGAGCAAAACTATCACAACCTACAATTTCAACAGATGATGATTAAACCACCTTAATTTTTAAATTAAAAAAATAACAATTATTAATAATTTATTTTTGGTAAAAATCAATAAAATTTCAGTGAAAGGGGTGGTATTTTTAACCACAATATGGTGGTCTTTACCAGCTAGTCTGAGGCGTTCAAAATGGCAGATGTAATGCAAGAATTATGTGACTATGAGAAGAAAAGACTAGATAATGTTGAAAAGAATATTGAACTCATGAAAACTTTAGGTAAAATACTATTGTAAAGTAAATAAAAGGTCATAAAGATTATGTAGGTTTAGATGTTAAATCCAAAAACAAGAGTAGAGTTAGAAAAAGGAGAAAGAGACGATATAGTAATTGTAGTAATAGTAGCAGTGATAGTGGAGATGAATGGATACCTGCTCTAGAGACTTGTGTGATAAGGAAAAAAACAAATGATGTCATAAGAGGTAATAAACTTGTAAATAAAATATGGACACCATTCTTTTGTATTTAGATCATAAACTTAAAAAAGTCTTGAAGAAGAAAAAAACACAGCAGAAGAAATATTGCAAACCTGTAGAGGGGGAGGAGCCTTCATTTGAGAGCCACGATTGCAAGTTGTCTAATGAGTTTGTTGAGTTATTTGGAGATGATAATGATAAAGAATATGAAGATTTTGAAGGATTTGATATTGAAGATGTGTAAGTTAGATTATACCAATATTGCCTGTATTGTTTTCTTAATACAGTGGTAATGTACCTAAACATCCAGTTAGTGAGCGATATCCTAAGAGATTAAGTCACCAAAAAAAATACAGAGAAGATGAACTATCTGATGAAGATGAATATCTCTGTAAGTTCAGTATCAATATGGTTACTTCTACAACTTCTATTATTAGTTTGTGACAACTGTGAGGATATTCATCATGGTGACTGTCCTGTTCATGGACCCTTACTAACTCTAGATCCTTCTAGTGGTCACGATGAAGCATCTCTACAATATACTAGTGTATTTGTTCCAGCTGAATTAACTGTTAAACCTTCTAAGATACCCAATGGTGGTCTGGGTGTTTTTGCTACACAATTAATACCTCGTGGAGTTAGGTTTGGTCCTTATGAAGGAAGGAAAGTGTTAAAAGAAGAGCTGACTAAAGGAGAAGATACTAGCTACATGTGGGAGGTACTCTAATGAAATAATTATAAAGTCCAAATAATTTTTATTTTTTTTTCAGGTGAAGCGTGTTGGAGAGAGGTCATATTATATTGATGGTCGATCAGATAAGCGAAGTAATTGGTTACGATTTGTTAACTGTGCTCACAATGTAGATGAACAGAATTTAATAGCTTTCCAGTATCATGGTAACATCTATTATCGTTCATTCAAACATATCTATCCTGGTAATGAACTCTATGTATGGTATGGTGAAGAATATGCAAGAGAACTTGGGATCACAGCTAGTTTTGAAAAAGGTAGGGTAATTCTTTTGTCAGAAATAAAATTTACTATCTACTTTTAGATGATTGTCAGTTTTATAATTGCAAAAATTGTGGAAGTAGTTTTGTTTTGAAAGCAAATTTTGATTTGCATCTTCGACATAATCCTAATTGTCTTGCTGCTAATCCTCAATGTTTTACTTGTCGAAAATGTCAAGAAAGCTTTTGTGAATTGTATCAGTTACAAGACCACATTCGTAAACATGAGCAACTTGATGTAAAAGGAAGAAATAAAAAAAGGCTCATTTCCCATGATAAATTGCTAGTTGATAATAATCCAGACATTATGTGTGATTATTGTGGAAAGAAATTTTCTTGTCAGTCATCATTGAGGACTCATCTTCGTATACACACTGGTGATAAACCTTACCAATGTCAGTATTGTCGAAAAAGATTTGGTCATAATGGTAGTCTCCGAAAACATCTTCGTATACACATGGGTGATAAATCTTACCAATATCAGTACTGTGAAAAACAATTTTATCAGAATAGTGATCTCCAAAGACATCTTTGTACACACACTGGTAATAAACCTTATCAATCTCAGTGCTATGGAAAAGAATTTAATCAAGGCCGTAGTCTCCAAACTTATGTTTGTATAAACACTGGTGATAAACCTTACCAATGTCAGTACTGTAGAAAAGGATTTAGTGTTAATAATAATCTCCAACGACATCTTCGTATACACACTGGTGATAAACCTTACCAATGTCAGTACTGTGGAAAAGGATTTAGTGTTAATAATAATCTCCAACGACATCTTCGTATACACACTGGTGATAAACCTTACCAATGTCAGTACTGTGGAAAAGGATTTAGTAATAATAGTAATCTCCAAACTCATCTTCGTATACACACTGGAGATAAACCTTACCAATGTCAGTACTGTGGAAAAAAATTTAGTACTAATAGTAATCTCCAAACTCATCTTCGTATACACACTGGAGATAAACCTTACCAATGTCAGTACTGTGAAAAAGGATTTAGTCAAAATAGTAATCTCCAAACTCATCTTCGTATACACACTGGAGATAAACCTTACCAATGTCAGTACTGTGGAAAAGTATTTAGTGATAATAGTAATCTCCAAACTCATCTTCGTATACACACTGGTGATAAACCTCACTAGTGTCGGTACTGTGGAAAAAAATTTAATGAAAGCAATAATCTCCAAACTCATCTTTGTATACATCTAGAGTAATTAATTATTATTTTTGCTAATTATTTACATTACACTTTATTAAGTTACCATAGTAACAACACTACACAAATAATGGACAATACAGATCTAGAGAAGTTAAAGTAGTCCAAGGTGGCTAGTCCCAAAGTTTCAGAGCACAGTAACAGAATAGAATGTGTACTGTGGAAAAAAATTTAGTACTAATAGTAATCTCCAAACTCATCTTCGTATACACACTGGAGATAAACCTTACCAATGTCAGTACTGTGAAAAAACATTTAATCAGAATAGTATTCTCCAAACACATCTTCGTATACACACTGGAGATAAACCTTACCAATGTCATTACTGTGAAAAAACATTTAGTCAGAATGGTAGTCTCCAAACACATCTTCGTATACACACTGGTGATAAACCTTACCGATGTCAGTACTGTGGAAAAAAATTTACTACTAATAGTAATCTCCAAACTCATCTTCGTATACACACTAGAGATAAACCTTACCAATGTCAGTACTGAGAAAAAACATTTAGTCAGAAAAGTATTCTCCAAAGACATCATCATATAGACACTGGTGATAAACCTTACCAATGTCAGTAGTGTGAAAAAGCATTTAGTAAAAATAGTAATCTCTAAACTCATCTTCATATAGCCACTGGTGATAAACCTTACCAATGTCAGTACTGTGGAAAAAAATGTAATCAAAGCAATAATCTCCAAACTCATCTTCATATTTCATCTAAAGTAATTAATTATTGTTTTTGCTAATCATTTACATTATACTTTATTAAGTTACCATAGTAACAACACTACACAAACACTGGACAATACAGATCTAGAAAAGTTATAGTCCAGGGTGACTAGTCCCAAAGTTCCAGAGCACTGTAACAGAATAGAATGTGTCACTGTGGAAGGTGGAATGAGTGAAGTCAAGTTAACACCTCTAACCAGTGATAGCAGTGCTTCTTTAAAATTAGGTGTAAATTGTTTCTACCTAGACATTTCAATTCTTACTGATCCTAGGGAGATGCTACAAGTAAGCAGTTCAGTTAACTGAAGGTAAATAAAATGTGTGATGAGGAAAAAAACAAATAATGTCATGAGAGATAATAAACTTGTAAATAAAATATGGACAACATTTTTTTGTGTTTAGATCACAAACTTACAAGAGTCTTGAAGCAGCAAAAACCACGGCAGAAGAAATATTGCCAACATGTAGAGTGGGAGGAGCCTTCATTTGAGAGCCTTGATTGCAAGTTGTCTAATGAGTTTGTTGAGTTATTTGGAGATGATAATAATGAAGAATATGAAAACTTTGAAGGATTTGATATTGAAGATGTGTAAGTTAGATTATATCAGTATTGCTGATATTGTTTTCTTAATACAGTGGTAATGTACCTCAGTGTCCAGTTAGTAAACGAATCTTCAAAAACATCTTTGAATAGACACTGGTGATAAACCTTACCAATTTCAGTACTGTGGAAAAAAGCATTTAGTAAAAATAATAATCTTCTTATACAATTAAATTAGTTGAAAATTGTTGTACCTACACTATTATTAATCCTAAGGAGATACTACAAGTAAAACAGTTCAGTGATAGAAATTGTTATCACTGCTAAAGATGGTCACTCAACTAAAACTTACACAGTATCTATACAACATTTATCATCCAGTGATGCTTGCCTCTCTCATCTAGATGTATCAGCTGGCTCTCTTCAATGAAAGTTAGTTATAATCATTATTAAATATAATTATTAAGTTAATCTACAAAAGAAATGAAGGATATCACTAAACAAAATGATACAGAGCAAAACTATCACAACCTACAATTTCAAGAGATGATGATTAAACCATCTAAATTTTTAATTAAAAAATTACAATTACTAATAAATTTATTTTTGGTAAAAAGCAATGAATTTTAGTGAAAGGGGTGGTATTTCTAACGACAATGGTGGTTTTTACCAGCTAGTCTGAGGCGTTCAAAATGGCAGATGTAGTGCTAGAATTATGTGACTATGAGAAGAGAAGACTAGAGAATGTTGAAAAGAATATTGAACTCATGAAAACTTTAGGTAAAATACTATTGTATGTTAAATAAAAAGTCATAAAGATTATGTAGGTTTAGATATTAAGTCCCAATACAAGAGTAGAGTTAGAAAAAGGAGAAGGAGACGATATAGTAATTGTAGTAAAAGTATCAGTGATAGTGGAGATGAATGGATACCAACTCGAGAGACTTGTGTGGTGAAGAAAAAAAGAAATGATGTCACAAGAGGTGATAAACTTGTAAATAAAATATGGACACCATTATTTTGTATTTAGATCATAAACTTAAAAAAGTCTTGAAGAAGAAAAAACCACAGCAGAAGAAATATTGCAAACCTGTAGAGTGGGAGGAGCCTTCATTTGAGAGCCACAATTGCAAGTTGTCTAATGAGTTTGTTGAGTTATTTGGAGATGATAATGATGAAGAATATGAAGATTTTGAAGGATTTGATATTGAAGATGTGTAAGTTAGATTATACCAATGTTGCCTGTATTGTTTTCTTAATACAGTAGAAATGTACCTAAACATCCAGTTAGTGAGCGATATCCTAAGAGATTAAGTCACCAAAAAGAATACAAAGAAGATGAACTATCTGATGAAGATGAATATCTCTGTAAGTTCAGTATCAATATGGTTACTTCTACAACTTCTATTATTAGTTTGTGACAACTGTGAGGATATTCATCATGGTGACTGTCCTGTTCATGGACCCTTACTAACTCTAGATCCTTCTAGTGGTCATGATGAAGCATCTCTACAACATACTACTGTATTTGTTCCAGCTGAATTAACTGTTAAACCTTCTAAGATACCCAATGGTGGTCTGGGTGTTTTTGCTACACAATTTATACCTCGTGGAGTTAGATTTGGTCCTTATGAAGGAAGGAAAGTGTTAAAAGAAGAGCTCACTAAAGGAGAAGATACTAGCTACATGTGGGAGGTACTCTAATGAAATAATTATAATGTCGAAATATTTTTTTTTTCAGGTGAACCGTGTTGGAGAGAGGTCATATTATATTGATGGTCAATCAGATAAGCAAAGTAATTGGTTACGATTTGTTAACTGTGCTCACAATGTAGATGAACAGAATTTAATAGCTTTTCAGTATCATGGTAACATCTATTATCGCTCATTCAAACATATCTATCCTGGTAATGAACTCTATGTATGGTATGGTGAAGAATATGCAAGAGAACTTGGGATCACAGCTAGTTTTGAAAAATGTAAAGTAATTCTTTTGGCAAAAATAAAATTTACTATCTATTTTTAGATGATTGTCAACTGTATAATTGCAAAAATTGTGGAAGTAGTTTTGTTTTGAAATCAAATTTTGATTTGCATCTTCGACATAATCCTAATTGTCTTGCTGCTAATCCTCAATGTTTTACTTGTCAAAAATGTCAAGAAAGCTTTTGTGAATTGTATCAGTTACAAGACCACATTCGTAAACATGAGCGACTTGATGGAAAAGGAAAGAATAAAAAAAGGCTTGCTTTCAACGATAAATTGCTAGTTGATAATAATCCAGATATTATGTGTGATTATTGTGGAAAGAAATTTTCTTGTCAGTCATCATTGAGGACTCATCTTCACATACACACTGGTGACAAACCTTACCAATGTCAGTACTGTCAAAAAAGATTTGGTCATAATGGTAGTCTCCGAAAACATCTTTGTATACACATGGGTGATAAATCTTACCAATGTCAGTACTATGAAAAAGGATTTAGTCGAAATGGTGATCTCCAAAAACATCTTCATATACACACTGGTGATAAACCTTATCAATGTCAGTACTGTGAAAAAGCATTTAGTCAGAGTGGTAGTCTCCAAATTCATCTTCGTATACACACTGGTAATAAACCTTATCAATGTCAGTACTGTGAAAAAGCATTTAGTCAGAGTGGTAGTCTCCAAAGACATCTTCGTATACACACTGGTGATAAACCTTACCAATGTCAGTACTGTGAAAAAGCATTTAGTGTGAATGGTAATCTCCAAACTCATCTTCGCACACACACTGGTGATAAACATTACCAATGTGAGTACTGTGGAAAAGGATTTAGTAGTAATAGTAATCTCCAAACTCATCTTCATATACACACTGGTGATAAACCTTACCAATGTCTGTACTGTGAAAAAGCATTTAGTCAGAATAGTAATCTCCAAATTCATCTTCGTATACACACTGGTAATAAACCTTATCAATGTCAGTACTGTGAAAAAGCATTTAGTCAGAATGGTAATCTCCAAACTCATCTTCGCACACACACTGGTGATAAACCTTACCAATGTGAGTACTGTGGAAAAGGATTTAGGAATAATAGTCATCTCCAAACTCATTTTCATATACATACTAGGGATAAATCTTACCAATGTCAATACTGTGAAAAAAAATTTAATCAAAGCAATAATCTCCAAACTCATCTTCGTATTCATCTTAAGTAATTAATTATTGTTTTTGCTAATCATTTACATTACACTTTATTAAGTTACCATAGTAACAACATTATACAAACAATGGACAATACAGATCTAGAAAAGTTAAAGTAGTCCAGGGTGACTAGTCCCAAAGTTTCAGAGGACAGTAACAGAATAGAATGTGTCACTGTAGAAGGTAGAATGAGTGAAGTCAAGTTATAACACCTCTAACCAGTGATAGCAGTGGTTCTTATACTATTAGGTGTAAATTGTTTCTACCTAGACTTTTCAATTCTTACTAATCCTAGGGAGATGCTACAAGTAAACAGTTCAGTTAATAAGGTAAGGTACTACATCAGTGATATTGTTGTCACTGTTGAAGTGGTCACTCAACTAAAACATACACAGTATCTATACAACATTTATAATCCAGTGATGCTTAATTGCCTAATGTTAGGTCATGCACAATCACAGTAACACAAAAGTCTTTTTGCAAGTACTACAAGGAGTTCTTTCAGATGAAATTTTCAAAATTGGTACACCAGTTGCTACACAAGTGTTAGAAAGTGCAGACCTACTGTTTAAATTGTGCTCTAGGTCTGAAAACAGGGAGATTGTATCAACTTTATTTTGCAACCAGTCTAAATGATCTGTCATCTGCTCTTGAACAAGATAATGTAAGAGTATGACAACAAGGAGGGAGAGAATGAAGAAGGGAGAGTCAGAGCAAAGAGACCTCAATCAGATGAGCCAACTTGTGACTGGCAATTGCAATACCTATGTCTATAAAGATAAAATGAAACTTAGTGAATAAAAACAGATAAGACTAATATACCTGATATTGATTTCTCTATGAGTAGGCCAGGTGACAAATGTAGCAATTTGTCTTGGAAGTGATGAACTCATTGCAGGTGGTAAGCTGTTGTAAATATCAACAAATCCAAGGTCACATTCATATGTAGAGATAGTCACCCCATGATCATAACATGTATGTAACACATGAACAATTGGAGACCTTTAATTTGTGGAAAAGCATTTAGTCAGAATGGTAGTCTCCAAATTCATCTTCGTGTACACACAGGTGATAAACCTTACCAATGTCAGTACTGTGAAAAAGCATTTAATAATAATACTAATCTCCTAACTCATCTTCGTATACACACTGGTGATAAACTTTACCAATGTCAGTACTGTGAAAAAGCATTTAGTAAAAGTAGTAAACTCAAAATTCATCTTCGCATACACACTGGTGATAAACCTTACCAATGTCAGTACTGTGGAAAAGGATTAAATCAAAACAATAATCTCCAAACTCATCTTCGTATTTATCTAAAGTAATTAATTATTGTTTTTGCTAATCATTTACATTACACTTTATTAAGTTACCGTAGTAAGAACACTACACAAACAATGGACAATACAGATCTAGAAAAGTTAAAGTAGTCCAGGGTGGCTAGTCCCAAAGCACAGTACCTGAATAGAATGTGTCACTGTAGAAGGTGGAATGAGTGAAGTCATGTTAGGGTGGTTCTTGGTATAACTTGCCTATGATGACCTCATGTGACATCATAACTATGTTAGAGGTTAATAATGGTATTGTGATAGTAGGTAATACTGGTACATGTATTGTTAGTAATACTGGTATTGTTAGTAATACTGGATTTGTTGGTATTATTGGTATTATGGGTAAGAAGGAGACTTAGTGAGATGATACATTTATTTTTTTGGAGTTGATGATGGTGAGATGATGAGAGCTAATTTAATATACAAAGTGAGAAGAATTTGAGGAGTAGCATGCTAATAGAAGTTACAGTAGATGACTCCAATGGTTTGATGAGCTTTAGAGTGGACAGATTGGATATGAGAATACCATAAATTAAAAATGATAATAACATCAAGATATTTAAATGAATTGACACATTCAAGATGAGAACCATTTAAGAAAAGAGGGGAGAGAGAGGTTGAAAAGAGGGAGACTTATGTGAGATGTATTTGTTTTTTTGAAGTTGATGGTGAGATGATGAGAGCTAATTATGATGTTATAAGATTGATATTTTATTGTTAATAAGAACCAATTAAATTTAGTGGGAGGGGCTAACACGCACACAAGCTAATTAAAATATAGACAAGCAGACTGGAGAGTGCTATATGAAATGTATTACTAATACATTTGTGAGTATGGAATCAATTACTTATTGATAGCACACTAGATAGAGTTCAGTATCATCTCGACTGTAGAGGCGTTAAAAGAAAGTACCACGAGGTAGCACGTGTAGCAAGAAGTCTTGTGATCTTCAACTATAATAACATTCATAGTTGCCTAGATTTGAACATGATTTTGTCCAGACGTTCCCTCTTTTTCCAGAACGCCTGGCTTCGAGACTAGTTTACCAGCCTGTCTGTGGTGTTCAAAATGGCTGGTATAATGCACGAATTATGTGACTATGAGAAGAGAAGACTAGAGAATGTTGAAAAGAATATTGAACTCATGAAAACTTTAGGTAAAATACTATTGTATGTTAAATAAAAAGTCATAAAGATTATGTAGGTTTAGATGTTAAATCTCAAAACAAAAGTAGAGTTAGAAAAAGGAGGAGACGATATAGTAATTGTAGTAATAGTAGCAGTGATAGTGGAGATGAATGGATACCAGCTCGAGAGACTTGTGTGGTGAAGAAAAAAAGAAATGATGTCACAAGAGGTGATAAACTTGTAAATAAAATATGGACACCATTCTTTTGTATTTAGATCATAAACTTAAAAAAGTCTTGAAGAAGAAAAAACCACAGCAGAAGAAATATTACAAATCTGTAGAAGGGGAGGAGCCTTCACTTGAGAGCCTTGATTGTAAGTTGTCTAATAAGTTTTTTGAGTTATTTGGAGATGATAATAATGAAGAATATGGAAACTTTGAAGGATTTGATATTGAAGATGTGTAAGTTAGATTATATCAATATTGTTGATATTGTTTTCTTAATATAGTGGTAATGTACCTCAGTGTCCAGATCCAGTTAATGAACGATATCCTATGAGATTAAGTCACCAAAAAGAATGTAGAGAAGATGAACTATCTGATGAAGATGAATATCTCTGTAAGTTCAGTATCATTCAATATGGTTACTTCAATTCTACAACTTTCATTATTAGTTTGTAAGGACTGTGAGGAATTTCATTATGGTGACTGTCCTATTCATGGACCCTTACTAACTCTAGATCCTTCTAGTGGTTATGATGAAACATCTCTACAATATACTAGTGTATTTGTTCCAGCTGAATTAACTATTAAACCATCTAAGATACCCAATGGTGGTCTGGGTGTTTTTGCTACACAGTTTATACCTCGTAGATTTACGTTTGGTCCTTATGAAGGAAGGAGAGTGTTAAAAGAAGAGCTCACTGAAGGAGAAGATACTAGCTACATGTGGGAGGTATTGTAATAAAATAATAAAAAAGTATTAATTATTTTAATTAATTCAGGTAAAGGGCTTTGGAGAGGGTTCATATTATATTGATGGTCAATCAGATAATCAAAGTAATTGGTTACGATTTATTAATTGTGCTCGCAATGAAGATGAACAAAATTTAGTAGCTTTTCAGTATCACGGTAATATCTATTATCGTTCATTCAAACATATCTATCCTGGTAATGAACTCTATGTATGGTATGGTGAAGAATATGCAAGAGAACTTGGGATCACAGCTAGTTTTGAAAAAGGTAGGGTAATTCTTTCGGCAGAAATAAAATTTACTATCTATTTTTAGATGATTGTCAACTGTATAATTGCAAAAATTGTGGAAGTAGTTTTGTTTTGAAATCAAATTTTGATTTGCATCTTCGACTTAATCCTAATTGTCTTGCTGCTAATCCTCAATGTTTTACTTGTCAAAAATGTCAAGAAAGCTTTTGTGAATTGTATCAGTTACAAGACCACATTCGTAAACATGAGCAACTTGATGGAAAAGGAAAGAATAAAAAAAGGATTATTTCCAACGATAAATCGCTAGTTGTTAATAATCCAGATATTATGTGTGATTATTGTGGAAAGAAATTTTCTTGTCAGTCATCATTGAGGACTCATCTTCACATACACACTGGTGACAAACCTTACCAATGTCAGTACTGTCAAAAAAGATTTAGTCATAATGGTAGTCTCCGAAAACATCTTCATATACACATGGGTGATAAATCTTACCAATGTCAGTACTATGAAAAAGGGTTTAGTCGAAATGGTGATCTCCAAAAACATCTTCATATAAACACTGGTGATAAACCTTACCAATGTCAGTACTGTGAAAAAACATTTAGTCAGAATAGTAATCTCCAAGCTCATCTTCGTATACACACTGGAGATAAACCTTACCAATGTCTGTACTGTGGAAAAAATTTTACTACTAATGGTAGTCTCCAAACACATCTTTATATACACACTGGTAATAAACCTTATCAATGTCAATACTGTGAAAAAGCATTTAGTCAGAGTGGTAGTCTCCAAAGACATCTTCGTATACACACTGGTGATAAACCTTACCAATGTCAGTACTGTGAAAAAGCATTTAGTGTGAATGGTAATCTCCAAACTCATCTTCGCACACACACTGGTGATAAACCTTACCAATGTGAGTACTGTGGAAAAGGATTTAGTAATAATAGTAATCTCCAAACTCATCTTCATATACACACTGGTGATAAACCTTATCAATGTCAGTACTGTGAAAAAGCATTTAGTCGGAATGGTAGTCTCCAAATTCATCTTCGTGTACACACAGGTGATAAACCTTACCAATGTCAGTACTGTGAAAAAGCATTTAGTAAAAGTAGTAAACTCAAAATTCATCTTCGCATACACACTGGTGATAAACCTTATCAATGTTAGTACTGTGGAAAAGGATTAAATCAAAACAATAATCTCCAAACTCATCTTCGTATTTATCTAAAGTAATTAATTATTGTTTTTGCTAATCATTTACAATACGTACACTTTATTAAGTTACCATAGTAATGAAAGGCACTAAAGTGCCGAACCTCGCTGTAGTTTCTAAGTTATTTATAAATTCTATGCCAGCTTAGGCCCAGCTATGATGTTGTTATTGCAAGAAAATTTATTAACATTCCAGAAGGTGTGGTTATAAAATGGCAAGCTTTGTCATTCTGTATATGCTCATTAATTGTTGCTTGATTTCTAGCTTTGCCATGTTTGTGAAGCAGTAACTGAATAAGTGATAGTATCATTCAATTCCCAAGCAAGATTAAGTGCTACTTTCGTGATGAAAAGTTTCTCTGAGTCTTTACATGAGCCTTTAAAATCTATCAATATTTCATATACAAAATTTATTGTAACTTGAAGATGAAACCTTCTTTGCATGGAAACGTCCCGTGGTACAAATATAAATCGATATATTATCTATTAGTAGCAGTCTTTTCAGTGCTTGGAGACGTTTCCTGAATGCGTTACTTCGCTCCAAGTCCACAAAACATTTTTCAGAACTTTTCTAACGATTACTTCGACCAACGGCCTTCTGTCTTGCTGATCCGTATTCCTCTGAGATTGTTTACAACATACTAAAAAATCTCCACGTTAAGTTTTTTACTTTTCGAGAAACGGCACTTGACCTCTGCAGCCTGAAAATTCTTTTGCGAGTTTTAAGCTTCTGTTTTCCTTGACGATGTTCTTGACACTACTGTTGTAAAGTCCACATGCTTTTCTATTCGTTGCTAAACGTTGGTAGCTGCTAATGCTTCGGTTGCCAAGTTATAGCAGTTCAAAAAAAACAACTCTGGTAACAGACACACACACACACACACACACACAAACAGACTACAGTACCCTCGCTATGCGCCCACGCACAGCGAGGTTAACAACACTACACAAACAATGGAGAATACAGATCTAGAAAAGTTAAATTAGTCCAGGGTGACTAGTCCCAAAGCACAGTACCTGAATAGAATGTGTCACTGTAGAAGGTGGAATGAGTGAAGTCACGTTAGGGTGGTTCTTGGTATAACTTGCCTATGATGACCTCATGTGACATCATAACTATGTTAGAGGTTAATAATGGTATTGTGATAGTAGGTAATACTGGTACATGTATTGTTAGTAATACTGGATTTGTTGGTATTATTGGTATTGTGGGTAAGAAGGAGACTTACGTGAGATGATGCATTTATTTTTTTGGAGTTGATGATGGTGAGATGATGAGAGCTAATTTAACAATACAAAGTAAGAATTTGAGGAGTAGCATGCTAATAGAAGTTACAGACTTACAGAAGATGATCCCAATGGTTTGATGAGCTTTAGAGTGGACAGATTGGATGTGAGGAGACCATAAATTAAAAATGATAATAACATCAAGATATTTAAATAAATTGACACATTCAAGATGAGAATCATTTAAAAAAGAGGGGAGAGGGAGGTTACAAAGAGGGAGACTTATGTGAGATGTATTTGTTTTTTTGAAGTTGCTGGTGAGATGATGAAATCTAATTTATAATAAAATGAGATTGATGTTTTATTGTTAATAAGAACCAATTAAATTTAGTGGGAGGGGCTAACACGCACACAAGCTAATTAAAATATAGACAAGCAGATTGCAGAGTGCTATATGAAATGTATTACTAATACATTTGTGAGTATAGAATCAATGACTAATTGATCGCACACTAACAAACTAGACAGAGTATCATCTCGACTGTAGAGGCGTTAAGAGAAAGTACCACGTGGTAGCACGTGTAGCAAGAAGTCTTGTGATCTTCAACTATAATAACATTCATAGTTGCCTAGATTTGAACATGATTTTGTCCAGACGTTCCCTCTTTTTCCAGAACGCCTGGCTTCGAGACTAGTTTACCAGCCTGTCTGTGGTGTTCAAATGGCTGGTATAATGCAAGAATTATGTGATTATGAGAAGAGAAGACTAGATAATGTTGAAAAGAATATTGAACTCATGAAAACTTTAGGTAAAATACTATTGTATGTTAAATAAAAAGTCATAAAGATTATGTAGGTTTAGATGTTAAATCTCAAAACAAGAGTAGAGTTAGAAAAAGGAGGAGACAATATAGTAATTGTAGTAATAGTAGCAGTGATAGTGGAGATGAATGGATACCAACTCGAGAGACTTGTGTGGTGAAGAAAAAAACAAATGATGTCACAAGAGGTGATAAACTTGTAAATAAAATATGGACACCATTCTTTTGTATTTAGATCATAAACTTAAAAAAGTCTTGAAGAAGAAAAAAACACAGCAGAAGAAATATTACAAATCTGTAGAAGGGGAGGAGCCTTCACTTGAGAGCCTTGATTGTAAGTTGTCTAATGAGTTTTTTGAGTTATTTGGAGATGATAATAATGAAGAATATGGAAACTTTGAAGGATTTGATATTGAAGATGTGTAAGTTAGATTATATCAATATTGTTGATATTGTTTTCTTAATATAGTGGTAATGTACCTCAGTGTCCAGATCCAGTTAATGAACGATATCCTAAGAGATTAAGTCACCAAAAAGAATGTAGAGAAGATGAACTATCTGATGAAGATGAATATCTCTGTAAGTTCAGTATCATTCAATATGGTTACTTCAATTCTACAACTTTCATTATTAGTTTGTAAGGACTGTGAGGAATTTCATCATGGTGACTGTCCTATTCATGGTCCCTTACTAACTCTAGATCCTTCTAGTGGTTATGATGAAACATCTCTACAATATACTAGTGTATTTGTTCCAGCTGAATTAACTATTAAACCTTCTAAGATACCCAATGCTGGTCTGGGTGTTTTTGCTACACAGTTTATACCTCGTAGATTTACATTTGGTCCTTATGAAGGAAGGAGAGTATTAAAAGAAGAGCTTACTGAAGGAGAAGATACTAGCTACATGTGGGAGGTATTGTAATAAAATAATAAAAAAGTATTAATTATTTTAATTAATTCAGGTAAAGGGCTTTGGAGAGGGTTCATATTATATTGATGGTCAATCAGATAAACAAAGTAATTGGTTACGATTTATTAATTGTGCTCGCAATGAAGATGAACAAAATTTAGTAGCTTTTCAGTATCACGGTAATATCTATTATCGTTCATTCAAACATATCTATCCTGGTAATGAACTCTATGTATGGTATGGTGAACAATATGCAAGAGAACTTGGGATCACAGCTGGTTTTGAAAAAGGTAGGGTAATTCGTTTGTCAGAAATAAAATTTACTATCTATTTTTAGATGATTGTCAACTGTATAATTGCAAAAATTGTGGAAGTAGTTTTGTTTTGAAATCAAATTTTGATTTGCATCTTCGACATAATCCTAATTGTCTTGCTGCTAATCCTCAATGTTTTACTTGTCAAAAATGTCAAGAAAGCTTTTGTGAATTGTATCAGTTACAAGACCACATTCGTAAACACGAGCAACTTGATGTAAAAGGAAAGAATAAAAAAAGGGTTATTTCCAACGATAAATCGCTAGTTGTTAATAATCCAGATATTATGTGTGATTATTGTGGAAAGAAATTTTCTTGTCAGTCATCATTGAGGACTCATCTTCGTATACACACTGGTGATAAACCTTACCAATGTCAGTACTGTGGAAAAACATTTAATCAGAATAGTAATCTCCGAAGACATCTTCGTATACACACTGGTGATAAACCTTACCAATGTCTGTACTGTGAAAAAGCATTTAGTCATAATAGTAATCTCCAAAAACATCTTCGTATACACACTGGTAATAAACCTTATCAATGTCAGTACTGTGAAAAAGCATTTAGTCAGAGTGGTAGTCTCCAAACTCATCTTCGCACACACACTGGTGATAAACCTTACCAATGTCAGTACTGTGGAAAAGGATTTAGTGATAATAGTAATCTCCAAACTCATCTTCATATACACACTAGGGATAAATCTTACCAATGTCAATACTGTGAAAAAAAATTTAATCAAAGCAATAATCTCCAAACTCATCTTCGTATTCATCTTAAGTAATTAATTATTATTTTTGCTAATCATTTACATTACACTTTATTAAGTTACCATAGTAACAACATTACACAAACAATGAACAATACAGATCTAGAGAAGTTAAAGTAGCCCAGGGTGACTTGTCCCAAAGTTTCAGAGGACAGTAACAGAATAGAATGTGTCACTATAGAAGGTAGAATGAGTGAAGTCAAGTTATAACACCTCTAACCAGTGATAGCAGTGGTTCTTATACTATTAGGTGTAAACTGTTTCTACCTAGACTTTTCAATTCTTACTAATCCTAGGGAGATGCTACAAGTAAACAGTTCAGTTAAGGTAAGGTACTACATCAGTGATATTGTTGTCACTGTTGAAGTGGTCACTCAACTAAAACATACACAGTATCTATACAACATTTATAATCCAGTGATGCTTAATTGCCTAATGTTAGGTCATGCACAATCACAGTAACACAAAAGTCTTTTTGCAAGTACTACAAGGAGTTCTTTCAGATGAAATTTTCAAAATTGGTACACCAGTTGTTACACAAGTGTTAGAAGGTACAGACCTACTGTTTATATGGTGCTCTAGACCTGAATACAGAGAGATTGTATCAACTTTATTTTGCAACCCGTCTAAATGATCTGTCATCTGCTCTTGAACAAGATAATGTAAGAGTATGACAACAAGGAGGGAGAGAATGAAGAAGGGAGAGTCAGAGCAAAGAGACCTCAATCAGATGAGCCAACTTGTGACTGGCAATTGCAATACCTATATCTATAAAGATAAAATGAAACTTAGTGAATAAAAACAGATAAGACCAATATACCTGATATTGATTTCTCTATGAGTAGGCCAGGTGACAAATGTAGCAATTTGTCTTGGAAGTGATGAACTCATTGCAGGTGGTAAGCTGTTGTAAATATCAACAAATCCAAGGTCACATTCATATGTAGAGATAGTCACCCTATGACCATAACCTGTATATGTAACACATGAACAATTGGAGACCTTTAATTTTGATTTGCATCTTCGACATAATCCTAATTGTCTTTCTGCTAATTCTCAATGTTTTACTAGCTTGTTGAAAATGTCAAGAAAGCTTTTGTGAATTGTATCAGCTACAAGACCACATTCGTAAACATGAGCAACTTGATGTAAAAGGAAGGAATAAAAAAGGCTCATTTCCATTGATAAACTGCTATAATCCAGATAATTGTGGAAAGAAATTTTTTGTCAGTCATCATTAAGGACTCATCTTCGTATACACACTGATGATAAGCATTACCAATGTCGGTACTGTGGAAAATGATTTAGTTAGAATCATAATCTCCAAAGATATCTTAGTATTCATCTAAATAATTAATTATTTTTGCTAATCATTATTCATTATCCCTTTATTAACTTACCATGGTAACAAAACTACATCAGTGATAGAAATTGTAGTCACTGTTGAAGATGGTCACTCAACTAAAACTTACACAATATCTACACAACGTTTTTATCATCCAGTGATGATTGCCTAATGTTAGGTCACAATCACAGTAACACAAAAGTCTTTTTGCAAGAACTACAATTGCAAGGAGTTCTTTCAGATAAAATTTTCAAAATTGGTACACCAGTTGCTACACAAGTGTTAGAAAGTGCAGACCTACTGTTTAAATGGTGCTCTAGACCTGAATACAGAGAGATTGTATCAACTTTTGCAACCAGCCTATAATAAATGACCTGTCATCTGCTCTTGAACAAGATAATTGTAAGAGTATGACAACAAGGAGGGAGAGTCAGAGCAAAGAGACCACAATCAGATGACCCAACTTGTGACTGGCAATACCTATGTCTATAAAGATAAAATGAAACTTAGTGAATAAAAACAGATAAGACCAATATACCTGATATTGACTTCCCTATGAGTAGGTGACAAGCAAGCAATTGTAGCAATTTGTCTTGGAAGTGATGAACTCATTGCAGGTGGTAAGCTGTTGTAAATATCAACAAATCCAAGGTCACATTCATATGTAGAGATAGTCACCCCATGATCATAACCTGTATATGTAACACATAAACAATGGGAGACCTATGAATATCAAATACTAGAGCTTGTCCAGTATTTTGTAGCAAAAGAGGAGAAACAAAGTATAAAGAGACAATAGAATTATCTCAAGATGTAGAGGATGAAACTATCTATGTCTGCTAAAGAAAGATAATAAGCTCGTAAGAGAGCAAAACTATCACAACCTACAATTTCAACAGATGATGACTAAACCACCTTAATTTTTAAATTAAAAAAAAACAATTATTAATAATTTATTTTTGGTAAAAATCAATAAAATTTCAGTGAAAGGGGTGGTATTTTTAACGACAATATGGTGGTCTTTACCAGCTAGTCTGAGGCGTTCAAAATGGCAGATGTAATGCAAGAATTATGTGACTATGAGAAGAAAAGACTAGATAATGTTGAAAAGAATATTGAACTCACGAAAACTTTAGGTAAAATACTATTGTAAAGTAAATAAAAAGTCATAAAGATTATGTAGGTTTAGATGTTAAATCCAAAAACAAGAGTAGAGTTAGAAAAAGGAGAAGGAGACGATATAGTAATTGTAGTGATAGTAGCAGTGATAGTGAAGATGAATGGATACCAGCTCGAGAGACTTGTATGGTGAAGAAAAAAACAAATGATGTCACAAGAGGTGATAAACTTGTAAATAAAATATGGACACCATTCTTTTGTATTTAGATCATAAACTTAAAAAAGTCTTGAAGAAGAAAAAACCACAGCAGAAAAAATATTACAAACCTGTAGAGGGGGAGGAGCCTTCATTTGAGAGCCACGATTGCAAGTTGTCTAATGAGTTTGTTGAGTTATTTGGAGATGATAATGATGAAGAATATGAAGATTTTGAAGGATTTGATATTGAAGATGTGTAAGTTAGATTATACCAATATTGCCTGTATTGTTTTCTTAATATAGTGGTAATGTACCTAAACATCCAGTTAATGAACGATATCCTAAGAGATTAAGTCACCAAAAAGAATACAGAGAAGATGAACTATCTGATGAAGATGAATATCTCTGTAAGTTCAGTATCAATATGGTTACTTCTACAACTTCTATTACTAGTTTGTGACAACTGTGAGGATATTCATCATGGTGACTGTCCTGTTCATGGACCCTTACTAACTCTAGATCCTTCTAGTGGTCATGATGAAGCATCTCTACAATATACTAGTGTATTTGTTCCAGCTGAATTAACTGTTAAACCTTCTAAGATACCCAATGGTGGTCTGGGTGTTTTTACTATACAATTAATACCTCGTGGAGTTATGTTTGGTCCTTATGAAGGAAGGAAAGTGTTAAAAGAAGAGCTGACTAAAGGAGAAGATACTAGCTACATGTGGGAGGTACTCTAATGAAATAATTATAAAGTCCAAATAATTTTTTTTTTCAGGTGAAGCGTGTTGGAGAGAGGTCATATTATATTGATGGTCAATCAGATAAGGAAAGTAATTGGTTACGATTTGTTAACTGTGCTCACAATGTAGATGAACAGAATTTAATAGCTTTTCAGTATCATGGTAACATCTATTATCGTTCATTCAAACATATCTATCCTGGTAATGAACTCTATGTATGGTATGGTGAAGAATATGCAAGAGAACTTGGGATCACAGCTAGTTTTGAAAAAGGTAGGGTAATTCTTTTGTCAGAAATAAAATTTACTATCTATTTTTAGATGATTGTCAGTTTTATAATTGTAAAAATTGTGGAAGTAGTTTTGTTTTGAAATCAAATTTTGATTTGCATCTTCGACATAATCCTAATTGTCTTGCTGCTAATCCTCAATGTTTTACTTGTCGAAAATGTCAAGAAAGCTTTTGTGAATTGTATCAGTTACAAAACCACATTCGTAAACATGAGCAACTTGATGTAAAAGGAAGAAATAAAAAAAGGCTCATTTCCCATGATAAATTGCTAGTTGATAATAATCCAGACATTATGTGTGATTATTGTGGAAAGAAATTTTCTTGTCAGTCATCATTGAGGACTCATCTTCGTATACACACTGGTGATAAACCTTACCAATGTCAGTATTGTCGAAAAAGATTTGGTCATAATGGTAGTCTCCGAAAACATCTTCGTATACACATGGGTGATAAATCTTACCAATATCAGTACTGTGAAAAACAATTTTATCAGAATAGTGATCTCCAAAGACATCTTTGTACACACACTGGTAATAAACCTTACCAATCTCAGTGCTATGGAAAAGAATTTAATCAAAGCCGTAGTCTCCAAACTTATGTTTGTATAAACACTGGTGATAAACCTTACCAATGTCAGTACTGTAGAAAA
Source organism: Xestospongia muta (assembly GCA_963693285.1). NCBI lineage: Eukaryota > Metazoa > Porifera > Demospongiae > Haplosclerida > Petrosiidae > Xestospongia > Xestospongia muta. Next base: position 828,731 of record OY848921.1, read on the forward strand.
GGATTTAGTGTTAATAATAATCTCCAACGACATCTTCGTATACACACTGGAGATAAACCTTACCAATGTCAGTACTGTGGAAAAGGATTTACTAATAATAGTAATCTCCAAACTCATCTTCGTATACACACTGGAGATAAACCTTACCAATGTCAGTACTGTGGAAAAAAATTTAGTACTAATAGTAATCTCCAAACTCATCTTCGTATACACACTGGAGATAAACCTTACCAATGTCAGTACTGTGAAAAAGGATTTAGTCAAAATAGTGATCTCCAAAAACATCTTCGTATACACACTGGAGATAAACCTTACCAATGTCAGTACTGTGAAAAAACATTTAGTCAGAATGGTAGTCTCCAAACACATCTTCGTATACACACTGGTGATAAACCTTACCAATGTCAGTACTGTGGAAAAGTATTTAGTGATAATAGTATTCTCCAAACTCATCTTCGTATACACACTGGTGATAAACCTCACTAGTGTCAGTACAGTGGAAAAAAATTTAATGAAAGCAATAATCTCCAAACTCATCTTTGTATACATCTAGAGTAATTAATTATTGTTTTTGCTAATCATTTACATTACACTTTATTAAGTTACCATAGTAACAACACTACACAAACAATGGACAATACAGATCTAGAGAAGTTAAAGTAGTCCAGGTTTCAGAGCACAGTAACAGAATAGAATGTGTCACTGTAGAAGGTAGTGTGAGAGAAGTCAAGTTAACACCTCTAACAAGTGATAGCAGTGCTTCTTTTAAAATTAGGTTTCTACCTAGACTTTTCAATTCTTGCTAATCCTAGGGAGATGCTACAAGTAAACAGTTCAGTTAACTGAAGGTACTACATCAGTGATATTGTTGTCACTGTTGAAGATGGTCACTCAACCAAATCTTACACAATATCTATAACATTTATCATCCAGTGATGCCTGCCTAATGTTAGGTCACAATCACAGTAACACAAAAGTCTTTTTCCTAATTATTATTTTCCTAGTTGTACTGGCTCTATCTGGATATTTCTTCTCTGACACATAAAGAAAAGCTTTATACATTATTGGATCGTCTCTCTAAGCCACTTTCTTTTTCCAGCTAAATCTTGATATCGCAATGAAGATGAACAGAATTTAATAGCTTTTCAGTATCATGGTAACATCTATTATCATTCATTCAAGCATATCTATCCTGGTAATGAACTCTATGTATGGTATGGTGAAGAATATGCAAGAGAACTTGGGATCACAGCTAGTTTTGAAAACAGTAGGGTAATTCTTTTGTCAGAAATACAATTTACTATCTATTTTTAGATGGTTGTCAACTTTGTAATTGTAAAAATTGTGGAAGTAGTTTTGTTTTGAAATCAAATTTTGATTTGCATCTTCGACATAATCCTAATTGTCTTGCTGCTAATCCTCAATGTTTTACTTGTCAAAAATGTCAAGAAAGCTTTTATGAATTGTATCAGTTACAAGACCACATTCGTAAACATGAGCAACTTGATGTAAAAGAAATAAATCATAAAAAGGGTTTATTTCCATTGATAAACTGTTAGTTGGAAATCATAATAATATGTATGATTATCTTGTCAGTCGTTATTGAGGACTCATTTTGTATATACACTGGTGATAAACCTTACCAATGTCAGTACTGTAGAAAAGGATTTAATGACAATAATAATCTCCAAAAACATCTTCATATACACAACTTCATTTGAGAGAAATATTACCAACATGTAGAGGAAAAGGAGCCTTCATTTGAGAGTTTTGATTGCAAGTTGTCTAATGAGTTTTTTGAGTTATTTGGAGATGATAATAATGAAAATATGACACGTGTACAAGAAATCTTGTGATCAACTATATAATAACATTCATAGTTGCCCAGATTTGAACGCGCGAGTTTGTCTAGACATTCCCACCTCTTACAAATCGTCTGACTTCGAGACTACTTTACCAGCTAGCCTGTGGTGTTCAAAATGGCAGATGTAATGCTAGAATTATGTGACTATGAAAAGGGAAGACTAGAGAATATTAAAAAAAATTTTGAACTCATGAAAAGTTTAGGTAAAATACTATTGTATGTTAAACAAAAAGTCATAAAGATTATGTAGGTTTAGATGTTAAGTCCAAAAACAAGAGTAGAGTTAGAAAAAGGAGAAGGAGACGATATAGTAATTGTAGTAATAGTAGCAGTGATAGTGGAGATGAACGGATGCCTGCTCTAGAGACTTGTGTGATGAGGAAAAAAACAAATGATGTCATAAGAGGTAATAAACTTGTAAATAAAATATGGACACCATTCTTTTGTATTTAGATCACAAACTTAAAAAAGTCTTGAAGAAGAAAAAAACACAGCAGAAGAAATATAGCAAACCTGTAGAGGGGGAGGAGCCTTCATTTGAGAGCCTTGATTGCAAGTTGTCTAATGAGTTTTTTGAGTTATTTGGAGATGATAATGATGAAGAATATGAAGACTTTGAAGGATTTGATATTGAAGATGTGTAAGTTAGATTATATCAATATTGTTGATATTATTTTCTTAATATAGTGGTGATGTACCTGTGTGTCCAGTTAGTGAACAATATCCTCAGAGATTAAATCATCAAAAAAAATGTAGAGAAGATGAACTATCTGATGAAGATGAATATCTCTGTAAGTTCAGTATCAATATGGTTACTTCTACAACTTTCATTATTAGTTTGTGAGGACTGTGATGAATTTCGTCATGGTGACTGTCCTATTCATGGACCTTTACTGACTCTAGATCCTTCTAGTGGTCATGATGAAGCATCTCTACAATATACTACTGTATTTGTTCCAGCTGAATTAACTATTAAACCTTCTAAGATACCCAATGCTGGTCTGGGTGTTTTTGCTACACAGTTTATACCTCGTAGGGTTACTTTTGGTCCTTATGAAGCAAGGAGAGTATTAAAAGAAGAGCTCACTAAAGGAGAAGATACTAGCTACATGTGGGAGGTATTGTAATGAAATAAAATTTACTATCTATTTTTAGATGATTGTCAACTGTATAATTGCAAAAATTGTGGAAGTAGTTTTGTTTTGAAATCAAATTTTGATTTGCATCTTCGACATAATCCTAATTGTCTTGCTGCTAATCCACAATGTTTTACTTGTCAAAAATGTCAAGAAAACTATTGTGAATTGTATCAGTTACAAGACCACATTCGTAAACACGAGCAACTTGATGGAAAAGGAAAGAATAAAAAAAGGGTTATTTCCAACGATAAATCGCTAGTTGATAATAATCCAGATATTATGTGTGATTATTGTGGAAAGAAATTTTCTTGTAAGTCATCATTGAGGACTCATCTTCATATACACACTGATGATAAAACTTACCAATGTCAGTACTGTAAAAAAGAATTTAGTTGGAATGGTGATCTCCAAAGACACCTTTGTACACACACTGGTAATAAACCTTACCAATGTCAGTACTGTGGAAAAGGATTAAGTGATAACAATCATCTCCAAACTCATCTTCGTATACACACTGGTGATAAACCTTACCAATGTCAGTACTGTGGAAAAAAATTTACTACTAATAGTAATCTCCAAAGACATTTTCGTATACACACTGGAGATAAACCTTACCAATGTCAGTACTGTGAAAAAACATTTAATCAGAATAGTATTCTCCAAACACATCTTCGTATACACACTGGAGATAAACCTTACCAATGTCATTACTGTGAAAAAACATTTAGTCAGAATGGTAGTCTCCAAACACATCTTCGTATACACACTGGTGATAAACCTTACCGATGTCAGTACTGTGGAAAAAAATTTACTACTAATAGTAATCTCCAAACTCATCTTCGTATACACACTAGAGATAAACCTTACCAATGTCAGTACTGAGAAAAAAAATTTAGTCAGAAAAGTATTCTCCAAAGACATCGTCATATAGACACTTGTGATAAACCTTACCAATGTCAGTAGTGTGAAAAAGCATTTAGTAAAAATAGTAATCTCTAAACTCATCTTCATATAGCCACTGGTGATAAACCTTACCAATGTCAGTACTGTGGAAAAAAATGTAATCAAAGCAACAATCTCCAAACTCATCTTCATATTTCATCTAAAGTAATTAATTATTGTTTTTGCTAATCATTTACATTATACTTTATTAAGTTACCATAGTAACAACACTACACAAACAATGGACAATACAGATCTAGAAAAGTTATAGTCCAGGGTGACTAGTCCCAAAGTTCCAGAGCACAGTAACAAAATAGAATGTGTCACTGTAGAAGGTGGAATGAGTGAAGTCAAGTTAACACCTCTAACCAGTGATAGCAGTGCTTTAAAATTAGGTGTAAATTGTTTCTACCTGGACATTTCAATTCTTACTGATCCTAGGGAGATGCTACAAGTAAGCAGTTCAGTTAACTGAAGGTAAATAAAATGTGTGATGAGGAAAAAAACAAATAATGTCATGAGAGATAATAAACTTGTAAAAAAAATATGGACAACATTCTTTTGTGTTTAGATCACAAACTTACAAGAGTCTTGAAGCAGCAAAAACCACGGCAGAAGAAATATTGCCAACATGTAGAGTGGGAGGAGCCTTCATTTGAGAGCCTTGATTGCAAGTTGTCTAATGAGTTTGTTGAGTTATTTGGAGATGATAATGATGAAGAATATGAAAACTTTGAAGGATTTGATATTGAAGATGTGTAAGTTATATTATATCAGTATTGCTGATATTGTTTTCTTAATACAGTGGTAATGTACCTCAATGTCCAGTTAGTAAACGAATCTTCAAAAACATCTTTGAATAGACACTGGTGATAAACCTTACCAATTTCAGTACTGTGGAAAAAAGCATTTAGTAAAAATAATAATCTTCTTATACAATTAAATTAGTTGAGAATTGTTGTACCTACACTATTGCTAATCCTAGGGAGATACTACAAGTAAAACAGTTCGGTGATAGAAATTGTTATCACTGCTAAAGATGGTCACTCAACTAAAACTTACACAGTATCTATACAACATTTATCATCCAGTGATGCTTGCCTATCTCATCTAGATGTATCAGCTGGCTCTCTTCAATGAAAGTTAGTTATAATGATTATTAAATATAATTATTAAGTTAATCTACAAATGAAATGAAGGATATCACTAAACAAAATGATACAGAGCAAAACCATCACAACCTACAATTTCAAGAGATGATGATTAAACCATCTAAATTTTAATTAAAAAATTACAATTACTAATAAATTTATTTTTGGTAAAAAGCAATGAATTTTAGTGAAAGGGGTGGTATTTCTAACGACAACGGTGGTCTTTACCAGCTAGTCTGAGGCGTTCAAAATGTCAGATGTAATGCAAGAATTATGTGACTATGAGAAGAGAAGACTAGAGAATGTTGAAGAGAATATTGAACTCATGAAAACTTTAGGTAAAATATATTGTATGTTAAATAAAAAGTCATAAAGATTGTGTAGGTTTAGATGTTAAGTCCAAAAACAAGAGTAGAGTTAGAAAAAGAAGAAGGAAACGATATAGTAATTGTAGTAATAGTAGCAGTGATAGTGGAGATGAATGGATACCTGCTCTAGAGACTTGTGTGGTGAAGAAAAAAAGAAATGATGTCACAAGAGGTGATAAACTTGTAAATAAAATATGGACACCATTCTTTTGTATTTAGATCATAAACTTAAAAAAGTCTTGAAGAAGAAAAAAACACAGCAGAAGAAATATTGTAAACCTGTAGAGTGGGAGGAGCCTTCATTTGAGAGCCACGATTGCAAGTTGTCTAATGAGTTTGTTGAGTTATTTGGAGATGATAATGATGAAGAATATGAAGACTTTGAAGGATTTGATATTGAAGATGTGTAAGTTAGATTTTACCAGTATTGCCAAAAAGAATACAAAGAAGATGAACTATCTGATGAAGATGAATATCTCTGTAAGTTCAGTATCAATATGGTTACTTCTACAACTTCTATTATTAGTTTGTGACAACTGTGAGGATATTCATCATGGTGACTGTCCTGTTCATGGACCCTTACTAACTCTAGATCCTTCTAGTGGTCATGATGAAGCATCTCTACAACATACTAGTGTATTTGTTCCAGCTGAATTAACTGTTAAACCTTCTAAGATACCCAATGGTGGTCTGGGTGTTTTTGCTACACAATTTATACCTCGTGGAGTTAGATTTGGTCCTTATGAAGGAAGGAAAGTGTTAAAAGAAGAGCTGACTAAAGGAGAAGATACTAGCTACATGTGGGAGGTACTCCAATGAAATAATTATAAAGTCCAAATAATTTTTATTTTTTTCAGGTGAAACGTGTTGGAGAGAGGTCATATTATATTGATGGTCAATCAGATAAGCAAAGTAATTGGTTACGATTTGTTAACTGTGCTCACAATGTAGATGAACAGAATTTAATAGCTTTTCAGTATCATGGTAACATCTATTATCGTTCATTCAAACATATCTATCCTGGTAATGAACTCTATGTATGGTATGGTGAAGAATATGCAAGAGAACTTGGGATCACAGCTGGTTTTGAAAAAGGTAGGGAATTTTTTTTGTCAGAAATAAATTTACTATCTATTTTTAGATGATTGTCAGTTTTATAATTGTAAAAATTGTGGAAGTAGCTTTGTTTTGAAAGGAAATTTTGATTTGCATCTTCGACATAATCCTAATTGTCTTGCTGCTAATCCTCAATGTTTTACTTGTCGAAAATGTCAAGAAAGCTTTTGTGAATTGTATCAGTTACAAGACCACATTCGTAAACATGAGCAACTTGATAAAAAAGGAAGGAATAAAAAAAGGCTTGTTTTCAACGATAAATTGACAGTTGATAATAATCCGGATATTATGTGTGATTATTGTGGAAATAAATTTTCTTGTCAGTCATCATTGAGGATTCATCATCGTACACATACTGGTGATAAACCTTACCAATGTCAGTACTGTCGAAAAAGATTTGGTCATAATGGTAGTCTCCGAAAACATCTTCGTATACACATGGGTGATAAACCTTACCAATGTCAGTACTGTGAAAAACAATTTTATCAGAATAGTGATCTCCAAAGACATCTTTGTACACACACTGGTAATAAACCTTACCAATCTCAGTGCTATGGAAAAGGATTTAATCAAAGTAGTAATCTTTACAGACATCTTTTTATACACACTGATGATAAACCTTACCAATGTCAGTACTGTGGAAAAGGATTTACTAATAATAGTAATCTCCAAACTCATCTTCGTATACACACTGGTGATAAACCTTACCAGTGTCAGTACTGTGGAAAAGGATTTAGTGTTAATAGTAATCTCCAAACGCATCTTCGTATACACACTGGTGATAAACCTTACCAGTGTCAGTACTGTGGAAAAAGATTTAGTGTTAATAGTAATCTCCAAACTCATCTTCGTATACACACTGGTGATAAACCTTACCAATGTCAGTACTGTGGAAAAGGATTTAATCAGAATAGTAATCTTCACAGACATCTTTGTATACACACTGGTGATAAACCTTACCAATGTCAGTACTGTGGAAAAGGATTTAGTGATAATAGTAGTCTTCAAACTCATCTTCGTATACACACTGGTGATAAACCTTACCAATGTCAGTACTGTGGAAAAACATTTAGTAAAAATTATAATCTCCAAACTCATCTTCGTATACACACTGGTGATAAACCTTACCAATGTCAGTACTGTGTAAAACAATTTTATCAGAATAGTCATCTCCAGAGACATCTTCATATACATACTAGTGATAAACCTTACCAATGTCAGTAGTGTTTCAAAGCATTTAGTAAAAATAGTAATCTCCAAACTCATCTTCATATACACACTGGTGATAAACCTTACCAATGTCAGTACTGTGGAAAAAAATGTAATCAAAGCAATAATCTCCAAACTTATCTTCATATTCATCTAAAGTAATTAATTATTGTTTTTGCTAATCATTTACATTATACTTTATTAAGTTACCATAGTAACAACCCTATACAAACAATGGACAATACAGGTCTAGAAAAGTTAAAGTAGTCCAGGGTGACTAGTCCCAAAGTTCCAGAGCACAGTAATGGAATAGAATGTGTCACTCTAGAAAGTGGAATGAGTGAAGTCAAGTTAACACCTCTAACCAGTGATAGCAGTGCTTTTTTTAAAATTAGGTGTAAATTGTTTCTACCTAGACCTTTCAATTCTTACTAATCCTAGGGAGATGCTACAAGTAAGCAGTTCAGTTAACTGTAGGTACTACATCAGTAATACTACAAGGAGTTCTTTTTTTTTTTTGGAAGCAAATTTTGATTTGCATCTTCGACATAATTCTAATTGCCTTGCTGAAAGTTAGCTATAATGATTAAAAAATATAATTATTAAATTAATCTTACAATAGAAATGAATGATGTCACTAAACAAAATGATTTGAGTCAATTTTATTGAAATATTCTTGATAAGAAGAGCAATAGTAAAACTGAAATGAAAGTAAAAACAAAAGAGGACAAACTAAGTATAAAGACAATAGAATTATCTCAAGATGTAGAGGATGACACTCAAAATAATGTTATAGATAATGTAGTAGATACTGAAGAATCTAGAGAACTGTCACCAGATTTATCACCTGAACATGATGACAAACAGCACAAGGTGGATCATAGTGATAATCTTCCTGAAAGTATAGCAAGTATTGTTGAGGAGAGTCAAGAGGAGAAAAGACGACGTTTGTTTGCTAAAAGAACAAATGAAGATACTGCTATGTCTGCTAAAGAAAAATATTTAGCATGTAAGAGAGCAAAACTATCACAATCTACAATTTCAACAGATGATGATTAAACTCTCTTAATTTTTAATTAAAAGATAACAATTATTATTTTTGGTAAAAACCAATGAATTTTAGTGAAAGGGGTGATATTTCTTACAACTATGGTGGTCTTTACCAGCTAGTCTGTAGTGTTCAAAATGGCTGATGCAATGCAAGAATTATGTGATTATGAGAAGAAAAGACTAGATAATGTTGAAAAGAATATTGAACTCATGAAGAGTTTAGGTAAAATACTATTGTATGTTAAATAAAAAGTCATAAATATTGTGTAGGTTTAGATGTTAAGTCCAAAAACAAGAGTAGAGTTAGAAAAAGAAGAAGGAAACGATATAGTAATTGTAGTAATAGTAGCAGTGATAGTGGAGATGAATGGATACCTGCTCTAGAGACTTGTGTGGTGAAGAAAAAAAGAAATGATGTCACAAGAGGTGATAAACTTGTAAATAAAATATGGACACCATTCTTTTGTATTTAGATCATAAACTTAAAAAAGTCTTGAAGAAGAAAAAAACACAGCAGAAGAAATATTGTAAACCTGTAGAGTGGGAGGAGCCTTCATTTGAGAGCCACGATTGCAAGTTGTCTAATGAGTTTGTTGAGTTATTTGGAGATGATAATGATGAAGAATATGAAGACTTTGAAGGATTTGATATTGAAGATGTGTAAGTTAGATTTTACCAGTATTGCCAAAAAGAATACAAAGAAGATGAACTATCTGATGAAGATGAATATCTCTGTAAGTTCAGTATCAATATGGTTACTTCTACAACTTCTATTATTAGTTTGTGACAACTGTGAGGATATTCATCATGGTGACTGTCCTGTTCATGGACCCTTACTAACTCTAGATCCTTCTAGTGGTCATGATGAAGCATCTCTACAACATACTAGTGTATTTGTTCCAGCTGAATTAACTGTTAAACCTTCTAAGATACCCAATGGTGGTCTGGGTGTTTTTGCTACACAATTTATACCTCGTGGAGTTAGATTTGGTCCTTATGAAGGAAGGAAAGTGTTAAAAGAAGAGCTGACTAAAGGAGAAGATACTAGCTACATGTGGGAGGTACTCCAATGAAATAATTATAAAGTCCAAATAATTTTTATTTTTTTCAGGTGAAACGTGTTGGAGAGAGGTCATATTATATTGATGGTCAATCAGATAAGCAAAGTAATTGGTTACGATTTGTTAACTGTGCTCACAATGTAGATGAACAGAATTTAATAGCTTTTCAGTATCATGGTAACATCTATTATCGTTCATTCAAACATATCTATCCTGGTAATGAACTCTATGTATGGTATGGTGAAGAATATGCAAGAGAACTTGGGATCACAGCTGGTTTTGAAAAAGGTAGGGAATTTTTTTTGTCAGAAATAAATTTACTATCTATTTTTAGATGATTGTCAGTTTTATAATTGTAAAAATTGTGGAAGTAGCTTTGTTTTGAAAGGAAATTTTGATTTGCATCTTCGACATAATCCTAATTGTCTTGCTGCTAATCCTCAATGTTTTACTTGTCGAAAATGTCAAGAAAGCTTTTGTGAATTGTATCAGTTACAAGACCACATTCGTAAACATGAGCAACTTGATAAAAAAGGAAGGAATAAAAAAAGGCTTGTTTTCAACGATAAATTGACAGTTGATAATAATCCGGATATTATGTGTGATTATTGTGGAAATAAATTTTCTTGTCAGTCATCATTGAGGATTCATCATCGTACACATACTGGTGATAAACCTTACCAATGTCAGTACTGTCGAAAAAGATTTGGTCATAATGGTAGTCTCCGAAAACATCTTCGTATACACATGGGTGATAAACCTTACCAATGTCAGTACTGTGAAAAACAATTTTATCAGAATAGTGATCTCCAAAGACATCTTTGTACACACACTGGTAATAAACCTTACCAATCTCAGTGCTATGGAAAAGGATTTAATCAAAGTAGTAATCTTTACAGACATCTTTTTATACACACTGATGATAAACCTTACCAATGTCAGTACTGTGGAAAAGGATTTACTAATAATAGTAATCTCCAAACTCATCTTCGTATACACACTGGTGATAAACCTTACCAGTGTCAGTACTGTGGAAAAGGATTTAGTGTTAATAGTAATCTCCAAACGCATCTTCGTATACACACTGGTGATAAACCTTACCAGTGTCAGTACTGTGGAAAAAGATTTAGTGTTAATAGTAATCTCCAAACTCATCTTCGTATACACACTGGTGATAAACCTTACCAATGTCAGTACTGTGGAAAAGGATTTAATCAGAATAGTAATCTTCACAGACATCTTTGTATACACACTGGTGATAAACCTTACCAATGTCAGTACTGTGGAAAAGGATTTAGTGATAATAGTAGTCTTCAAACTCATCTTCGTATACACACTGGTGATAAACCTTACCAATGTCAGTACTGTGGAAAAACATTTAGTAAAAATTATAATCTCCAAACTCATCTTCGTATACACACTGGTGATAAACCTTACCAATGTCAGTACTGTGTAAAACAATTTTATCAGAATAGTCATCTCCAGAGACATCTTCATATACATACTAGTGATAAACCTTACCAATGTCAGTAGTGTTTCAAAGCATTTAGTAAAAATAGTAATCTCCAAACTCATCTTCATATACACACTGGTGATAAACCTTACCAATGTCAGTACTGTGGAAAAAAATGTAATCAAAGCAATAATCTCCAAACTTATCTTCATATTCATCTAAAGTAATTAATTATTGTTTTTGCTAATCATTTACATTATACTTTATTAAGTTACCATAGTAACAACCCTATACAAACAATGGACAATACAGGTCTAGAAAAGTTAAAGTAGTCCAGGGTGACTAGTCCCAAAGTTCCAGAGCACAGTAATGGAATAGAATGTGTCACTCTAGAAAGTGGAATGAGTGAAGTCAAGTTAACACCTCTAACCAGTGATAGCAGTGCTTTTTTTAAAATTAGGTGTAAATTGTTTCTACCTAGACCTTTCAATTCTTACTAATCCTAGGGAGATGCTACAAGTAAGCAGTTCAGTTAACTGTAGGTACTACATCAGTAATACTACAAGGAGTTCTTTTTTTTTTTTGGAAGCAAATTTTGATTTGCATCTTCGACATAATTCTAATTGCCTTGCTGAAAGTTAGCTATAATGATTAAAAAATATAATTATTAAATTAATCTTACAATAGAAATGAATGATGTCACTAAACAAAATGATTTGAGTCAATTTTATTGAAATATTCTTGATAAGAAGAGCAATAGTAAAACTGAAATGAAAGTAAAAACAAAAGAGGACAAACTAAGTATAAAGACAATAGAATTATCTCAAGATGTAGAGGATGACACTCAAAATAATGTTATAGATAATGTAGTAGATACTGAAGAATCTAGAGAACTGTCACCAGATTTATCACCTGAACATGATGACAAACAGCACAAGGTGGATCATAGTGATAATCTTCCTGAAAGTATAGCAAGTATTGTTGAGGAGAGTCAAGAGGAGAAAAGACGACGTTTGTTTGCTAAAAGAACAAATGAAGATACTGCTATGTCTGCTAAAGAAAAATATTTAGCATGTAAGAGAGCAAAACTATCACAATCTACAATTTCAACAGATGATGATTAAACTCTCTTAATTTTTAATTAAAAGATAACAATTATTATTTTTGGTAAAAACCAATGAATTTTAGTGAAAGGGGTGATATTTCTTACAACTATGGTGGTCTTTACCAGCTAGTCTGTAGTGTTCAAAATGGCTGATGCAATGCAAGAATTATGTGATTATGAGAAGAAAAGACTAGATAATGTTGAAAAGAATATTGAACTCATGAAGAGTTTAGGTAAAATACTATTGTATGTTAAATAAAAAGTCATAAATATTGTGTAGGTTTAGATATTAAGTTCCAAAACAAGAGTAGAGTTAGAAAAAGGAGAAAGAGACGATATAGTAATTGTAGTAATAGTAGCAGTGATAGTGGAGATGAATGGATACCTGCTCTAGAGACTTGTGTGATGAGGAAAAAAACAAATGAACGAATCTTCAAAAACATCTTTGAATAGACACTGGTGATAAACCTTACCAATTTCAGTACTGTGGAAAAAAGCATTTAGTAAAAATAATAATCTTCTTATACAATTAAATTAGTTGAAAATTGTTGTACCTACACTATTGCTAATCCTAGGGAGATACTACAAGTAAAACAGTTCAGTGATAGAAATTATTATCACTGCTAAAGATTGTCACTCAACTAAAACTTACACAGTATCTATACAACATTTATCATCCAGTGATGCTTGCCTCTCTCATCTAGATGTATCAGCTGGCTCTCTTCAATGAAAGTTAGTTATAATGATTATTAAATATAATTATTAAGTTAATCTACAAAAGAAATGAAGGATATCACTAAACAAAGTGATACAGAGCAAAACCATCACAACCTACAATTTCAAGAGATGATGATTAAACCATCTAAATTTTTAATTAAAAAATTACAATTACTAATAAATTTATTTTTGGTAAAAAGCAATGAATTTTAGTGAAAGGGGTGGTATTTCTAACGACAATGGTGGTTTTTACCAGCTAGTCTGAGGCGTTCAAAATGGCAGATGTAGTGCTAGAATTATGTGACTATGAGAAGAGAAGACTAGAGAATGTTGAAAAGAATATTGAACTCATGAAAACTTTAGGTAAAATACTATTGTATGTTGAATAAAAAGTCATTAAGATTATGTAGGTTTAGATATTAAGTCCCAAAACAAGAGTAGAGTTAGAAAAAGGAGAAGGAGACGATATAGTAATTGTAGTAAAAGTATCAGTGATAGTGGAGATGAATGGATACCAACTCGAGAGACTTGTGTGGTGAAGAAAAAAACAAATGATGTCACAAGAGGTGATAAACTTGTAAATAAAATATGGACACCATTCTTTTGTATTTAGATCATAAACTTAAAAAAGTCTTGAAGAAGAAAAAAACACAGCAGAAGAAATATTGCAAACCTGTAGAGTGGGAGGAGCCTTCATTTGAGAGCCACGATTGCAAGTTGTCTAATGAGTTTGTTGAGTTATTTGGAGATGATAATGATGAAGAATATGAAGACTTTGAAGGATTTGATATTGAAGATGTGTAAGTTAGATTATACCAGTATTGCCTGTATTGTTTTCTTAATACAGTAGAAATGTACCTAAACATCCAGTTAGTGAGCGATATCCTAAGAGATTAAGTCACCAAAAAGAATACAAAGAAGATGAACTATCTGATGAAGATGAATATCTCTGTAAGTTCAGTATCAATATGGTTACTTCTACGACTTCTATTATTAGTTTGTGACAACTGTGAGGATATTCATCATGGTGACTGTCCTGTTCATGGACCCTTACTAACTCTAGATCCTTCTAGTGGTCATGATGAAGCATCTCTACAACATACTAGTGTATTTGTTCCAGCTGAATTAACTGTTAAACCTTCTAAGATACCCAATGGTGGTCTGGGTGTTTTTGCTACACAATTTATACCTCGTGGAGTTAGGTTTGGTCCTTATGAAGGAAGGAAAGTGTTAAAAGAAGAGCTGACTAAAGGAGAAGATACTAGCTACATGTGGGAGGTACTCCAATGAAATAATTATAAAGTCCAAATAATTTTTATTTTTTTTTCAGGTGAAGCGTGTTGGAGAGAGGTCATATTATATTGATGGTCGATCAGATAAGCAAAGTAATTGGTTACGATTTGTTAACTGTGCTCACAATGTAGATGAACAGAATTTAATAGCTTTCCAGTATCATGGTAACATCTATTATCGTTCATTCAAGCATATCTATCCTGGTAATGAACTCTATGTATGGTATGGTGAAGAATATGCAAGAGAACTTGGGATCACAGCTAGTTTTGAAAAAGGTAGGGTAATTCTTTTGTCAGAAATAAAATTTACTATCTATTTTTAGATGATTGTCAACTGTATAATTGTAAAAATTGTGGAAGTAGTTTTGTTTTGAAAGTAAATTTTGATATGCATCTTCGACATAATCCTAATTGTCTTGCTGCTAATCCTCAATGTTTTACTTGTCGAAAATGTCAAGAAAGCTTTTGTGAATTGTATCAGTTACAAGACCACATTCGTAAACATGAGCAACTTGATGTAAAAGGAAGAAATCATAAAAAAGGGTTTATTTCTAATGATAAACTGTTAGTTGGAAATCCAGATAATATATGTGATTATTGTGGAAAGAAACTTTCTTGTCAGTCATCATTGAGGACTCATCTTCGTATACACACTGGTGATAAACCTTACCAATGTCAGTACTATCGAAAAAAATTTTATAAAGGCAAAAATCTCCAAACTCATCTTCGTACAGACGTTGGAGATAAACCTTACCAATGTCAGTACTGTGGAAAAGGATTTAGTAATAATAGTAATCTCCAAACTCATCTTCATATACACACTGGTGATAAACCTTACCAATGTCAGTACTGTGGAAAAAGATTTAGTAATAACAGTAATTTCCAAAAACATCTTTGTATACACACTGGTGATAAACATTACCAATGTCAGTACTGTGTAAAACAATTTAGTCAGAATAGTAGTCTCTGGAGACATCTTCGTATACACACTGGAGATAAACCTTACCAATGTCAGTACTGTGGAAAAGGATTTCGTCATGATAGTACTCTCCAAACTCATCTTTGTTTACACACTGGAGATAAACCTTACCAATGTCAGTACTGTGAAAAAACATTTATTCAGAATAGTAGTCTCCAAAGACATTTTCGTACACACACTGGAGATAAACCTTACCAATGTCAATACTGTGAAAAAGAATTTAGTCAGGATAGTAGTCTCCAAACTCATCTTCGTATACACACTGGTGATAAACCTTACCAATGTCAGTACTGTGGCAAAGGATTTAGTCAGAATGGTAATCTCCAAACTCATCTTCGTATACACACTGGTGATAAACCTTACCATTGTCAGTACTGTGGAAAAGGGTTTCATCATAATCATCATCTCCAAGCTCATCTTCGTATTCATCTAAAATAATTAAATATTTTTGTTCATTATTCATTATCGTTTTAATAAGTTAACATAGTAACAACATTATACAAACAATGGTAATGTAGATTTAGAGAAAAATTAATTTATCTACAGGGAAGTTAGTCCCAAAGTTCCAGAGTCCTGTAACGTGATAGTGTCACTGTTGAAGATGGAGTAAGTGAAGTCAAGTTAACACCTCTAACCAGTGACAGCAGTGCTTTTTATGCAATTAAAGTAATTGTAAATTGTTTCTACCGAGACTTTTACTAATCCTAGGGAGATGCCTTAAGTAAAACAGTTCAGTTAACTGAAGGTACTACATCAGTGATAGAGATTGTTGTCAAGGAAAATAAAGGAGGCTGTCAGTAATTTCATGCATGTAAAGAACTACAGAGCATGTTACAAGCAGTGTGATGTACTGTGAAGGATGATATGCCAACAATTTTATTACTATTGTATACGAGGAGGGATTTGTTAACAAATAAACTGGAAGAACTCTGTATTGTTAATGATAAAAGATAATTTTTATCCCTAGCATAATTATTTTAATTGTTAGTATATTATAATGATACACGTGGCTAATTATCCTTGAAGAAGTAATGATGAAAAGAAACTGTTTGTTTGTCGTGTTTAAGTTGTTCTTGTGAAGTTTTCAACATCTACTCGATGGTGATAAATTAAAAACTAAAGAACGCGGTTCTCACTTCAAGTGATAATAGAATAAGGACGCGGTCGTCTGTATCTCAGAGAACCTGGCATATATAATGTATCTCTACTCATATCTTTGATCACTACTAACTAAGGAATATTATGACTGCGCTGTCTGCTGACAAATTCTCTATTGAGAATATTCTTGGATTAAAAGAGCAAGAACCTGCTGAGTCGTCTTGTAGTGAAGCACCAAACGAACCCACATCTACGTCTGAATCTAAAGGCACAATTAACTAATTCGTTTGCTTTATTCACGTGTATTTCACTCTTTTAGATGAAGCTAGCAGCTCTTCTAAACCTAAAAAGGGAACAAGACCAGCTGATGATGACAATAAGGAAAAACAAGCTTCTAAACGTGGTAGAACAGCTTTTACAAGAGCTCAAAAGAATACTCTGAAGGAGGCGTTTGCGGTCTCGCAATATCCTGAAACACATAAACGTGAAGACTTGGCAAAAGCTTTAGATGTAGGTCCAATTAGAGTCCAAGTAAGATAAAAGTTATTAAAGTAACCACATTACTCTACTTATATCGTAGGTGTGGTTTCAAAATTGTATCAACTTTTGCAACCAGCCTAATAAATGACCTGTCATCTGCTCTTGAACAAGATAATTGTAAAAGTATGACAACAAGAAGGGAGAGTCAGAGCAAAGAGACCACAATCAGATGACCCAACTTGTGACTGGTAATACCTATGTCTATAAAGATAAAATGAAACTTAGTGAATAAAAACAGATAAGACCAATATACCTGATATTGACTTCTCTATGAGTAGGTGACAAGCAAACAATTGTAGCAATTTGTCTTGGAAGTGATGAACTCATTGCAGGTGGTAAGCTGTTGTAAATATCAACAAATCCAAGGTCACATTCATATGTAGAGATAATCACCCTATGACCATAACCTGTATGTAACACACGAATAATTGGAGACCTTTGACAATCAAATACACAAGGTTAAAAGTTGAGAAAAGAGATGAGTAATCATTGTCTATTTATGAGAGGACATTTTAATAATAAAGTGTTGATTCTTTTTAAGAATTTCATAATTTGTGGGTCCCATTGGTGATTTGGGTGGGTCCTAGACAGAAAAGCAATAAGTAAAATAGAAAATGACAAGAGAGAATACAAAGTGAGAAGAATTTGAGGAGTAGCATGCTAATAGAAGTTACAGTAGATGATCCCAATGGTTTGATGAGCTTTAGAGTGGACAGATTGGATGTAAGAATACCATAAATTAAAAATGATAATAACATCAAGATATTTAAATGAATCGACACATTCAAGATGAGAACCATTTAAGAAAAGAGGGGAGAGGGAGGTTGAAAAGAGGGAGACTTATGTGAGATGTATTTGTTTTTTTTGAAGTTGATGGTGAGATGATGAGAGCTAATTTATGATGTTATGAGATTGATGTTTTATTGTTAATAAGAACCAATTAAATTTAGTGGGAGGGGCTAATACTTTTAACAATAATGTTGGTCTGTTATTTTGTTTACCAGAATCTAAACATTCGGAAAGAACTCACATAAATGGCTGGCGTTCTGCACTGACTTTGTGCAGATCAATGAAATTGCTTGTGACTACGCACACAAGCTAATTAAAATATAGACAAGCAGACTGGAGAGTGCTATATGAAATGTATTACTAATACATTTGTGAGTATGGAATCAATGACTTATTGATCGCACACTAGATAGAGTTCAATATCATCTCGAGTGTAGGCGTTAAAAGAAAGTACCACGAGGTAGCACGTGTAGCAAGAAGTCTTGTGATCTTCAACTATAATAACATTCATAGTTGCCTAGATTTCAACGTGACTTTGCCAAGATCTTCCCTCTCTTTGCAGAACGTCTGGTTTTGAGTCTAGTTTACCTACCAGATAGTCTGCAGTCTTCTAAATGGCTGATGTAATGCAAGAATTATGTGACTATGAGAGGAGAAGACTAGAGAATGTTGAAATGAATATTGAACTCATGAAAACTTTAGGTAAAATACTGTTGTAAAGTAAATAAACACTCATAAAGATTGTGCAGGTTTAGATGTTAAGTCCAAAAACAAGAGTAGAGTTAGAAAAAGGAGAAGGAGACGATATAGTAATTGTAGTAATAGTAACAGTGATAGTGGAGATGAATGGATACCTGCTCTAGAGACTTGTGTGACAAGGAAAAAAACAAATGATGTCATAAGAGGTAATAAACTTGTAAATAAAATATGGACACCATTATTTTGTGTTTAGATCACAAACTTACAAGAGTCTTGAAGAAGAGAAAGCCACAGCAGAAGAAATATTGCAAACTTGTAGAGTGGGAGGAGCCTTCATTTGAGAGCCTTGATTGCAAGTTGTCTAATGAGTTTGTTGAGTTATTTGGAGATGATATTGATGAAGAATATGAAGATTTTGAAGGATTTGATATTGAAGATGTGTAAGTTAGATTATATCAGTATTGTTGATATTGTTTTTTTAATACAGTGGTAATGTACCTCAGTGTCCAGTTAGTGAACGATATCCAAAGAGATTAAGTCACCAAAAGGAATACAGAGAAGATGAAGTATCTGATGAAGATGAATATCTCTGTAAGTTTAGTATCAATATGGTTACTTCTATAACTTTCATTATTAGTTTGTGAGGACTGTGATGAATTTCATCATGGTGACTGTCCTGTTCATGGACCCTTACTAACTCTAGATCCTTCTAGTGGTCATGATGAAGCATCTCTACAATACACTAGTGTATTTGTTCCAGCTGAATTAACTGTTAAACCTTCTAAGATACCCAATGCTGGTCTGGGTGTTTTTGCTACACAGTTTATACCTCGTAGAGTTATGTTTGGTCCTTATGAAGGAAAGAGAGTGTTAAAAGAAGAGCTCACTGAAGATAAAGATACTAGCTACATGTGGGAGGTACTGTAATGAAATAAAAAGTATTAAATATTTTAATTTATTCAGGTGAAGTGTGTTGGAGATAGGTCATATTATATTGATGGTCAATCAGATAAACAAAGTAATTGGTTAAGATTTGTTAACTGTGCTCGTAATGAAGATGAACAGAATTTAGTTGCCTTTCAGTATCATGGTAACATCTATTATCGCTCATTTAAACATATCTATCCTGGTAATGAACTCTATGTATGGTATGGTGAAGAATATGCAAGAGAACTTGGGATTACTGGTAGTTTTACAGAAGGTAGAGTTATTCTTTTGTCAGAAATAAAATTTACTATCTATTTATAGGTGATTGTCAACTTTATTATTGCAAAAATTGTGGAAGTAGTTTTGATTTGAAAGGAAATTTTGATTTGCATCTTCGACATAACCCTAATTGTCTTGCTGCTAATCCTCAATGTTTTACTTGTCAAAAATGTCAAGAAAGCTTTTGTGAATTGTATCGGTTACAAGACCACATTCGTAAACACGAGCATCTTGATGTAAAAGGAAGCAATAAAAAAGAGTTCATTTCCAACGATATTAATCCAGATATTATGTGTGATAATTGTGGAACGAAACTTTCTTGTCAGTCATCATTGGGGACTCATCTTTGTATACACTCTAATGATAAAACTTACCAATGTCAGTACTGTAAAAAAGAATTTAGTGATAATAGTAATCTCCAAATTCATCTTCGTATACACACTGGTGATAAACCTTACCAATGTCAGTACTGTGAAAAAGGATTTAGTGATAATAGTAATCTCCAAATTCATCTTCGTATACACACTGGTGATAAACCTTACCAATGTCAGTACTGTGGAAAAAAATTTAGTACTAATAGTACTCTCCAAACTCATCTTCGTATACACACTGGGGATAAACCTTACCAATGTCAGTACTGTGAAAAAACATTTAGTCAGAATAGTATTCTTCAAAGACATCTTCGTATACACACTGGAGATAAACCTTACCAATGTCAATACTGTGAGAAAACATTTAGTCAGAATGGTGGTCTCCAATCACATCTTCGTATGCACACTGGTGATAAACCTTACCGATGTCAGTATTGTGGAAAAGGATTTAGTCAGAACAGTAACCTCCAAACACATCTTCATATACACACTGGTGACAAACCTTACCAATGTCAGTACTGTGAAAAAACATTTAGTAAAAATAGTAATCTCCAAATTCATCTTCGTATACACACTGGTGATAAACCTTACCAATGTCAGTACTGTGGAAAAAGATTTAGTACTATTAGTAACCTCCAAAGACACCTTCGTATACACACTGGTGATAAACCTTACCAATGTCAGTATTGTGGAAAAGAATTTAATACTAGTAGTAACCTCCAGAAACATCTTCGTATACACACTGGTGATAAACTTCACCAGTGTCAGTACTGTGGAAAAAAATTTAATCAAAGCAATAATCTCCAAACTCATATTTGTATACATCTAGATTAATTAATTATTATTTTTGCTAATCATTTACATTACACTTTATTAAGTTACCATAGTAACTACACTACACAAATAATAGACAATACAGGTCTAGAAAAGTTAAAGTAGTCCAGGGTGACTAGTCCCAAAGTTCCAGAGCATAATAACAGAATAGAATGTGTCACTCTAGAAAGTGGAATGAGTGAAGTCAAGTTAAACCCTAACAAGTGATAGCAGAGCTTCTTTAAAAATTAGGTGTAAATTGTTTCTACCTAAACTTTTCAATTCTTACTAATCCTAGGAGATGCTACAAGTAAACAGTTTAGTTAACTGAAAGTACTACATCAGTGATATTGTTGTCACTGTTGAAGATGGTCACTCAACTAAAACGTACACAATATCTATACAACATTTATCATCCAGTGATGATTGCCTAATGTTAGGTCACAATCACAGTAACACAGAAGTCTTTTTGCTAGTATATACTACAAGGAGTTTTTTTTTGTTTTGAAAGCAAATTTTGATTTGCATCTTCGACATAATTCTAATTGCCTTGCTGAAAGTTAGCTATAATGATTATTAAATATAATTATTAGGTTAATCTAACAATAGAAATGAATAATGTCACTAAACAAAATGATTTGAGTCACTTTTATTGAAATATTCTTGATAAAAAAGCAATAGTAAAACTGAAATGAAAGTAAAAACAAAAGAGGACAAACAAAGTATAAAAACAATAGAATTATCTCAAGATGTAGAGGATGACACTCAAAATAATGTTATAGATAATGTAGTAGATACTGAAGAATCTAGAGAACTGTCATCAGATATATCACCTAAACATGATGACAAATAGCACAAGGTGACTAGTCCCAAAGTTCCAGAGCATAGTAACGGAATAGAATGTGTCACTGTAGAAGGTGGAATGAGTGAAGTCAAGTTAACACCTCTAACCAGTGATAGCAATGCTTCTTGTACAATTAGTTATAAATTGTTTCTACCTAGACCTTTCAATTCTTACTAATCCTAGGGAGATGCTACAAGTAAGCAGTTCAGTTAACGGTAGGTACTACATCAGTGATATTGTTGTCACTGTTGAAGTGTTAGAAAGTGCAGACCTCAACTAAAACTTACACAGTAACAAACTTACAACATTTATCATCCAGTAATGCTTGCCTAATGTTAGGTTACAATCACAGTAGCACAAAAGTTTTTTTGCAAGTACTTTCAGATGAAGGTTTCAAAATTGGTACACCAGTTGCTACACAAGTGTTAGAAAGTACAGACCTACTGTTTAAATGGTGCTCTAGACCTGAATACAAGGAGATTGTATCAACTTTTGCAACCAGCCTATAATAAATGACCTGTCATCTGTTCTTGAACAAGATAATTGTAAAAGTATGACAACGAGAAGAGAGAGAATGAAGAAGGGAGAGTCAGAGAAAAGAGATGAGTAATCATTATCTATTTATGAGAGGACATTTTAATAATAAAGTGTTCATTCTTTTTAAGAATTTCCTAATTGGTGGGTCCCATTGGTGATTTGGGCGGGTCCCAGACAGAAAAGCAATAAGTAAAATATGAAATGACAAGAGAGAACAATACAAAGTGAGAAGAATTTGAGGAGTAGCATGCTAATAGAAGTTACAGACTTACAGTAGATGATCCCAATGGTTTGATGAGCTTTAGAGTGGACAGATTGGATGTGAGGAGACCATAAATTAAAAATGATAATAACATCAAGATATTTAAATGAATCGACACATTCAAGATTAGAACCATTTAAAAAAGAGGGGAGAGGGAGGTTGAAAAGAGGGAGACTTATGTGAAATGTATTTGTTTTTTGAAGTTGATGGTGAGATGATGAGAGCTAATTTATGATGTTATGAGATTGATGTTTTATTGTTAATAAGAACCAATTAAATTTAGTGGGAGGGGCTAATACTTTTAACAATAATGTTGGTCTGTTATTTTGTTTACCAGAATCTAAACATTCGGAAAAAACTCACATAAATGGCTGGCGTTCTGCACTGACTTCGTGCAGATGAATGAAATTGCTTGTGTCATGAGATTGCAAGTGACCACGCACACAAGCTAATTAAAATATAGACAAGCAGACTGGAGAGTGCTATAAAGAAATGTATTACTAATACATTTGTGAGTATGGAATCAATGACTAATTGATCGCACACTAGATAGAGTTCAATATCATCTCGACTATAGAGGCGCTAAAAGAAAGTACCACGAGGTAGCACGTGTAGCAAGAAGTCTTGTGATCTTCAACTATAATAACATTCATAGTTGCCTAAATTTCAACGTGACTTTGCCCAGACCTTCTCTCTCTTTGCAGAACGTCTAGTTTTGAGTCTAGTTTACCTACCAGCTAGTCTGTAGTGTTCAAAATGGCAGATTTAATGCAAGAATTATGTGATTATGAGAAGAGAAGACTAGAGAATGTTGAAAAGAATATTGAACTCATGAAAACTTTAGGTAAAATAGTGTTGTAAAGTAAATAAACACTCATAAAGATTGTGCAGGTTTAGATGTTAAGTCCAAAAACAAGAGTAGAGTTAGAAAAAGGAGAAGGAGACGATATAGTAATTGTAGTAATAGTAGCAGTGATAGTGGAGATGAATGGATACCTGCTCTAGAGATTTGTGTGACAAGGAAAAAAACAAATGATGTCATAAGAGGTAATAAACTTGTAAATTAAATATGGACACCATTATTTTGTGTTTAGATCACAAACTTACAAGAGTCTTGAAGAAAAAACCACAGCAGAAGAAATATTACAAACCTGTAGAGGGGGAGGAGCCTTCATTTGAGAGCCATGATTGTAAGTTGTCTAATGATTTTTTTGAGTTATTTGGAGATGATAATGATGAAGAATATGAAGACTTTAAAGGATTTGATATTGAAGATGTGTAAGTTAGATGATATCAGTATTGCTGGTATTGTTTTCTTAATACAGTGGTAATGTACCTCAGTGTCCAGTTAGTGAACAATATCCTGAGAGATTAAGTTACCAAAAAGAATGTAGAGAAGACGAAGTAACTGATGAAGATGAATATCTCTGTAAGTTCAGTATCAATATGGTTACTTCTACAACTTTCATTATTAGTTTGTGAGGACTGTGAGGAATTTCATCATGGTGACTGTCCTGTTCATGGACCCTTACTAACTCTAGATCCTTCTAGTGGTCATGATGAAACATCTCTACAATACACTACTGTTTTTGTTCCAGCTGAATTAACTGTTAAACCTTCTAAGATACCCAATGCTGGTCTGGGTGTTTTTGCTACACAGTTTATACCTCGTAGAGTTATGTTTGGTCCTTATGAAGGAAAAAGAGTGTTAAAGGAAGAGCTCACTGAAGATAAAGATACTAACTACATGTGGGAGGTACTGTAATGAAATAAAAAGTATTAAATATTTTAATTTATTCAGGTGAAGCGTGTTGGAGATAGGTCATATTATATTGATGGTCAATCAGATAAGCAAAGTAATTGGTTAAGATTTGTTAATTGTGCTCGCAATGAAGATGAACAGAATTTAGTTGCCTTTCAGTATCACAGTAACATCTATTATCGCTCATTCAAACATATCTATCCTGGTAATGAACTCTATGTATGGTATGGTGAAGAATATGCAAGAGAACTTGGGATTACTGGTAGTTTTACAGAAGGTAGAGTTATTCTTTTGTCAGAAATAAAATTTACTATTTGTTTATAGGTGATTGTCAACTTTATTATTGCAAAAATTGTGGAAGTAGTTTTGTTTTGAAAGGAAATTTTGATTTGCATCTTCGGCATAATCCTAATTGTCTTGCTGCTAATCCTCAATGTTTTACTTGTCGAAAATGTCAAGAAAGCTTTTATGAATTGTATCAGTTACAAGACCACATTCGTAAACATGAGCAACTTGATGTAGAAGGAAGGAATAAAAAAAGGCTCATTTCCCATGATAAATTGCTAGTTGATAATAATCCAGATATTATGTGTGATAATTGTGGAAAGAAACTTTCTTGTCAGTCATCATTGAGGACTCATCTTTGTATACACACTGATGATAAAACTTACCAATGTCAGTACTGTAAAAAAGGATTTAGTCGGAAAGGTGATCTCCAAAGACATCTTTGTACACACACTGGTAATAAACCTTACCAATGTCAGTACTGTGAAAAAGGATTTAGTGATTATAGTAATCTCCAAATTCATCTTCGTATACACACTGGTGATAAACCTTACCAATGTCAGTACTGTGGAAAAAAATTTAGTACTAATAGTAATCTCCAAACTCATCTTCGTATACACACTGGGGATAAACCTTACCAATGTCAGTACTGTGAAAAAACATTTATTCAGAATAGTATTCTCCAAAGACATCTTCGTATACACACTGGAAAAAAACCTTACCAATGTCAGTACTGTGAGAAAACATTTAGTCAGAATGGTGGTCTCCAATCACATCTTCGTATGCACACTGGTGATAAACCTTACCGATGTCAGTATTGTGGAAAAGGATTTAGTCAGAATAGTAACCTCCAAACACATCTTCATATACACACTGGTGAACGTGATAAACCTTTCCAATGTCAGTACTGTGAAAAAACATTTAGTAAAAATAGTAATCTCCAAAGTCATCTTCGTATACACACTGGTGATAAACCTTACCAATGTCAGTACTGTGGAAAAAGATTCAATCAAAGCAGTAATCTTCACAGACATCTTCGTATACACACTGTTGATAAACCTTACCAATGTCAGTACTGTGGAAAAGGATTTAGTAATGATAGTAATCTCCAAACTCATCTTCGTATACACACTGTTGATAAACCTTACCAATGTCAGTACTGTGGAAAAGGATTTAGTAATGATAGTAATCTCCAAACTCATCTTCGTATACAAACTGTTGATAAACCTTACCAATGTCAGTACTGTGGAAAAGGATTTAGTACTAATAGTAACCTCCAAAGACACCTTCGTATACATACTGGTGATAAACCTTACCAATGTCAGTATTGTGGAAAAGGGTTTAATACTAGTAGTAACCTCCAAAGACATCTTCGTATACACACTGGTGATAAACCTCACTAGTGTCAGTACTGTGGAAAAAAATGTAATCAAAGCAATAATCTCGAAACTCATATTTGTGTACATCTAGATTAATTAATTATTATTTTTGCTAATCATTTACATTATACTTTATTAAGTTACCATAGTAACAACACTACACAAATAATGGACAATAAAGGTCTACAAAAGTTAAAGTAGTCCAGTTCCAAAATTTCAGAGCACTGTAACAGAATAAAATGTGTCACTCTAGAAGGTGGAGTGAGTGAAGTCAAGTTAACACCTCTAACCAGTGATAGCAGAGCTTCTTTTAAAATTAGGAGTAAATTGTTTCTACCTAGACTTTTCAATTTTACTAATTCTAGGGAGATGCTACAAGTAAACAGTTTAGTTAACTGAAAGTACTACATCAGTGATATTGTTGTCACTGCTAAAGATGGTCACTCAACTAAAACTTACACAATATCTATACAACATTTATCATCCAGTGATGCTCACTAAGCCACTCTCTTTTTCCAGCTAAATCTTGATATTACAATGAAGATGATCGATCAGAACATGATCAGATGAACAGATCATGAACAGAATATAATAGCTTTTCAGTATCATGGTAACATCTATTATCACTCATTCAAGCATATCTATCCTGGTAATGAACTCTATGTATAGTATGGTGAAGAATATGCAAGAGAACTTGGGATTTCAGCTAGATAATTAAAGAAGGGAGAGTAATTCTTTTGGCTGAAATAGACTTACTATCTATTTTAGATAATTGTCAACTTTATAATTGTAAAAATTGTGGAAGTAGTTTTGTTTTGATCATGAAAAGAAATTTTGATTTGCATCTTTGACATAATCCTAATTGTCTTGCTGCTAATCCTCAATGTTTTACTTGTCAAAAATGTTAAGAAAGCTTTTATGAACTGTATCAGTTACAAGACCATATTCGTAAACATGAGCAACTTGATGTAAAAGAAAAATCATAAAAAGGGTTTATTTCCAATGATAAACTGTTAGTTGGAAATCAAAATAATATGTAAGAAACTTTCTTGTCAGTCATCATTGAGGACTCATCTTTGTATACACACTGGTAATAAACCTTACCAATGTCAGTACTGTAGAAAAGGATTTAATGATAATAGTAATCTCCAAAAACATCTTCATATACACAACTTCATTTGAGAGAAATATTACCAACATGTAGAGGGAAAGGAGCCTTCATTTGAGAGCCTTGATTGCAAGTTGTCTAATGAGTTTTTTGAGTTATTTAGAGACGATAATAATGAAAAATATGGCACGTGTACAAGATAATATCTTGTGATCAACAATATAATAACATTCATAGTTGCCCAGATTTGAACGCGCGAGTTTGTCTAGACATTCCCACCTCTTACAAATCGTCTGACTTCGAGACTACTTTACCAGCTAGTCTGTGGTGTTCAAAATGGCAGATGTAATGCAAGAATTATGTGACTATGAAAAGGGAAGACTAGAGAATATTGAAAAAAATTTTGAAATCATGAAAAGTTTAGGTAAAATACTATTGCAAGATAGATAAACACTCATAAAGATTGTGTAGGTTTAGATGTTAAGTCCAAAAACAAGAGTAGAGTTAGAAAAAGGAGAAGGAGACAATATAGTAATTGTAGTAATAGTAGCAGTGATAGTGGAGATGAATGGATACCTGCTCTAGAGACTTGTGTGACAAGGAAAAAATCAGATGATGTCATAAGAGGTAATAAACTTGTAAATAAAATATGGACACCATTCTTTTGTGTTTAGATCACAAACTTACAAGAGTCTTGAAGAAGAAAAAGCCACAGCAGAAGAAATATTGCAAACCTGTAGAGTGGGAGGAGCCTTCATTTGAGAACCTTGATTGCAAGTTGTCTAATAAGTTTTTTGAGTTATTTGGAGATGATAATGATGAAGAATATGAAGACTTTGAAGGATTTGATATTGAAGATGTGTAAGTTAGATTATATCAGTATTGTTGATATTGTTTTCTTAATACAGTGGTAATGTACCTCAGTGTCCAGTTAGTGAACGATATCCTAAGAGATTAAGTCACCAAAAAGAATTTAGAGAAGATGAACTATCTGATGAAGATGGATATCTCTGTAAGTTCAGTATCAATATGGTTACTTCTACAACTTTCATTATTAGTTTGTGAGGACTGTGATGAATTTTATCATGGTGACTGTCCTATTCATGGACCATTACTAACTCTAGATCCTTCTAGTGGTCATGATGAAACATCTCTACAATATACTACTGTATTTATTCCATCTGAATTAACTGTAAAACCTTCTAAGATACCCAATGGTGGTCTTGGTGTTTTTGCTACACAGTTTATACCTCGTAGAGTTACTTTTGGTCCTTATGAAGGAAAGAGAGTATTAAAAGAAGAGCTCACTAAAGGAGAAGATACTAGCTACATGTGGGAGGTATTGTAATGAAATAATAAAAAGTATTAATTATTTTAATTTATTCAGGTGAAGTGTTTTGGAGAGAGGTCATATTATATTGATGGTCAATCAGATAAGCAAAGTAATTGGTTACGATTTGTTAATTGTGCTCGCAATGTAGATGAACAGAATTTAGTCGCCTTTCAGTATCATGGTAACATCTATTATCGCTCATTCAAACATATCTATCCTGGTAATGAACTCTATGTATGGTATGGTGAAGAATACGCAAGAGAACTTGGGATCACAGCTAGTTTTGAAAAGGGTAGGGTAATTCTTTTGTCTGAAATAAAATTTACTATCTATTTTTAGATGATTCTCAACTTTATATTTGTAAAATTTGTGGAAGTAGTTTTGTTTTGAAAGCAAATTTTGATTTGCATCTTCGACATAATCCTAATTGTCTTGCTGCTAATCCTCAATGTTTTACTTGTCAAAAATGTCAAGAAAGCTTTTGTGAATTGTATCAGTTACAAGACCACATTCGTAAACATGAGCAACTTGATGTAGAAGGAAGAAATCATAAAAAAGGGTTTATTTCTAATGATAAACTGCTAGTTGGAAATCCAGATAATGTGTGTGATTATTGTGGAAAGAAATTTACTCGTTATTCATCATTGAGGACTCACCTTCGTACACATACTGGTGATAAAACTTACCAATGTCAGTACTGTGGAAAATTATTTCGTCATAATGGTAGTCTCCAAAGACATTTTCATATACACTCTGGTGACAAACCTTACCAATGTCAGTATTGTGGAAAAGGATTTAGTCAGAATGGTAATCTTCAAAAACATCTTCGTATACACACTGGTGATAAACCTTACCAATGTCAGTACTGTGGAAAAGGATTTTGTCAGAATTATAATCTCCAAACTCATCTTCGTATACACACTGGTGATAAACCTTACCAATGTCAGTACTGTGGAAAAGGATTTAGTCAGAAACATAATCTCCAAACTCATCTTCGTATACACACTGGTGATAAACCTTACCAATGTCAGTACTGTGGAAAAGGATTTAGTCAGAAACATACTCTCCAAACTCATCTTCATATACACACTGGTGATAAACCTTACCAATGTCAGTACTGTGGAAAAGGATTTAGTAATAATAGTAATCTCCAAAAACATCTTCGTATACACACAGGTTATAAACCTTACCAATGTCAGTACTGTGTAAAACAATTTTATCAGAATAGTCATCTCCAAAGACATCTTCGTATACACACTGGTGATAAACCTTACCAATGTCAGTAGTGTGAAAAAGCATTTAGTAAAATTAGTAATCTCCAAACTCATCTTCATATACACACTGGTGATAAACCTTACCAATGTAAGTACTGTGGAAAAAAATGTAATCAAAGCAATAATCTCCAAACTTATCTTCATATTCATCTAAAGTAATTAATTATTTGTTTTGCTAATCATTTACATTATACTTTATTAAGTTACCATAGTAACAACACTACACAAACAATGGACAATACAGGTCTAGAAAAGTTAAAGTAGTCCAGGGTGACTAGTCCCAAAGTTCCAGAGCATAATAACAGAAGAGAATGTGTCACTGTAGAAAGTGGAATGAGTGAAGTCAAGTTAACACCTCTAACCAATGATAGCAGTGCTTCTTTTAATAAAATTAGGTGTAAATTGTTTCTACCTAGACTTTTCAATTCTTACTAATCCTAGGGAGATGCTACAAGTAAACAGTTCAGTTAACTGAAGGTACTACATTAATAATATTGTTGACACTGTTGAAAATGGTCACTCAACTAAAACGTACACAATATCTATACAACATTTATCATCCAGCGATGATTGCCTAATGTTAGGTCACAATCACAGTAACACAGAAGTCTTTTTGCTAGTATATACTACAAGGAGTTCTTTCTTTTTTTGTTTTGAAAGCAAATTTTGATTTGCATCTTCGACATAATTCTAATTGCCTTGCTAAAAGTTAGCTATAATGATTATTAAATATAATTATTAAATTAATCTTACAATAGAAATGAATGATGTCACTAAACAAAATCATTTGAGTCAATTTTATTGAAATATTCTTGACAAGAAGAGCAATAGTAAAACTGAAATGAAAGTAAAAACAAAAGAGGACAAACAAAGTAAAAAACAATAGAATTATCTCAAGATGTAGAGGATGACACTCAAAATAATGTTATAGATAATGTAGTAGATACTGAAGAATCTATAGAACTGTCATCAGATTTATCACCTGAACATGATGATAAACAGCACAAGGTGGATCATAGTGATAATCTTCCTAAAAGTAAAATAAAATAATAGTGATAGTGGAGATGAATGGATACCAGCTCGAGAGATTTGTGTGGTGAAGAAAAAAACAAATGATGCAAGAGAACTTGGGATCACAGCTAGTTTTGAAAAAGGTAGGGTAATTCTTTTTGTAAGTGCTTTCAGATGAAGGTTTCAAAATTGGCACACCAGATGCTACACAAGTATTGGAAAGTTTAGACCTCCTGTTTATATTGTGCTCTAGGCTTGAAAACAGGGAGGTTGTATCAACATTTGCAACCAGCCTATAATAAATGACCTGTCATCTGCTCTTGAACAAGATAATTGTAAGAGTATGACAACGAGAAGAGAGAGAATGATAAAGGGAGAGTCAGAGCAAAGAGACCACAATTAGATGACCCAACTTGTGACTGGCAATACCTATGTCTATAAAAATAAAATAAAACTTAGTGAATACAAACAGATAAGCCTGATATAGACCTGATATTGATTTCTCTATGAGTAGGTGACAAGCAAACAAATGTAGCAATTTGTCTTGGAAGTGATGAACTCATTTGCAGGTGGTAAGCTGTTGTAAATATCAACAAATCCAAGGTCACATTCATATGTGGAGATAGTCACCCTATGACCATAACCTGTATATGTAACACATAAACAATTGGAGACCTATGAATGTCAAATATTAGAGTTTGTCTAGTATTTTGTAGCTCATCGCAGAGAGGAAAAGATGTTGCTATGAGTCTTTGTGGTGTATTTATAATTCAACTAATCCCCAGATATCAAAGTGACAGGTGAAGAATTAAGAGGTGGAGTTGGTAAAAAAAGGTGGTAATTAATATAGGAGAAACAGCATGTGATATAGTAATAGGAAAGTAAATAAGTGTCGATGATTGAAAGTTATAATTTACTGTGAAAGTATTGTTTTGATGAAATTCTGAAGATAAAAAAGAGTCTTGAACATCTGAATAATTATCTAGGCCTAATGACGACAGATTTAGAAGAGTTGTCAGGGTCAAGTGACGTTGGAACACCAGAATGATTTAATGATGAAATATGTGAATAATTGTCTAATTTGAAAGGGAGATGGGAGTATATCTGAGTGATCATCTGGATAGGAAGGTGATAGGAGATTGCTAAAATTTGGTGAATTTGGAGGTGTATGATGGACTTTCAAGTGGGCACCATGGATTCTTTTAATAATCTAACTACTCACTACATGTTTGAGTGAAAAAAATTTTGTTGACATCTTTTATAACTTCATATGTTCCTAGCCATTTGTGAGCCATACAGCCTCCTTTCTCTTTTTGTGTAAGAAATGTATTTAACTATCTACAATAGTAGTGCTAACAACCATTGAAACTTTATTTTAACAATATTTGTCATTTTACCTGCTTCTCTTTTCCAGGTTTGCAATTGTAGTACAGTTGTCCATCAATTATTATAAATTTTCCAAATTATGCTTCTTGTCACTTTGATCCTCTTACCTTTATTACCATCCCTTAGCTTTTTCTTACTCATCTGCTTCACAAAGCTCATTTGTCCCTTCTGTTCTCTCTCTGTGGAATTCACTTCCTTATCATGTGAAATCTAGCTCATCTCTAATCACTTTTAAATCTAAAGTAAATATGCTTCTTTAAAAGTCACTTATTTTATCACTGTGTTAATAATGATACTATATCCTGTACTTAAATACCTTAATTCTGTTTTATTTATTATTGTTCTATTCTGTTTGTGCCCTTTAAGCTAGCAGTGGCTATTGAGCATTCATTTTGTCAATAAAAAAGTGATTACCTACACAAAGCTAATTAAAATCGAGTGAAGTTACAAACAGACTGGAGAGAGCTATAAAGAAAGCAATTACAAATTTATCCTCGCGAATGACTTATTGATCGCACACTCATAAACTAGACAGAGTTCAGTATCATCTCGACTATAGAGGCGGTAAAAGAAAGTACCACGAGGTGTCACGGGTAGCAGGAAGTCTTGTGATTTTCAACTATAATAATAACATTCATAGTTGCCTAGATTTGAATGTGAGTATGTCCAGATATTCCTTCCCCTTGAAGTGCAGAACGTCTGCTTTTGAGTCTAGTTTACCAGCTAGTCTGTAGTGTTCTAAATGGCAGATGTAATGCAAGAATTATGTGACTATGAGAAGAGAAGACTAGAGAATGTTGAAAAGAATATTGAACTCATGAAAACTTTAGGTAAAATACTATTGCAAGATAAATAAACACTCATAAAGATTGTGTAGGTTTAGATGTTAAGTCCAAAAACAAGAGTAGAGTTAGAAAAAGGAGAAGGAGACGATATAGTAATTGTAGTAATAGTAACAGTGATAGTGGAGATGAATGGATACCTGCTCTAGAGACTTGTGTGATGAGGAAAAAAACAAATGATGTCATAAGAGGTAATAAACTTGTAAATAAAATATGGATACAATTATTTTGTGTTTAGATCACAAACTTACAAGAGTCTTGAAGAAGAAAAAGCCACAGCAGAAGAAATTATACAAACCTGTAGAGGGGGAGGAGCCTTCATTTGAGAGCCATGATTGCAAGTTGTCTAATGAGTTTGTTGAGTTATTTGGAGATGATAATAATGAAGAATATGAAGACTTTGAAGGATTTGATATTGAAGATGTGTAAGTTAGATGATATCAGTATTGCCTGTATTGTTTTTTTAATACAGTGGTGATGTACCTCAGTGTCCAGTTAGTGAACGATATCCTGAGAGATTAAGTTACCAAAAAGAATGTAGAGAAGACGAAATAACTGATGAAGATGAATATCTCTGTAAGTTTAGTATCAATATTGTCGGTTCTACAACTTTCATTATTAGTTTGTGAGGACTGTGATGAATTTCATCATGGTGACTGTCCTGTTCATGGACCCTTACTAACTCTAGATCCTTTTAGTGGTCATGATGAAGCATCTCTACAATACACTAGTGTATTTGTTCCAGCTGAATTAACTGTTAAACCTTCTAAGATACCCGATGGTGTTCTGGGTGTTTTTGCTACACAGTTTATACCTCGTAGAGTTATGTTTGGTCCTTATGAAGGAAAAAGAGTGTTAAAAGAAGAGCTCACTGAAGATAAAGATACTAGCTACATGTGGGAGGTACTGTAATGAAATAAAAAGTATTAAATATTTTAATTTATTCAGGTGAAGCGTGTTGGAGATAGGTCATATTATATTGATGGTCAATCAGATAAGCAAAGTAATTGGTTAAGATTTGTTAACTGTGCTCACAATGAAGATGAACAAAATTTAGTTGCCTTTCAGTATCACAGTAACATCTATTATCGCTCATTTAAACATATCTATCCTGGTAATGAACTCTATGTATGGTATGGTGAAGAATATGTAAGAGAACTTGGGATTAATGGTAGTTTTACAGAAGGTAGAGTTATTCTTTTGTCAGAAATAAAATTTACTATTTGTTTATAGGTGATTGTCAACTTTATTATTGCAAAAATTGTGGAAGTAGTTTTGTTTTGAAATCAAATTTTGATTTGCATCTTCGACATAATCCTAATTGTCTTGCTGCTAATCCTCAATGTTTTACTTGTCAAAAATGTCAAGAAAGCTTTTGTGAATTGTATCAGTTACAAGACCACATTCGTAAACATGAGCAACTTGATGTAGAAGGAAGGAATAAAAAAAGGCTCATTTCCCATGATAAATTGCTAGTTGATAATAATCCAGATATTATGTGTGATAATTGTGGAAAGAAACACTCTTGTCAGTCATCATTGAGGACTCATCTTTGTATACACACTGATGATAAAACTTACCAATGTCAGTACTGTAAAAAAGGATTTAGTCCAAAAGGTGATCTCTACCTAGACTTTTTAAGTCTTACTAATTCTAGGGAGATTCTACAAGTAAAACAGCTCAATTAACTGAAGGTACTACATCAGTAATAGAGATTCTTGATTTTTGATAGATATTGTTCTCACTGTCGAAGATGGTCACTCAACTAAAACTTACACACTGTCTATACAACATTATCACCTAGTGATGCTGGCCTCTCCCAACTAGATGTATCAACTGGCTCTCTTCAATGAAAGTTAGTTATAATGATTATTAAATATAATTATTAAGTTAATCTTACAATAGTAATGAATGATGTCACTAAACAAAATGATTTGAGTCAATTTTATCAAAATATTCTTGACAAGAAGAGCAATACTAAAACTGAAATGAAAGTAAAACAAAAGAAGACAAACAAAGTATAAAAACAATAGAATTATCTCAAGATGTAGAGGATGACACTCAAAATAATGTTATAGATAATGTAGTAGATACTGAAGAAGCTATAGAACTGTTACCAGGTTTATCACCTGAACATGATGACAAGCAGCACAAGGTGGATCATAGTGATAATCTTCCTGAAAGTATAGTCAGTGTTGTTGAGGAGAGTCAAGAGGAGAAAAGACGACGTTTGTTTGCTAAAAGAACAAATGAAGATACTGCTATGTCTGCTAAAGAAAGATATTTAGCTTGTAAGAGAGCAAAACTATCACAACCTACAATTTCAAGAGATGATGATTAACCATCTTAATTTTTAATTAAAAAATTACAATTACTAATAAATTTATTTTTGGTAAAAACCAATGAATTTTAGTGAAAGGGGTGGTATTTTTAACGACAACGGTGGTTTTTACCAGCTAGTCTGAGGCGTTCAAAATGGCAGATGTAGTGCTAGAATTATGTGACTATGAGAAGAGAAGACTAGAGAATGTTGAAAAGAATATTGAACTCATGAAAACTCTAGGTTAAATACTATTGTATGTTAAATAAAAAGTCATAAAGATTGTGTAGGTTTAGATGTTAAGTCCAAAAACAAGAGTAGAGTTAGAAAAAGGAGAAGGAGACGATATAATAATTGCAGTAATAGTAGCAGTGATAGTGGAAATGAATGGATACCTGCTCTAGAGACTTGTGTGGTGAAGAAAAAAACAAACGATGTCATAAGAGGTAATAAACTTGTAAATAAAATGTGGACACCATTCTTTTGTGTTTAGATCACAAACTTACAAGAGTCTTGAAGAAGAAAAAGCCACAGCAGAAGAAATATTGCAAACCTGTAGAGTGGGAGGAGCCTTCACTTGAGAGCCTTGATTACAAGTTGTCTAATGAGTTTGTTGAGTTATTTGGAGATGATAATGATGAAGAATATGAAGACTTTGAAGGATTTGATATTGAAGATGTGTAAGTTAGATTATATAAGTATTGTTGATATTGTTTTCTTAATACAGTGGTAATGTACCTAAACATCTAGTTAGTGAACGATATCCTAACAGATTAAGTCAACAAAAACAATACAGAGAAGATGAACTATCTGATGAAGATGAATATCTCTGTAAGTTCAGTATCAATATGGTTACTTCTACAACTTCTATTATTAGTTTGTGACAACTGTGAGGATATTCATCATGGTGACTGTCCTGTTCATGGACCCTTACTAACTCTAGATCCTTCTAGTGGTCATGATGAAGCATCTCTACAATATACTAGTGTATTTGTTCCAGCTGAATTAACTGTTAAACCTTCTAAGATACCCAATGGTGGTCTGGGTGTTTTTGCTACACAATTTATACCTCGTGGAGTTAGATTTGGTCCTTATGAAGGAAGGAAAGTGTTAAAAGAAGAGCTGACTAAAGGAGAAGATACTAGCTACATGTGGGAGGTACTCTAATGAAATAATTATAAAGTCAAAATAATTTTAATTTTTTTTCAGGTGAAACATGTTGGAGAGAGGTCATATTATATTGATGGTCAATCAGATAAGCAAAGTAATTGGTTACGATTTGTTAACTGTGCTCGCAATGTAGATGAACAGAATTTAATAGCTTTCCAGTATCATGGTAACATCTATTATCGCTCATTCAAACATATCTATCCTGGTAATGAACTCTATGTATGGTATGGTGAAGAATATGCAAGAGAACTTGGGATTACTGGTAGTTTTACAGAAGGTAGAGTTATTCTTTTGTCAGAAATAAAATTTACTATCTATTTTTAGATGATTCTCAACTTTATAATTGCAAAAATTGTGGAAGTAGCTTTGTTTTGAAAGTAAATTTTGATATGCATCTTCGACATAATCCTAATTGTCTTGCTGCTAATCCTCAATGTTTTACTTGTCAAAAATGTCAAGAAAGTTTTTGTGAATTGTATCAGTTACAAGACCATATTTGTAAACATGAGCAACTTGATGTAAAAGGAAGGAATAAAAAAAGGCTCATTTCCCATGATGAATTGCTAGTTGATAGTAATCCAGATATTATGTGTGATTATTGTGAAAAGAAATTTTCTTGTCAGTCATCATTGAGGACTCATCTTCATATACACGCTGGTGACAAACCTTACCAATGTCAGTACTGTCGAAAAGGATTTAGTCATAATGGTAGTCTCCGAAAACATCTTTGTATACACATGGGTGATAAATCTTACCAATGTCAGTACTGTGAAAAAGCATTTAGTCAGAATGGTAGTCTCCAAGTTCATCTTCGTATACACACTGGTGATAAACCTTACCAATGTCAGTACTGTAGAAAAGGATTTAGTCAGGATAGTAGTCTCCAAACTCATCTTTGTATACATACTGGTGATAAACCTTACCAATGTCAGTATTGTGAAAAAGCATTTAGTAAAAGTAGTAATCTTCAAGCTCATCTTCGTATACACACTGGTGATAAACCTTACCAATGTCAGTACTGTGGAAAAGGATTTAATCAAAGCAGTAATCTTCGGAGACATCTTCGTATACACACTGGTGATAAACCTTACCAATGTCAATACTGTGGAAAAGCATTTAGTGAGAATAGTAATCTCCAAATTCATCTTTATATACATACTGGTGATAAACCTTACCAATGTCAGTACTGTGGAAAAGGATTTAGTAATAAAAGTAATCTTCAAGTTCATCTTCGTATACACACTGGTGATAAACCTTACCAATGTCAGTACTGTGGAAAAGGATTTAATCAAAACAGTCATCTCCAAACTCATCTTCGTATACACACTGGTGATAAACCTTACCAATGTCATTACTGTGAAAAAGGATTTATTCAGAATAGTGATCTCCAAAGACATCTTCGTATACATACTGGTGATAAACCTTACCAATGTCAGTATTGTGGAAAACAATTTTATCAGAATAGTCATCTCCAAAGACATCTTCGTATACACACTGGTGATAAACCTTACCAATGTCAATACTGTGGGAAAAAATTTAATCAAAGCAATAATCTCCAAACTCATCTTCATATTCATCTAAAGTAATTAATTATTGTCTTTGCTAATCATTTACATTACACTTTATTAAGTTACCATAGTAACAACACTATACAAACAATGGACAATAAAGGTCTAGAAAAGTTAAAGTAGTCCAGTTCCAAAATTTCAGAGCACTGTAACAGAATAAAATGTGTCACTGTAGAAGGTGGAATGAGTGAAGTCAAGTTAACACCTCTAACCAGTAATAGCAATGCTGCTTATATAATTAGATGTAAATTGTTTCTACCTAGACTTTTTAATTCTTACTAATCCTAGGGAGATGCTACAAGTAAGCAGTTCAGTTAACTGAAGGTACTACATCAGTGATATTGTTGTCACTGTTGAAGTGTTAGAAAGTGCAGACCTTAACTAAAACTTACACAGTAACAATCTTACAACATTTATCATCCAGTAATGCTTGCCTAATGTTAGGTTACAATCACAGTAGCACAAAAGTCTTATTGCAAGTACTTTCAGATGAAGGTTTCAAAATTGGTACACCAGTTGCTACACAAGTGTTAGAAAGTGCAGACCTACTGTTTATATGGTGCTCTAGACCTGAATACAGAGAGATTGTATCAACTTTTGTAACCAGCCTATAATAAATGACCTGTCATCTGTTCTTGAACAAGATAATTGTAAGAGTATGACAACAAGGAGGGAGAGTCAGAGCAAAGAGACCACAATCAGATGACCCAACTTGTGACTGGCAATACCTATGTCTATAAAGATAAAATGAAACTTAGTGAATAAAAACAGATAAGACCAATATACCTGATATTGACTTCTCTATGAGTAGGTGACAAGCAAACAAATGTAGCAATTTGTCTTGGAAGTGATGAACTCATTGCAGGTGGTAAGCTGTTGTAAATACCAACAAATCCAATGTCACATTCATATGTGGAGATAGTCACCCTATGACCATAACCTGTATATGTAACACATGAACAATTGGAGACCTTTGAAAATCAAATACACAAGGTTAAAAGTTGAGAAAAGAGATGAGTAATTATTGTCTATTTATGAGAGAACATTTTAATAATAAAGTGTTCATTCTTTTTAAGAATTTCATAATTTGTGGGTCCCATTGGTGATTTGGGTGGGTCCCAGACAGAAAAGCAATAAGTAAAATAGAAAATGACAAGAGAGAATACAAAGTAAGAAGAATTTGAGGAGTAGCATGCTAATAGAAGTTACAGTAGATGATCCCAATGGTTTGATGAGCTTTAGAGTGGATAGATTGGATGTGAGAATACCATAATTAAATTAAAAATGATAATAACATCAAGATATTTAAATGAATCGACACATTCAAGATGAGAACCATTTAAGAAAAGAGGGGAGAGGGAGGTTGAAGAGAGGGAGACTTATGTGAGATGTATTTGTTTTTTGAAGTTGATGGTGAGATGATGAGAGCTAATTCATGATGTTATGAGATTGATGTTTTATTGTTAATAAGAACCAATTAAATTTAGTGGGAGGGGCTAATACTTTTAACAATAATGTTGGTCTGTTATTTTGTTTACCAGAATCTAAATATTCGGAAAGAACTCACATAAATGGCTGGCGTTCTGCACTGACTTTGTGCAGATCAATGAAATTGCTTGTGTCATGAGATTGCAAGTGACTACGCACACAAGCTAATTAAAATATAGACAAGCAGACTGGAGAGTGCTATAAAGAAATGTATTACTAATACATTTGTGAGTATGGAATCAATGACTTATTGATCGCACACTCATAAACTAGACAGAGTATCATCTCGACTGTAGAGGCGTTAAAAGAAAGTACCATGAGGTAGCACGTGTAGCAAGAAGTCTTGTGATCTTCAAATATAATAACATTCATAGTTGCCTAGATTTCAACGTGACTTTATCCAGACCTTCCCTCTTTTTTCAGAACGTCTGGCTTCGAGACTAATTTACCCACGAGCTAGTCTGTGGTGTTCAAAATGGCTGATGTAATCCAAGAATCATGTGACAATGAGAAGAGAAAAGTAGAGAATGTTGGAAAGAATATTGAACTCACAAAAACTTTAGGTTAAATACTATTGTATATTAAATAAAAAGTCATAAAGATTGTGTAGGTTTAGATGTGATGTCCAAAAACAAGAGTAGAGTTAGAAAAAGGAGAAGGAGACGATATAGTAGCAGTGATAGTGGAGATGAATGGATACCTGCTCTAGAGACTTGTGTGATGAGGAAAAAAACAAATGATGTCATAAAAGGTAATAAACTTGTAAATAAAATATGGACACCATTCTTTTGTGTTTAGATCACAAACTTACAAGAGTCTTGAAGAAGAAAAAACCACAGCAGAAGAAATATTACAAACCTATAGAGGGGGAGGAGCCTTCACTTGAGAGCCTTGATTCCGAGTTTTCTAATGATTTTTTTGAGTTATTTGGAGATGATAATAATGAAAAATATGAAAACTTTGAAGGATTTGATATTGAAGATATGTAAGTTAGATTATATCAGTATTGTTGATATTGTTTTTAATACAGTGGTAATGTACCTCAATGTCCAGTTAGTGAACATCCTCAGAGATTAAGTCATCAAAAAGAATGTAGAGAAGATGAACTATCTGATGAAGATGAACATCTCTGTAAGTTCAGTATCAATATGGTGACTTCTATAACTTTCATTATTAGTTTGTGAGGACTGTGAGGAATTTCATCATGGTGACTGTCCTGTTCATGGACCCTTACTAACTCTAGATACTTCTAGTGGTCATGATGAAGCATCTCTACAATACACTACTGTTTTTGTTCCAGCTGAATTAACTGTTAAACCTTCTAAGATACCCAATGCTGGTCTGGGTGTTTTTGCTACACAATTTATACCTCGTAGAGTTAGATTTGGTCCTTATGAAGGAAGGAGAGTATTTAAAGAAGAGCTTACAAAAGGAGAAGATACTAGCTACATGTGGGAGGTATTGTAATGAAATAATAAAAAAGTATTAATTACTTATTTTTTTCAGTTGAAACGTGTTGGAGAAGGTTCATATTATATTGATGGTCGATCAGATAAGCAAAGTAATTGGTTACGATTTGTTAATTGTGCTCGCAATGTAGATGAACAGAATTTAGTAGCTTTTCAGTATCACAGTAACATCTATTATCGTTCATTCAAACATATCTATCCTGGTAATGAACTCTATGTATGGTATGGTGAAGAATATGCAAGAGAACTTGAAATCACAGCTAGTTTTGAAAAAGGTAGGGTAATTCTTTTGGCAGAAATAAAACTTACTATCTATTTTTAGATGATTGTCAACTTTATAATTGCAAAAATTGTGGAGATAGTTTTGTTTTGAAGGCAAATTTTGATTTGCATCTTCAACATAATCCTAATTGTATTGCTGCTAATCCTCAATGTTTTACTTGTCAAAAATGTCAAGAAAGTTTTTGTGAATTGTATCAGTTACAAGACCACATTCGTAAACATGAGCAACTTGATGGAAAAGGAAGAAACCATAAAAAAGGGCTCATTCCCAACGATAAACAGTTAGTTGATAATCCAGATATTATGTGTGATTATTGTGGAAAGAAATTTTCTTGTCAGTCATCATTGAGGACTCATCTTCGTATACACACTGGTGATAAACCTTACCAATGTCAGTACTGTCGAAAAAGATTTAGTCATAATGGTAGTCTCAGAAAACATCTTCGTATACACATGGGTGATAAATCATACCAATGTCAATACTGTGAAAAAGGATTTAGTCAGAATGGTGATCTCCAAAGGCATCTTCGTATACACACTGATAACAAACCTTACCAATGTCAGTACTGTCGAAAAGGATTTAGTAATAATGGTAATCTCCGAAAACATCTTCGTATACACACTGGTGATAAACCTTACCAATGTCAGTACTGTGTAAAACATTTTTATCAGAATGTTGATCTCCAAAGACATCTTCGTATACACACTGGTGATAAACCTTACCAATGTCAGCACTGTGAAAAAGCATTTAGTCAGTATGGTAGTCTACAAAGACATCTTCGTATACACACTGGTGATAAACCTTACCAATGCCAGTACTGTGGAAAAGGATTTAGTCAGGATAGTAGTCTCCAAACTCATATTCGTATCCATACTGGTGATAAACCTTACCAATGTCAGTACTGTGAAAAAGCATTTAATAAAAATAGTAATCTTCAAAAGCATCTTCGTATACACACTGGAGATAAACCTTACCAATGTCAGTACTGTGGAAAAGGATTTAATCAAAGCACTCATCTTCAAATTCATCTTCGCATACATACTGGTGATAAACCTTACCAATGTGAGTACTGTGGAAAAGGATTCAGTAATAATAGTAATCTTCAAGCCCATCTTCGTATACACACCGGTGATAAACCTTACCAATGTCAATACTGTGGAAAAAAATTTAATCAAAGCAATAATCTCCAAACTCATCTTCGTATTCATCTAAAGTAATTAATTATTGTCTTTGCTAATCATTTACATTACACTTTATTAAGTTACCATAGTAACAACACTACACAAACAATGGACAATACAGGTCTAGAAAAGTTAAAGTAGCCCAAGGTGACTAGTCCCAAAGTTCCAGAGCGTAATAACAGAATAGAATGTGTCACTGTAGAAGGTAGAGCGAGAGAAGTCAACACCTCTAACGAGTGATAGCAATGCTGCTTTTAAAATTAGGTGTAAATTGTTTCTACCTAGACTTTTCAATTCTTACTAAATCTAGGGAGATGCTACAAGTAAACAGTTAAGTTAAAGGAAGGTACTACATCATTGATATTGTTGTCATTGTTGAAGATTGTCACTCAACTAAAACTTACACAGTATCTATACAACATTTATCATCCAGTGATGATTGCCTAATGTTAGGTCACAATCACAGTAACACAGAAGTCTTTTTGCAAGTGCTTTCAGATGAAGGTTTTAAAATTGGTACACCAGATGCTACACAAGTATTGGAAAGTTTAGACCTCCTGTTTATATGGTGCTCTAGGTCCATAAACAGGGAGATTGTATCAACTTTTGCAACCAGCCTAAACTTTCTTCCTTGGTCACTTGTCAACAGTAGGAAAACCCATTCTCATAAAAATCTGTAGCAAATATAAATTATATAAATACTGTTCTATAATTTACTTTTAATAATCATTATACCTTGAATAAAGTTTCAGCGACATCATGGCCACATTTGCTAGGTAAGGGAATGGCTTCTATCCATTTTGTAAAATAATCTGACATAGTGAGAATAAAATGATTCTCATTCTAGATGTTGGAGATATTGGGCTGACAAAGTCAATTGCCACATGGTACTGTGGAGAATATACTTGTATTGGATGAATCTCACTGTTAGTGACAATTGGGTTTTTGTTCATTCTACAGGTAACAATTAAACAACACTAACTTTTAGCAAACTTACCAATTTTTTGGCATCATTTC
Organism: Xestospongia muta; assembly: GCA_963693285.1. Taxonomy (NCBI): domain Eukaryota; kingdom Metazoa; phylum Porifera; class Demospongiae; order Haplosclerida; family Petrosiidae; genus Xestospongia; species Xestospongia muta. The sequence goes on from OY848921.1 coordinate 872,212, forward strand.
ATATATACCTTTCCTCGTAAATCATTCCCTGATTCATACTATCGTTTTCTTAAGTTTCATGTGTCCCTGTGTTTAGATCTCAACATGATGGCTTTTCACAATCTTTAATTGTTTTTCAAGATATTGTATGTATTTAACTATCTACAATAATAGTGCTAACAACCATTAAAACTTTATTTTAACAATATTTGTCATTTTACCTGCTTCTCTTTTCCAGGTTTGCAATTGTATACAGTTGTCCATCAATTATTATAAATTTTCCAAATTATGCTTCTTGTCATGACTTTGATCCTCTCACCTTTATTACCATCCTGGCCTTTTTCTCACTCATCTGCTTCACAAACTCATTTGTCCCTTCTGTTCTCTCTCTGTGGAATTCACTTCCTTATCATGTGAAATCTAGCTCATCTCTAATCACTTTTAAATCTAAAGTAAATATGCTTCTTTAAAAGTCACTTATTTTATCACTTTGTTAATAATGATACTATATCCTGTACTTAAATACCTTAATTCTGTTTTATTAATTATTGTTCTTTTCTGTTTGTGCCCTTTAAACTAGCAGTGGCTATTGAGCATTCATTTTGTCAATAAAAAAGTGATTACGCACACAAAGCTAATTAAAATCGAGTGAAGTTACAAACAGACTGGAGAGAGCTATAAAGAAAGCAATTACAAATTTATCCTCGCGAATGACTTATTGATCGCACACTCATAAACTAGACAGAGTTTAGTATCATCTCGACTGTAGAGGCGGTAAAAGAAAGTACCACGAGGTGTCACGGGTAGAAAGAAGTCTTGTGATCTTCAACTATAATAACATTCATAGTTGCCTAGATTTGAATGCGAGTATGTCCAGACATTCCCTCCCCTTGAAGAACGTCTAGTTTTGAGTCTAGTTTACCAGCTAGTCTGTGGTGTTCAAAATGGCAGATGTAATGCAAGAATTATGTGACTATGAGAAGGGAAAAGTAGAGAATGTTGAAAAGAATATTGAACTCACAAAAACTTTAGGTTAAATACTATTGTATGTTAAATAAACACTCATAAAGATTGTGTAGGTTTAGATGTTAAGTCCAAAAACAAGAGTAGAGTTAGAAAAAGGAGAAGGAGACGATATAGTAATTGTAGTAATAGTAGCAGTGATAGTGGAGATGAATGGATACCTGCTCTAGAGACTTATGTGATGAGGAAAAAAACAAATGATGTCATAAGAGGTAATAAACTTGTAAATAAAATATGGACACCATTCTTTTGTGTTTAGATCACAAACTTACAAGTGTCTTGAAGAAGAAAAAACCACAGCAGAAGAAATATTACAAACCTGTAGAGGGGGAGGAGCCTTCATTTGAGAGCCATGATTGCACGTTGTTAATGAGTTTGTTGAGTTATTTGGAGATGATAATGATGAAGAATATGAAGACTTTGAAGGATTTGATATTGAAGATGTGTAAGTTAGATTATATAAGTATTGTTGATATTGTTTTTTTAATACAGTGGTAATGTACCTCAGTGTCCAGTTAGTGAACGATATCCTAAGAGATTAAGTCACCAAAAGGAATACAGAGAAGATGAAGTATGTGATGAAGATGAATATCTCTGTAAGTTCAGTATCAATATGGTTACTTCTACAACTTTTATTATTAGTTTGTGACAACTGTGAGGATTTTCATTATGGTGACTGTCCTGTTCATGGACCCTTACTAACTCTAGATCCTTCTAGTGGTCGTGATGAAGCATCTCTACAATACACTAGTGTATTTGTTCCAGCTGAATTAATTGTTAAACCTTCTAAGATACCCAATTGTGGTCTGGGTGTTTTTGCTACACAGTTTATACCTCGTGGAGTTAGATTTGGTCCTTATGAAGGAAGGAGAGTATTGAAAGAAGAGCTCACTAAAGGAGAAGATACTAGCTACATGTGGGAGGTACCAAAATGAAATAATAATAAAGTATTAATTTTTATTTTTTCCAGGTGAAGTGTGTTGGAGAGAGGTCATATTATATTGATGGTCGATCAGATAAGGAAAGTAATTGGTTACGATTTGTTAACTGTGCTCACAATGTAGATGAACAGAATTTAATAGCTTTTCAGTATCATGGTAACATCTATTATCGCTCATTCAAACATATCTATCCTGGTAATGAACTCTATGTATGGTATGGTGAAGAATATGCAAGAGAACTTGGGATCACAGCTAGTTTTGAAAAAGGTAGGGTAATCCTTTTTGCAGAAATAAAATCTATTATCTATTTTTAGATGATTGTCAACTTTATAATTGCAAAAATTGTGGAAGTAGTTTTGTTTTGAAAGTAAATTTTGATTTGCATCTTCGACATAATCCTAATTGTCTTGCTGCTAATCCTCAATGTTTTACTTGTCGAAAATGTCAAGAAAGTTTTTGTGAATTGTATCAGTTACAAGACCACATTCGTAAACATGAGCAACTTGATGTAAAAGGAAGACATTGTATAAGAGAGCCCATTTCCAATGATAAACTGCTAGTTGGAAATCCAGATAATATGTGTAATTATTGTGGAAAGAAACTTTCTTGTCAGTCATCATTGAGGACTCATCTTCATATACACACTGGTGACAAACCTTACCAATGTCAGTACTGTGGAAAAGGATTTAGTAATAATAGTAATCTCCAGGCTCATTTTCGTATACATACTGGTGACAAACCTTACCAATGTCAGTACTGTGAAAAAGGATTTCGTCATAATCATCATCTCCAAACTCATCTTCGTATACACACTGGTGATAAACCTTACCAATGTCAGTACTGTGTAAAAAATTTTTACAAGAATGTTGATCTCCAAAGACATGTTCGTATACACACTGGTGATAAACCTTACCAATGTCAGTACTGTGAAAAAGCATTTAGTCAGTATGGTGGTCTCCAAACTCATCTTCGTATACACACTGGTGATAAACCTCACCAATGTCAGTACTGTGGAAAAGGATTTAGTGTTAATAGTAGTCTCCAAACTCATCTTCGTATACACACTGGTGATAAACCTTACCAATGTCAGCACTGTGAAAAAGGATTTAGTGTTAATAGTAATCTCCAAGCTCATCTTCGTATACACACTGGTGATAAACCTTACCAATGTCAGTACTGTGAAAAAACATTTAGGCAGAATGGTAGTCTCCAAAGACATCTTCGTATACACACTGGAGATAAACCTTACCAATGTCAGTACTGTGGAAAAGGATTTAGTCAGGATAGTAATCTTCAAACTCATCTTCGTAGACACACTGGTGATGAACCTTACCAATGTCAGTACTGTGGAAAAGGATTTAGTCATAAAAGTGATCTTAAAAAACATCTTCGTATACACACTGGTGATAAACCTTACCAATGTCAGTACTGTGGAAAAGGGTTTAGTAATAATAGTAATCTTCAAGCTCATCTTCGTATACACACTGGTGATAAACCTTACCAATGTCAATACTGTGGAAAAAAATTTAATCAAAGCAATAATCTCCAAACTCATCTTCGTATACACACTGGTGATAAACCTTACCAATGTCAATACTGTGGAAAAAAATTTAATCAAAACAAGAATCTCCAAACTCATCTCCGTATTCATCTAAAGTAATTAATGATTGTTTTTGCTAATCATTTACATTACACTTTATTAAGTTACCATAGTAACAACACTACACAAACAATGGACAATACAGATCTAGAGAAGTTAAAGTAGTCCAGAGTGACTAGTTCCAAAGTTCCAGAGCATAATAATAGAATACAGTGTTATTGTAGAAGGTGAAGTGAGAGAAGTTAACACCTCTAACGAGTGATAGCAATGCTGCTTTTAAAATTAGGTGTAAATTGTTTCTACCTAGACTTTTCAATTCTTACTAAATCTAGGGAGATGCTACAAGTAAACAGTTAAGTTAAAGGAAGGTACTACATCAGTGATATTGTTGTCACTGTTGAAGATTATCACTCAACTAAAACGTACACAGTATCTATACAACATTTATCATCCAGTGATGATTGCCTAATGTTAGGTCACAATCACAGTAACACAAAAGTCTTTTTGCAAGTACTACAATTGCAAGGAGTTTTTTCAGATGAAATTTTCAAAATTGGTACACCAGTTGCTACACAAGTGTTAGAAGGTACAGACCTACTGTTTAAATGGTGCTCTAGGCCTGCATACAGAGAGATTGTATCAACTTTTGCAACCAGCCTAGCTATAATAAATGACCTGTCATCTGCTCTTGAACAAGATAATTGTAAGAGTATGACAACAAGGAGGGAGAGTCAGAGCAAAGAGACCACAATCAGATGACCCAACTTGTGACTGGCAATACCTATGTCTATAAAGATAAAATGAAACTTAGTGAATAAAAACACATAAGCCTGATATACCTAATATTGACTTCTCTATATAGCTCATCTCTAATCACTTTTAAATCTAAAGTAAATATACTTCTTTACTAGCCATAAACCCACCATCACTTATTACACTAAAACCTATCATATGCTATTAGTCACTTACTTTATCTCTGTGTTATTAATGATACTATATCCTGTACTTTAATACCTTAATTCTGTTTTATTAATTATTATATTGTTCTATTCTGTTTGTGCCCTTTAAACTAACAGTGGCTATTGAGCATTCGTTTTGTCAATAAAAAAAACTATTTAACACACTTTACAACACAATTTAATACATCAATCAACCAAAGTGCATCTCTCCAACACCATGAGGTGTCACATGTAGCAGGAAGTCTTGTGATCTTCAACTCTAATAACATTCACTGTGAAAAAGCATTTCGTCATAATCATGTTCTCCAAGTTCACGTTTGTATACACACTGGTGATAAACTTTACTAATGTCAGTACTGTGGAAAAGGATTTAGTCAGAAATCTCATCTCCAAACTCATCTAAAATAATTAATTATTATTTTTGCTAATCATTTACATTACACTTTATTAAGTTACCATAGTAACAACACTATACAAACAATGGACAATACAGATCTAGAGAAGTTAAAAGTAGTTCCAGGGTGACTAGTCCCAAAGTTCCAGAGTCCTGTAACAGAATAAAGTGTCACTGTAAAAGGTGGAGTAAGTGAAGTCAAGGTAACGCCTCTAACGAGTGATAGTGGTGCTTTTGATACAATTAAAGTAATTGTAAATTGTTTCTACCTAGAGTTTTACTAATCCTAGGGAGATGCTGCAAGTAAAACAGTTCAGTTAACTGAAGGTACTACATTAGTGATATTGTTGTCACTGCTGAAGATGGTCACTCAACTAAATTTACAAAGTATGTATTCAATATTTATCACCCAGTGATACTTACTTCTCTTAACAAAACTGAAATAAATGTAAAAAAAAGGAAGACAAACAAAGTATAAAGACAATATAATTATTTCAAGATGTAGAGGATGACACTCATAATGATGTTATAGATAATGTAGTAGATACTGAAGAATCTATAGAACTGTCACCAGATATATCACCTGAACATGATGACAAACAGCACAAGGTGGATCATAGTGATAATCTTCCTGAAAGTATAGTCAGTGTTGTTGAGGAGAGTCAAGAGGCGAAAAGATGACGTTTATTTGCTAAAAGAACAAATGAAGATACTGTTATGTCTGCTAAAGAAAGATATTTAGCTCGTAAGAGAGCAAAACTATCACAACATACAATTTCAACAGATGATAATTAAACCATCTTAATTTTAAATTAAAAAATAACACTTATTAATAAATTTATTTTTGGTAAAATTCCAGTGAAAGGGGTGGTATTTTTAACGACAATGGTGGTCTTTTCCAGCTAGTCTAAGGCGTGCAAAATGGGAGAAGTAATGCAAGAATTATGTGACTATGAGAAGAGAAGACTAGAGAATCTTGAAAAGAATATTTTAATATCTTAATTTTTAACTAAAAGAATATTATTTTTGATAATATCCAATAAAATTTTAGTGGGAGGGGCTAGTATTTTTAGCGGTTATTATCTTGTTTACCAGCTGGTCTGAGGTATTCAAAATGGCAGATGTAATGCAAGAATTATGCGACTATGAAAAGAGGAGACTAGAGAATATTAAAGAGAATATTGAGCTCATGAAAACTTTAGGTAAAATACTATTGCAAAAAAATAAAAGTCATAAAGATTGTGTAGGTTTAGATGTTAAATCTCAAAACAAGAGTAGAGTTAGAAAAAAGAGAAGGAGACAATATAGTAATTGTAGTAATAGTAGCAGTGATAGTGGAGATGAATGGATACCTGCTCTAGAGACTTGTGTGGTGAAAAGACCAAATGATGTCACGAGAGGTAATAAACTTGTAAATTGAATATGGACACCATTCTTATTTGTTTAATTCCAGTAGTTGAGAGTGCAGTGAGAGTTCCTCTGTGTGATATAACAAAACATGTGGTTAGTATTTGATGTTACTGTAATGTTGGTCTATCCTCTTAATGTTAGGATTACCAACTTACAAGAGTCCTAAAGCAACATAAACCACAGCAGAAGAAATATTACCAATCTGTAGTCAATAGAAAGTCTATTTTAGTTAGTGATGCCTCTAAACTTCCCGACTGGTTGCTTAGCGGCAGTGATGATGAAGATTTCCATGGTTTTCCATTATCAATGGTAGAGGGGGAGGAGCCTTCATTTGAGAGCCTTGATTGCAGGTTGTCTAATGAGTTTTTTGAGTTATTTGGAGATGATGATGAAAAATATGAAAACTTTGAAGGATTTGATATTGAAGATGTGTAAGTTAGATTATATCAGTATCGCTGATTTGTTTTCTTAATATAGTGGTGATATACCTCAGTGTCCAGTTAGTGAACGATATCCTAAGAGATTAAGTCACCAAAAAGAATACAAAGAAGATGAACTATCTGATGAAGATGAATATCTCTGTAAGTTCAGTATCAGTATGGTCAGTTCTACAACTTTCATTATTAGTTTGTGAGGACTGTGAGGAGATTTATAATGGTGACTGTCCTGTTCATGGACCCTTACTAACTCTAGATACTTCTAGTGGTCATGATGAAGCATCTCTACAATATACTACTGTATTTGTTCCAGCTGAATTAACTGTTAAACCTTCTAAGATACCCAATGGTGGTCTGGGTGTTTTTGCTACACAATTTATACCTCGTGGAGTTAGATTTGGTCCTTATGAAGGAAGGAGAGTATTAAAAGAAGAGCTCACTGAAGGAGAAGATACTAGCTACATGTGGGAGGTATTGTAATGAAATAATAAAAAGTATTAATTATTTTAATTTATTCAGGTGAAGTGTTTTGGAGAGAGGTCATATTATATTGATGGTCGATCAGATAAACAAAGTAATTGGTTACGATTTGTTAACTGTGCTCACATTGAAAATGAACAGAATTTAGTAGCTTTTCAGTATCATGGTAACATCTATTATCGCTCATTCAAACATATCTATCCTGGTAATGAACTCTATGTATGGTATGGTGAAGAATATGCAAGAGAACTTGGGATCACAGCTAGTTTTGAAAAAGGTAGGGTAATTCTTTTGTCAGAAATAAAATTTACTATCTATTTTTAGATGATTGTCAACTTTATAATTGCAAAAATTGTGGAAGTAGTTTTGTTTTGAAATCAAATTTTGATTTGCATCTTCGACATAATCCTAATTGTCTTGCTGCTAATCCTCAATGTTTTACTTGTCGAAAATGTCAAGAAAGTTTTTGTGAATTGTATCAGTTACAAGACCACATTCGTAAACATGAGCAACTTGATGTAAAAGGAAGACATTGTATAAGAGAGCCCATTTCCAATGATAAACTGTTAGTTGGAAATCCAGATAATATGTGTGATTATTGTGGAAAGAAACTTTCTTGTCAGTCATCATTGAGGACTCATCTTCGTATACACACTGGTGATAATAAACCTTACCAATGTCAGTACTGTGGAAAACAATTTAATCAAAGCAGTAATCTTCAAATTCATCTTCATATACACACTGGTGATAAACCTTACCACTGTCAGTACTGTGGAAAAGGATTTAGTCGTAATGATCATCTCCAAACTCATCTTCGTATACACACTGGTGATAAACCTTACCAATGTCAGTACTGTGGCAAAGGATTTAGTCAGAATGGTAATCTCCAAACTCATCTTCGTATACACACTGGTGATAAACCTTACCAATGTCAGTACTGTGGAAAAGGATTTAGTCGTAATGATCATCTCCAAACTCATCTTCGTATACACACTGGTGATAAACCTTACCAATGTCAGTACTGTGGAAAAGGATTTAGTGTTAATAGTAGTCTCCAAACTCATCTTCGTATACACACTGGTGATAAACCTTACCAATGTCAGTACTGTGGAAAAGGATTTAGTCGTAATCATCATCTCCAAACTCATCTTCGTATACACACTGGTGATAAACCTTACCAATGTCAGTACTGTGGAAAAGGATTTAGTGTTAATAGTAGTCTCCAACATCATCTTCGTATTCATCTAAAATAATTAATTATTTTTGTTAATCATTATTCATTACACTTTATTAAGTTACCATAGCAACAACATTATACAAGCGAGCGATGGACAATGCAGATCTAGAGAAGCTAAAAGTAGCTCCAGGGCGGTTAGTTCCAAAGTTCCAAAGTATCGTAACAGAATATAGTGTCACTGTAGCTAGTGGAATAAGTGAAGTCAAGTTAACACCTCTAACCAGTGATAGTGGCGCTTCTTATACAATTAAAGTAGGTGTATATTGTTTCTAGCTAGACTTTTGAAGTCTTACTAATTCTAGGGAGATGCCACAAGTAAAACAGTTCAGTTAATTGAAGGTACTACATCAGTATTAGAAATTGTTGTCACTGCTGAAGATGGTCACTCAACTAAAACTTACACAATATCTATACGACGTTTATCACCTAGTGATGCTTGCCTATCTCAACTAGATGTATCGGCTGGCTCTCTCCAACCACTCTTCTCTCCATCCACATTAGTCTATTACTGTGATCTCCCTTCAAACCTAACATCACTAACATTACATACTAAAACTGAAGACTCAGGAATGAAAACTACCCTCAAAGATGGCTCCCCAGTAGGTACTGTCACACTAGCTGCTGGACTAACAATAATAAAAATTGTTGTGACATCAGTTAATGGTAGTGTAACTACGACATATACAATTAATGCTATCAGATTACAATGTCCATATCCTGTTATATTAAAAAATACACAAGATCGGCAGTTCATATGTACTGCATGTACCAGTATTGTACATTGTCCTTGTAAAATAAAGAACTCCACTGAGGGGATCTATTGTCAGAAGTGTCTACTGGAGTTGTCAAGGATAAACAAAGCTGATCCACTTAGCGGTGGTATTTTAGGAGAAGGGTGGATGATCATCAATCATGATTTAGATGTTCAGCTCTCGTCACAAGATGCTATTTGTGTCACTCCATTTGGAAAGATAGAAACCAAAATAGGAGAGATATCAGCACTGGTAGCACAGAAAAAGAAAATAGTCGAGGTATCCAATTGTTCACTATACTACAAAGAATTAATGTTAATAATAATAGGTTACTGATTCATGCACTGACTGCAGTAAGAAGGTACCCTCAGGTCTCCTTGACGCACACAAACATTTAAGCTGTTCCTCTAAACTTTCTGAACCTCTTCCAAAAACTGAAGTATGAATTATACAATTGATTGAAATTAATTCATATCTTTTAGGTGAAGGAGTTACATTGGCAGAAAAGATATGTTGATGATTCTCTACCTTCAAACTTGGACACTGTATTGAAAATGGCAAAGGAATGGGAACAGAAATATATTACATTATTGAGAACACAAGGTTAGCAAAACAATTAACAAATAATTCTATAACTTACCATGTAGACTCAACTCACTCCAGTTCAGCTGATATACTAGAACTTCTCTCAAAAGCTGCCTCATGCTATGCTACAGCAATACACATAACATCAAAAGATATTAATGGACATATTGGACTAGGTCTTGCAATGGAGGAACTGTTCTATATTGAAGATCTATATGGACACAAACCAACAGAGGTACATTACAATAATACTGTATTATTACAAATACTGGTCTGTAGTCTAGAGATGGAGATGATGATGAGACTGAAGCAGAGAGAACGTCAAAAGAGGAAGAGTTTTTAGCTATCTGCGAGCTTCATGGTGTCCCTGCTACTGCTAACTTAGCACTACAATTAAAGGCAGTAGAAGCAGAATATTTGTCATTGAAAGAGGCAGGACAGTCACATCGATCAGAACAAGTGCAGAAACTTTATCAGTGGAAATCTAAGAAAGCATTACAAGTAAGTATACCACACACTAATACATAATACATCTATTTTTCTTTAAAGGCTACCAAAGGATCATATGCTGTTGAGTCCGAGAGTCCACTATACAAGGCCAAAGTCAAGTTTGAACATGCTGTTAGCCTGAATCCCTCAGATCACACAGCATGTTATCATCTTGGTCGACTATCTTTATTATTAGGAGAATTTGCTGTGGCTGAAAAATGCCTAAAAGTTGCTGCCAGTATTAAACCCACTCATGCAGAAACTCTCCTATGTCTCGGCCAAGCTGTAGCTCAAAGCAATCCATCCCAGGCTAAAAGACTGCTAGAATATGGTATAGGAGTGTATCTCTCTCACAGAGAAGAGATAGCTGAAGGTATAAAGCTACCATCAGAAGAATTACTTCATGGAGTTAATTTCTGGAGACCTACTAATACACTGATAGTAAGTAAAACAAAGGGACAAATCAAATTTAGATAATATATACTTTTAATAGGGAGAGAGTCTGTTAACACTAGCTACTTTAGGAGGACATACCTTCCTAGATCCTCATTCTTGTTTTCTCCTTGCTGCTCGACTGTTCTCTGCAACACCTGGTTTGCTAAAAGGCTCAACAGTTCAACAATTATTGTGGATAATGCTTCGAGGAAGAGCAGGATTACTGGAGAGATCTCTGAAGGAGAAAGTGTCTTATGCTAGCACACTTTGTCGGCAAATCTCTGCATTGATAACTCACTGTCAATTACCACCCACAGAACAACTAAGAGAGACACAAATGAAGGTAATATACTTATATTATATGAACATTTCATTTTCATATCACTATATCCTAGGTATTTGAAAATGGAGTAGTTCTTCAACCAACAAGTACCTTGGCTCTTACACACCTTGGTAATGGCCAACTACAACAATTTGAGGCGACGGGAGATAAGTTATGGCTGACTTTAGCAGAGCAAACATTTAGGGCTAGCCTGGGTTGTGAAGGTAAAGCAGTAGATAGTAGTGAGCCGCCATCACAATTAACACAACAAGAATGGTGGAAGAAGAGAAACGCTGTTCCTCCTACCACAACGGAAACCAAACCTTCAACTGGAGCTACACCAGCTAAACCATCACCTACTGGTAAACAACCCCCTAATAAAGGTTCAGTTACCCAGCCAACATCTCGCAGTAAACCACAAGTAGCACCTTTGAAATCTCAACCTGTAGCAGGGAAAGGACGACAAACAGGTCCAGCAAGTAAACCAGCTCCTGTAACAGGTCGTGGGAGAGGTGGAGTTGCTCCCTCTACAAGTAAAGTACAACCTGGAACAGGTCGTGGGAAAACTGTAGCAACACTTGGAGAATTAAAAGCTGGTCAAAAAGGAACTGCTACTCAAGCCAAACCAGATACTACTAAAACAGTAGAGAAAGCTCCTGAAACAGATGAGGTCCAGTCATCTGCTTCATCAGCACCCACTACATCAATTAAACTCAATGAGACAACTTATCTTCCTAGGTTAGGGCTTGCACGTACTTTAGCGAAACAAGAAGGCAAAGCAAGTGATGAGTGCATTACATTATATCGAGATGTAATCAAAATGGCTCCTAATGTTCATGATGCATATATAGAACTAGGAGAACTATTAGCTAAATCAGATCCAGTTGGAGCAGTTGAAGTCTATAGCCAATTTCCTTTTGCAGATCCGCCTTCTTTTGATGATGCTTACCTTCATGGTGAGATAGTTCGCCTGTTAATGTCAAGTGCTTCTTATGATGATCCTAAACTAGCTACTAGTATGATAGCAATGGGTCGTGCATTAGGTATTGGTGTGCTGGACAGACATGTCAGTACTTTAGAAGCTAAGTTTAAAAGTAATGTTTTAAAGAAGGTATATGCCGGGGTCCATGGTAAACCGGTAGATGATCCTGATTTACAGGCTTTCTTTAAATTTAAATGCTGGACATAGAACAGAACAAAAAGAGAATAAATATATATATTGTTAATTGTACAGATTAGAAACAAAACATATTTGTAGATTTTAAATTCTATTTTATAATAGTAGCACTCCTTTGTCTTTATTATGTTGGTTACATGCCATATTCTTCTAAAATAGATCGATATTTCTTTCATTAGAAAAGTTTTGTAGAATTATTCCAAACTCTTATCATTTTAAAGATGTCGATATTTTATTGATCCTGTTCATCAGCTAATATATTTTCCATCATCAGATCTAACTCTGTTTTAAACTCATCCTCTTTCTCCTGTTCACTGAATGAAGTTTCTGAGAGAGACATAATTAGGCCATTAACAAATTACTTACCAGACTGCTCTTCAGGAGGTGTCTCCACAATCTCTTCTTTCTCTTTCAATTCTGGTACACTTCTTTTAACCGTTAACAAGTCTGGATCACAAGCTCCAACTGGATATGGACACTAATCATTTAAAAGCAATAAAACTGTCTCCTTATAATGCTATACCTAACCTGAGGATCACTGCACATGTAAATAGCTTCGTCTTCGTTGATCTGGTACAACTTTAGTACATTATGTAATCCTTTAGATAAGCAGAGAGGACAAGTTGACTTGTTGCCTTTCACTGCTGACATATCAGCAGCCCCACCCACTTTTCATGTGGAAGTATTCTTATTAATGTCGCAAGATTTTCAAAAGCATCATGTCTGTAGCTAGTTCAGAAGTTTGGCAGGAAGCCTCGTGGATAAACGCATTACCATATCATCCACTTTTTAAGAATCTATCTGATGAACTACCAAACGAAAATGACACTCCTCTTCTCTGTGAGTCCAGAGGAGATATATTTGTATGGAACCCTTCTTCTTGGTCGATACTGACTACAAATTTAAAACGTCTCCATGCTCAAAGAGATGAGTCCATGATATATCAAGTTAGTATTAATGTATGTATAACTGATATTGGTGCCTTATAGAATCTTCATCCAACAACAACCCCGCCCACTCAACCAACCCGGCTCCTCCCATCATTATCTGGCCATCATCTAGCACTAATTGGAAAATGTTATGTTAATATTATCGAGTTAAGACGACAACGAGGACCGTGGGGAGAATTTGGTGGGGGAGTACGTGAAACTGATTGTCGTGTCATTCCTATTGGTCAGTCTCTAATTAGAGCCCATTGTTTGACGATACTTCAGACACAATGGCATCCTGAAGATGATAAAATGATAACTGTCTTAACAAGTGATGGAGTATTACGATTATTTTCAATAATACAACCTTCAATTCCTCAATTGAGCTTATATCTCTCTTTAACCCTGCCTTCTCAATCACATTCGGTTAGACTTGATGAAGAAGAAGGGCAAATTATATCTTTTACTCTATTAAATGACACTGCCTTTCTCCTACAAGACAAAATGGATTTGCAAACAATATCTCTCAAAGAAGGGGGACAACCCTCGTCACCCCTCCCTATGTACCCTTTAGTGGAAGATAATTACAGCGGTAATGGGTGTGGCTTGCTGGTTCTTTCCACCCAACCTCCAGTAATAGTATTAGGAAGCGAAAATGGTACGATATTACATTGTGTGTTTGTGTCAAGTGGCGGCAACGAGGAAGAAGTTGAGGTATAATATATGATCTATCTATTATAATAGGTGTGTTTGGCTATAGAATGGTGATGACGAGGGTATGATCTGTGTCATAGAGAAGATACTACTTCCTGAAAATGAGCTGTCAAAACCCAGATTAATATCTGGTAAAAATATTGGTATATTCCATAATAGTTACTATCTCTTTAATAGATCCATTAATTAGAGATACATACTTTATACAAACTTCTACCAGCATATTTCATGTTTATATGCCGTGGTTACATATGTTAGAACAATTCTCTCGTGATGGTAAGTTATAACTGAAGTACATCATTCCACCAATGCTCTATGTCTATGACAGTGCCCTCATTCACAGCTGATCCTCCTTGTACAGTAACTCAACTATTTCATTGTACAGATGACAAATTGTAAGGAACAATATGATAGACATTGATAGAATATATATTCTATTTCTTGTAGCGTGACCGATGCCTTATTGGTATCTGACGGTACATTAGGTGAAGCAGTTATAGCATTGTGCAATGATGGCTCCTGTTGGACTATGTCGTCATCAAGGTATATTACAATATCTTAACTCCATATCTTTCCTACATCATACAGACATTTACAACCATTTCCAACAAGTTTCATACAACCTAATGAAACAATCTCAGCTCCTGAATATCCTTTGCCTGACGAGTTTGTTGAGCACATTAGAAGTATATTATACCAAGCACAACAAGAACCAGTATCTCCTTTACCAAAGTAAGTACAAACTCCACTCGCTTGTTTTTACAAGATATTACAGATCTCATAAACAATCCGTTCAAAAAGATTGCTTTGATTATGTTCAATACTCAATTCAAGTACTTCGTAAAAGACACTTAATCCCACAAGTGAAGGTCCGTGCTATGCTGACTGGAAGGTAAGTCAGAATAGGATGAGAGCAAGTGAATGGATAAATAGAAAATGAATGGATGAATAAATAATGTAGAATGGATGAATAAGAGATGGATAGACAGATGATCAGAGCTATGTAGGGTTAAATTACTTGCTAAAAAGAGAGAAAGACAAATTGAAGAAGTGATGTCATTAGAAGAGAAGCAAGAGGATATTGACAATGATACCAAGAACCTTCAAAAGCAGTTGTCTACAAGTCAAGAGAGATGTGTCGAACTCATTAAAAGGTATACACACACATACATACACAGACACACTTTCAACATTACAATTATGATAGAGTGGAAAAAGTTGTGTGTTTGATATCAAGTACCTCCCCAATATTGTCTGATGCTGAGAAAACAATGGCCAGAGACTTACAGTCGATTCATGAACAATTAAATGGTCTTCATCGTTTACTACAAAAGGTACCACACCCACATCTATTATTAATAATGTACACCACACCCACATCTATTAATAATATACACACCCACATATATTATTAATAATGTAGACATTTTACTTCCATAGGCTCAAGCTAAAGTCACATTAAGTTTAGGACGAAGTGAAGATACCAACCTAAGTCTTAGTGACGGTCATATGGACACTGTTTTGAACACAATTCAAGATGAGTGAGTGTCACAGAACTTTATAAGATTCTCTATTATATCTCTTTTAGTGGAACAAGTATCAAAGAATCATTACAATATGTCAAACAACTGGCATTAGTAATGGATATGGCAACAGTGACATAGAAACTAAACATCACTTTATCTAAAATGATATATGTTTTAATTATAATATATTATGTTATAGTTATAATATGATGTAATAATGATGTAATAACGATGTAATAATAGGTATTCTTTAATCGTCCCATTTTTCCCAATCAGAGTCACTGTCTTCTGGTTTGATCTCTAATGTAAGAGGTGGTGATTCTTTTGTGCGTGTACTAATGTCTTTATCATTCACAGTCTCTGAACCTTCTTCACTAATACACACGAAACTTTCTGAAGAATCTGTTTTCACTGAGCTTCGTCCTCTCTCTTGCTCACCTCCTCCCTCTCCCTCACCAGTCTCTTCATCCTCTTCGTCCCAACGTATTAATTGACCCTGAGAATATACTCGGGCCATAATCTCTGCTCTTTTACTTTCTGCTTTGTCCAAAAGATGTACTCTATAGAAGTAATGATGCCAAAATGATTCATAAGAAACTTTAGCTGGTACCTAGAGGAAAATAACAACCAATTAAACTTAATATGTTAATTAAAATGGGTGTGGTCCTCTTTAAAGTTTGTTAGATACATTAAGGATGTCTTCAGTAAACAGTAAAGTTGTTTTTTAAAAAGAAGTTCCTATTGCATTTTTTCAATATTATTTACCAGTTCTGAGTGGAGTTTTCTAATATTGTTTGATTCAACTAGTAATCGCGATATTTCTTCTTGATATTTTGACAAATCAAAGTTAGCACTCCACTCCAAATAATCACCAGATTGTCCTAATATATGCACATCAATTTATCATGATATGTCTGTAGTAAAGATAGCTCACATACCCTCTGGTATAGTACAATATGTAGATGGGTCACTACGAAGTGACTCTAGTTGAGTTTGACTGCGATCGTAAGTACTACTTGTCATCACATCTGATGAAGGTTGTTGTTGACCTGTATGAGGATAACCCTTTAATAACTTGAGAAACAACGCACACACCTTCATTATTAGGTGGTGTTTGAGAACTACCTCCTTTTTCATCAGTAATTTGCTCACCCTAGAAATATAAACCCTGAGTCACAATAATGACATTACCATATTAGGACATACAGTTTGAATGTAAGAGCGGACAGTACCAGCTGCTTCAGTGAATGCAGTTGATGTATCTCGTTGTACTGTTGATACAAATTCAGTCAAATCTCTTTTAGTAGCATTCAAAGCAGATATAGACTGTATAACAGATTGAAAGTTTCTAAGTTCCTTAAACATCTTTAACTAACCTTCTCTTTGGCAACAGTCAACCATGATGACCACCACGAACCACTTCTAAAGGAAAGAATGTATTAGAAACAGATAGAAAGGCGGTAAGGGACTTACTCGTTAGAGTTTTCAGCCATTAATCACTCGATTACTTTATAAATCGCACAGTGAACAAATAAATAATAATGGGCGTGGCTATTCCTTAGCAGTGTCGAGTGAACTATGTCGTGATTTCCAACAGCAATTGAGGAGTATGGAGAAGTTGAACTCTTCAATACTACAACTGTGTAGATGTCCAGGTACAGCTGTAAATTACATTTATTTATTCTCTTGAAATCAAATGTAGTGTCTGAAAACAATAGATTTAGAATAAACTGGTTATTGATATGTGCATTAAACTTCCTCGGAGGTATTGTCTTCCTCGTAACAGCACCCTCACTTCACCAGTTTGTGACTTCTAATTCAAATAGCAGTGATCCTTCAGTACAGTTAACATTACTGAATAATTGCTAGACAATATAACAATGGTTCTTTTAAATTATTTCTTTCTCAGATCACTCCAGGACTGGAGCTCAGTGAGTCCTGGTACACACTCATTGTCAGTGCTAATAGTGCTGGTGTTATTGTGGCTGCCATGATTTACAGCATTATCAGTCGCTTTGTATATTATAAACTGCTCATAATAACAGTTTTAATCATCAACATATTGGGAGGATTGCTTTACGCTATTGCTAATAATGGCTGGACACTTTTATCAGGTATTGTTAAAAAACTAATACTACTTGGACTGGCCAGACCCTCCCTATGACACCAGAAGGACAGCCATGATGAATGAAAGAATGGCTTCATTCTTCCAGAGCATAGAGAGGGTCATATTAGTTTATCATCTTGTAAATTTTTTGTAGCCCGTTTTCTTATAGGTATTTACTTAGGTGTTATTATAGCACAAATGAGAACTTACGTTGGAGAGTCAACTGACAAAGTTTTAATTAAACAAAAGTTAAATTTTAAAAGGAAACAGACCAAGTCACCTCCGAGTATACATTTGAAAAATACTGTGTTCTTTATTTTATTTATGTCTGGATTCACTGGAGTAGTAACAGGACCTTGTAAGCAACTCCACATGATACAATCACTTAGTAGATACCATGTTCAGATAAACATACAATAAACATGATACAATCACTTAGTAAATACCATGTTCAGATAAACATACAATAAACATTAAATGTATTTGATATAATGTACTAAATACACTTTATACATTGATATGTAACATTTAGATCCATTCTTACTTACTATGTTTTTGTTCTAGTGCTGGAAACTATAGCCTCAAACATTCCGTCACTGGATCAGTTTCGCTGGCCAGGATATTATCTAGTTGGACATTCTTTATTTCTCCTAGTGCTAGTGATGTTGTTATTTGATGAAAAGTGGGATGATATCAACAGAAGAGATTCGTATAGAAATGAGAGGAAGAGAACAACTGGCATTGGTTCTTGTTGTAAAATACAGAAACCAGCCATACCTATATATGTATCTTATGGATGGATGGATGGATGGATGGATGGATGGATGAGTAGATGGATGGATAGATGGATGGATGGATGGATAGATGGATGATAAGCAATAATTTTTATAATCCTTAATTCCAATATTTTAGGTTATTTTTATTTTAATATTCTCGTATCTTGTAATAGGTTGGAATGTATCTATAATTGAAACATTAGAGAACCCGATTCTATCAGATAACTTTGGTTTTGATGTTAAGTACACTTCATATGTGATGGTTTCAACATTGTCCATGTTTATTATCAGTTCAGTAGGAATGTAAGTACCTATGTCTTATTGTCTATCCATCTAGATATCCATCCATCCATTCATCCATCCATCCATCCATTCATTCATTCATCCATCTATCCATTGTTTAGCTATTTTCTACAAAGATGCAACATTGATAATCGTATCTTGTTAATTAGTAGTCTAATGATAGGAGCTATAGGTACATTTATCATTGGAGACTGGCAATCATTCAGTGGTGATCCATGTCACCAAATACCTGAAGTCATTATCTGCTCAAACACGTCAGAATATATCACTGGATCTGGTCTTGACTGTATAGATTGTAATATTACTTCTAATCCCTTGTGTTTAATGGAACATCACAGTCTTTCTTCCTGTATTAATACTACTGATAATATTGACAGTACATGTGTGTGTGAACTGTTCAGTAACACACCGGGTTATCATTGTTTCTGGAATCCAAACAGTAGAATAACTGGAGAATATTGTGAACGATGTCGTCATGTTTGTCTCAGTCAGACACATTCAATCAATCTTGTTCAATTGACTATAGGCATTGGTTTACTGGCTGGCACCTTTCCTATTGATAGACTCTTAGTCACAATACTAGCTTCTAATCTGTTTGGACCAACCTCACAGGTTAGACAAGGAACAACTAACACTAATAATATGATATGTAGGGGTCTGGTACATTGATGGGCATTTTAATAGCAACAGGTGCTGTAGCTCAAATAACTGGATCATTCTGGGGTACAACCCTTTAATTATATGTATATTACTAGACCTCTTCTCTTAGGTGATGCAGCTTATGTAGCAGTGGGGTATCGTACGTGGCTAGCAATGTTAATGTTAAATGTTCTACAGTTATCTGTGATACTGTTGTATTGTGTCTTCTATCGTAAATTTATGCCTAAGGTTAGAAATCTAATTAAGTTATTAAAAGAGTTTAACTTGTCAATGTTTCTTAGTCAGTAGAAGTTAGGAGTGAAGATGATCATGAACTGCTTCAGTTTGAAGAAGAATCAGAAGATAAATTTGATGCAGAAACCAAGTTGTAATTTATTATTAATCTAACAACAACAATTATTATTATTATTAACTAGATCAGTTGATTTATTTATACTTAAATTGTTCATATATCAGCAGTAATAGATGGTGTGTGTATTGTACAAGTGTGATCACAACAGAGGTACAGTGAAGTGATCCTACGTCTGTAACAGATATAGTTAACTAATAAATATTTTAAATTATTAATTCTTACTTCATCTGTTAGGGAGAAACCATTCTTTGGAACTTCTTGATCAGCCGAACACTCCTGAGTTTTAGTTTTATCTTTTTCTCTTGAAGTACTTCGCTTTCTTTCACGTGATCTGCTACGACTTCTTGCATCTCGAGGTTTTTTATGATCACGTGATCGACTCCTCCTTTTTTTGTCACGTGATCTACTTCGGCTCCTCCTTTTTCTGTCACGTGATCTACTTCGACTCCTCCTTTTTTTATCATGTGATCTACTGCGGCTTCTTCGATTTCTTCTTTTTCTATCATGTGACCGGCTTCGACTTCTTCTTTTCTTGTCACGTGACCTGCTACAACTCCTCTTTTTACGGTCACGTGACCTACTTCGACTATGCCTTCTATGACTGTCCCTTCTGTCTCTGTAACGACCACTGTTGCTAAGACGCCGTGAATCTCGAGATGGCTCTTGTTCTTTCTTTGGGGGACTGCGTTCACGCTCACGCTCAACTTGTTGTTGTTGTTGTTGTTGTTGTTGTTGTTGTTCCTCTAGACGCTTCTTCATTCGTTCTTCTCTTTTAGTCTAACAAGTAAAAATGACAAAGTAACAATAATTTCTGAAAAATGATTATTTTCAAAATCAAAAAATTACCAAAATTTTAATGTACCTCCCAGCCTTCTCGGCCAGCAGCGGCGGATGAAGGGGCTTGTTACCTAGCAACATCTTAATTTTGGCTGCTTACCCAGCCTTTTTTAAATTGGCTGACTAACCTTATACAAATCTACCATTGCATCATCATGACATCATCATGACATCATCACATTATTATACTTTAAGATGACTTATATAAAAATACTGTGTAGAGGAGAGTACAGTACCGATAGAAATATATTAATTACATGTACATGTCGTCTATATGGTTCTTATTGAGCTAAACCAGTGGACAAAATGTATATTATGCCTAAAGCTCACTGTTGATGCTAAATCTAGTGGCCTCCGTCTTAAACAACAAGAACCTTGATAGACTGTAGAGTATTAATCACTACCACTCATACCTTAAATTCTATTATAGTATTACGAATCAGAGCATAGCCCATGTGTTGTTTTCCCATTAAATGAGCATCTATTCTAGCCTGAGAGTCACCAATAATGAGAAAACATCCACACACGTCACAAATCTCATTTTTCTCGTGGAAATTACCGGGGTCTAACTCAAATCCTCCAATGGTTGCAGGCTATGAAGGTCAAAGAGAGAACAAAATGATGAAACAGGTATGTGAAAAACGGGTACATAAAACAAGTAATACAGGTATGGAAAACTGGTAAAGCAGGGACTTAAACAAGAGAACTACTGAAAACTATTAATACTTACCACACTTGAATATTGCATCATGAGAGAACGCTCTTTCTCCTTTTCTCTTTCTAGTTCTTCAACACGAGATATCAAGCGCTGTGCTTCTTCAACATTACCCTGTTGCCCCAGCTCATCAGACTAATAATGAAATAATGACTCCACCCACTAATTAAAATAGGTCTACCCATCACATACCTCTTTGATAAGCTCAGCCACTTGATTGGCCAGTTTAGTCAGTTTCTCACTGTACATTAAACTATTTTTACTATTAAAAGCCTACAATAAGATATAATTAGATTAAATATTCATAAAGTTTATTATTATTAATGTAATTTACTTGATCATTAGCTTCGGCACTTTTTTGCAGTCTTTCTTTCCCACGTTGAACTCGTCGATCAAGATCTCGGATGAGTTTCTCAAGGTACTCTAAAAAGCGCTCTTCGTATCCCTGCTGTCCTTTTTCTGGACTCTTCTCGTAACTAGAATTAAAATAATTAATTAAATTAATTAGTGAATATTTTTACAACTTACTCAATTTTGAACTGTTCATCATGGAGTTTATCACACATACCTAAAGTATTCTTTAATAAAAAATACAAAAGCAGTCCCACTTACTTACCGAGTTCTGAACGAGTATTAACAAATAGTTTAGATGGACAAAATCCACACAAGAAGTGCTTACAAACCTAGAGAAAAGTAATAAGTAGGCGTGGCTTAACAGAACAGCTGTTATTACGTACTAGAATGAATGGATATCCTTTTTACTTACCTCAGGATCGGACCAGTGTTCTTTGCGACTGTTCTCACCAGCTGAAGCGTTCCTATGCCTGCCCATCAACTGGTCTAAAAGTGCTGCTGCCTCGGAAGCCATCTTGACAACGTCGAGGCAGCGTGAGTGTATGTAAATTTTAACCCCTTGATGATTTATTAAAATACAGTGCAGAAAACTAACAAGGAAGAGGAAAGGGACTATGGAGCATTCTTTTTTGTATTGTGATATTTGCAATATCCAGACACATTCAGGTAATACTTCTATCTTAATATTTGTAAGAACCTCTAATATTAACAAAGTACTCTTGACTGGTTCACACAGTGGACATATATTGATGTATTATGTGTGTGTGTGTGTGTGTGTGTGTTGTTTTTAGAGGAGCAATTGCGTTCCCATCTCATGGGTCAAAAACATTGGTACAACAAACGGCAAAGAGAGACAGCTCAGAGGAGTGTATTTGTACGTGGGTTGCCACCCTCACCTCAAATAGTAGAAATTGAGGGACTATTTCAACACTTTGGAAATGTCAATAAAGTTATTTTAGATGAAAAGGTATTAACATCATTAAGTTATAATATATGTTCCATGATCCATTCCTTTGTCCACAGGGAATATATGCCATTGTTGAATTTACAACCATTGAGAGTTCTCTTGCTGTACTGCGTTGTCCTCAAAAACTTTATCTCCGTGGGAAGACTCTAATAGTAAAACCAAGAGAAGTCAAATTAAAGAACAAAAAATCAAAAAAGGATTCAGAAGAGGAAAGTTTAGAAGTAATGGAAGAGTCAACAACAGAAGTAAAGGACTCTTTTAGTGTCATCATTCAATTCATAATTTAGGAGGGATATCAGTCTCAAATTGAGCTGGAACTTTGTAAGGAAGATATTGATAGAATATTAAGTTCTCAAACAGTATGTTCCTTATATTTTGATAATTAAGTGTCAAATTTTCTACTAATAGCTCAATGAACAGATACAGTTGTTAGCCTCTACACAACATCTTTCTTCCACTTCTCTTGAGCCACACCTCCAACTTTTATCTTACCTCCAATTTCAACTGCAGACGGTGTTTCCATCTTGTTGTGTGCTCCCGTTTGGATCCCTTGTCACAGGGTTGACCACACCCACTTCTGATCTAGATGCTGTTGTCTTGACAGATTGGAGTCAAGAAGATGATTTATGGTTTGGAGGAGATAAATATTTTCAACTACCATACTCTCCTCACATACTCACAAGTAAAGAAATCCTCTTATTGTAAAAGTTATAATTTTTAATAGGACCTGATTTATCAGACTGCATTATAACATCGTCACTTCCCTCTCACCTTCATACTACCTCAACACTATCACATAATAATAGTATTGTTTCCATGGATACCAGTCTTGCAGATTCCAATACTTCCTCGACTTCATTGCTATCAACGAGCCTATCTCTCAATTCATCAATGACCACACCCACTAGCCACTCCCTTTCCTCTCATGTAAAAGTATGCGGATCATCACTAAATATTAGTGATTATCCTAAAGATTATCAAACTGTACTCAATGTCATCGGTAACCTCTCTGAATGTACTCACATATTGGCACTCCCCTCAGCACGTTGTCCTATAATTCACTTTACTCATGAACCTACAGGGCTACATTGTGATCTCTCAGTTAATACAAGGTATATATATCAGATAGTGAGAAAGTTTGTTGAGAATAAAATCATTATAGAGATTTTTTTCCAAAATAGTGTTTGGTAGATTAAAATTTTATGACATTGAACAGAATAATTTTAGCTGGGCTGGCAAAAATTCAACCAAACTTTGTATTGTATGTCAATGTTATATTATATATATTTTGTTAATAATAAAATTATGCAACCATTTATAGTCACCATGAATGTTGTGAGGTGTTAGTCAGACATCAATAATAAATGTAATACCATTATCCTCTTTTGCAGGTTAGGTCCTCATAATTCCAGGCTAATACAAGCATATCTAAATTTTGATTCCCGTGTCATACCCTTGATACTGATACTGAGAGCCTGGGTACGAGTTATGAGCATCAAACGTACTCAATTAAACAACTATGCCCTTTCTTTGATGGTTATTTATGCACTACAAAAGACCACGCCCCCTGTTCTTCCCTCTCTTCAATCTCCTGGTCCCTGGCCTCGAAATATGGAGTGGTATGGAAGAAGAAGCTTTCATGTGACAGAGGAGATAAGAGCAGTGAAGGTAGAAGAATGGAACGGAGAGTTTTTGAATCCTTCTTTGTTGCTGACATCAGAAAATAACATGTCTTTAAGTAAGAAATTAAAAATGAATCCTTTTTTGTTTAGTAGATTTGTAAAAATGTTTTTTGTTGCTGTTACAGGTGAACTGCTCCTGCACTTTTTCCACTTTTATTCTAACATTTTTGAATTTTCAACTGATGTTGTTGCTATTCATGCTCCATCCAATCAACAGCTCTCTATAACAGAGGCTGTGGAAATGTCCTCTGCTCACGCTCCAAGTAATCTTCCCGATAAACTTCAAACGATGAAAGTAAGCTGTCTATGTGTTCAAGATCCTATTGAGTTGAGCCACAATGTCACAAAATCTTTAAATCACCGCTCATTAGCTGTTTTAAGAGAAGAGTTAGCTCGAGCTTATCAAATTATGCAGGAACTTCATAGTCCATCAGCAACCGATACAATAAGATCACTGGGTATTTTATCTCTATTTAGTTCATCAGAATGTGCTCACAAACAGCCAAAAACAAGTGATATTTTACATTTTACATTGACTAGTATCTGTTCCTTATTGTCCAAAGTACCAGTTTTGAGTCCATTGGTGGTCACATTACCAATGCTTGACTTACAGTCACAATATACTGTCAATAAACTACATCTTGTTGTGCTTCGTGCGTTGGTATGCATTCTAGAAACTGACCTAGGATTCAATTGTCTTTCACAACAATTTTATACAGATGTGTCTCCTCTCTTAACTACAAGTACCTCTCTTGAACCAAGAACACAAGAAGACAGTAATACTAATATGGCTAGTATTATTGTTGGTCCCTCCTTACAGACTGAAGTGATATCTGATCGCAAGAGACAAAGATCTGATGATGACGAGATACCTAGTGTATTGATTGAAAATGAGAATACAAACGATTTTAAGAAGTCTAAAGGTCAAAGTTCAATTGGCTCCATTTCAATATTAGAACAGTACTGTTGTATGGACAATGGACATCCCTTTCCATCAGTTATACAATGCACTGCCTTTACTAACTCTTGGACTCACAGAAGAAAATGGAGGAGACAGCTTGCTAGCAATCCATCATCAGCTACTAATGATCTTACTTCTACTTCAATACCCATTCTACAATTCAATCTCTCTATTGCTGATCCTTCCACTCTTACATCTACTGAACGTGGAGGAATCAATCATCAGGAAACTGTAGTCAGAATACTTGTTAAAGTGAGTGATGGAGATAAGTCAGCAGATGAATTTCCAAATTTCTTTGCTTTTTTCAAGAAATTGATACTCTCACCAAATCAAGATTTTATAAAATAGTAACATTATAAAAAGAATAATAATAGACATACATTTTAATACTATATACTGTCTACAATTAATTAACAACCACACACATTTAAAAATTATCTAATAATATTGTTAATTAAAATAGGACAGAAAATAAATTGAAATATGATACTAGTTCTACTAAATTGTGTGTGATTGCATATTTTGTATTGAAATGTTTATTTACTATATAATTTAAATCAAATCCATGGATCAAACGTCCTCTATGACTAAAATTACCTGCTGAGAGAGCAAAAGGTAACTATAACTAACTGAAACTAGTTAATTGATAGCATACAAAGGATGAGGCACAATAATTACCAATTTAAAATGAACAACTAATCTTTTAATAATTATAACTAAATAATTAATAGAACCTAGTAGCAATACATGTACCTTTTGCAACATCTGTCAGTTAACACCATATAACAAGTAGATTGCATTCTAAATTGAGATATGTAGACATACATACAAACTATAATAGTCATTGTTCGAGGATTTATTTTAGTAATACATTCCTTTCTATATTACCTTTATTCAATTAATTTCACCATCAATTAGCACATGCAATAAGAATTTGCTTTATCTACTACATAATGTAACTTGTTTATTAATGTAATGAATAATACATTATGTATATAATATAACTAAAAACATTGTCCAAGGGCCAAAACTAATTAATAAAGTAATCACAAAGAATAAAAAATAACTAACTAATAAAAAGGAAACAAACTAAAACTAGAAAGATGAAATATATAGTAGTAGAAGTTTAAATACAAAAGGCTCAAACAAGCAGTTGCTTTAAGAGATCAGTCAACTAAAACTAAATAACAATTACCGGTACTTTAAAACTTAGAAAAAATATGAATTGTATCATAAACACTCAAATATCATGACATTATAAAATGATAACTTGACATAATTATAAAAGTTAAAAACTATATACTCACATCCACTGAATATTTTTACACATATTAAAAAATAGCAAGAATTATTGTTGTTACTAAAATAATACTGAATGTACATGGAACCAATGTATTAGTTCCACTAGGTTCTGTAGGATCAGTAGGGAGAGATGATGTTCCATTTCCTGATCCTGACCCAAGTGATGGTGAAGTAGTTGGACGAACTACAGTAGTACTACTGGACATTGGTTGACTACTGGTCACTGGTAAAACAGTGGTCATTGGTTGAGTACTGGTCACTGGTAAAACAGTGGTCATTCGTTGAGTACTGGTCACTGGTAAAACAGTGGTCGTTGGTTGGGTACTGGTGATAGTCTGGATATTAGTTATAGGATTCATGGTGGACATTTCAAGAACTCCAACTGAACTTGATATAACATTAGACATGACTCCACTACCATATAAAGCAGCTGAAATATAGAAATATGTATTTTAATTTCTTAAATGTAATGTCACATACATACCTGCTTCAGGACAATTATTAAAATCATCCTAAAGTGAATATAAAGTTAATGATTTTTATTACATTTTTAAATTAAACTCACATAACATATCTCTAAACAAGATGGACAGACAAAGGCACCAGTATATTGTATGTTATTTGTAGTTTGAGATACTTGAATCTGAAAGGAATTATATAATATGATTATCACATGTCAATCATGTGATGTACCACTTGTCCAGCATAAGAGCAATTGTAGGACTTGTCCAGTACATGTATTATTACTTGACCACTAGAACATGTGTACTATATCAGGACCAAAGGAAAATAAAATTTAAACTTATGATTACAATGTAGGTACTATGTACACACACCTGATAGCAACCAGATTTCTGAAATGAGGTTGATGAAACAAAACCTCCACTTTGGGCATGCCATGTTCCAGAATGTTCAACACAACGTGAACCAGAACCATATGTCTGAGCTGAAGGGTTATTTAACCCTGTAGTCACAAGGACAAGAGCTAGCAATACATTACACAACTGGTTACACATACCTGTTACAGCATTATTGATATCATCACATTGTCCATTGCTAAAAGCCTTTAAAAGTAAGAAGATGAGGGAGAGTTAAAACTATTTGTTTAGATACAAAATTACTTTCTGATAAGGACAGTAGTCAGCAGTAATTGTAATCCCTCCTAGTCGGCTAAGAGTAGCATTATTTGAGTCAAAGTTTTCACCAAAATTAAAGTACTACTTCAATAATAAAGAATACTGTTATATTATGATACATTATGTTACCTGATATTCTCCTGGAAGGTCAGAATTATACTGAACAAGATTACAAAATGAGATAGCCTTTCGATCCACTGTACATCCATGACGATCATTATTACCATTCAAACGATTACAAAATGGAGTGATGGGTTGTCCCCTATATAAATTAAATAACAATTATTATTTTAAAGTTATAAAATATACTGTTGTTGTTGTTCTTTGATGTATCCTCCACATGATCCAGCTGCATAACCACACCCATCACCACGTCCCCAAACCAATTGTCCAGCTTTAGTATAATCAACTTTGTACCATCTACAAAGATCCAAAATATATGACATGTTATATATATCAGTTGATGAAGTCATCATATCTTACCCACTGTCTTCTAGCAAAGCAAATGTAAAGTTTGAAAACACTGGATTACTAGGAATAACACCTGTCATACCCTCACTCTAAAATATTTAATAAATTTAGCAGCAAATCTATCTATATATGCATTTAATTAATTTGTTTATTCACAATTCTAAGTCTTTGTTTTCAGAAAATTCAACATTCAATTTTAGTTACATCAAGAATAGCTAATAATAATTTTAATTAAATTTAAAGACTCTACTAAGAGGATTTCATGCACAGGCAATCAGTTGTAACATTGATATTCATGTGTTTCTTACCTCTAGTACTCTCTTTTCCCAGTGAGAAATAGCAGTACCTGAACCTCCTTGATCTTCAAGTTGAACTCCCTCAAGTGTGGAACAATTAAAATGGTGTCTACCTTCTTCCTATTGCAATAAATTTGTATACAAGGTGATACTTTCTTGAGTGCATGCTATAATTAACTTATGGTCTTACTTTAACTTTTGGAGTAACTAGAAGTAAGACTGATTTAGTAACAGGACCATTTCTTGTCTGCCAGTCAGTATAGGTCACTGGTTTGACTGTTGTCTCATTAGTAATGTAATTTCTGTTAATAGAAAATTATCATTATATTATGAACATAACAGACACCATATTATTCTTACCCAGATTGATCTTTTAGAGGATACCCATTAGAATCTCTAGTAGAACGAGGATTACCATTCTCGTCTCTCCACCATGGGAACAATGATCTTGAAAAAGCCTGTTGTATAAATATAAGAAATTAAGAATAAGAGGTTGAGAGTTGAAGGCCAGTTTCTATTACTAACCATAGCATGTAAAAATTCATGTTTAGCAACAGCAAAAATAAAGTCATCATCACTATTAGCACTCAAACCAGATGAACAGAAGTTGACATAACCAGCAATAGGTCTGGATGATATAATGTAACAATACCAAATAAGGAGTGTCATATTAATTACCTGTCATATTCATCCTCCATTTGACAAGCAGCTGCAAAGGCAATTGTAGTTCCTTGGCAACCACTTGTTACAGCAGAAACATAGAGAACAAAATCTACATTGCTGACGCCAGCACCATCTGTTCCTGTTTCTTCACACAAATTTAAGCTTGTATTTCCATTACACTGTCCACAATGCTATAAAGAAAAACAAATGAACACCAATTACTGCCTAAATACGAGTTAAATAATGTGTGATTTGTACATGGTAAGATGACAATTGAGAACTGGTTTAATACTGTACATGAATGGGAATCAATATTACAAAAAAATTTTTAAAGTTGAGCAATTATGTTAGAATTAACATACATGAATGCATACATGTAATTGTTTTTTGAATAATCTACAGTTTATGATTTTTAAGTAAATAGCTGATTCCATTGAATTTGAGTACATAGTATCACTTGTACCAAATATGTGCTAAGACTACATACGTGGCAAGTGTTTGGATAAGTATTATGTACTATTTCCTGTTGACTTTAGTCATCATCATGAACACTCAGTTAGTATTGCCTGTTCACTTACCTTAAGATGGCTCTGTGGTATAGTGGCTGTACCACAAGTGGAAAGAGACAAACATTGTTGGACACAATATCGTACTTCAGTATTTGTTAGATAATATAGACCATTATTACTACAGCTTCTGCAATGGAAAGTAGATGGAGATCTAATGACAGCTTGTTACCTATCCAATAAAATAGCACCAGCTGTAGGTCGTACCATAATTGTTGACTGCAAGAAATCTGTCAAGTTAGCTATAACATTCTGTAGTTATAAAGATATAACAGTCAATATATTGCAGCATGATGCCCATATATGGATATAGTAATATTCTATGCTAACCTGAACACGAGACTGCAGTGTTGAATTTAATCTAGATATTATAAAACATACTATACCTATTAAAACTTACCCTGAGAAGAAGGTACTGTCATAATGCACTGATATACGAAAAGGCTGTGAAAACGTTGATCTCTTTTTGATATCATGTGATGATGGCTCCAAATGAACTTTATATGCAATCTAAAATGAACAGAGACAATAATAATAGTTAATAACAATAATAATTATTATTAATATATTTCTCAACACTGTTCTCATCAACTCACATCTTGGACATTCACGTTATGATTACAGTGGTATTCTTGTAAAGATGCACTGGTAAAATGTACAGCAACTAATACGAGCAAGAACTGAGCAACATTCATGTTTCTACCTGACAAGTAAAAAGCTACCTCAGCTAGCTGCCTAGACTGCTTGGGGATGTAGGTGTGTTCGTTTATGAAATTAAAGCGTGCTATAAAAAAACTTTCTTCTCAAAGTCTGCACCATAAGACAACAGGAAGTCACAATCAAATTAATATTACTTAGCAGTTAGTAATAGGTTTATCAAATGTTCTTACTAAGATTTAGCTCAAATGTATAAAAATTTAACAATTGTAACTGGTATTGAAAGTATGAATAAATACAGTATTATATAATAATAATAATAATAATAATAATAATAATAGACTACTCTAATATCTATTATTGTATGTATAGGTTACATAGATGTAGATAAATTTTTAATATTTTAAAAATATTTTTATTCTTATTATTTTGTAAAATGATAATTCAGCATAAAAGTTAAAAACTATATAAATAACATCCACTGAATATTTTTACACATATTAAAAAATAGCAAGAATTATTGTTATTAGTATAATAATACTGAATGTACATGGAACCAATGTATTAGTTCCACTAGGTTCTGTAGAATCAATAGGGGGAGATGATGTTCCATCTCCTGATCCTGACCCAAGTGATGGTGAAGTAGTTGGATGAACTACAATAGTGGACATTGGTAAAATAGTGGTCATTGGTTGAACACTGAACATTGGTTGACTACTGGTGACTGGTAAAAGAGACATGAATCCACTACCATATAAAGCAGCTGAAATATAGAAATATGTATTTTAATTTCTTACATGTACTACCACATACATACCTGCTTCAGGACAATTATTAAAATCATCCTAAAGTGAATATAAAGTTAATGATTTTTATTACATTTTTAAATTTAACTCACATAACATATCTCTAAACAAGATGGACAGACAAAGGCACCAGTATATTGTATGCTATTTGTAGTTTGAGATACTTGAATCTGAAAGGAATTATATCACATGATTGTCACATGTCAATCATGTGATGTACCACTTGTCCAGTGTGAGAACATTTGTAGGACTTGTCCAGTACATGTATTATTACTTGACCACTAGAACATGTGTACTATATCAGGACCAAAGGAAAATAAAATTTAAACTTATGATTACAATGTAGGTACTATGTACACACACCTGATAGCAACCAGACTTCTGAAATGAGGTTGATGAAACAAAACCTCCACTTTGGGCATGCCATGTTCCAGAATGTTCAACACAACGTGAGCCAGAACCATATGTCTGAGCTGAAGGGTTATTTAACCCTGTAGTCACAAGGACAAGAGCTAGCAATACCTTATACAACTGGTTACACATACCTGTTACAGCATTATTGATATCATCACATTGTCCATTGCTAAAAGCCTGTTGAAGAAAACAAATTCAAATTATCGTATGGTATGTATGGTGTATAATTCACTTTCTGATAAGGACAGTAGTCAGCAACAAATGTATTCCCTCCTATATGACCAACATCAGCATTACTTGTGTTAAAGTTTACACCAGAATTAAAATACTACTTCAATAATAAAGAATACTGTTAGATTATGATACATTATGTCACCTGATATTCTCCTGGAAGGTCAGAATTATACTGAACAAGATTACAAAATGAGATAGCCTTTCGATCCACTGTACATCCATGACGATCATTATTACCATTTAGACGATTACAAAATGGAGCAATTGTGTGTTCTCTGTAAACAATTCAAGAAACAATATAAAAACTCATTCCTTGAGCTGTAAAATATACTGTTGTTGTTGTTCTTTGATGTATCCTCCACATGATCCAGCTGCATAACCACAACCATCACCACGTCCCCAAACCAACTGTCCAGCTTTAGTATAATCAACTTTGTACCACCTACAAAGATCCAAAATATATGACATGTTATATATATCAGTTGATAAAGTCATCATGTCTTACCCGCTGTCTTCTAGCAAAGCAAATGTAAAGTTTGAAAACACAGGGTTACTAGGAATGACACCTGTCATAGCCTCACTCTAAAATATATAATAAATTTAGCATTCTAATGACTATAATGTATATATATATATACATACACACACACACACATATATATATAAAATATATATATGCGTGTATGTGGTTATTATTCAGTCGTGTTCAGATTTTTGTGGGAAAACTGCAATTAAAACAAACAATATCAATTGTTGACATAGTATCATGCTAGCTCAGTGGTCAAAATGTCAATTCCCATAATGTCAACTTTCTTTAGTTTTGTTATTAATTTATTGATCATCACAATTGATCACTGACCAATAAAAGTTATGACAGTTCAGTTTGAAGTAAGTCAATGATATTCTAAAAGTTAACATTCTATTGTATATATAAGCTAGTGATAACCACTCTAATGTACATAGCAGCTGGACTTCATTAATATTAATTGACTGGTGGAGCAAATCTATTCTACATATATATATATTTCATTAGTTCGTTTATTCCAAGACTTTGTTTTCAGAGAATTCAACATTTACTAAAATTCAATTTTAGTTACAGTAAGAATAGCTAATAATAATTTTAATTAAATTTAAAGACTTTACTAAAAGAGGATTTCATGCACAAGCAATCAATTGTAACATTGATATTCATGTGTTCCTTACCTCTAGTATTCTCTTTTCCCAGTGAGAAATAGCAGTACCTGAACCTCCTTGATCTTCAAGTTGAACTCCCTCAAGTGTGGAACAATTAAAATGGCGCTTACCTTCTTCCTATTGCAATAAAGTTACATACAAGGTGATGCTTTCTTGAGTGCATGCTATAACTAACTTATGGTCTTACTTTAACTTTTGGAGTAACTAGAAGTAAGACTGATTTAGTAACAGGACCATTTCTTGTCTGCCAGTCAGTATAGGTCACTGGTTTGACTGTTGTCTCATTAGTAATGTAGTTTCTGTTAATAGAAATTATCACTATATTATGAACATAACAGACACCATATTATTCTTACCCAGATTGATCTTTTAGAGGGTACCCACTAGAATCTCTAGCAGTACGAGGATTACCATTCTCGTCCCTCCACCATGGGAACAATGATCTTGAGAAAGCCTGTTGTATAAATATAAGAAATTAAGAATAAGAGGTTGACAGTTGAAGGCCAGTTTCTATTACTAACCATAGCATGTAAAAATTCATGTTTAGCAACAGCAAAAATAAAGTCATCATCACTATTAGCACTCAAACCTGATGAACAGAAGTTGACATAACCAGCAATAGGTCTAGATGATATAATGTAACAATACCAAATAAGGAGTGTCATATTAATTACCTGTCATATTCATCTTCCATTTGACAAGCAGCTGCAAAGGCAATTGTACTTCCTTGGCAACCACTTGTTACAGCAGAAACATAGAGAACAAAATCTACATTGCTGACACCAGCACCATCTGTTCCTGTTTCTTCACACAAATTTAAGTTTGTATTTCGATTGCACTGTCCACAACGCTATAAAGAAAAAGGAATGAACACCAATTACTGCCTAAATACCAGTTAAATAATGTGTGATTTGTACATGGTAAGATGACAATTGAGAACTGGTTTAATACTGTACAACAGAGAGAATCGACATTACATAATTTTTAAACATTGAGAAACTACGCTAGAATTAACACACGTATACAAAAATACATACATGTGGCTGTTTTATGAATCTACAGTTTATGATGTTTAAGTGAATAGCTGAATATTGAATTTGAGTACATAGTATCACTTGTGGTAAATATGTGCTAAGACTACATACGTGGCAATTATTTGGATAAGTATTGCGTATTATTTCCTGTTGACTTTAGTCATCATCATGAAGCCTCAGTTATTATTTCCTGTTTACTTACCTTAAGATGGCTCTGTGGTATAGTGGCTGTACCACAAGTGGAAAGAGACAAGCATTGTTGGACACAATATCGTACTTCAGTATTTGTTGGGTAATACCCACCATTACTACAGCTTCTGCAATGAAAAGTAGATGAGGATCCAATGATAGCTTGTTACCTATCCAATAAAATAGCACCAGCTGTAGGTCGTACCATAATTGTTGACTGCAAGAAATCTGTCAAGTTAGCTATAACATTCTGTAGTTATAAAGATATAACAGTCAATATATTGCAGGATGATGCCCATATATGGATATAGAAATATTATATGCTAACCTGAACACGAGACTCCAGTGTTGAATTTAATCTAGATATTATAAAACATATTAGTAATATTTTTCACTCCTATACCTATTAAAACTTACCCTGAATAGAAGGTACTATCATAATGCACTGATATACGAAAAGGCTGTGAAAACGTTGATCTCTTTTTGATATCATGCGATGATGGCTCCAAATGAACTTTATATGCAATCTAAAATGAATAGAGAGTCAATGATAGTATTAATACATTTCTCAAAACTGTTATCATCAACTCACATCCTGCTCTTTCACGTTATGATTACAGTGGTATTCTTGTGAAGATGCACTGGTAAAATGTACAGCAACTAATACGACCAAGAACTGAGCAATATTCATGTTTCTACCTGACAAGTAAAAGCTACTTCAGCTAACTGCCTAGACTGCTTGGGGATGTAGGTGTGTTCGTTTATGAAATTAAAGTGTGTTATAAAAAAAACTTTCTTCTCAAAACCATAAGACAACAGGAAGTCACTATCAAATTAATATTACTTATGGTTTATCAAATGTTCGTATTAAGATTTAGCTCAAATGTATAAAAATTGTAACTGATAGTGAAAATATGAATAAATACGGTAAACAACAACAACAACAACAACAACAACAGCAATAATAATAATAATAATAATAATAATAATAATAATAATAATAATAGACTACTCTAATATCTATTATTGTATGTGTAGGTTACATAGGTATAGATAAATTCTTAATATTTTTAAAAATATGTTTATTCTTATTACTTTGTAGAATGATAATTCAGCATAAATGTTAAAAACTATATACTCACATCCACTGAAGATTTTTACACATATTAAAAAATAACAATAATTATTGTCATTAGTAAAATAATACTCAATGTAAATGGAACCAATGTATTAGTTCCACTAGGTTCTGTAGGATCAGTAGAGGGAGATGATGTTCCATCTCCTGATCCTGACCCAGATCCCATGATATTACTAGGTGATGGAGAACTAGTTGGACGAATTATACTAGAACTTGATGTACTGTCTTGACCATTTATAACTGTTGTACTACTAGACATTGGTTGGGTACTGGTCACTGGTAAAACAGTGGTCGTTGGTTGGGTACTGGTCACTGGTAAAACAGTGGTTGTTGGTTGGGTGCTGGTCACTGGTAAAACAGTGGTCGTTGGTTGGGTGCTGGTCACTGGTAAAACAGTGGTCGTTGGTTGGGTGCTGGTCACTGGTAAAACAGTGGTCGTTGGTTGGGTGCTGGTCACTGGTAAAACAGTGGTCGTTGGTTGGGTACTGGTCACTGGTAAAACAGTGGTCATTGGTTGGCTACTGGTGATAGTCTGGATACTAGTTATAGGATTCATGGTGGACATTTCAAGAACTCCAACTGAACTCGATATAACATTAGACATGACTCCACTACCATATAAAGCAGCTGAAATATAGAAATAAGTTTTTTAATTTCTTACATGTACTCTCACATACATACCTGCTTCAGGACAATTATCAAAATCATCCTAAAGTGAATATAAAGTTAATGATTTTATTACATTTTTTTAAATTTAACTCACATAACATATCTCTAAACAAGATGGACAGACAAAGGCACCAGTATATTGTATGTTATTTGTAGTTTGAGATACTTGAATCTGAAAGGAATTATATCACATGATTATCACATGTCAATCATGTGATGTACCACTTGTCCAGAGTGAGAACAATTGTAGGACTTGTCCAGTACATGTATTATTACTTGACCACTAGAACATGTGTACTATATCAGGATCAAAGGAAAAATAAAATTTAAAGTTATGATTACAATGTAGGTACTATGTACACACACCTGATAGCAACCAGATTTTTGAAATGAGGTTGATGAGCTAGAACTACCACTTTGAGCTCGCCATGTTCCAGAATGTTCAACACAACGTGAGCCAGGACCATATGTCTGAGCTGAAGGATTACTCAACCCTGCAGTCACAAGGACAAGAGCTAGCAATATATTACACAACTCGTTACACATACCTGTTACAGCATTATTGATATCATCACATTGTCCATTGCTAAAAGCCTTTACAAGTAAGAAGATGAGGGAGAGTTAAAACTATTTGTTTAGATACAAAATTACTTTCTGATAAGGACAGTAGTCAGTGACAAATGTAGTCCCTCCTAGTCGGCTAAGAATAGCATTATTTGAGTCAAAGTTTTCACCAGAATTAAAGTACTACTTCAATAATAAAGAATACTGTTATATTATGATATATTATGTTACCTGATATTCTCCTGGAAGGTCAGAATTATACTGAACAAGATTACAAAATGAGATAGCCTTTCGATCCACTGTACATCCATGACGATCATTATTACCATTCAGACGATTACAAAATGGAGTGATGGGTTGTCCCCTATATAAATTAAATAACAATTATTATTTTAAAGTTATAAAATATACTGTTGTTGTTGTTCTTTGATGTATCCTCCACATGATCCAGCTGCATAACCACACCCATCACCACGTCCCCAAACCAACTGTCCAGCTTTAGTATAATCAACTTTGTACCACCTACAAAGATCCAAAATATATGACATGTTATATATATATCAGTTGATAAAGTCATCATGTCTTACCCACTGTCTTCTAGCAAAGCAAATGTAAAGTTCGAAAACACTGGGTTACTAGGAATGACACCTGTCATAGCCTCACTCTAGAATATATAATACATTCAAGTTTTTATATCATGACCTCACATCCTTACCTCTAGTATTCTCTTTTCCCAGTGAGAAATAGCAGTACCTGAACCTCCTTGATCTTCAAGTTGAACTCCCTCAAGTGTGGAACAATTGAAATGGCGCCTACCTTCTTCCTGTCAATATTCATACAAATAATGATGAGTAATATGATATTATGTGGTAAGGAGTGTTTTGCAACAAAAAATACATTTAAATTTTTGTTTATCTTACTTTAACTTTTGGAGTAACTAAAAGTAAAACTGATTTAGTAACAGGACCATTTCTTGTCTGCCAGTCAGTATAGGTCACTGGTTTGACTGTTGTCTCATTAGTAATGTAATTTCTGTTAATATAAAATTATCATTATATTATGAACATAACAGACACCATATTATTCTTACCCAGATTGATCTCTTAGAGGGTACCCATTAGAATCTCTAGCAGTTCGAGGATTACCATTCTCATCTCTCCACCATGGAAACAATGATCTTGAGAAAGCCTAAAACAATACAGATCATATTGTAATTGTATACTAAATTGCCAGGAGGTATTTATATATTACTAACCATAGCATGTAAAAATTCATGTTTAGCAACAGCAAAAATAAAGTCATCATCACTATTAGCACTTAAACCTGATGAACAGAAGTTGACATAACCAGCAATAGGTCTAGATGATATGATGTAACAATACCAAATAAGGAGTGTCATATTGATTACCTGTCATATTCATCCTCCATTTGACAAGCACCTGCAAAGGCAATTGTACTTCCTTGGCAACCACTTGTTACAACAGAAACATAGAGAACAAAATCTACGTTGCTGAGACCAGCACCATCTGTTCCTGTTTCTTCACACAAATTTAAGTTTGCATTTCCATTGCACTGTCCACAACGCTATAAAGAAAACAATATGTCATCTATTATGTGACAATGATATCACTATAAAAATTAACTGGTAGATTTATATGGTTATAATATCAGCTCCATGAAGCAAACTTTTTGAAAAGTAAGAATAATACCATTTTGATTACTAATATATTATAGCTAATATGGCTACATAGACAGTCAATTCAGAACATTTGTAATTAAAATAGTACTATATTACTTTTGAAAATGTCATTGTATGACCATGTAGTAGTTAGTTCAACTAGTCAAATTTTACAGTGATATATATGCGTGCTATAGAGTATTTGAATTAATATCAGTATATTCTTTTATATACTGCACATACAAAGATGGAATATAATTCTCAAGACAAAATATTACCAAATAAACACTTTCAAGTCCAAGTGAAAGATCAAACAATAGTCCAGCTGACTAAACAACACTACCTACATGGCACATGTGATATGAAGCCATGTGTAAAGTGTATTAATTTGGTAGGTAGCCAATTTTCAATAGCTCACAGTATCTGATAGAGCCTTTATATGGTAAAGGCGTAGTATGGTATCATTTTCTATAGACTTAGTCTCATATTACACACCTTAAGATGGCTCTGTGGTATGATGGCTGTACCACAAGTGGAAAAGGACAAACATTGCTGGACACAATATCGCAGTTCAGTATTTGTTATGAAAAATTGACCATTATTACAGCTTCTGCAATGGAATAACAGTATTTAAAGATCTAATGACAATTTATTACCTGTCCAATAGAATTGTGTTAGTTGTAGGTCGTACCATAATTGTTGACTGTAAGAAATTTGTCAAGTTAGCTATAACATTCTGTACGAATAAAAATTAAAACTTTAATCACAAGGACTATATTAGATATAGCAATGTAACACAGTAATCTATTTACATAGAGAATATTACATACTAACCTGCACACGAGACTGTAGTGTCGTATTTAATCTGGTTTTAAAAATAAAGTATATATTTGTAAACATGGAGTATGTACATTTTTATGCAATAAACATTTATGATCAATCCATGACATTTGTCATAGATCCACAATACAAAACTTACCCTGAAAAGAAGGTACTGTCATAATGCACTGACATACGAAAAGGCTGTGAAAATGTTGATCTCTTTTTGATATCATGTGATGATGGCTCCAAATGAACTTTATATGCAATCTAAAAAGAACAGAGAGTCAATGATAAGTCAATTACACAGGCCACAATTATTGAGACAAACCTCTGGACACACACAGATAAGTCACACACTCACAGACATTATTATTATCATTATCAACTCACATCCTGTTCTTTCACATTGTGATTACAGTGGTAATCTTGTAAAGTTGCACTGGTAAAATGTACAGCAACTAAGACGAGCAAGAACTGAGCGAGATTCATGTTTCCTCAAAGGATGTACTCAACCGACTCAACTAAAACTGCTAAATTATGCTACTAAATACTAAATTGACTGTAGTCTGCGTGGGCGGGTTTATTAACAATTTTACTATGAATAATTTTGTGCTATTTACTATAATTATAATCTTCATCAAATGATTTAATTATGTACTGTGAAATGAATGATAATATTATAATTGTTTGATTAATATTCTTAGTATCACTTCAGCTGGTAGGAGAGACAAGCCATTGGATCGAAGACAGTAAGAATTTAATTAGTATGATACAATGTGAACATCACACCACAACATCCTTTTTGTCTAATTACATATACAATTATAGTCTTTAATAATTCCCTCAGTAACGTATTCAAACTAGTGCAATAGAGTTTATTTGGCAATCACATCATATATGATTACATTGTATGATATTTCCTATACATTTATCAACACCAGACACTGTTGTACAAACAGAACACTTAATAAGGTTTAGTAAAAGAAGTAAGGCATTTACTTATCTGTAGCGCTGTCCAAATCACTTTGAGAGTTCACACCAACCTATAGAGTAAAGACAACAAAACTAAACAGTTTAGTTGAGTAAACTACCTTTAATGAAATAAGAATATACAAAACAAAGAGATATCTAGCTAGCATCACATAACATTGATCACTCAACTAATACATACCCAGCCCTTTTTTTGCATAGATGGTTATCATTGATACCTCTCTGCATTACCTATTGTATTGTGTCCTTAATATTTTATATTTATTTACTTTTATTATACTTGTTTATTATATTGTTCCTAATAATCATTATTATTACACGTCTTGTTAATATTATTATGGACAATATATATAGCCTTCACTTACAATATGTACTATCAGGCTAGTGTTCATGAAATGTTGAAGGGTTTGTTATAACACTGCAGGAATGCTGGAATGATGACAAGAAATATCATTATGTGATATCATAACTTTAAGATACTTGTTCTGGCTCATCATCTCAACCCTATCATATTACATTGTATGTCACGTATTTTTATATAAGGGAAAAGTCATAACAAATAATTAAAATATTGTCTTAATTAATGTTCTGTTTATATGGTAGTTACAGACTAATGACTTGGCAATAATATTACTGTTCGATGAGTAATATCTTGTTTCTGAATTATTTGTAGATATTTAGGTAGTTAGGATTTGGAATGTTAACTCCCACTGTGTTTGTTAACTCCCAGAATTCTATATAATTATTCTAATACAGTCATAAAAGTTGGCATTTTAGGATTTGACATTCTATCAAGTAACAAGTAAGATAACCACATTATGAAGTAGGTAAACAAATTAGGAGTGAGTGTTCAGCATCTAGTGTAACATAGTGCTTTTCGTCATCTTGGGGTTCAGGCTTCTTTGGCAGAGAAATATTATCA
Organism: Xestospongia muta; assembly: GCA_963693285.1. Taxonomy (NCBI): domain Eukaryota; kingdom Metazoa; phylum Porifera; class Demospongiae; order Haplosclerida; family Petrosiidae; genus Xestospongia; species Xestospongia muta. The sequence continues at coordinate 913,060 of OY848921.1, forward strand.
AGTCTGTGTTAACTTCAGAACATGATTGCAACTAAAACATCTTTTATTTTTGATATTATTATAAAAAATTATCACTCAAAATACATTGTGTTTAACACAATATCTACTAATGAAACATTACAACAATTAGTTTATTACTTTTGTGATTGTATCCTGTCAAACAAACTGTAACATCACTAATATTGTAACTATAATAACTAGGAAAGATTTCCTGGTATCACTTCCACTTGTAGGTGGAGGTTTTACAGAAGGGGGTGTGTTTGTGGAAGAGGGAGTAGGAATAGCCACTGGAACAAAGACTGCTTCCTATATGAATGAATATAGTTATAAGCAATAATATAACATAAAAGTCTAGAAATAGTCAAAAAACAAAATGATTTCTTTTTAGTAGCTCATTCCACGATTATATCATTGTTAATAACGTTAATTTAATAAATTCAATTATTAAACCATTATTAATAATGTTAATTTAATAAACTCTAATTATTACATCATTCTTAATAATATTAATTTAATAAACTCTAATTATTACATCATTCTTAATAATATTAATTTAATAAACTCTAGTTATTACTTAATAATTTCCATATATTAATTTGATGACACAGCATACCTGACAGAGTCTATCAAATGAAGAAGGACAAGCTAGTTTTCCTACGCTACCTCCAGAGTTCACATCAACCTAAAGAAGATACATAAATAAATTACCAAAATATCTCAATTTTCACTTACTACATCATCAGGTTGTTGACACAGATAAGGAATACCTTTAACATAGACAGTCAGTTCAGTATTGTTAGCATTGCAGGAATACTATATCAATAATATAATATATTATATCAATAATATAATAGTGACTATATGAATTAGAAAAGCTAGCATTACGACAAAGGACACTTTTATACAGAACAATAGTTCTAATTTGATACTAATATTTTAGAATCTTTGTATTAAGGACACCACTGTACTTAAACTAGCAGAATACCAAAACTGTTGTATTTACTTAAAGACAATGACATGTGATAATGTATAGCTCAGTGTAACTACAAGAATTAATGATTTGATGGATAGATGGATGAATGAATGGATGGATGGATAATAACTAATATATCATACCAAATAACATCCAGCACCAAACAAATCAATAGTCGTCCCTCCAAATGTCCACCGATTATTGTGATTGAAACACTTGGAGCCATTACCGTATGTTTCAGACAAAACATTTTGAGATGAGGAAAGTGTTTCTAAAAACCCTGTAATGTATGCTATGACAATAAAGAATACCTGGTGGTTGGTTGTCTGGGTCATTACACTCATTTCCTCTCCCACCTTTAAATGTGAAGCTCTAAGAAGAAAGAAACAATACTCATTAATACTAGATTAGATAAACTAATACTATTTCACAGTATTGACCTCAGCATATACAATACTGTATTATACCTTCTGAAAAGGACAGTAATCAGCTATGAACACAGTGCCCCCTTCATTAGGATTACTAAAGTACTAATAAACAACAAGTATTGATAAGGAGCTATAGACCAAATATTACCTACCATATATTCATCGGGTACATTAGACTGATATGTATCTAAAGTACATATAGCACCAAAGTCTCTATCAACTGTACAACCACGTTGAGTGGTACCACCAATAGTAGAAGATTGATTACAGAAAGGAGTGATCGGCTGACCTCTGGTGATGTGAAACAAATGGAATGAAACTTTCATATCAAAACTTACGCATCTTTTCTCTCATTCATATATTGTAGACAGCTGCTAGTGGCAAAGGTACAACCTGCATCTTTACCCCAAGACAGATATTCTGCATAACCGTTGTTGACTTCATACCAGCTATACATAGATGGATGAATGGATGGATGGATGAATAAATGGATAGATGGATGGATGAATGGATGGATTAATAACTTACCCACTGTCTTTTAAAAGAGCAAATGTAAAATTGGAAATAACAGGGCCATCCCCTATAATCCCTGTCATTATCTCATTCTAAATATAATCAATATCACTTGAGAAAATACATAACAATCATTCAACTTACTCCTAAAATTCTCTTCTCCCAATGAGAGAGAGCTGTGCCTGAACCACCTTGATTCTCTAACTCTACACCTTCCAAAGATGGGCAATTAAAATGTCTACGTCCTTCCTTCTATAGAAAGTAATTAAAGAGAAATCATTAATATTATATGTATATATATATATATATTGTGATACACTTACCACTACATTTGGAGTGACCATAATATTAACAGTATGATTGGTAGTTCCACCAAATACTGTCCAGTCATTGTATGTTACCTCTCGAATTGTAGTAGTATCATTCCATTCGAAACTAGTACTACAAAATATAAAGATATGGTTCCCATATGTTCAACTGTTATCTATTCATCTACCCTTTACCCACGTCCAGATCACAGTCAACCTAATGCTCACTTCCCATTGACCAACCCCACATTCTAAATTGTATAGCAAAGCCTATATCTATCTCATTACAGTGACTGGATCTAGCCACACCCACATTCATGACATACCGGCCATTTACTGTAATCATAGGAGGTAATCCAAAGTCATCTCTGTCAGTAAGTGGATTACCATCTGAGTCTCGCCAAAATGCATAAAGACTTGATGAAAATGCCTACAAGTTCCAATAAGCACATGTTTGTCATTTAATCACATCACTTACCAATGCATGTAGAATTTCATGTTTAACAATAATAAACAAAGTGTCATCATCAGTATTTGTAAGTGCTGATGGACAAAAGTTAACATATCCAGCAATTGGTCTAAACAATACAATTAGCAATCATTACAAGACATTATTGTTCTCTGACAATATAGTAGTGACTTATAACAACACAACATGTACTGAATTTATATTGTCACATGAGTCACACCATTTTTGTTAAAATATTTACAAAGGATTCTTGAGTAAAATCAATAATGATATCTGTTTGTATACTATTTTCACCGATATCAGCATTATTCTAAGTATTTGTGCTCCAGTTTAACTTATCACTGTTCCTGTGACACAATATTACTTATTAAAACTCCCTCCTCCTAATATAATCACTAGAAATTACAGTCTCTCTTGTTAGTTTTCACATACACCAGATATCCCATGTCTTACCTGTCGAGACCACTTTCCATTTGACAGGCTGCTGCAAAAGCTATTGTTGAGGGACTATTTCCATTATTGCTGACACAATTACCAGATGAGTTGCTAGCAGAAACGTATAACAGAAAGTCAGTATTATTTACTCCAGTCCCATCAGTACCAACCTCTTCACAGCCACTATCGCTACCATTACACTGGATACATCTCTGAGCAATATAATAATAATAATAATAATAATTTAATTATGTTTAATAAAATGTCACTATAAATGCAAAAATGGTACTTAATGCGTAAACAAATTTTGAACAAACGCTTGTATATAAATGGTTGTTACATATCTATCTTAAGAAGGAAGTCCATGTAATTTGGTAAGCATGAAGGTCAATCATTGAGCTTGTCAAGTATTGAATTTTAATAACTTTCTGTTCAATATGGCGATGTAGCAAAGCTTCACATGCAGGCATTCATTCATGATTTGTTTGCGCGTTAGGTACCATTTTCATATTTATGGTCACAACTATTTATACAGAAACACATATGATATAACTTATTACTACCAAACTACCAAGACTATGAATACATCAGCAGCTGTGATAGTTAGCATTACACATTACTATGTTTGGATTAACGGTGTTAGTAACAATTACCACTAATTGATAATGGTGGAGGAGTCTTATCATTAGTGGTATACCTTCAAATGATTGGATGGTACTTGTACAAGTGGTCCACACATTGTAACAGTAGCACAAGTAGTAGAGCACTGGACAGTTGGTGAAGTATTTGAAGGAAAGAATGTATTATTAGTACAATCTCTATAAATGAAATGAAAAGATTTTAAAACTTTTTAAAAGGGAAATAGTTAAAGTAATAATGTTTATACATTCAGTATTGACATAAATATTGATCTTATAAATGGTTGTTTATTGGTAACATCATCACAGAGATATGATAACAATAAAGATTGTGAGGATATCAATAACATAGCTAGCTATACTTTACCAAAACAACAGTAACAGTCTGTATAGTAATATGTCCATAATATTTCTGAGACTATGATTTTATAACAACAAAATCAACGATTGTTAGTGATGAATTAGCTTAACCTTTCTAGTAGAATGGGTGCATTTGTTCGTCTCACCATCAAAGCAGATTCCAGAAATGTTTTCAATCTTGGTACAATTACATTCTGTATAATAATAATATAATATTATATAACATTGAGAACATGATTTGATGAGCTGTTATTTGGCAATGAAATAATTAAAGCAAACTTATATGACTAAAATTAACATACTTGGATCCTTGATTTTGTATTAGAAGGAAGCCTAATATGGAAAAAATAAACATTAGAAAAAGTGACATCAAATAAATATCATAACAATATTGATAACTAACAAAGTGTTTGTGTTACTTTAATATCTATATTATATATGTCTTTTGTTCTATAATTTACCCAGTTTGAACAGAATCATCATAATAAAAAGTGATACGAAATGGTTGATTCACTTGTCTTTTTATTACATGATGAAATGGCTCCAATTTAACACCATATTTGATCTATAAAGGAAAGAAATCATTGTGGAATGCTTTTCTTTTAAAACTTCTTTGTTAGAATTATTTGATAATAAGACGGGGTTAGCTCTATTACTTACTGTTCCGATCTGTTGACGCTCCAATTCCGCGAGAACAATGGATATGATCTGAAATAGAAGTAACAGTTGTTTCAATCGTAACATCTTGAGATAATGCTTAAGACAACTTATACATTATTAATAATTAACACCATTTATTTCAGTCACGCCCTTATCCGCGTATATGTAGTAGTCTAAGTATTACTATGTGGAAGTAGGCGTGAGAGATATTCTGTCGCTATGCATACTAGTCTCGTGCCCAGACCTACTCGCAAGCTAAAGTAGGTCTGGTCACACGGCTTGACTTTTGTGTCCCCAGTAAGGAATGTGGCGCAGGTGTTGGTATGCAATTAGAGGCAGTGTGAAATATGAATATCATCAAGTAGGTCTGGGGACGAGACTAGTCTGATAGTATTTATATTTTGTTTAAACTTTTGTTTATTTGTTTATTTCTTTGAATACATTTAAGCAGGACTTACATAGAAAGTTTAAACGTATTCAAAGAAATAAATAAATAAATCAACAAAAGTACTAGTTTAAGCAAAATGTGAAAGCTATAACAATATGTCTTAATAAAGATTATTGCATATTCAGTCCATAATCTCTTTGATTTATTATCATTCCAACATCTATAGTATTATTTGCCAGTATTACTTAGTTTGTTAACTCAACCTGGGGCATTTGTAATCATTAATTTAGATGTATTTATGCTACCAGTTCATCTATCAACAAGTTTTGAATATGAAATTTCAACATGGAGCCTCCACTTCTTTTATTTAAGTTATAAATAACATTGTTTACAAATTAAGAAAAGTTGAATCCAGTGTATTATTGCTACATAGCAGGTTTGATACAATTCTAATCCTAATTGATTAGTAAATAGTAATCACTAAGTATTTAAAACTAATTGTAATTCTAATTGTAATTATGAAATTATTATCTACTGTACATAAGTAGAAAATTTGCAAACTCCTACTATTTCATAACACTTTATCACTATTTAATTTTTATGTTTGAATTGACCAAGAACACATATTTTTAACCTATTGACCTTACTGTATCTTTTAAAGGAATTTATATAGTAGAGTAATGACTAGAGTAGGAATGACAATATGAAATTCCATATTCAAAACTTGTTAATAGATGAACTGGTAGCATAAATACATCTAAATTAATGATTACAAATTATTTCATATTTCACACTACCTCTAATTACATACCAACACCCGCACCACATTCCTTACTGGGGACACAAAAGTCAAGCTGTGTGACCAGACCTACTTTAGCTTGCGAGTAGGTCTGGGGACGAGACTATATGCATACTAAATCTCTTAATTGTATGGTAACTATTAGCAACTACTGGTCCTACCTGTATTACATGGTAACAGCTGGTATACTACATGGTAACCACTAGTAACTATATGGTATCCACCGGTACTACAACAACGTAACCACTAGCAACTACATGGTGACCACTGATACTATGGCAACCATTATTAACTACATGGTAACCACTGGTACTATATAGCCACCATTACTAACTACATAATTTCAACTATATACATTGTAGCCACTAGTAATTACTTCAGGTGTTTATAGGTATATCTACTGATATTACAGTATATCCTACCATTAATAATTAAATGGTGCCCACTGGTATTGGATGGTAGCCATTAGTAACTGCTGGTGCTACTTGTATTACATGGTAACCACTGGTACTACATGATAACCACTAGCAACTACACTACTGGTGTTCCCTTGTATTGCATGGTAACCACTGGTACGATATGGTACATACAGGTAATGCTTGGTAACCAGTAGTATCCTCTGGTACTACACAGTAGCTACTGGTACTACATGGTAACAACTCGTAACTACCTGTGTCCACTTTTATCTTTCATGCACTTCTGTGAAAATTTTCTATCAACTTTGTTTTTCTCATTAACATAATTTTAACTCCTAAACTATATAAAGTTAAAAGAGAATCATGTGACTCAACAACTCAACCCAACAACACAACACAACACAACACAGGTAGGATTGTTATTAAAATACTAGTGTTATGTTTTGTTCTGTTTATAACTTCAAATGAAACCATTCAAAGACAGTGACAGAATAGGCCTTTTATGAACTCCTAAAGTGGTTTAACTTAATTGTATTATAACTTTACTTAATTGAACATACCATCTTAGAATTAGCAGCTGTAGATCAATTGATTGGTAGTTCTGGATTGCATATATTACTCCATTTTGGTTTCATTGATGCATATAATTGAATTGTACTTGGAGTCAATGTTTTCTCAATCTGCAAGTAACAATGTTACATGAGTTCTATGACTGGAAACTTAACAAAGAGACCTGAGTCAGATATCAATACAAAACTGTTGTTATTGGTCATTTTGAGTTCACTTTGGTTTGAGCTGGGGAATTGGACCATTTCCAACTAACAGTTTCCTGTCTCATGGTTACGTTTCTAATTTCAAATAATAGTGACTGGATTTGCAAAAAGGGATCACTTCTGTCAAAATATATTTGTGACCTGATTTGTGAAAAAACCACTATTATAAAACATATTTAAAAAACATACATATAGAATAGTTATGCATATATAGCAACTGCATGTATACAAAACTGTTTTTAATATGTTTTAACAGTTGATTTTTCACAAATCAAGTCACAAATATTTTGACACAAGTGGTCCCTTTTTGCAAATCAGATCCCAATTTTTGTAGTTTTGACCAGTTTTCAAGGTCTATTTATTGACTAACAAAATTTTTCTAACTAGCTGATTTGAACAAGACTTAGAAGTACCTATCATATAATGTGACTGTAATATATATAAGAAATTGTTAGAGGTTTAGTATTAAATATTACGTAAGATTATAATAAATGATGAGTGGTATATTGTCTTTAACTCAGCCAGCATTGTGGAGACAGTGAGAAAACAAATTATAACAACTGAGTGCTCTTCAGTTTATAGTCTAGACTCTTATGTAGTTGGTGGTCATAGTGAGAATCCTTTCAATTGGTTAGTTATCATACATTATGCATATTAAAATTATATTTCAGTTATGGTTAATTAAAAGCTATTCCGGCCTCATTTAATAGCCGGAATTGACCAAATGGGCAGAAAAAGTAAGCGGTATGAAAGTTCTCTCAAAGAGCGTGTTCCTAGATCTGTTACTCATTATTTGTGGTAAGTAGATATAACAAATAAAGTATCTCCATCTTTTATGTAACACTAAACAAATGTTAAGGAGACCGGTTATTGTTTTATAAGAAAAAAATAGTGTAAAATATTTTATTAACAATGTAACAACGAAATAGCTAAGAAGATCATATCTTTTTTCTGTTAGCTTTCTCAGTAAGATCACTTGAAATTCTTGAATCTAGTGGCAATGTTAGTACTGAAGTTGGAAAAAGCTTCAATCTCTCCTGCTATTTTTACACTGGTCCAACAATAATATGGACCAAAGATTCCAGTATCTACATACCTGGTTCTACTGTTGTAAACACTGCCTTTAATACAAGTGTCACCAGATCTGATCTCAAGGTATCAAATGCTATTTTGTTTAATGGAGGGATATACAAATGTACTGTTGACTCTGCAAGTCATATCTTTTCAGTTCAAATTGAAGGTAAGAACTGTCAAGTGCTGTCATTCTGGTACTACGTTATCATTGAATAATGTGTGATTAAAGTCAGATCATGTTTTCTTCTATAAAGAAACCTACAAACCTAACAATTTTCCTTTTTTAGAGGCTGTCCATTTTACTGTCAACCCATCTGATATTACAGAATGGGTCAATAATCCTACATTAATGTCTTGTCAAGCACAAGGAACTCCAACGCCATCACATATATCATTGTATAAAGATGGTGAACTTGTTTCAGCATCTATCAAGTCATTTTTCTTTAATAATGTAATTATTGGAACATACATAATTCATCCTTTGCATCGTAACCAAACAGGCCAGTACTATTGCTCAGCTTCCAATGTTCTACAAAGTAGAGGTGGAGCTACTGTTGTGGCTAATTCTACAGTGATGACACTTAACGTTTATTGTGAGTATTAAAAAGCAGCATAGAGTAATAGATACATTTATAGTACTATGTTATAAGTTATAACAGTGTATATAATATAGATATGTTAATGCACTCTGCACTTAAGTAATGGATGTAGACATACTTTGTTGTTCACGCACTAGTGTCTTTTATCATTGAATTTTCACAGATCTGTCAAGTATATATGATTATATATATATATATATGACTTCACATTGTAACACAATACAAATATTTTATCATTATCATATTCCTTCAGTTCCTGCTGAATTCATTACTAATATACCTGATTCAATTACTACTGAAGTTGGATCAAGTATTACAATAAAATGTAGAGTTGAAGGTAATCCTAAACCTACAGTCATGTGGTACAATGGTTCTTCTTTGATGACTAAAAACGACCGGGTGACATTAATGGTCGAAAATCGAACTGATGGCTTTACTAATAATAATATACTTACTATAGTCAACATTGGACTATATGATGACACAAACTATAGGTGTTCTGCACAAAATAATAATTTTCTACCACCAAAATTATCACTGTTTAAAATCACTGTTAATTGTGAGTGTATATTATTATTATTAACGTTTAGTATTTATCATCCAATTCTTGTAGACCCAGCACTTGTTAGCACTCCAGATACAAACATATTTGCTAATATAACAGAAAATATTTCCATTTTTTGTGACTTGTTTGGAGTTCCCCTTCCAAATGTGACTTGGTATTTTACTAGCAGTTGTAAGTAAATGACTAATAATATGTTAATTAAGTAATTATAATTCTTCCTCCCTTCTTATATTACTCTCTCTCCCAGTCGGGAAACGAGTAGATATCATAACAAGTGGACTGTCATATATTATCAGTAATACTCAAGTAGATACCAGAAATCTCACTTCCAATCTTACTCTGATCAATATTACCAAAGACAGTTACCAAGGCCTGTACACTTGTCAAGGAGACAATGGAGTTATTGATCTCATCAACGTTATTAACACATCAACAATCAGTCTCTTTGTACAAGGTAAGTAGTATGTAAGCTAATTATCAGCTTATAGGTAATAATTAAATCTAAACAGTTTAAAGGAAGTTGTACTACTTGTTGTATATTGGCATTGATTGTTGCTACTCTTTACTATAGTATGTCTAGCATATATAGTCTAGCATTCATTGATATGGTATATGATTTAATAAAGTGATGTATTAAGTTAATAAGTGATCTCATTATAAATCTAGACATATTACTGTCTCTGTTCATGTAATTAATGATATTATAACCAAGAAGGCATAGTTTGTGATAAGATTTTCTAAATTTGATTGGTCAGTTGTCATTACATGTTTTGATGTGTAAGTATTGTTAATAGTGTGACGTTGTAGTAATTAAGATAACAAACAGGCTAGTCTGTTATTATGTAATGTACTTTGTTATTATGTAATGCACTCCTCCGGCTTGTGTATGAATAGTGTTCTTACGAAAGCAGACTAGTCTGTTTCTCATGACTTCAAGTAGTGTTTGAATATTAGAGTATTCTCATGATACTGACGTGATATATAATACTATTGTCTGTTTGTCTGTTAAACAATAGTTTTAGTATTTGTGTTCATGATAACTACCTTCTGTCTTGTTCAGTCTTTGTTTTAATTTTTTTGCTAACTATCTCTCTCACTTCTTTAGTTCCACCTTTTGTAAAAACAGTTGGACCATCCCTCTTTTATCGTCTCCCAGGTGACTCAGTCTCTCTTTCCTTTACAATCACTGGAGCATCTCCTCCAGTCAATATCAGTAATAAAATATGGAGGCGGTATAAAGATGAAGCAACATTTATAGACCTAACAAGTGAGTCAAATACACCCTCAAATCTCAGAGGCCATAATAATAATGTTATAGATGGTAGTGTTATATAATCACAGCTGGTTGCTTTAAGTGATTGTGATTCAGTTACTATAGTGATGTCTTAAGCACTTGTTTTTATTGTTAGTTTGTATAACTACAATTAATGTGAATACTTTAGTAAGTTACATTTGAAGTTCAAAGGAATTGTTAATTTAGTATGATTTCATTGGTAAAGCTAGGAGTACCCGTTACAACCTAACAACACTGACAAATAATTCTTTGTTTCCAAATATGGGATGGCTATCAATATGGTCAGTAGAACACACATATAAAAACATATTGATTGGTAAGTACTCCATTAAATATTCACTCTCCTGTTATGGCCTCATGTGTAACAATATGACATAGAATAGTGGGCTGTAATTATGTACTTATAAAATATGTTTTCTAGACTCCAGCAAAACTCGTTTCCAGTTCTCAGGTGATCGTCTTACCCTCAATATAACCAACTTACAGATAGATGATGAAGGTTTGTATGTGCTCAAAGCAACCAACGAAGCTGGTAGCAGTCAGGATATGTACACATTGAATATAGGAGGTAATTGCCGGTGATCTGTAAAATAATGAGGTTTATGGAAAGATAATGGACAGAATAGAAGGTGGAATGGATGAATGAATGATATAATGGACAGGATAGAAGGTGGAATGGATGAATGAATGATATAATGGACAGGATAGAAGGTGGAATGGATGAATGAATGATATAATGGACAGGATAGAAGGTGGAATGGATGAATGAATGATATAATGGACAGGATAGAAGGTGGAATGGATGGATAGAGGAATCATAAATTAACAAACATAATAGTCAATAATATTAACAACTGCTTTTGTTCTTTTGCAGCTGTTCCAACCATTATAACTCCTCTTGGACATGTACCTGTTACCATAGGAACAACAAAAGCATCTTTCCTCTGTGTATCACAAGCTGATCCTATTGCCAGTACATCATGGTATATGAATGAACAGGGGTTCTTCCTTAATGAGGGCAGCAATTTTGAAGGAAAATATTATGTGACATCACATGACAATGGGACTAGTCAATTAACTATTAACAACATCACATTCTCAGATGGTGGAGAGTTCACTTGTAGAGCTAGTAACGTGCTAGGTAGTATAAACTCATCATTAATACTAAAGATAAAAGGTAAGCATTAGACAATGCATTAAACCACAAACCATTTAAGTAATGTTAAACAAATTCTTTACTATGACCACTAGTAAAACTTTATCGTGAGCAAAGTAACAACATTTTTCACCCACTAAAACACAGACACTTCGTTTTACTGATTGTATCATTACATGGTGTCTCTCTTATCTCCAATAGTCCCTCCCAATGTCACCCTCACACCCTCACACCTTATCATCAACCACAGCAATTCATTCCAACTACTATGTACTGGTACAGGAAGCCCTCCAGTTTCCTTGTTGTGGTATACCAGTGATTCACAAGAACCCTTACAAAATTTAGGCAATTCCCTAAACATTACTACGAATACTGTATATGACCTGCCTAGCTTGGCATTGACCAGATCAATATTACATGTCATTAGTGCTAACAAATATTGGGAGGGAAGGATTAAATGTCAGGGAGAGAACAATGTCTCTAATTTAATTGGAACTGTTGATTATGGAGAAGCTTTCGTTATTGTGCAAGGTATGATGGTTATAAGTATTACATTGTTAGAATTCTGTTAATGTTATAATGTGAAACATTATTGCCTCTCTCTCTCTCTCTCTCTCTCTCTCTCTCTCTCTCTCTCTCTCTCTCTCTCTCTCTCTCTCTCTCTCTCTCTCTCTCTCTCTCTCTCTCTCTCTCTCTCTCTCTCTCTCTCTCTCTCTCTCTCTCTCTCTCTCTCTCTCTCTCTCTCTCTCTCTCTCTCTCTCTCTCTCTCTCTCTCTCTCCCTCTCTCTCTCTCTCTCTCTCTCTCTCTCTCTCTCTCTCTCTCTCTCTCTATCTCTCTTTCTCTCTCTCTCTCTCTCTCTCTGTTTCCAGTTCCTCCCACATTATCAATAAATGGCTCAGATAACATGATTGTTTTACTAAATACTTCTCTTCTACTTTCCTTTACAATTTATAATGCATCTCCTCCTGTAAGAACTAACCACATCAAATGGGTCTTCACTTCTACTAACAAATCACATGTCACTATTTCATCAACTCATGATTCTCGTTACAAATTTACTGATGATCTTTTAACACTTACTATAAATAATGTTATATTTGATGATGAGGGTAATTATCAGATTAGTGTGTTTAATGAAGCAGGAAATGATATGGCAAACGTTGCTGTGATTGTTGAAGGTATAAAGATGTGTAGATAAGTGACTGGTTGGAATGATAGATGAGTGAGTGGATGGTAATATAGGTAGTAGGATGGATGGATGGTAGATTGGTGGATGGACTGACAAGTTTTTCTATCTAATAGCTCCTCCCACAATTGCACCCTCTATGGCTGAAGTATTGGTGTTAAAAGGAGACAATGTTGTCCTTAATTGTACTGCTGTTTCTAAGCCATTGCACACAGTTCAATGGAGAGGACCAAATGGAGCAATCAATGGAACAAGGTAAGACCTACTAGCAATAATATAAATGCACATTGTACAGCTGTTTATGTAGTATCAATATTAAAGGTGTTAGTGATGATTTAAAAATTGAGGACTTTGTTGTATTTTCTTTCAGTAGATTTTCTATACTTGGACCAAATACAACTATTCATCATTATGGTTCTTTACTTATATCTGATGTTTCTCTATCAGATGCTGGTATGTACGTATGTACTGTTAGCAATAAGCACGGACAAGATAATATTACTATCACTCTGAGAGTACAAGGTAACAGGAGACTTATATAGTCACGATCTAACTTGTTGTAACATAATAGTTCCTCCGAGGTTTATACTGTCACCTCAAGATATTGTGGCACAAAAGAATGAGACAATTGTTTTGACGTGTGAGGTTTATAGTTTTCCTCCATCAGAAGTGTTTTGGCAAAAAGATAACAAACTATTACAAGTGATTCCACCTCTCTATGTCAACAATATACTTAACCCAGCTGGTGTAACAGTTCGATCATCTCTCACCCTATCTAATTTGAATTATTCTAATAACGGATCATATTCTTGTTTAGCTTATAACAACCTAACCTCACTACTCTCTCTAGTGTCTGATTTTGCTGTACTTGTAGTAAATGGTATGTTTCTATAGTAACCATATCAGTCTGTCATTCATTTTTCCACAGATCCAGTCACAATTACTCAAGCACTAATAACACCTAGTATTATCAACGAAGGAGATAATGTAAAAATAACCTGTCAAGCACAAGGCCGTCCTCAACCAAATATCACTTGGAACACCACTCAAGGACGAGGACTCCTCAATATTCTTACAACATACCTACACAATCCATCCAGTGGTGTCTATACAACAACATCTGTACTGTCATTATCTAATGTGACATACTATGATATTGGTTTGTATGAGTGTCTAGCAAGTAATAATCCTTACAATACTGGAGCTCTTTCAGCCACCGATAAACACTCCTTCAAAGTTACAGTAATAGGTGAGGAAGTACATTCCATTATAAAGCAATTCTTCAACATTATGCAGTATTCTGTATTATGCATTTGGCTTATAAGTGAATTGCCTTTCTTTTCTAGTCTTTCCACAGTTATTTGTGAAGGAATCATCACATACAGCTCTAGTTGATGAAGATGTCACATTTGTAGCAATGATAACCAATATACCTATTAATATGTTTTACTGGGAAAGACAAGATAGCCTATTAACAATTAATGATAGTAACAAATACATCAATAGTTACAATAGTAGCGGTGGTAAGATTACATTAACTATTAACAACTTGAACATAAACGATAGAGGGAGCTATACTTTAACAGTGCTGACACCAGCTGGAAATGCCTCAGCTAGCTTTTCTCTTCATGTGTATGGTAATTGTATTATCATCTAGTTTTAATGATTTCATTTAGTTCTCTTTCAATAGCTCCGCCCCTTATGTATACAACTACTCCAACAACCTCTATTCAGTCAGAAGGTGGAACAAGCACTTCATTTGAATGTGTCACAGATGGCTTTCCAAAACCAAATATCATTTGGCTTTTTAATAATTCTTTGATTACAGTAAGAGCGGATTCTCTCTTTCATCAACTGAAGACTTGCTTTGTTAATTTTAGGATATAAGATTCTCTACCACTTTTGAATTAATTCAAAGTTACAGAGATGGAGTCCCTGCAGTTAAAAGTGTTCTTCAAGGCACAAATTTATGGGAGGATGACAATGGAAGATACGTCTGCAATGTCACTAATGACTGGGGCAGTGTGATGCTATTGTACAAGCTGAATGTGAAACCTTGTTAGTAACCACTCTCACTATTACCATTGTCACCATCACTTCTCTCACTATTACCATTGTCACCATCACTTCTCTCACTATTACCATTGTCACCATCACTTCTCTCACTATTACCATTGTCACCATCACTTCTCTCATTGTTACCATTGTCACCATCACTTCTCTCATTGTTACCATTGTCACCATCACTTCTCTCATTGTTATCATTGTCGCCATCACTTCTCTCATTGTTACCATTGTCACCATCACTTTTCTCATTGTTACCATTGTCACCATCACTTCTCTCATTGTTATCATTGTCACCATCACTTCTCTCATTGTTATCATTGTCACCATCACTTCTCTCATTGTTACCATTGTCACCATCACTTCTCTCATTGCCAGTTAATTTTTGTGATCCTAACCCATGTCTAAATGAGGCTACCTGCTCAAATAAAAAATCTTCTTATTTATGCCTCTGTGCTGATGGCTGGACAGGAATAAATTGTTCTCAAGGTAAGAATTTATTGTTGTGAAAGTAACATACAATCTCCTTCTTTTCATCTTCCATTAGCTGCTACAAAGCCCTCTCCTCCTATGTTTATAAAAGAACCAGAGACAATATATGTCTCCAAGGGAGAAAGAGTCATATTATCCTGTATTGTAAGTGGTTATCCACAACCAACCATTAGCTGGTACAAAAATGATGTATTAATTGAGGGTGCTGAGGCTCCCTATTACCAGATCAGAGAACTAACATTGGAATCTAGAGGCCAGTTCTACTGTGTTGCTACTAATTCTCTTGGTACTAACACATCAAACAAAGCATATGTGAAAATTAAAGGTAATATTTAGTATGACTTGTAGATTTAAGCTAAGATTTTTATATATGGTTATCAGATCTGTCCCACAAAAGAAATAAATAATAGTATAATAACTATATATAATAATAATAATATAATATATATAATAATAGTGTAATAACAAACAATACTAATTTCACCTTACAATTATTGTAAATATTTTAAAATTAAATAAGTACTGTACATCGACTCTGAGAGACAAAGATCAAAAAATAAATGGTATTATATATCTTATGTAGGCTTAGTACAGTACCGAGCAGAATTTAATTTTAGCCGAGAATTTATTGATGATTATATTAATGACAATAAGACATTCCATTCTGTGTCACGAAGAGAAGTGAACGATAACGATTTCTACAAAGTAACCGAACAATCTTTGAGCAAAATTGAAATGATAGTGAGTTAACATAACATGTAATTTCAATCTTAATACTATTAATTAATGATTATTTAATTATTGTTATATTTTAAGATTGACGAAGTTTTGAATAGATCAATTCATTCGCTTGATGGAAATGTTTCATATTATGGTGTGCAAATCCTTCATTCACAAAATATAACGTATGTTTCCTTTAGAATGTATTTTAACAACAGCTATCCACTAAATTATATGATGTTATATCATAGGTCTCTACTTCAACCAATACCTGTTCTGATTACTCTAGTATCTGAAGGCGGTAATAACAATTTGTTTTTGGCATTAAAAGCCATATTAAAAAATGTATCTTATATTCTTGCTGAGAGAACTAACCTTGTAGATCCAGTTATTATTAAAGAACAAAATATTGTTCGATTTGGTATGATTATTTATAAACTGTTGCTATTTTTGATGTTATATATTTTTAGATGGTTGTCCTGATAACGCAACTATCAACCTATCTCCTGATAATGATCCAAACCTGGTATTCAGGCTCAATTGGACAGAAACGGACATTAGTCAATCTCTGACTCTCAAGTACATTTTACAATACTAAAAACACTTCCTCTAAAATATTTCATTTAATTTAGGTGTCCTTGTGGTCCACCTGATTTTGATATTGGTGTGCAAAGGGTTGCCACACGAAAATGCATAGGTGATTTCATCAATGGTGCTAAGTGGGGAGACCCTGATGACAGCCAGTGTTCTGAATTCTCTCCAGCTGGTAGAAAACTTTGCCAGTTAGCCTCAGTAAGTCAATTTGTACAAACACACACGAAACGTTGACAGACTTATGTGGTAGAATTTTATTAGTTTTACACAATAACTGTCTCCTATGTCCTTTCTCTTACAGCTTACAGAAACTAATGAAATAGTTAATGGATTGAGTAATATTACATCAGAAACAGAACAGATCAGGTCACTAGAGGTATCCATTTCTACTGTATTTATGGAAGATCTTTCTACCAACGTCAGTGGCATAGTTAATGTAAGTTGTATGATAATTCAATTGTTACATTGACTGGTGGTATCACTTTGTGTAGCTATCAGGGATTTACTTCAATGTAGTCGATAACCTCCTTAGCGTTAGTAATGAATCAATCATAGATAGCAATGAAGAGGCTCAAACCTCAAGAAGGTAAGAATAGATGCACAGATGAAAGGACTGACAAACAGACAGGTGGACAGATGTATTGATAAATGGAGAATAGAAAAAAAGATAATGATAGAAGTTCTTTCATAATAATTTTGTCCTCTTTCATTAGGTTATTAGATTCATTTGAAGTGGTGATAAATCAATACCCAGTATCAAATAATGCCACATTATTGATATATCAACAATATGCTGTGAATATACAACAGTTTAATTCAACTACTGAAGATATTATTTTTAGTGTTGATCATAGCAACAACACTTTGTTCAATAGCAATGATATATCATTTAAAAAATTGGACAACCCAGCTGCAACCATAACTCTCCCCAGCTCCATTCTAGATGTTGTTAATAAGGACAATTCAACAGTGCGGTTTACACAAGCTGTCTTCAGAACAGACTTTCTCTTTCTTCGTCGGAAAGATCTCTTACAAAGGAATCCTTACTTGAAAGTTGGAAGTATTCTTATATCAGCCAGTGTTGGGAACGAGAGTGTCAAAGATTTAGAGGATTGGGTGACTATTAGCTTTCGAAAAAATGAGGTAAAACAATAGTAACCAGTTTGTATATATTATCCTTTACCTGTTGTTTTTCTCAGGCTCTCAAAAAAGATGCTGCTTGGGTAAATTGTTCCTTTTGGGTTGCAGAAGCTGACGGTACGATACTCATTTATTAAGTGGATAAGATGATTAAATTTTATATTAATATAATAGATGGGTATGGTGACTGGTTAAACGATGGCTGTGTTGTTCTTAATGAAACTGACGATATTGTTCACTGTGCTTGTAATCACTTGACCACTTTTTGTGTCATCATGGTGAGAGTGTGATCATAATGATAGGTTTATTCTTTCTCTCTCTCTCTCTTACAGGATGTTGCTCCATTACCTGAAACTTCTCCATCTCCTCTTCCTAAAGGTGCAGAAGAATTTGTCATGTCCCTGTCTTATCTCGGTTGCTGTGTTTCCATTCTTTGTCTGATAGTTATTGTATTTACCTATATCATTGAGAAGTAAGAGGAGAATGAATTTTGTGTTGTATGATAATATCTCATTGCAGACGATTAAGATCAGTTAACAGCGGCCAGCTTCTCATTAATTTATGTTTGGGTCTACTTGGCCTGTATATTGTTTTCATACCTGCTTTGTATTCTACATCTGTCCTACCATTGTGTGTTGTGCTTAGTGGTCTCTTGCATTATTTTGTTCTTGTAAGTTTTTTGGCTATGGCATCAGAAGCAACTGTACTCTACTTGGAGCTGGTAAAAGTTTTTACTAGTGGACAAGACACTGTTGTTTTAAAAGTCATCATTATTACTTGGGGTAAGAATGTAATTACAGCATTGCAACATGTGATTGACTTCATTTCCAGTAACCCCTCTGTTTTTTGTTGGGTTCTCTTTGGCTCCTGACTATGAAAATTATATCACTGAGGAATTGTAAGATCAAATTTGCTTATCCATAATATTTGAACCGTTTTATTACTCTCTCTCTCTCTCTCTCTCTCTACAGTTGTAGAGCAATTGGCTGGCAGTTCTGGATTGGATATATTATTCCATTTGCTTTTATCTATGCCTATAACTGGATCATGTTTGTTATTATTGTTTCCTCAATCTTCAAGCAACAGCGTCACATGACCACTCAGACCGGTAACAAAGACTTAGAGGTAAATTTCAAGAAGAGACTGTTGCTATTAGTGACTTTGAGTTTACTATTTGGTTTGGGATGGGGAATTGGACTGTTCACAACTAATAGTCTTCCTGTCCAGTGGCTGCGTTTCTCATTTCAAATAATCTTTGTAGTTTTGACTAGTTTTCAAGGTCTTTTTATTTTCATTCTGTATGGAATTAGACTATTTAAAGTTCGCAGAGTGTGGTTAAAGTGGTTTTATATTTTATCAAACCAACAAGACAAGGCTGTTCAAGTTGACATTACTCTACGTAGCACTTACAATAAAAGTAGTTCTAACAGAGCACCTCCAATACCAATGTATCAGCTGGGTTCATTCAAGGATGAATCAACGTCTGCTGAACTAAAGAGTTATGCAACATCTAGAACTCCCTCTCCGCCTACTTCATCTCCCATCGTGACACCAGAACTGACCTCATCTCTAACACCGACACCCAATCCAGCAATACCCAAAGATACAGAACATCAAATAACCGAAATGACAATAAGTAAGATACTTAAAGACTCTTCTCTACTAGATTCAATCTTAGCCGATATCACATCAACTATTGATCACCGTGATGAGGAGGATCAAGAGGTAAAAGACACATTACCAGACCTCCAAATAAAGTCTGATGTCAATAGACACAGATCTTTGGAAGCCTCGCTGAGTACCTACAGTGATTTAGAGTCAGTACAAGTATAGACAAAGACAATATCATATCATATTTGTATTTGTGTATGTATTTATTTTCACCAATTTTCATTGAATAAATTATATTATTGAATCACTTAATGTCAATTCTAATGGTGGGTTGAATTTAGTTAGTTTCTTTTTAGGTAACAGAGTAGCAAATGTTAAAAACCCTGTATGTCCGGGTATGGAGCGGTGAGGTGCACATGTATACATTGTCATTGTGGACTCTATTGGTGTAGTTAACTTTCTTTTATTGTATTTAGTAATCGAGTGTTTTTCTTCTGATGTTAACTCAGATGTCTCTTGATCGCTTGATGATATCTCAACTGAACACTCTTGATCTTCTGGTTTCTTAATTGATTTCTCAAGCTCACAATCTTCTGATGATCTTCCTTGATCACCTAATTTTGCTTGATCTAACAACCCACTCTCTGATATATTAACCATCCATTATTACTTACCATTAAGACTTGGCACATTTATAATACAAGGTCGAACATCAAAGGGACGTAGGAGACATTCAACAACGTCAATATCTAAATAATTAATAGGAATATTATATAATACTAAATCTGATCAGTGCTTACCTTTGAATCCAATTTTTTTTAACTCTTCACAAGTTCTTTGTACTTGTTCTATACATGGAGAAAAGGAACAGAATCTACCTCCAGTAATCTGTGATCAAGTAAGAACAACGTTAAATGCTACAAATAATATCAACTATACTTTTATTGCTTGCTTGGCAGATTCAATGGCCTCCCAAGGATTAGGAAGATCGAGAAATACTGAAACAATACATAAATTGAAAAAGTAATATTTTATAATTTTTATACCTGCATCTACTTTGTTTTCCAAATCAAACCCATTCTCACAAACATCCCGGCATACCACTGTGACAATGTCCGATAATCTGTGAACTTTGAACTCTTCTCTAATCACCAAAAATAACAAAAAGTTACAAAGATGACTTTATAACAAATTGCTTACTCAGCAATTTTATAACGCTGTTCATGAAATTCAAAAGTAAACAGATGGCCAGTAGGAGCAATAGTTCGAGCAATGGCATGTGATAACGAACCACTACCAGTACCTAAAAATAGCAACAACAAGTGATGATATCAATGTCTTGTAGCTAAAAATAAGAGATTTTTGACCTGATTCACAGACGATGGAGCCAGGTCTCAATTCAAGTTGCATTGTAATAAAACTGATATCAGTTGAGTAGATTATTTGAGTACGATGAGGTAAACACATGGTCCATAGCTCTGGAGTAGGGTGCAAGATGGTTACCCATCCTCTCTTATTGCTCGTGTACACCTAGTTATTCAAAATATCATATATATTGATACTCAAAACATTTGTTATTACTTTGGAACCAAACTCTTTTCCTAATAAGGAATCATGTGGGATAGCACCTCCTTTAACTTGTACTGTGTCACCTTTCTTCACAATAATAGGTATAATTTTCTCCCGACCCTAAAAATTAATCAATTAGACTAATATATTTTTGTATTAGAAAATTTTGAAGACGTTATTTTATTTGCTTAGATCATTAACTTACTCTACATATGAGAACAGTGTCTCCCTCACTAATGTGAGTTTTGTATTGAAGAAAACTCATCTATAATGGCTGATAGCCACCACGTGGGTGATGGAATTAAACTTACGGGAGTATACGGAAACGTTCTGAAATGTCTATAGAAATTTAGAAGGCCAAGATTAATTAATTAAAATTCAGCTCCGTATATTACTATCATAGTCTTCAGCTCATCTGTTACCATGGAAATTATTAATTAATAGACAATAGCTGGTGTAGGTATAAAAGGGGGTTGAGCTGGTCATCAAATGGATGATTACCACGTACTAGAGCTTATAGGAGAAGGTTCCTTTGGCAGAGTATACAAAGGCAGACAAAAGCACTCAAAACAAGTGAATATAAATTTATTATTAACGATGTCATTCATTGCACTGCAGATCATTGCTCTCAAGTTTATTCCAAAGTTAGGAAGAACAGCTGAAGAATTGCACGCTCTTCGAAGAGAGATATCTATAATGGCTGAATTAAGTCATCCTAACATTATCAAATTGTATGACTGTATTGAAACAGATAAAGAGGTATGGTATATATTGAGTGTCACCAAGTTAGACCTCTCCTCTCTCAAGGTTTGTATGGTGACAGAATACGCAGAAGGTGATCTATTTCAGATACTAGAAGATGATACTACATTGCCAGAATCAGAGGTTAGTAGTATGTAATGATGGATGACTCATCTCTGTCTTTTATAGATACAACCAATAGCCAGCCACTTAGTGTCTGCTCTCTTTTACTTGCACTCACGTCGCATTCTTCATCGAGACATGAAACCTCAGAATATTTTGATTGGAAAGGAAAGGGTTATCAAATTGTGTGACTTTGGGTAAGTGACAAGACTTGACTGATATAAAAATGGTTTCTATGACCTTGTTTCCTTAGATTTGCAAGAGCTATGAGCATGAATACAATTGTACTCACCTCCATAAAAGTAATGGCAACAGTTATAATATATACTGAATAAAAACACATACTGTATTGAAATTTATGGAAGTATCACGTGTCTTATAATTAAAACAGGTCAACACAACCGGTTTCTA
The DNA here is from genome assembly GCA_963693285.1 of Xestospongia muta. Lineage (NCBI taxonomy): Eukaryota > Metazoa > Porifera > Demospongiae > Haplosclerida > Petrosiidae > Xestospongia > Xestospongia muta. Next base: position 935,560 of record OY848921.1, read on the forward strand.
AAACTGGTTTTCAATTATTATAGGGTACACCTCTTTACATGTGTCCAGAAATAGTTCAAGAAAGGCCTTATGACCACAACTCGGATCTTTGGTAAAAGAACCAGCTGTCATTTTAATGTGGCTATTATTCTTTATTTGCAGGTCTTTAGGTTGCATTTTGTATGAGCTGTATACTGGAGAGCCGCCATTTTATACTAACAGTATTGTACAGTTAGTCAAAATGATTATTAATGTAAGTAGAAATATATTATTACAATTTATAATAAATGTTGCTGTTAAAATGTTTCTTAGGATCCTGTTCACTGGCCTAGTAATATCAGTACAGAGTTTCAAGTAAGTGAATTGTTTAAAAACATGCTCTCTGCATGTATTTAGTAAAATGGATTTTTCAGAATTTCTTAGAGGGACTACTTGAAAAAGAACCATCTAAAAGATTGTCGTGGCCTGAATTACTTCATCATCCTTTTGTGGTTGAAGGTAATACAATCACTTTGTGACACACACACACACAGCACGCACGCACACACACACACACGCACGCACGCACCTAATAGATAAGGGTGTTCATCTGTCTATCAGGTCTTGACTTAAACTATTTATTAAAATGTGCTGAAGAGGGTCAAATAAAGGCATCATCTCGTCCCCGTACCACTCCCCTCTCCTCTACCACAAGAACTAAATCAGCTCCAACTAATGTAACAAAAACTACGATAGATAATCCAGTAACTTGTCTATATCTCCATGTAGATTGGGGACACTCCCCATCCTATAATAATGAATGCTTGGAAGGACTTAGATGTTGCTTATCAAAAAATAACAATTAGTGATACACAAATGGAGGATAAAGAAGAGGAAGAGATAGCAGAGAGTGAAGGCATTATAGAGAAGGCGAATGAAGTGGTGGAGAAGGATGATGTTATGATAGAGAAAGAGGGAGTAGTAACTGAGAAAGAACAGGAGTCAATAAAACATCTTGAGTTCAAATTCAATTCATTACTTGTACATGATTCACTTGAAGAGGAGGAGGAGGAGAAGGAGGAAGAGGAGGTAGACAATATTGAGAACTAAGTTATTTAAGAAACTATTGATTTAGGGAATTAATGAGAGTGGTGGCATCAAAGACTGGAAGATGGTGTTAGCTCAAGTCAAAGACACTCTCCAAATAATTGGTATCAGGTCAAATTGTTATATGATTTCGTTATCCTTTATTTACAGGGAGTAGTGATAGCTATCCTCATAAAATGGGTAACAAGATTGTTACAATGCTAAGACCTTGGTTACAAGAGATGTTACCTCAGACAGAGGATACAGTGAATAGTGTAGTTTTAAATCAATGTTCTGAAATGCTGTTACTATTGAGAGATATACTACAAGACAGGCTAATGTTTGATATTATTTCATAACATACATTCTTTTAATGTTGTCCTTCCATTAGGGGTACTGATATTATGGTACTCATTACATCGGAGTTGAACCTTTTACAATTGATATCTAACTCAATATTGTCAATAGTGCATCATGATTGCTCTCAAAAAGAATTGCAAGTAAGTTAAGTTAGGTAGACTTAAAACTACGTTCTCTCTAGTATCTGCAAATAATGATAAATTTGTTAAGAATCTTAGTACCTCAAGTAGCTACAATGTCACGGTAAGAGAGAGAGAGAGAGAGAGAGAGAGAGAGAGAGAGAGAGAGAGAGAGAGAGAGAGAGAGAAGTGATAATGACCAACGACAAATAGCTACAAACTCACTGATTTTTATTATTATATCTATTGACAGGTTGATATCATCTTTACTACACACATACAACACTTTATGTACAATATTAACTACATCACATACCATCAGTCCACATGAAGTAAGTCATATAAATACCTAACTATCATTTACTAGTAAATTGTTAGATCGTTTTAGTATTAAAAATTATCACTGTGGTAGCCAGTACAAACTGGAGTAAACAAGATTTTAAAGAGTTTATAAGGTAACTTGTATTGAAGTAGTTGTGTTCTTGTACATATCAGTTCTGACCAGATGTTTGGAGAGTTCAGTTAACATAGAACACATATTTGAGTCAGTTGAATATGAAGGAAGTGGTTGTCTGTTACGTGAGTATCATAAGGTAATAGTGAATTTATTGTAATCATTTATCATAGCTCTTATCACTGTTTGGGTACATTTAAGTCCTAAAGTTTTGTCACAGTTTGTTGAGTCAGCAAAAATGGGCCAGGTAAGTATGGTGGATGGATGACCAAATGGATAGATAAACTAAAAAAGATCAACAACATTTTATGAAGTAACTTATACACTATATATAGGGACGAGCTTTTCTTAATTATCACTTCAATAACTCTACTTCACAATACGAGAAAGACTGCCATCGACTACAACAATTACTTGACAGGGACCACCAAAATGATGATATAAAAATTGACAATAAATTTTTATTTAAATAATGTCACAAAATGTAATTTTTAGTTGAAAGTTTAACAAGAAGCACATGTAACAATAACATACAATTATTTGACATTAAATATACAATGATTTGACATTAATATACAATGATTCGATATTTACATTTTACTTATATTGGGTGTAGTTTAAACAATAAAATTAGAACATATTCTCATCATTAATAACTCCGTTATCTTCTAGTTCTGACAGGAGTGGATTAGTCAATTGTGAACACATCAAGTCATCATGATGGCAAGGTCTTGTTGACAACTCAATCTCTCCATTTTGTGGTGGTGATTCAAATGTCATCTCCTCTAAGTTCTGCTTTGTACAGCCAGACTGGTTTTCCATACTTGTTTCAAACTGGTTTTCTAAACCTGTTTCTAAGGGATTCTCATAGTATTTCATGTTTTTGCCTAAAGTACTAGTTGAACTGGTAATACTAGTTGAACTGGGAAACAATTCTTTGGCTCTGGACAGATCTAGACCCTCTGGTACTGGGTATGCCACCATTATATCCAAGTTGGAGTCTAACTGTTTCTCTATTGCTGCCAGAGACTCCATGCTATCTTTGCCAAAATATTTTTTTTCATCTGACTCACTCTCAAAACTGATCTGTTGTCTCAAGGTACCGCCATGTCTAGAAAGATATGAAACAGTTGTTGCAGAACTTTCATTACGATTGGTGTTACGACGTCTAATTACAGACGAGTTAGCCATGGAAGATGACAAATCCACGAACTTTTTACCAGTGGCTTTATAGAACCATCTTTTCCATTCTTTGCGAGCCTCTTGTGAACGAATACAGTGCATAATGAACACAAACAGTCCTTGAAATGCAGTTAAAATGATAAACAAAGCTGCAAAGGTGTCTCGTACTCCTGGTGTGTTGTACAATTGACCTGCTGCCGGGAGACCAATACCCCAGCCAAGTCCAAAAAGAACTGAGAGAGTGACAGCAATCAGTAACTGTTGTTTTAGTGAGACATTTTTATCTTCAGAATATGATTCTTTGAATTTAGTTTGACATCGTTTCTTTAAAAGTTGAATCATAATCAAGAAAAACATGACCCAATTAAAGACATAGATGATAGCAAATGGTACCAGTGTACCAATATAGAAAGGTATGTTTATAGCTCGACAACTACAAGAATAAAATGATATGAACAGATTGATATCATTCTATCCATCCTTCAGTCAGTCTGTCTTTCACTCCATCCTTCCATTCCTCCACAATTAACTTACAAGTGTTCCCCGACATACAGCTCATAATCAGGAGCAAAGCAAAACACTACAATCAATATTGGAGTCACCCAAGATACAAGAATAGCTTTGATAACATAATTCTGTATACCCTTCCCAAGAACAATGACCAATTTTATATAGAGATTTAATGCTTCCACGGCCATCGCAATGAACATCACAAGAAGAAAATATTGAAGAACAGCTCCAGCTATTGCACACAGGATTGCAACCTTAGTGCTATGGAGAGCAAAAATGTATCCAAAGTAGACACCAAGTAACGCAAAACAAAGATTTAAAAGAAGTTGTCCGTGATCTGAATTCCTCAATTTCCTAGAGACAGAAAGATTGAAAATGTCACACTAAATGATACGAACTACTTCTATCTAACCTTGAGGCAATGTAAGTGATGATTGTTATTGCAAGACAGAATATGGACACTATTATACCAATATAAGATAGTGCATTTAATGCTTGTCCCACGATAGTATCTAGCGTAGATTCCACTGGTTGTGGTGACACATCCTATACAAGAGAACAGTGTGATACTCTTTAGGGTTTTTGACTTACCAAAATGGCAGCAAAGTTTGTGAGATGATCACATTCACATAAAATAGTGGAGTTTGTTTCGTTGACAAGATGACATCCTGTATCTGACCAACTTGAGGAAGATACTTAAAAAGGAAAAAGATATCAAAAACAAATTAAAATCAACTTACCATTCCAAAATACGCATGTTGTGTTTATTAAGCCATCTATATTTGCCTATAATAAAAAAGGAAAGATACAATATCAAAACAAACTTCTAATCCAAAAATTACAATAACATATACTCCATACTACAAGTCCCATTCCCATATTTCTATACCATACTAACAATAATATATACTCCATACTATGAGTCCCATTCCCATATTTCTATACCATACTAACCTTCATCAGCTGTATCACAACAGGTTCAATTAAATCCTCAACAGAGACCTCACTGTTATTTTTGACCAAAGTGGCCGAGAAAACAGCAGTAGATATATTTGACGTGTTATCAGGGTCAAGAAAGAGAGCCCCAGTTTTATGATAAATACTTGTAATAGAGAGTGAATCATTTACTACTGAAGTATTCAATCCATGAAGCAAACCCCTTGGTAGTTTTATGAAGGGTCTAGACATAGTTCTTCCTTGTTGAGTGTTACTTTCATCTTTGTGGAAAGCATCTCCTTGAAATGTTTTCGGATCAACTTTGTGAATTTGTACTGTAAATTTGTCTTGATTAATTGTAATGTTAGAAGTATCATTTGATATAGGAAAATGGTTAGTTACTGTCTCAAGAGTATTAAGAAGTCTGGAAAGAGTGAGCAAGCAAGAGAGAGAGAGAGAGAGAGAGAGAGAGAGAGAGAGAGAGAGAGAGAGAGAGAGAGAGAGAGAGAGAGAGAGAGAGAGAGAGAGAGAGAGAGAGAGAGAGAGAGAGAGAGAGAGAGAGAGAGAGAGAGAGAGAGAGAGAGAGAGAGAGAGAGAGAGAGAGAGAGAGAGAGAGAGAGAGAGAGAGAGAGAGAGAGAGAGAGAGAGAGAGAGAGAGAGAGAGAGAAAGAGAAAGATATTCAAATGATTAGCTAAAACTAACAATACTTACCTGGCTGGAGTATTAGATTGCTCTATACTCTGTCGTAGAATTCTTTCACCAACAACGACAATATTATCGATTACTTGGAAAGTTGTTTCACTTAGCTATTAATAAAAAAGAAAAAGCCATCATTATTACCATAGAAGACATTATAAATATTATCAATAATTGGTTGATCTTTTCTCTATTCTTACATTTTTGTTACCAACCACTTCATCTTGAGACGAGATCAATACTGATGCTATAATAGATACTTCAGTAGCTTCAAAATCACCAGTGCTGTTAGTGACTTCAGTTAACTTTTGCAATCTTTCAGGAGCATCCAACTAAAATAAACAGGAAATTTTTTAAAGGGAACAAAAATTTAACAGCCCAGAAAAAATTAAAAAAACTATATTATCCAATCACCAATTACTCACCTCAGCTAATTTACAAATTTCCCTTGACAAATCACTAAAATTACAGGGAGCTATCCTGCCTTCTTCCCACTGACCACCATAAGAAAAATCTCCTCCGCAGTACCGTCTTGCAAACAAAGTCCCACCACCGAGATCAACACCTTTACAGGGACACTCTACAACTGCGTCTTCACCAATATTGGTTTCTGGCCATGTTAACTCAATGTCTAATTGACTGTTACCGCTAGGGGATTTAATGGTGATGGTCTCTGAGTAGCACCCATCTATTTAAATGATAGTTACATTAATTACAGCTGTATACATATGTTATAATATTTAATGCAATGTCAGCAATAATCAATATATGAAAGTATTAAACTCTAAAAAAATTAAACGTAAGTGATAAGATCTAAAGCAGTACTAAGCTTTAACTTAATATATGCTGTTGTTTTTGTATTGTTAATTTGACTCACCAAATCTGATTAAAATCTTGATGTGAATATTTGACTGTGGTCCAAGTTGTTGGAGTTCTCGTTGTACTGTTCTTAATAGTTCCCAACTACCTCCTTCCTTTGTAATGATTGTAATAATTACTGGAATAGATCGACGTGTAGAACTAAACAGATACAATAAAATGTAGAGCAATAAAATATAAACAAAGATAAAACAAAACCAATAGCACTTAATGTTATACTATTGTTATTGTATTGTTATCCTATTGTTTTTGTATTGTTATACTATTGTTATTGTATTGTTATCCTATTGTTATTGTATTGTTATACTATTGTTTTTGTATTGTTATACTATTGTTATACTATTCTTATCCTATTGTTTTAACAACAATTTCCAAATCTTGTTCTAATTATTGTACAAATCTTGTTCTAATTACAGTACAGATGCTAACATATGGTGATTTTATAGACAATTAAAGGAGATTATTATAGTACAGAAATTATAACAATTCCTTTAACAGATTAATGTATTAATCAGTGTATTAGCTACCAGTCATACTTGTATCTTTCCGACTGTAGTAATTCTATAAAGAACAATGAAGTATCTGAAGCATCATTTAAAATTCGACCAGCTACAAAGTTGTTGACCTCATCTACCAACTCTTGTGATAACTTTATGACATCCTCTAAAGATGCATCATCTAAATCTTTAGCATTATTCTCTGAAACTCGCAGTGCCGCTTTATATTGTATGATACCTAGAAAATTTTGGGCATTTAGACCAGCTAATTAATTAACTACTGGTTATTTAACTACTTATATTTATTATCATACCTTTAATATTGACAACAGCTGCTGGAGAGACAACACGATGAACTCTTCCATTGATAACATTGGTAGCAATACAGTGATAAAATCCACGTTTCTTTAAGTTCAACTCCTCAATAGTAAAACTATACTCATTGCCATCTCTATCCGTAATGATGACATCATCTTTGTACCAGGTAACACGAGGTTGAGGGTTACCCGACACTCGACAAACAAGTGTGACACGACTGTTGAGTTCTGCAGTGATGTTTTGAGGTGGAGCAGTAATTGTGGGTGGAGTTTTAGTATTCACAGCTGAAGAAGACAATAGTATCCATCAAGGTGATTTTCAATGAAAAAAGTATTATAACTATTTTTTGGTTTGGACAATGTGGACTTAATCAATGATCTATCAGTTTAACTAGGTTCCTACTTACAAAGGACTACCTCCTACTTTATGACTTACAACTACATGTACAACTAGATGTACATTATTGAGGTACCTATTTCACAGTATTGTCCAGCAAAATTTGATGCACAATTACAATAACCATCTATGCAAGTCCCTCCATTTTGACAAGGGTGATTGAAGCAAAAATTTGAGAGTGGAGCTGGAGGAAGAGAATTAACAAAGAAATCATTAAACAGCAAAAATAAATTAATAATTAATACTAATTAATTTATTCATGAGAGTATTAAACAATAGTTATTGTATCCTATCATAATTCTCTGTAACTGTGGTCAATGATGTAAGAGCAATTTTTAGAGAAACGATGTCACGGATATGTATAATGCTGTACACATCATTAAATTAATGAGCTGTTAAATGTCCAGTCGAGTAGACATTACTCTAATGAGTAATATAATTGTTATGTCAACTAACAAAACAATAACAACCTATGACACACGTATGAGTGACCACATGTTTATATCAAGTAATGGAGATATTTTCAACTCTGAATCACTTCAGTAAATTTACTGTAAGTGTCAAACTACAGGATATTTATACTAAAATCAGTACATTCCTCATTTTTAATGTCTCCCTAACAAAACTTTATAAAAATACTATCTCAAATATAGTTGAGTCTCGAGTCATTTTCATCTTATAATATATCTTGAGTTTAAGTAAAGCTATTGACAAACACTGTCTAACAATAGCATTAATGTGTGATAACTTACATTGGATAATATCCAGTTTATATGGATCAGTTATCCGTGATACAGTTCCCATTATGTTGTTAGCAATGCAGACATAATCTCCATTATCAATAGAGTATAGGGGTTCTGATATTATTAAAGTACTCATCAGACCCTGTATGTCATGTGAAATGTTGGTTCTAAAACCTGGTACTTCAGTTGAGATAATTTGAATTTTTCTGAATAGCGTGGGGTCCAGGAGAGTTTTGTTACGGAACCAGTATATTTTAGATGGAGCAGGTATTCCATCAGCAATACATGACATATTGATTGACTGACGATCTTGTGTTGATAAATGGAGTGAGTCAACAGCTTTGATATCAGCTTCAACTATAAAAGATAGATTTGATTTAACACAGAATTGATTTATTTTATCATTTACTTCTTGAACAATTTAACACAGTATTGAATGATCTTAACATTACTCTGATTTGAATATCTCACAGTACAATATTGAGTAAGTGATTATGCTATATATCTAAAAACTAATAATGCCAGTCTTAAACAGAACATTAACACCAAATTCAACATCTACTCCAATACATACATGTACAACACTAACACAGTCTTAACGCACCTGAAACATTAACATCAATGTAACCAGAACTGCTACCAGCTCCATTGGTTACTGTAACATAATATCTCCCACTATCAGAATACACAACGTCCTTGATGACCAGACGAACATAGGAACCATTAATACCAACAAGTGTCTGGTAACGATCTGATGGTACAATGGTCATTCGCGTATCAGTACTAAATGGTTGAAAACTCCAGAGTACATTTTCCAGCTGGAGCAATGGGTAGCCCCTTGTAATATTGAAGTTGATAATCACTTCTTCTTTGGGTCGTGACCCTCTAGAGTGTATGCCTTTGATGACGCTATCAGTAGGTGATGTCAAAAGAGGTGAAACTACAAACAAAGGGAAGACACATTAGATAATACACATACTAGAGTGGTACTTTAAGTAAACTAGTTATATACTGGAATGCTTTCCTTCCATATGTCATTACTATCAGTGTAACATGATTCGACAGCATCTAATCATAACAATTACCAATGTACCTTGAACTATAACTTTAATTGATACTACATCGAGTACGCCTATTAAATTTGTCACATTGTTTACACCAAGGCATGAATACGCTCCATTTGTTGTAATATCAACATCACTGAGCACAAGGAAAGAAGTGCGAATTAGTTCACCATTGATAGTAGTCACAACCTCTCTAATGTCGTTAGTAATTTTAATACCATTTCTATACCATAACAATTTGGGAAGTGGTAATCCAGTTCCATTACATTTTAATGTGAGATTTGATGACTCGTTTACTACAATGACACCTGGTAATGTGGTATTAACAGTAGCTGGATCTGGAGAGAGAGGGGGGAAAGAAAATCACACCTAATCTGGTACATTTCAAAGAAATTTAACAGCCAACTGATCTAATGTCCCTTTGAAGCTACTTGTATTAACTGTCATAAGCATAACAATACAGAAATAACCACATCAAAGAATAACAGTGTCAGGGTGTGATTGTTTATCGCTATCATATTAGCTTATGAAACATTAGCAGTGAACAGGAATACATAATGCATCATGACGCCTTTCAAAAATACTATTTATAGAAAACCTATCATTACCTAAACATGCATCTCCCTTGAACAATAGATACACTTACATAAGACTGATAAAGGTGACTCCTCTGATAATATATCGACAGTTTTCACAAGATGATTACTACTAATACAACTATAATTTCCAGTATCATTGAGTTGTATATTAAACAAACTCAAAGAACTAATTGTGCTATCTTCAGTGGAATGTGTCTTGGCAAAAATGGTGATGTTGTTAAGAGCGAGCGGTACTGAATTTTTTAGCCACTTAATCACAGGTGTTGGGTGACCATTGGCAATACATGACATTGTTACAGTACTACCAGCAATAGCAATTGTCCCATTAGGATGGTATGTAAAAGTTGATGGAACTAATAACAAAAAGAATAAAACTATTGTAGATATGCATTGTTTATTACCTTGGATATCTAAAAGAGCTGTTACTGAGTCGGAGCCATACTTGTTAGTGACATTACAAGAATATCGTCCAATATCACTCAACTCTACATTGTTGACTGTTAAACTACCATCATTACCAATAATGTATTTAGTATTGTTCATAATCAATATCTCGTTGTGGTTCCATTGAAGTGTGTGAGCTGGTTTAGCAAGGACTGTGCAGGGAAAAGTCACAGTTGTACCAGCGAAGACTTTGATATCCTGTGGTATGACTGTTATGTTAGGAGACACTGAAAAACAAACAAAATATTATAAATGACAAAATAATTGTGTTGATAATAATTACACAATACATTACACTCATTGTTAAGTAGTAACAACTGCATTTAATAGGCTTTGGCATGATGTAATTTTGATATTTATCAAAGCTTATTGTGTATATAAGAGTGCTACTATTATATTTAATATTAGGAGACACATCTGACTCCCCCTCCTCCAAGTATGGTAATGGCTAAGTAAATTAAAAAATGACTCCTAACAGAGTTCAGTTCCTATGTAACTGAACTAACATGTAAGGCTTCTGTTTGGCAATATATGCACATGTGGCCAACACATGGCTATATGTATTTGTACATGTGGTAAACACATGTACAAATACATATACAATACATGGACCTGTATACACCTGTAATATATGTACGTGTACAGCATTGGGAAGGGTGCAAAAAATCAAAATCAAAATATTGAACTTAAAAACAATCCTCTCCCTATTATTGTGACTAATGTAAGTCATTATTACTTACAGAAGACAGTGAGTGTAGCTAGAGTTGAGTTCACTGTTAGTGGCAATGCCAACGTGTTTTTTGCAGAGCAAAAATATTGTCCATCATCAGAAAACGAGGATCTCAAGAAATGGATTTCGCTATAAGTGTGACCTGCAATAGTGTCATTACTGATGTGAATATTGTCAGTTAATTGTTGGACAGTTGAACCATCAAATTTCCACCATTGTATAGCCGGTAATGGGAACCCAGATGCATTACAAACGAGGGTAGCAGAGTGAGTTAACTCCACTATGACGTCCATAGGTCCACTGAATATTACTGGAGGAACTGAGGCAATGGGAAGAGAAAATAATGACACTGATAAAGAAACTTTAATAAATGTAACAACAACAATTGTAATTCATGTTTAGTGCCAGCTGCTATGCTTAATCAAATTACAAATATACTATAATGTATTATTAGTTACTATCTCCACTGTAGCTTTACAATACATTATTGTTAAACCTCAAACCTCCCTCATAGTATAACTCCACTGTAGCATTACTATATATCATTATTAAACCTCAAAAATCTCTTAAACTCCATTTAGCTTTATGATGCATTATTATTAAACCTCAAACCTCCCTCATAACTCCACTGTAGCATTACTATATATCATTATTAAACCTCAAAAATCTCTTAAAACTCCATTGTAGCTTTACAATACATTTTTAATAAACCTCAAACCTCCCTCATAATTGTTGGTAGTGTTATTGTTATTACATTGTTACATAAGGGATTAAGGGTTTTTAATATCCATTTTTATTTCACCAAACAAAACAAAACATTTCAACAGTCACTAATGATGATAGTAGATCTGGCTATTGAAACATTTGGCATTAATATGTTTTGTTTTGTTTGATGAAATAAAATGAATATTAAAAATGCTAATCCACTCAAACATCAGGTCTATTCTCATAAAGATTAACGTGGTACCTTGAACTTGTAAGTGGGCGCTAGCAATTTCCTCGTCATGAACATTAGACACAACACAACTGTACTCTCCTGCATCCTCTAGTGATGTATCCATGACAACCAGTGTGGTCAAGTTATGAGATGACCGAACCAGATGTTTCTGGGTGTTGGGTAAGATTGTAATATTGTTGTGTGTCCATTGAACATTGAATATTGGGTCAGCGATCACATAACACAAAAAGGAAATAGTTGAGTGAGCGAGAGTTATTTGAGATAATGGACCACGAGTAATTATGGGATCAGCTAGAAAGAATTAATTAAATTAATTAGAAGATATAAATAACACTTTTTTGTTGCAAGATATTATTCTGTTCTCACCTTGTACATCAACTTGTATCGTAGACACAACACTACCTACTATATTAGAAACAACAACAGTGTAACTTCCTTTGTTAGTAAATTGTAATGTTTGTATAGTCAATGTTCGTCTGTCATCTGTCAAAGTGTATTTGTTAGTGTTAAGAAAAATAATTTCAACATTTTTGTAAAACCAACGAATTCCAGATGGCACGATAACAGGATAGTCGTGAGTGATGTTTACTTGAATTGATAAATTTGCTCCAACTTTGGCAATTACAAAGTCATCAGTAAAAGTAACCATAGGCAACGCTAAACAAAGGTACATAAACTAAAGTTACATTAAAGTAAAAGTAACTTACTCTGCACACCAATAACAAATGATGCATTCTTAATTGAAAGTACATCTTCTGTTCCTGGAATTGTATTTTTGACAGAGCAGTAGTATTCTCCATTGTCATAATAAGTAGCATTGACTATTGTTAGTGAAGACATCACAATGTAAGAACCATTGGGGTGCATCAGAACATGCTGAGTCACAGACAGAGAATGGAAATCGTCTCCAACTTTTCTCCACAAGACACTCGGCATCGGATAACCAAGTGCAGAACAATTGAATAAAACGTTAGTTGATTCATTGATAGTAATAGAGTGAGGTCGTCGTAGGAAAGAAGCCAGTTCTATATTGAAAGGAAAAGTATACTAAATTAAACAATACTAATAAGGAAAGTGTGTTTGTAAGTTATTAGATAAAATAAACATCAATTTAGCCATACCATAAATAGTTATAGATCTCGTTGAATTAGTAAAAAATTTATCAACCAATTGAGTAGTAACACGGCAGGTATAGTCACCAGAATCAATGACTCGAGGTGTTTCAATGACCAGTGAAGATTCTGTTTGGGTCTCTGAAATGACCTCGTATTCTTGGAAGAGGAGAATCCTATCTTTAAACCACTCAATCTTTGGAGGTGGAAACCCAGTAGCTAGACAATGTAATGTCACCTTGTCTTTTGTTGTGTAAGTTGAAGTGGAATGATTGAGTAAGACTTCAGGATACGCTGAAAAGAGAAATTAGTTCGCATGAAATTAAAGTCAAAGTACTATGAGAAATCCTTTGATGTTTAACTTCATTGACCTCATTATGTGATCCATAATGAATTTATTAATATGTGTTACTATAAACAAAGATGCATAAATCCTCAAAGACATAGTTCAACATAATATCGTGTGTAAACTTTTCAGAGAATTTGTAAATGACTTCATACTAAAATATCCTGTAGCTGTTTAAAACTATATATGTTGTACTAGACTCAGACTCATACATGTTGTACTAGACTCAGACTCATACATGTTGTATTAGGCACAGACTCATACATACTTCATTTCATAACTCACTCTGAACTGCTAAAGAGAACTTGGTCATATTAATACCACTCTGAACAATTCCATCATCAACCTCATTGGATGTAACACATACATATGTTCCTTTATCAACATATAAAATATCTTGAATTGTAAGTACAGACATCACTTGATAAACACCAGAAGCAAGTTGTTCTGTTGTGGTTGCAATAGTGATTTTTGATTCCACCATCTGTAATTTCTTTTCATCTTTGTACCAAGAAAGAACAGGGCGTGGCAGTCCGTGTGACTCACATTTCATTGAGATGTTTCTACCAACGACAGATGAAACATTTTGAGGCAAAGTAGATGTTATGACAGCTGGAGCTGGAGAAAAACAGGAATTAAAAATAAACCTGGTACAGCTTGCATTACCTTGGACGTGCAACGAAATGGAATTAGAACCTTGACCAAAGTCATTAACAGCAGTTATATTATACAGACCTTGCCTTGCCACAGTGATATTTACAAGTGTAAGAGATAATCTGTGTAATTTTAAATTATACTATAGTACAACAATTGAAAGAAAGATAACATTTACCTGTCTTCTGAAAAATAGCAATAATTGATGTCGTTACAAATAATATTTTGACTTGTGTTACCACTAGTAAACACCCATGTTATTCCAGATGAAGAAACAGGCAGGAGGACTTTAAAAGTCAATGTAACTATTTCTCCAACTGCTACAGTGAGGCTTGTAAATGGAGTGATCAGAACAGGGCTCCCTGAGAGAGAGGAGAGAGAGTCAAATAGCAACAAATTACACCTTACCTAACACAGTGAGATTAACTCCACGTTGATGGATAGCAAGTGGACCACCATTACCATAAGGAGCATTACTTGCTATACAATAATACAAGCCGGTATCAATATTAAGAGCATTAGATATTGCTAAAGAAGAGTATACATATGTATCAGAAGAAACGTTTTTGATGTTAAAACGTGAATGATTAGAGAATATGATGCCATAAGGTCCTTTCCATGTTATATTAGGCAGAGGGTTCCCAACTGCCACACAGTAAAGAGTAGCATCATCTCCTTGTAGAATTTTATTAAAAGGAGATATGTAAGTAACTTTAGCAACACCTGAAATATGAAAATATAGTATTACAAAGCATATGACATTCTCTCTCTCTCTCTCTCTTTCTCTCTCTCTCTCTCTCTCTCCCTCTCCCTCTCCCTCTCCCTCTCCCTCTCCCTCTCTCTCTCTCTAATTACTTGAAATAGTCAGAGTTATTTCTTTAGAATGAGAGCCCAGGGAGTTGTTGACTTGACATATATAACTTCCAACATCAGAACTTGATATATTTGTTAACATCAGTGTACTAGTTATAGTAATAGTATTCATTGATGAATTAGTGATGAGTGATGTGGGCAAAAGTTGACTGTTCTTATACCAAAGTAGTATGGGAAGAGGTAAACCATGAGCTTTACATGTCAAGTTGACTGTTGCTGTAATGGGAGCTTGTTGGTCACTGGATGATGAGTATACTTTAGGTGACACTGCATGTTGAGAGAGAGAGAGAGAGAGAGAGAGAGAGAGAGAGAGAGAGAGAGAGAGAGAGAGAGAGAGAGAGAGAGAGAGAGAGAGAGAGAGAGAGAGAGAGAGAGAGAGAGAGAGAGAGAGAGAGAGAGAGAGAGAGAGAGAGAGAGAGAGAGAGAGAGAGAGAGAGAGAGAGAGAGAGAGAGAGAGAGAGAGAGAGAGAGAGAGAGAGAGAGAGAGAGAGAGAGAGAGAGAGAGAGAGAGAGAGAGAGAGAGAGAGAGAGAGAGAGAGAGAGAGAGATTTTTCATACTAACGTTGAGTACTCAGTAATGGAGAAGTGTTACTATATAATCTTATTATACTCTGTCCAAATTGAGAAGAGCCAACCAGACATGCACCAATCAATTCAGCTTGCAAACACGCACCCGTGTCTCATGCAGCAATTCAAAATTACAGTTCTAATTATATGAGCAAGTGTTCTATTATAACAATTATTATTATTAAAATAGCAAACAAGCATTATCTTTTGTGAGGGGCTCTTCTCAGTTTGGACAGAGTATAACAATATTTATATAGCGATGCTAAATAGGAAAACTTAAAAATGGTGTGAAAATTATCATGACAATACCACAAACTAACTAAATTTAGAATTCATACCTGCATTAATGTAGTACATTAAGTTAGTCCAGTTACTACTAGGGCTGTTCAAGCAATCAACATCAACAATTCTCTCCCGATCATTATAGAAAAGCTCCTCCGTATAAGTATCACTAACGTGATAGCCAATAACAGCCCCTCTTCTCTGCCACTGAATAGAGCCACATTTATATGTCATGATAGCAACAGTGATGAATCCATTAGTCGCAATCACTGTTTGAAATGTCTGTGATATGAACAATATATTAGTATATATTATAATAGCTGATTATTGTAAAAAACTGTTAACAATATAGGATACAAACTTCAATACTAACAGAATTAACAAGTACTTCTCAAATTACTTACAAACATAAAGTAACATTAGACATTGTTCTTACTACATATACTCACATTAGTGCTAATGCAGGGAGAACGATATGGGCAGACGTCTTTCCATTGTACAACCAACATCCATCGAGCTTCAAAGCTTTCCAGACTCTGATTACCTGATAGGAAGGTATTAACTATTTGAATATTATTGTCCGTGGGATCACTGATAATGTCATATAGAACATGTCCAGATTGGGACAAATCAATATCGTCCCAGTAGGGGGCAATGATAATTGTGTCCACGGATTTGATTGGATGAACAGGCAGAAAACTTTGATTAGGAGGAATGTTTGTTCCAAAGCTAACAAATCCATTCGTATTTACCTACAAAGATAATGAAGCATTGTAAAAATAGAATATCCCCAAATACTATCATAAGTATAGAGCTCTAGTAGCCAATAGAATGAATATATTCTAGTTCACTACCAATCAACTAGACTTCTCTTGTCCTTGACTTACATAAGCTATGGTCTGATTAGATTCTCCCATAGGTAATGATGTTGGTAAATTCATGATTGGTGAAGAGCTATCATCTACAGTGTTTGAGCCATTCAATTGTTGAGCAGACGGTCCAAGAGTTAAAAAAGGGAGATAGAAGAGATTCTCTTCTGCAAAAGGTAAGATATAAACAAAACGGCTTGATCACATGTACAGCTTACTGAACTTACCTGTAGCTGATCCGCAAAGAAACTGAACAACTAGATAGATAAAGAAATACGACATAGATAAAATAACCATCTTTGAACGCGAGACAAAGTTCTGGTAGATGTCCCTACTATCACATTTAAGTATTTACTGGCAGCGAAACTTTACGAAGATTGTACGGCTTCTTCTTGACACCACATCCTTAATACCACACTAACACAACTTTCTATTATAAACAACACAGACGAAATTATAATTTATAAACATAACTACTTATTAACTATTAATTAGAATTGTTTGTGCTACCATAGTTTAGGCAAACTTCACTAGTAGTTCTGAGCCCATCTCTCTCCAAGTAATCTTCAGGATTAATAATACGATCTGGAAATGATCCTGCACTATCTGTTAGTCCTACTACATCAACATACTGACTGTGAACTGATACACTTAATCGTGGTCGATACTCCACAGAGCCAGTTCGACAGAAATACTTCATCCAGATAATGATATTCTTTGTAACATAACCAATCATGTACACCAGTGGTATTACCATGCCAATCACAAGTATGATATTTAAGAAGATAAATGAATTAGGTACAGCTGCATTGTATGTCCCAATGGCAATTATCACCATCAGTACAGTAAGTATGAAGGAATCAAGCTTGTTGTAAAAATCGTCTTTATATGGTCTTACAAGACTAAAGAGCAAAATAAAGACAGCTGTTAGAATGATCTGGAGAAGTCTTTGAATTAATATGTCATAAGACAATACCAATGAATTAAATGCCAAAATCCGAAAAATAAAATAAAGAGATGCAAAGTAACGACAATCCCTTGTCCCAAACGAAACTCCATCTTTATAGCATCCTTGGAAAGTCTCCATACACATCCGCAAAGCAGTTCCTTGTATTCTAAGCATGTTTAGTAACTTTTGAAATATTTTTGTTGGATAGAGAAGGAGAAAAATGGGAGGTGGAAGGATAACGAATATTAACACTAACAAAGCCAGTATGAAGAAGGGCTTGTGTTCATTACCCATATAGATCACCGAGAGATCAAAGAACAGTCTATAATCGCCAACTCTCTTACCCTCAGAATCAAAAGCCCAAACGGGTACAAGTAAATAAGATGTGAGGAGACAGAATTTTGTATACGAGAGAAGAAGGAATGTTGCAAATGCATCAATTACTGAGGCTCGAAGGTCCCAATTGTTGCGTACCCTTTTAACACAGCAGGAGAATGGTTTCCACAAACAGACTACCAATTTGCAACCACGTGCATGTAATTCAATACATATAAAGCAAAATAAAATGAGAACCAGAGGGTAAAAAGCAGTAGTGTAGTTGAGAGCATAAGCATGCATGGCCTTTATTCTAGGTGCAATACAAAATGGTGAAACGATAAGTTGAAAAAAATCAAGGTTCCAAATTCCATAAGGTATTATAAGAATACCTTGAACTATCTTAGGAATGTAATCATAATGACCGGTACCATTTAAAACAGAATCAAGTTGATTGGTAGTTCTAGTGATAGTAATTGGGTTAGCTATAAGTTGAGCAAAGAAAATGAAGGCGTTTGCAGGTCCTGATGTCGTGCTGATGTTGAATAGAACAACAATTGCAAAAAAGATTGTTATAGGTACAAATGTCAAGAGAATGAAGTAAAGCCAGTTAATGGCCACTTCATTATCATCACAGGAAACACATTTGTATGTATAAGAATAAACTGGAGCACTATTATTAGGAAGGCATTCTCCACAGAGGAACCCTGTCCTTCCAATATTTCCACAAGTGTTGTCGTTAAGATTCTCAAGATATCCAGGAAGCTGAGAATATCCTGGTAAAGTGGGAATGAAAACAAGTTTTGAATAAACTACCCAAGGTGCTACCAATGTCTGGTTGGTCTCTTCATTCAAGGTCATGAAATAGCCCCATTTTATGTAGGAGGTGAAATCATCAGAATGACAAATGACCGTTAAGTGATAATTATTACTACAACGACATTGATATTTGTTTTGTATTTCCTTGGCTTCAAATCCAGGAGGACAAGACCAAAATGTTACATTTATTTCTGTTTGAATTATGCGTGGAGAAAGAGTGTCCAGAAACAAGTGAGCAGAATGACCTGGCTGTCCATATATAGTAATTAGACCATTAGAAACATACTCACTAACAAATGTAGAATCACCAGAAATCTGAGCACTAAAAACTGAACTAATAGTGTTGTTTTTATCATCATAGAATATTATAGGAATCACAGCTTCTCTCCCAGGATAAACAGACATTTGAAGTAAAGAAGATGAGGATGGGATGATTACATCCTCTCTATAACTGTAATATGAACCAGATGTTCTAATTTGATCAGCACATGTACTATTCTTATACTGCCAGTTCCAACACAATGTGGCCTTAATATCTTCTTGAAGAGTACTGTTCTGTGATCCAGCCCAAACACATGATAATAAAGATGGGGTGTAGATAGAGTTAGGTGTGTCAGCTGCTGTATTTTTAAAGAAGATAATGGTTGCATTCCAGTCTTTTGGGTGTGTAAATCTATCTCTGTATCGTATAAAGCAAGATTCTGAGTACTCTGGTTGAAGATAACCATCGGTTTCAACATAAATTGCGCCACCATGAATACGAGCCTTGTTTGAATCAAATGTAATGTAGTTACCTTTCTCAAGAGTCATCCAAGCTTTGTTTATCAATGCAATTGCACCGCCATTATGCCCAGTGTTTTCAAAGAAATGCAAACGAGCTGATTGACTTATTCCTAACTGGGTTCCTGATATAACTACAGCTGTTCCATCATTACTAATGAAAAATATTAAACCACTCAATGTTACTGGTACTCTGTTTGAATAAACACTACCAATACCAGTAGCATTGTGAGTCACTATAACATGGTTTTCCGTGAACCAACTCCTATAAATGAGTACTGTTGGCAGATATCCATTCAAGGATTCAGACCATACTGAAATATATATTGCAGAGCCAGCACCTGTTGCAGTATTAGCATTGAATGTACAATTTGAAATGTTGAGAACTGGGAGTTGGTTATAATCCTTGGATTCCTGTACCTCTGAAAAAACTACTGACAATGCACCACCAGCAATGGCAGAATTATTATAAAACTTACAATCGTTGAACAAAACAGTGTTCATCTCCTCCTGTGAGACATTGAGGCTGTGTATGAAGTCAACACGAGCACCACCACCTTTGGAGTTTGGGGGCCCTGGAGAAATAACACCAAAACATTTGTTTGACTGAAATGTACAAGATGTAACAGTGACATTATTTTTATGAGATTCGTCGGCGAATTGAATCATGAGACCAGACCCAAACCATGCAGAGTTATTATAAAAATTACAATTGGTAATATTAAAAGAATTTGCCCGAGTTGTCCCATGAAACTGAATAGCCAGTCCTCCTCCATTACCATTCAAAAGATTCGCATTACTCATATTGTAGGTTCGATAGTATTTTCCTAAAGTAGCCTGGTTGCTTAAGAACTGATTGTAATGAAGATTGTAATGACTCCCAATATTACCATACATTGTAATGGCTACACCACCTCCACCAGGTAAAGTGGTTAATAAATCTTTATCATTAACTTTGTTATCTGAAAAATTAGAATATTGAACAGTTACCGTACCATTGGAATTTTCGATATCTAGACCGAGTCCATTTGATAACAAGACTGTAATATTATTAAGGAAGATATTTGTACAGTTACGAAAGGAAATAGCTGAGCGATATTCCATGTGGTGACTACTACTTCTGCCATGAATATCAAAGCTAGAAGTGTTGTCAGTTTGTATAGTACTCAGTGTTGCACCACATTGCATAAAAGTCATGTGCTCAATAGAAATGTTAACAGAATAAAGAAATGCCAGGCCAGCATCAGTGTCACACCGAACAATGACGCTGCCATTGGGACTTCCAAGAAAGTGTACATCCTGAGCAAATTTAATGACAGTGATCATAGGATCTTGAGTAAGGATATAATTAGCAGGTGCAACATGAAATGTCACATTTATTGAATGACTATCTAGGACACGCAGTGCAAAAGCTAGTGTCTGACAAGGTCTAGTCTTACCAGCACTCTGACATTCATTGCTGTCTTTACCATTGGTCTTGTCTATGTACACATCAAGACCATTACTTATGGATGGTAAGAAAATTAATGGGACCAGAAAAATAGTGATCAATTGTAGGGACTTCATTGTTCTTAACAAAAACCTGTAAATGTATACGATAATAAAGGATAATAAATAATAATATACTAATATACGCATGTAATTTACATTTCTTTGGTCTACTAACCAGAGGCAAAACCGCAAAAGGTAGGTGATCCTAGACTTACAACCACACCTCTCAAATATTGTAAAATGAAATTTATTTTAGATTGACATCCGTATAAAAATATAGTATTAAAATATACTACAGACAGGCAATGTCTTCAGCAGTAGCATTGAGTGAATTATGTACATAGCGTACAAATGTAAGATCATACAGAGTAAATATTGACAGCTGTTTATCTTGACATATATAGTTAGGGAAGATTTCATCTTTAATGGCTGAATATGATGAACCACACTTAGCAGCCTGAGAGAGAGAGAGAGAGAGAGAGAGAGAGAGAGAGAGAGAGAGAGAGAGAGAGAGAGAGAGAGAGAGAGAGAGAGAGAGAGAGAGAGAGAGAGAGAGAGAGAGAGAGAGAGAGAGAGAGAGAGAGAGAGAGAGAGAGAGAGAGAGAGAGAGAGAGAGAGAGAGAGAGAGAGAGAGAGAGAGAGAGAGAGAGAGAGAGAGAGAGAGAGAGAGAGAGAGAGAGAGAGGTTAAAGAAACTATATCATTTAATACCTTATTCGCAAACAATGTGAGAGTAAAGCTTCCTGGTGTGAAAATTTTCAACAATTTAGTAATTAGATTAGCATATGACTCGGATATAAAGTTAGTTTCAAAGGAGACGTAGGAACATTCTTGTTGTGGAGTCACATGAACAGTGAAGTAGACATCATCCTAAGGAGTAAACGATGTCAAACATAGAGACAACCTTTAGTCGCCTAGAAACAAACGTGCTTGGAAGTATGTTTTGGCCTAACCTTAACAATAGCATTCAATGAGTACCCACAAGGATCAAAAACATATGCATCCAAAATAGAACCTGGGAGTAGGTCACTGAGACCGATAGCCTAAACAGACTAAGTAATGAAGTTGAGACTCAGTATACATACCTTAGTGAGTTCATAAGCTGAAGTGAAAGCTGCTTTTGAAAACTGTCCCATAAAACCAGGGTCCATGTTTGTCATAAGAATCTGAAGTGACAAACCACATCACTGTACATAGCAAATTAGATAGTACTTACTTCCAGAGTTTGGTCAGGGTTTGGTAATGGACAATGTATGCATTCAACAAGATACAAGTACCTATTGAAAAGGATAACAATACATACCACTATATTACTAATTTAACCAGCAATTTCCATTGAGTCGTCCTAAAACGTAAGCAGCTCCATCTGTAGAAATGGACAACTATGTGATGAAATGGATGAATAACTAAATGTACAGATAGATGCATAAATTAACAGAGATAATATTACCTTTGAATATTGTGTCCAAGTATTTGCTCTGTGAAAACAGTTACCAAATATTACTAATAAACTTTAACAGCAAATACCTCGTCTGTGAAACTGTGATGAGGATGAACTTGAAGATCTGGCTTCAAAAAATTTCGATGTGAATAGAAAAAATCCTGTAGACATCGGACAAGAGGATAAAGGACAAGTTAATCTAAGTAAAAAATTTACTCTTATCTTAACATCTGCAAACTCTTTTTTCACAATATCAAATAGTGGCTGAACAGTGCTCATCAAATTAGTGGTACCACAGGTCTTCAGTATGAACCTGTTCTTTGATATATACATACTGCTTTCGCTGTTAAGTATAGGAATGAAAACATGGGAATTGAGATTTACAAGCTATACCTGAGCAAATAAGCATCCATTATTTCATTACTACACTCACTCAAGATCTGACATTGAGCCAGTTGCAGCAACTCAACCCATGATGACCTGCATGGGAAACAATAAAATATTTTAAATATTAACAACTATTATTACTTAGGTATTTCTCTTAGTCCTCTGTGATGAGTCCCTTCAGTGTCTGAAAAACTGAACCAAACTTCTAAAAGTTTCTCTGTTCCTTCAAAAAATCCTACATCATCCACAGAGAACTTGCGAGAATTCGAAGCACAGATCAGGGGGGACTCGGATTGGTTTCCTAAATCCAGGCTCATCTTTCACTTTACCGTTAAGGTCTGGATACATAAAGGTTAATTTAGACTTTTGTAATAAGGACTGGTAAATAGATAGCGTAGATTGAACTTTTAACATCAATCACGATAAAACGTGTGTTTCAATACTCCACCCAACTATAATCTCACAACACATGGGGGTCCAGTAAAGCAGTGTGGGGACGAGACTATAGTGTAAGGTGGGTTACTAGTAAAATTATTGTAGATTTTCAGGATGTAAAGAAAAAAAACAGTTCTCAGTTTCTCTGTTAAAAAGAAGTACTCTAGTATTATGTATCGTTTGTTTGTCTAATGTACAATGTATAGCAAAATGTGTTTACAACTGCTAAGAAAAGGGGTGGACCAGAAACATTTGAACAAGTTTTACTGCATTATATTGTTCTACAGTTTTATAATGGTCCAATGCAATAGAAGACACTCCATTCTCTTTGCAATATCACTAACCAGTGCTGTTATCACCATCATTGGTTGCTACATAGAAGGTGGCATTCCTATGACACTGCAAACCAATACATTATTGAACAACTGTTTGAGACAATGTCAATGTAATAGCAATAAATACATCAGTACAAATACTACACTACCTTCGCATAAGGGGTTGGTACCACTAGACTCTCTGAAGAACAAAAAACCTCTACTAGGCCAAGTGACTAAAGTCAAAGACTTAACTTATTTAGATAATCTCTCGTTGTCTAGATTCTACAAATGTGTACCATCAACAAAAAGCAAGTTACTTAAAGATAAAACACAAGAAGTATCATGTCACAAACAAATGACATTTCTACAAAGATCAAGTCCAATCGTGGCTTTAGCTAGCTTTCAAGGATCAGGTAACACTTGGGTCAGACATTTACTAGAACAAGCGACAGGAGTGTACACAGGTTCAGTATATTGTGATGAAACTTTGAAAGCAGTCTTTCCTGGAGAATACATTGTCAGTAGTAATGTATTGGTTGTCAAAACGCATCATCCAGATACTGCAAACCTACCTCCTGAAATGGCACAAACTTTAAAACAAACTTCTTTTGATAAAGCTATCATTATTGTGCGAAATCCTTTTGATGCTCTCGTCAGTGAATGGAACAGACGTTGGAACAAACTTTCCCAATATGAAAGCCATCTTGGAATAGCTAAAGAATCTGCTTTTATAGGTGAGCAAGATGACAATCATGACATGCAGCATAGCTATTTATCACATTTGAATGGACAATTTGCTGATCTAGTTTTATCCCTCTATAGGCAATCCCACATGGGATTGGTATGTTGAGTATAAAGGAATGTCTTGGCTGGTTCTCTTGAATGTTTGGCTCAAAGAATCACATCTACCACATATTGTTGTCCAGTTTGAGAACCTTAAAACTAATTTGACAACAGAGCTCTCAAGAATGCTGAAATTCTTAGAGATCCCAATTGGTCAGGAGACAATGAATTGTGTCTTAAACAACAAAGAAGGGTTCTTTAAACGTAAACAACATTTGAATTTTGATCCATTCAGTTCAGAAAACAAACAGGCTGTAAACAGAATTATAGAACAAGCACAGCCTCTTTTAAATAAATATGGCATACACTACGATGCCAGATGACAAAAATATCATAATAATCTTTAGAAATATCGTGATAATCTTTTTTATTATATTTCAACAGATGAATAATAACAAAAATCAGGAGAGCGGTTAGCTATTTGTATTAGCAGATTCATTTATTAGGGCTCTGCCATTCCATCTAGTCTATGTTGTTCTTCATAATGCAAGCTAGTCTCATAGATTTGTGTCTTAGTGGCATCTTGTATTTGACTCCATAATCTGTAATAAAATAGATTCAGTGACCTTTAACCTTTAAAATATTTACAAACATAGTCTAATTAATTAGTAAAGATGTTATGTTCATAAAAGACACTCTGAGTAATCTCTCTTCATCTTATTATTCAATCATTGTATTGTGAGGATACCTCTATACTAAGATCAGTTTCCAAAGTGTCCATTATAGAAACATTTTATATTACTTCTTAAACATTCACAAAAGAGAAGAATTCTATTAATGATAATTAATAATCACAAGTTAGTCTTCTAATGGACTATGGAGACCTGAATTTTTTTATTATCTTTGATCATATGCACACACAATACACATGGACCGGCTGACATATGTAACATACTAGTGTAATTTTTACCTATCAACTTCAACAAATTCTTTCTCAACTGTCTTAACAAGAGATTCAAAGTTATTAGCAAGTGTTGTTACGTCAGGTGTGTAATTTCTAACACAGCTTAATACATCTCCAGTTATTTGTTCTGCACTAACTAGTGCACCATGGAGGTCTTCTAATGAAATGATTACAAAGAAAGATCTTTTAGAAAGAATTTCTTAACAAACCTTCACTTGGTATGATTGTTTCTTTGACTGGTAGTTCATGACGTGTAGCATCCAGAGACCTAGACAGAACTGAATGTTGAGGCTGAGCCTGAGAAAGGAGATTGCAAACTGGTTCCAGTCCAGTAAGCTGAGTAATGGTTAAAAACAAAATTTAAATGCCACAGATAGTATAGACACTTTTAAGATAATCTCTAATATATTTAGATATTATTTAAATCTTTTATTCTCACTAACTTGTGTTTTCAATGCTATGTTTAGTGCTTCAGTCCTCTTTTTATATTCGATTGCTTTTTTTAATTCAGCAAGTTTTCTTCTTTGTGTTTCACAAGCTTCCCAGAGAGCATAGAGTTGAGATTGTGCCTGTTTTTCTTGCTCTTTCAAGGCCTTGTATGTCTTTAAGATCAAGAAAACAATAAACTTTGAAAAGGGACACACATTTCATTTTACTTTGACATTAAGAAATGTCATTTGAAGCAATCTAATATCTAGAAGAGATTGTTTAGAACAGATATCACTTGAATTTGTATGTCTCTTTACAGGTGGCTGTGTATGTGAGAGAGAGAAAGAGAGAGAATGATAAGAACTGTCATTGATATCTTTACCTTTCCTGAACCAGTTGTAACTACTGACTTTGTTACTTTTTTAGGATTAACTTCTACACAAAGAAATATACCTGTAGTGTGTGTGTGTACATGTTAGCTGTATATATAGCTGTACAGGAATCTTATCAAGAACACCCTCAATTAAAGAGACCCTCTAATATTAATATTTAACTAATTGTTATTATTTCGCCATTAATTATTAATTGTTATTATTGCTTTAGTAATAATACATTTATTTCTTATTCTATTCCTAAATATAATAGAATAAACCTTCAAGATCCCAAAGTGTCCTTCATTATAATGAGATTTAGTTCTATATATCCTCTTAAATTTACATTAAGTGGCTATACCCCTATCAAATGAAGTGCCCATGAAACTACTAGATGCATTGTCAATTTTTCTGGCTTTTATTCCACTTGTAACTGGTCTCTGAGCTGGAGTAGAGGTTGCTCCAATTGAAGGATTAAATGAGAGATTAGTACTGATATTGAAGGGCTTTGAACGGGAATTGTATAATGGTTTCTTAAAAGAATCCTCTTTAGCAAATGAAGTCTAATATGTAATAGTTGTAAATATTGAGATTTATTTCCTTTTTTACCTTAGAGGATGACTTAGCAGCTGGTTTCCTTGAACTTGGAATATCTGGAGGTTTTTTAAAATTACTTGCAGCTGACATATACCTTGAAGGAATAGTCCTGACACTTCCTATAGAAAACAAAGAGATGACTGGACTAGTCTCTCTGATCAGTAGCGACCTTTCTTCTTTGATTTTGTTGGTTTGTTCTCTTTATGTTCAGAAATGAAAGATGTTGTCTGAAAATGAACTGAAACAAACAAATGATAATTAAGACTCAAACCAAATCCTCCATACCTTCAGGTTCAGCATGAGACTTTGTTGCTGGTACTGTATCATTGCTCACAGTGTTTGGATCACCTTTGTCTTGTTCCTCTTTCTCCAATCCTACAAACTCTTGTACTTCTTTCTGCGTAATTTCTTCCTTTGAGTCATCAGTTCCACTGCTGTTTGAAGAACTCTCATTAGAATCTACTAACGATAGGGGTTAAATTATTAGATATCCTTCTTTACCTAGTTCTCTAGTAAGATGATATGACAGACTAAGTGCTGCTGAAGATGATTTCTCCTTCACCTTCTCCTTATCCATCACAATAGATGGAGGAGTCACATGATCAACAGAAGGCTTTCGATTTATGCCAACAAAATCAGAACTAAAACGACATGATTCAGAGGGGGGAGGAGCTTGTGGAGATTTATGACATACAACACGAACTGGAGACAGAGCTTGAACAGTAGACACCTGTAGATAGTCAGTCACATGAATATCATGTGACTTATATAACAGCACACTAAACATACTGGCAACTCTGTTGATAGTGACTTTTCTTTTGAATCGAGAGCACTAACAACCAGTACAGTGTTTCCAGAAGTTTGTACATTAGGACTAAACTAAAAAAATACATATTAATAAAAGACTGGTACCAGATCTTACTAGTCTCAGCCCCAGACCTATAGACTCTGAGTTTGTCTGGGGCTGTGACTGTAGTATCTTCTATTATCTTACAGGCTGTTGAGTTAAAGTATCTTCATCAGCGACAGGTGACCCTTCAACATCTGAGAGAGAAAGCGATTGTGATGGCCGAAGAGGTGATGGTGTGGGTGCAATGGGAGATGGAGAAGGTGGAACTCTAATGAAAAAGGATAGTTTACGGATTGTTTGTTAGTAAGTTACCTCCTTGGACTGGCCACATCCCCTTCTGTTGATCCTTGATCAAAATAAGATCTACTAGATATTAAAAACAAGGTGGAATTCAGACAATGATTATGTCACCTTTGTGATTTGTGTATAGGAACAGCAGATCTGTAAAGAGACTTTTTGTCTTGGACAGACATTTTTCATAATTTACCGCGAAATTAATAAATATAGCCACACCTCTCCGTAAAGTTATTAATTTTATTAAAGTCATCACCGAGGGGCTTACTATAGATAATAGAGTAAATTACTCTACTATCTATGTTGTCCTCGTATTGTTGTGTCTCTATAATTATTTATAATATCATTTTAACATCTACTACTACAGAATTTAGTGTTTAAGATACAGTCCAAATGTTGTCACGTGATTGACTGCTTGCCAAACCTCAATCATACCTCCACGTGTTACTTGACAACGGTCCGGAGTTCATATCCGTTAGATTAGTCTAGATATTTCACAAGGGTCACAGACTTCTTCTACCTACCTAAACCAGCAGTCAGAAAACGTCATGCCTTATCTAACCGAAGATCAGAAAAAGGAGCTAGCTGCAAATGCTAAAGCGATTGTAGCGTCTGGTAAAGGAATCCTAGCAGCTGACGAAAGTACAGGTACCATTGGCAAACGATTTGCCCCTATTAACGTGGAAAATAACGAGGAGAACCGTCGTCTTTACAGGCAGCTGCTTTTTACTGCACCTAAAGTATGGGGACGGTATATTAGTGGAGTTATTCTTTACGATGAGACCTTCTGGCAGAAGACCGATGATGGCCGTCGTTTTGTTGATGTGATCAAAGATGCAGGAGTTATTCCTGGTATTAAGGCTGACAAAGGTGTCGTACACCTACTTGGTACAAATGATGAAACAACAACTCAAGGTCTCGATGATTTGGGTAAACGAATGAAAAACTATTACGAGAATGGTGCCCGATTTGCCAAGTGGCGTTGTGTGCTTAAAATTGGCGATGGACTTCCTTCCCAGCTAGCTATCATGGAAAATGCTAATGTTCTTGCCCGCTATGCGAGTATATGCCAAATGAACAACGTTGTACCAATTGTTGAGCCAGAGATTCTTACAGATGGTACCCATGAGCTTAGTGCATGCATTGATGCCTCTCAGCGCACTTTAGCAGCTGTTTACAAAGCTCTTCATGATCATAATGTGTACTTGGAGGGCACTCTCCTCAAACCCAATATGGTTCTCCCAGGATATGATTGCCCAACAAAATATACACCTCAGCAAGTAGCTGAAGCAACTGTCACCGTTTTTCAACGTACTCTTCCTGTTGCTGTACCAGGCGTGACCTTCCTTTCTGGAGGTCAGTCTGAAGTTGTTGCTACACTCCATTTGGATGCCATCAATAGGTACCAGGCCACCAAGCCATGGGCCTTGACTTTCTCATATGGACGAGCTCTACAAGCTAGTGTTCTTCAAACTTGGAAAGGAAAGCCAGAGAATGTGAAAGCTGCCCAAGATGTCCTCATATACCGTGCCAAGTGTAATTGGCTGGCAGCCCAGGGAGCATACGAGGGAGAAGAAGAAGGTGGTTTAGGCGCCGCTGGACAAGATCTCCATGTTGCAAAGTACTCATACTGAAGACGTAGAGTAGCTATATTCTTATACATGAACTACATGTATATAAATCATGTGAACTGTGAATCATAACCCTGTATGTAGTATTAATTATTATGCCGTTATTATGCTGTTGTATAGAGACCACGCCCACATAGCTAAATAATTTCGATAAGCATGAGGCGATGCTTATTATTACTAAACAATTGGAGAGAAGGTTTTCAAAACAATTGCAATATATATAATATTAGGTCCTATACCATTTTACTGTTAAGGTAGGTATATAATGTTGTAATTATACAGCCTCTATTTGCCTAACTACAGACAGAGGTCACTACAGACCACTAATCAATGGCGTCGTTGTTCCACCCACCAGCTGTCTCCACCAAGAACTAGATCTCGTCTAAAATTTTATTTATTACCAATATCACTGGGTGTGGCTGGGTTGGTCTTCATACAGACCTTGAGAAGAAAACCCAATCCAGCGTCACCTCAACCCATGACATGGCAGGTCTGCATTATGTAACATTACGTAACAGTCTAGTTGACTTATATTCTTATCTTAGCTTCTAGCATTCTTAATGATACCATCTCGAATCTTGTCCAGAATATGGGGGAATTTAATGAGTACAGAACTACCCTCGTGGTCAAGGTTGCCGTTACTTGGTATGTACAAAGTAGTGTACAGATGCAACATGGAGGAAGCAGAGAGACAAAATTTGAAAGAATATGTTAGCTTTGGGGATTTTTTCACTCGTAAATTGAAAGATAATGCTCGTGTCATTGATGAAACTCATCAATTAGTGAGTGAGCTAGACATTATTAGATAATATTGACTAATTCCTGTTTATTGATAGGTGTCACCATCAGATGGAACAATACTTCATTTTGGTTCAATAGATGATGATGTAATAGAACAGATCAAAGGTGTGCATTACTCATTGGATGCATTTCTGGGCCCTGGATTATTACAAAAGACATCAGACCCAGCTGATTCAAATCATCACACAGAACAGAAACAACTATTTCATGTTGTGCTATATCTAGGACCTGGTGACTGTCATCACTTCCATTCACCAGCTCAGTGGACAGCTGTCACAATCAGACACTTACCAGGTATGACCTTTTTACGTTGTTGTTAGCTTTAAAAACCACTACAAGATAAACATTACTACCACCTCAATTACTATTATTGTAACTAAGACATTTTTCTATCAATTAACCCCGTGGTAATTATCTAAGATAAAAAGACAATGTTATTAATTCACATTGTAATGAAAATCTATCTTTTCTACTTGTCCTCTAGGTGAATTATTGACAGTAGCTCCTTGGGCAGCCAAAACTATGCCAGGATTATTCGGCCTTAATGAGAGGGTCATACTCGCAGGAAAATGGGCACATGGCAGTTTTACTTTTGCAGCTGTTGGTGCTTACAATGTAGGTTCTATTTTTCTGACTCTGGATAAGGTATATAAAAGATTGATTCATTCAACACGACTGAATTAATATCTTTAGGAATTAAAAACTAATCAAAGAGGCAAATTTAAGTTTGGTTCTTATACTGATAAATATTTAAATAACAGCACGTTGAATAAAGGTGATTATATTGGTATCTTTAATATGGGATCATCAATAGTTCTCATTTTTGAGGCACCAAATAATTTTGAGTTTGTTGTCAAGCCTGGTCAAAAAATAAAACTAGGACAACCCCTAGGAAAAATTATTTAATTGTCAAAGATGACCAAAATATCTTTTATTTTATTATTGTTATTTATTAATTATTAATTAATTATTATTATTGTTATTTATTGACGTTCATTAATAAATTATAATTATTAATTGTTATATAATTTATAACTTATGATTATTTGGTATAAAATAAATGCGGAAAATAGATCACAATCTTAAATAATTGTTATTGTTTATGAGACATTATTTTAAAAAGTTCTGATGAGTTTATTCACTCACTGTTAATATTTCAGAGCATTAATCTGTGTATGAATTGGGACACTATTTGTAACAGTTACTTCCTAGTTACCAATCTTTGGGAGGCGAATCACGTATTTTCCAAACTGGTTTAGGAGTATGCATATTTATCTTTTCAGCCTCTAGACTTTCTATTAGTTTCTCCTATTAATTAAAAAATAAATTATTCATTAATTGCTAGGGTCACTGGAACACTTATCACATGATTATATATACATCTATTTTTACAAGTACTTTATCGTAACAGATATGGACAGGTGTTGTTCAAGAGATGTACTGGTCATAATGAATTTTTATTTATAATCTAAAAGTTGTACCTTGGCCTCCACTGATTGAAATGTCCGCCATTTGATGCAATTTTTAACTCTATTCTTGTACTCTTTACAGTGGTCAAATTCGCCATGAACGTAGTACTGATGAAATTGATAAAAAGCAGCTGTAATGATAAGATAAACATTAACAAACTGCCAAAAAAAAGAGTTGTAGCTTTAGTCTCATTCCCAGTCTCCCTGATATTTGGGTATGAGACTACTAAGTTCCAATGTTGTTATACATCATTAACTTACAGTAACACATCCTCACATCTCCCATTAAATTAAGACACCGTATCTTTTCATATTCTTGCAATTTATCTTTCTCAGTAGCACATTTGTCCTGATCAGAATTTTTCTTCATATACTCAGACATCTTGGAGGATTAGCCGGAGAAAGTTATCCAAATTTTAACCCCTTCTTTTCAAGTTTTTTGCATGTTATGAATTAACTGCCTAATATCAATGTTTGTCTGGAGGAGCTAAAGGAGCTGTTATAAAGTTAGATAGAAGGAACAAAAGATAATGAAGAGGAGTGTTTAGGTAAGGATTTTTATTTTTTGCAACATAAAAAAGGTGATAATGATATTTTATGTTAGTAATATGAAATGAACACAATAAAACAAATATTTCGACACAAGCAGACAATTATACTATTTAGTGTCATGCTCAGTATTAGAGAATTGACAAATGTAGTTTTCAGCTATTGTATATTTTGGAACAGTACATGTAAGGTACATCCATAATAGGAATCACACTGTATCCATTCAACAGTTTCAGAACTATCATTATCATCTTTAAAACAGCCTCCACAAACTGTTGCATCTTTTTTGCAAGTGTTTTCTTTGCTATATTGATTTGGAATTGAGTTGGTTTTGACATAGTTACTATAGTTTTTTTTTCTTCTTAGTTTTGTGATTACTGCTTGAAGGTGCTTATTAATAACTGTAGATATGGCATGAAGTCTTTACAGTGTTCACTTAATAGTTCTAATTTATGACGTTTGTTGATAAAGGATGTTTTTCCTGACACTTTAGTGTTGCTAACATCTTGTCACAAAAGTATATGTTGGTAAAATAGGAGTAGTTATCAAATGGTTCTGAGTAGTCTTCGTGTTTTTAAAGGTATGGCAGTTGTAGTATTCATATGTATGAGGTGAATGTGCTTACAAAACAGTTGCATATAAGATCGAATCTAAGCATGTACATGAGTAATCATGAGGAGAAATTCTACGCTCTTTACATTGTACTTGAGAGCCAAACTTATTCAGAGATTTTGTACTGTGTTAATAATATTTGGAGAACTTTGTGATGTGACAGTCCATTTTGTTTCTTGGACAGCTGGTGTAATTGAAGAAGGTATAGTTCATTTGTGTCATCTGTTTACTTCACATATCCTGTGAGAGGTCTTTCCTATTTCAAGTTTTCTAAGATGCTTTGATAAACCACTCTGATACGAATAATTCTTTCCACATATTGCAGGTGTGTCTATTGGTTTTCAGACAAATATAATAGCAATCAATTAAAAATTTGGATAACTTTCTCCTGCTAATGGCTGTCAACTTACCTTGTGGTATCCATGATTAGCTAATTATAGAGGGTTGACCTAAGACTGTTTATATCAATTTTTATAAGAAGTGGTGCCATAACTTTGAGCTTTTAAAAAGTGCAATGTAAAAATATAGTACATCAAGAGAAGCCAGGTAAATAACAAGTTATAAGCACAAAAATACCAGTTAAACAGGTTTTGAATATAACAAATCTATATTATCAGAGGAATGGGGGAGAGGTGGGGCTTCATCTTTTCTCTCTTCGGTAGGTGTAAGCTTGTCAGGTGCTTGTAATATTAACTTCTCAATTGTACACTGATCATGTGAAGGGACAATGTCTTGATCTTTAGCAGTTTGTGATGCAAGTGTACTGTGTATTTTGTAACCTCTCTTGATCTTCCTCCTCTTGGTACACTACTTTCTCTCTTCTTTTTGTATTTTTCCCTTTTTACTTCTTTTTATTCTTCAGAAGCCACTTTTGTTAGTAGTTTAATTAATGCATTATAGCTCTCTCATCTTGTAAAGTATTAGACAATACTTCTACAGGATACTCTTCAGGTTCAATATGTTGTACCTTAAAATATGGTATTAGTGACTTACTTGAAGCTTTGGATCTTTCTTTCTTTAACAATAAATGTGGCCTCTGATTTGATAGTTTCTCAACTCTTGGTCACCGTTGTGATGTTCAATGTTAATAACACTCTTTCCATTTACCTAGTAATTTTACTAGAAGATAACTTAGAACTTCTTTTGTTGTTTATCATCATTTCTTCAAGTGGTTTCAGATAACGTGATAATGGAGTAGTAAAGATATACAATAATTTTTAGTCAATTAAAAGATTTAAAAGAAGGACATTTTCCACTAATAATTAAATATGCAGGTTATTGCTAACACCACGTGGATATTAGCTCCACCTGCCACAATTATAATAGTTATAGATGGCAGGTGGTAGAAGAAGGAAGAGGATTACTTTTCCTAATAAATCAAAGAAAAAGGCTGTAAAAGAGAAAAATCCAACTCCTAAGGGCAAATCTAAAGCACCATATTCACATAGTCCTTCTACAAGTGGCATAAAAATTGGATCACAATTCAGTTATTTAGGAAATGAACAAGCGTCAAAGACTATTGATAGTAGTGATAAGTGCATGCAATCACATGACAGTCATGTGATCCAAAAATCAGATCCAAAGCAAACAAGAAAACGTTTCCATGACGACTTAGATGTTGATTTCAATGATAATGATGACTGTCTAACACTAGCAAAGAAGAAGAAAGAGCAAACAAAATCAAGCAAGTCAGAAGCAGATACTCTAGGATCAGTAGCTGAATTGACTGATATTAAAATTAGACACATTTCAACTGAACAACTTCAAGACACTACTGATATATATATTTCAAGTAGGGATATGGCCGCAACATGGCAGCCAGTTTCTCTACCAGCTTGTCAGTTACTTCAAGAAGTAATGGACTTTCATTTAAAGTAAGTAAATTTATAATGTTCTCTTCCTCATTTGTCTGATAGACCAAGTCTATACAAATTAAGAGGATCTCAGAGAAAGAAAATTGAGGGTGTTTTAAAATCTTTGACAAAACAGTGAGTAACTATTACCAGTTTTTGAAAAATCATCTGTCCATTTTTGTATTATTTCATGTATCCATTATCAAGTACCCATTCATCCATTTATAAATATCTGTGTTAGAGTAAATAACACTTTGAAAGATGTATCTGCGCCAACCACTAACCGACTAGATAGTTATTCCTCCTTGAAAGAAGAACTGGTATGTGACCATTTGTAAATCTTGTGTCTTTTTCATTGATTATTCTAGAGTGAGAAACTTGATGAATGCACTGATCTTGTCAAGAAAAATGAAGTACTGGAATCCAAACTGTCAATTAGAACCAAGTCAGTGTTATTAATTCACTTAGTTGTTCAGTACAAGTACTATCACAGACATTTAGAAATGTTAAGAGAGAAGATAGCTCAAATGGATAAACCAACAGAAAAAGAAATTATTTCTCTTCCATTTTTGGTACATATAGTGTTTGTTATTAGATTGTAATAGACTTATATTGTTGTAGTGCTTTATATTGTGTGCACACACTAATACTAATAGTTCAATACCACTTTATTTTATTAGGATATAGAACAATGCAGCGATGAAGACTTTGTCCAGCACTTGACAAAATTCTTTCAAGAGGATAGAGAACAGTCAACCAGTACAAGAAGATAACTATTACAATAACTTAATAACACTTATTAATTTTACACTGTTATTGTACTGGAGACAAAGTAAACTATATATAGATATATATATATTTATTTGTAAGTTTAAAACAGTTAAAAATAAACAATAAAATTAAATTCAAAATTGTAATCGCTTTGCTACTACAAGACCGTCATTACTATCTTCTAAGCCTCTCTTTCTAGCAGCCATAATTTCTCTGTTAATATCGTATTCCACTTCTTTTCGAGATCTTGGCATGGGAAGTTTTGGACCAGGAGTAGGTGCAGGTGGATTACTGAAATAACTTGATTTAAGAGCTTGTGTAGCAGTACACCTAAAATCAAAACAGCAACAGATATGATATGATGTTCCTAATGTTAGTAGTTTAGTGAAACAAGTAAAATAATAAGACAACTCATAAAATGAAGAAGACAATCACTTGTATTATCATTGTATTGTATTATTATCTTGTCTTCGCTTTGATACACAGAATTACAGCAACATGAAAAGAAAGCTAAATATCAAACTAAACATAGGACTTACTAATAACACACACAAGATTCTATGATATTGTCAAATTATAATTCTTACCTTTTACACGGATCCAAGATAAGACAAGACTCTAATAATTCCAATAAATCGTCACCGGCAGCTGAAAATATGTCCTTAAAAGGTTGCCCAGGTAATGGTTTAAATTCTACGTAATCAGGAAGACTCTTCACTCCTGGCCACGCCTCCTCAGTTGGTGTACCACAGACTTCAAAAATCTTTGTCAACTGTCCAAGGTCAGATTCCCCAGGAAGAAAGGGGAGTCGAAGCATTAGTTCAGCTAAAATACATCCAACAGCCCAGAGATCAACACTAGTACTATATAGTCTTGCACCAAATAATAACTCAGGACTTCTGTACCAACGTGTAACTACTTGATGAGTCATAATACGATTTGGACTACCAAATGACTTGGCAAGACCAAAATCTGTAATTTTAAGGATACCGTTCTTGTTAATAAGAAGATTATTAGGTTTTAAATCTCGATGAAGTATCCAGTGCGCATGAAGATACTCTAAACCCTGAAAGAAAATGGTATTATGTTAAACAGTCTCATACTCATTCCAGCGATCACCAAAGTATG
This sequence comes from Xestospongia muta, assembly GCA_963693285.1. Lineage (NCBI taxonomy): Eukaryota > Metazoa > Porifera > Demospongiae > Haplosclerida > Petrosiidae > Xestospongia > Xestospongia muta. Next base: position 972,228 of record OY848921.1, read on the forward strand.
GGTATGAAAGTATACCTGAAGCATCATTAGCACATATGCTTTAATATGTGCAGGTGGCAGTAATATCATTTTATCTTTAATAATCATCTCAAGGTCAGCATCCATATAATCAAAAATCAGACTAATATTTGATTTGTGTCCGAATACATCAAGTAACCCAATGACATTGGGATGATGGAGTTCCTATAAAGAGAAAGAGAGGAAGGTGAGAGGGATAGAGATCGATCATCAATGTGCTATCTAATGTACAGATGAACTGGACAGTACAAACAAGACCATTGTGTTGGGTGGTTCTTGGTGTAACTTGACTATAATGACATCATAATGAAATGACACATAGTGATGTGATCATATTGATGACATCACCTAAACACTAAACCAAACCTAACATTATTAACTCTATGACACATAGTGATGTCATCATAGGACGTTGTTACATCATCAGTCAAATTACACCAAGAAGCACCCCACAATACATCGTCTGTACTTGAAGTAGCTTGATCTCTCGTAAAGCAGTACGATTAATTCCATCTCTAGCCTCCTTCCGTTGTCCTAACTTGATCTTCTTTACAGCCACAATACGATTGTCTTGTTCAGTATCCTCTGCTTTGTATACTGTAGCAAATTGACCTTCTCCTAGGACATCTACCTTTCGATAACGTTTAGACATGCCTACCAATTCCACGTGGGTAGAAAGAACACGGACGTAAACGGAAACCTTCTGAAATTTGTATGGAAATGAAAGGGAGATAAAATTCAATTACTCCGCATACTCAAATGATGTTCCATACTGAAAGTTCTGATAAAATCATCGGGCTGAGTATAAAATAAAACAAATCAGTGATAAAATAAGATATTATTCTGCTGTGAATACCTCTCCATCTTGCAGACAAAAGATGCATTCTGTGAAAAACTTCTTCAAATTGTCTATTTTGGTGGTTGTAGTGTGTTTTCCAGAGTTTCCAGAGGCGCATTGTTCCATAGTTATTTCCAGTGTGGGTGGAGTAAGAAACAGTTCTTGCTGTTGCTCTGGCAGTAAGCGACCTTGTGTAGATCTTGTGACTGGACTTGAATGTGCCAAGAATGGCAGCTCAACAAATGTAAGTGTTATTATTACCGAGGACCAGCATCCTAATGCTACTAATATACAATCCTATAATTTTCAATATAATCTCCATAATTTTGCTCTCATTGGGAATAGCACAAACGGATTTGCTGCTAAGATTTCTTGTGTGTTTGCAGGTGGTTTTATTTTTGAAAATTCCAGTAATATAACATTAGCAAACATCAGTTTTTCCAATTGTACTAATCTTGTTTATATTATTGACAACGGCAAACCTAACTTTCAGGTTGCTAGCTTACATTTTATTAATTGCTCTAATATCCTTCTCCAACAAGTTCAAATTAGCAATTCACAATCGATTGGAGTGAATTTCTTCAATGTCTCTGGCATATTAGAAATAAGAAACTCTTCTTTTCGTAACAATTCTAACTGTAATATCGATAATGGTGGTGGTATATTTATTGTTGTACCAAACAATACATTAACAATTATCATTGAAGATTGTTGGTTGGTCCACAATCAGATTTGGGTACCTGACTGTAAACATGGTACCAGTACTAGCGGTGGAGGCATACACATAACAATACGTAGCAGATTTGTCCAAGTAAGTGTTAATCGAGTAACTTTTTTATCTAACGGTGCTTATTATGGAGGTGGGTTGTACTTAAGTTATGAAGGTAATGCAAAAGATAATTTTGCTGTGATTTCAGAGGCAAATTTTGATGCCCAGATAAACAGAAAAAAATCATTCTTACAGCAAGGAAGTACAGGAGGTGGAGCAATGGTCGTATTTAACGAGGAAGGCATTGAACATACAAACAACACAGTTATTTTTGATAATGTCTCTTTTGAACAAAATATAGCCACAACAGGAGGAGGTTTATCTATTTCAGGCCACACAGGGTATGTTAAAAATTCTGACATAGTTATAATTAAGAACAGCAACTTTACTGATAACAAAGCAAAAAGTGGCTCAGCAATTCATGTCACTATTAAAAACTTTTTAAAACATGATACAAGTCTAAGTTTGAAAATTATCAACACGACTTTTTGCAACAATGTGGCACCTCAAGAAATGCTGTCTGTCTTGAGTTGGGGAGCAGTATACACTCGTGGTGTACCAGTTACCTTTGAAGGCACTGTCATATTTTACAGAAATAATGGGACAGCATTGGCTATCTCAGCTACATCTGTCTACTTCAGCTCAAATTCAACTGTGAACTTCACTAACAATGTTGGGCACAGCGGTGGCGCAATTGCTCTTTTCAATACAGGATATGTTGTCATCTGTAACAATGCCGAACTGTACTTTATTGAAAATATTGCTTACAATAAAGGCGGTGCTATTTTTGCTACTACATTTGGGGAACAAAACTTGCAGTATTATCACCACAGTGATTGTTTCATTGTTGATAACAATTCATTTACTTTTAACAGTGATTGTTTCAACGTTGATAACAATTCATTTACTTTTAACAGTGATTGTTTCAACGTTGATAACAATTCATTTACTTTTAATGTTTATTCTTCAAACAATTTTGCAAGGTATCAGAAAAACACCATCTATGCAGACTCCATATCTCAATGTATGTCACAAAACGATTCTATTTTCTGTACTGATGCTTGGGTATACAATCAAAGCTCTTGTAAAGATGAAATCATGACTGGACCTGCTAATATAAGCCACTTGAATAACAATAATTTGGAAATTTTTGTCTATCCAGGAAGGAAAGTATCATTGCCAATTGTCATACATGATGGTTTTGACAGAGATATAACTAACACAACACCGTTAATTGCTTTTCTTCAAGACAGTCACACTACTAGAGCAGTTCTTGATCCAAGCTCTCGTTACATTTCTGATAACAAGGTGATCATATATAAATGTCCCAACTTTGAAAACAAAACTAATCCCATAATATTACAAGTTGAAACTCAGGCTCCCCAAGTAATACCTGCCCATATAAATCTGACATTCCTGCCTTGTCCTCCTGGATTTGAAGAAACTTGGATTGATTCACCTATAAGAGGATTTCAGTGCCAATGTATAAACAATTTCAAAGGATACTTGGTATGCCTTGATAATATGCAGGCAAAGCTACTTTCAACACTTGTCATGACTTTTAATAATGCAACCAATGAGTTTGTGGTTAGTGTCAGCCTTTATGCAGCAACCAACTTCAATTACTATTATGACAATATCATTCCACAAAATTTGTCTGGGCTTCAATTGCTATTCTGTGATGGGTCCAACAGGAAAGGTTACTTCTGTGGAGAATGCCAAGAAGGATATGGCATCGATATCACATCAACTCTATACAAATGTATCCCATGCTCTACTCAGAGTGGATGGATCAAGTATTTAGCAGCTAATTTTGGCATACTAACTCTCTTTTTTCTAGTTCTTTTGTTGTTCAATATCAATATAACTCATGGTTCTATTGGAACTTACATATTGTATTGTCAAACGCTAACCTTACCAAGCACTTTGCCTCATTTTGAACAAGTCTTTAAAGATTCTTTTGGGAATATGGAGACAGTTGCTGACTTATTGATATTTCCTTTTAGTATGTGGAACCTTGACTTTCAAATTTTGCCCTTTTCAAACATTTGCATTCATCCTAAACTGAAAACCATCCATGTATTTTCATTACAGTACATGACAGTACTTTATCCTATTCTGTTCATAGCTCTGTGTGCATGTGTCATTGAACTTCATGCTAGAAACTGCTATTTAGTAGTCTTATTGTGGACACCTTTTAAAAGATGCTTTGCTAAGTTGAGACGTAGCTGGAATGGTCAACGCTCTGTCATTGATGTTTTTGCTGCTTTCTTGATTATTGCCTATGCTAAGCTGGTTTGTGTGACTATCTATTTGCTTATTCCCATATATCCATTTAACAGTAAAGGTCAATCAGTTGGTTCCTCTCTTCTTATTGATCCATCAATTGTTTTCTTAAACAAAGAGCATCAACCTTTCTTTATTATGGCTCTACTGATTTTGTTTCTTTTGGTTATACCTCCACCACTGTTTTTTTTGTTGTATCAGTTCTCCAGATTTCAAAAGGTGTTAGAAAAGTTAAGAATGAGACAGCAGTGTGTTATCACTCTAATGGACAATTTTCATGGAGCTTTCAAAGATGGTACACAGCACACACAAGATTGTCGATGGTTTGCTGGACTTTATTTTATTTTACGAATTCTCATAGTCTGCCTGACCTTTTTATCTGAAAACACACTTAAAGAACGATTCATTGACATTGTATTGATTGTTGCAGTTTGGCTCATTGTAGTTGTAGTTCGCCCATATAAGAAAAACATATACAATATAATAGACTGTTTCATATTGGCTACTATGCTGTTCAATGTTGTCTTCTCTGTTTACTTTACTGTACCAAAGAGTGCTAGCTTTTACAGTCCTCCAATATTATTGGCTGGAATTGTAGCATATTTTCCAGTACTATGTGTGACATTGTATGTAATGTATTTGTTAACAGTATACATGAAGAATTGCTACTATTTCCAAAGACACTGCCAGAACAAAGGTGAAACACTATCTTTGCTTCATTCAGCAATAAATGGTGACAACATACCTCACCGTATTTTGAGTCCAGGGGATTATTCTGATTTAGAGCAGTAAACAAGCTATTTGCGTGTACATATAAATTAAGTGTGTAATCCATTTTGTTTTCCTTCTTTATCAATAACTCTATTACTTTTAATTTCATTACATGTATTGAAAATCAGTTCAAAATTGCTATCAATAACAATAATTATTACATTAAAGTTTGTAAATTATCTAAGATGTCACGATGATTTTGTGGGAGGATTTTCGAGTTTCATTTTCTCTTGCCTATTCTGTGACCATCACAACAATACATTGTCAGTTAAGAGGAGATTGTACATTACTGGTTTACCTGATGTTGAAGAAATTTTATTCTAGCTTCAATATAGTCATCATTTTGGTCTGTTTTAGCTACAGCATCTGCTAATGCTTTACATGTCTCTATGAGTTGCTTTTTAAGTGACTCTATTTTGTATTATGATATCAAAATCATTTTAAACAAATCTTTCATACCTGTTTCTAAAATATATTTGCTTTTCAAATCTTCAAGCTCTTTCTTTAATGAAGCAATCTATATTAGAGACCTCAATTATCATATTAGCAGTAAATATTTCACTGACTTGGCTCTCCATTTCTTGTACTATTGTTGTATGTTTTTTGCTTAATCGAGTTAGTGTCAGTTCATGATCCTGTTGCTGAGCTTTTAACTCTGTCTCAAGTTTCTTTCTCTCTTCCTTAACAGTAGAAAGTGTAGTATTAGTAGATGCTAGCTGACCCTATTATACAACTAGTTTAACATTGACATCTTGATGAGTTTATATTACCTTTAGTTTGGATATTTCAAGAGCAAGTTTACGATTTTCTGTGGTTTGTTGTGATAGCTGATCTGTTGTTTGTTTATGGTGTTTTTCAGAAGCTGTTTTTTCGCTGGTTAAATCTTTTGATAAATGATTAATCTTATCAGTTAATTTACTAATCTATGATGAAAGTAAAAACGAGAACTGAAGGTACTGTTAACAATGTTTACAAAATATACAATTATCCCTAAGAGAGAAGGGCGGAGCTGGATCAACAACTGAAGCCCCTCCATACTAACATTAATAAACAGTCTAGATTCATCATTCACTCACTTTTGTTTGGTATTCTTTTAATGTACTTGACTTTTCCTGTAATTCTATTTGTAGCTTTTCAATTTCTGTTTTTTGAGCTATTTCCCTCTCTTTAATATGACACTTCAATTTGGTCAGTTCTCCCTCACCGTTCTCGAGCTGGCCTCTCAAATCTGTCATAACACTTTCCAACTCTTTTCTACAACAATCCTTACAATCCCTAATCAATAATTACAAACTGAACTAACCTTTTCTTCTCTTCTTTAGATAATTGCATGCTAGTTTTAGCATTTTGTTGTACAAGAACAGCCTCCTGGTTTGTAAGATGAGCAATTCTACCTTTAGCTTCATCTAATTCTCCCTTTAAACCAGCCATTTGTGTTTCCATTTCACTAGTACGATGTTCTATAATATCTTGCACTGTGGTATAAAAGATATGTTACTAACATCTGAACCAACTTTCTACATAGTGATTGAAAGACAGAAGAGCAATGCTAGCTTACTTCTCTGCCATAGTGTCTCAATTCCTCTCTGAATTTGGGCTTCTACTGATTGAGCCTACAAAACAGCATAATTCGTGATTGTAACAATGGAGATACCTCAGTAAGTAAATGCTTCATAGATTCTTCAACATCTTCTTTGCTCTGTTGTAGCAAGGTTACTCCGACTGTAGGATGATGTGGCTGGCCACTATCATTACACAAAGGAGGTAGTTTTCCCTGCCTTACTGGTGACAGCAAATGTCTTGAGCAAGGCTGGTCCAGTAGTTTCAGTGATGGTGTCTTAATTGCTCGAGGACTAATGTTCTCTACTCTCAAGTCTCCTTGATCCATGAGTTCGCTATGATTGTTATTTATGAATCGTTGCCATAGTAATTTCAGATAATGAATATTAATAATAAAACGAATAATTATCTGCTAAAAGTATATAAATGATTTTACTTCTGAGAATATTAAAGGAAGTATTAATTTACTGGCAGATATAAATATCATCATTGAATTATATAATGCTTTATCAGGTCGAAGTGATAGAAGGTATTTTTTTGATGTACGGTATATTGCAAAGAAAGCAACAGCATAGAAATGTCCAAGAAGCACAGGTGGGTAAGGTTTCAATCTGCAAACATAACAATATATACTTCAAAGGATCAAGACATTTCTCTACTCACGCAGACAGGAGACCCACTGGCCCCGAGACAGCCAAACCTCCCAGCTTGAAATATTCGAAACAAGCCTGTCTCAAATCGTTCATATGACCTACAATGCAGACACAGTATATTATTAGCATCAGAGCTTTAATTGACAATATAATATGCAATGACAGTGACATCTATTAAATCAGACTTACCTTCAGGAGAAGCAAACAAAGCATAGAGTGCTTGTGCTAATACATTTATCACAAAAGAATGAGAAAATTTCCTCTTAATCTGAAAGCTATTGAAAGCATTTTGTAACTGATCACTAGATCACAAAAGACACATATTTAAAACAAAAAAGTGCGTATATTTTTTACTGACTGATCAGTAAGATGTGATATATTACGAAATAGTTGACGAAGGAGAAAAACATCATTTAGAGCTACACTCATCCCAGCTCCAGTAAGCGGGTGTCTCATGTTAAAAGCATCACCAAGTATGATAGCACCTAAGACCAAACAGACAACAATCATTAAAGAGATATCATTAAAATAACCTGGTTTCAGATTTGGCAGTGGAGGCAGGAAACTATTCGGCATGCTGCGTAGACGATCATTTTCCACTGCTTTTAAAAATGGTCCACAAATGTAATCTGTATTAATTGTATGTATAATGACTACATTTCATGAATCAATTTATCAACCTGGTAGTTGTGGAGCAACTTTTTGCACCATATAATCCTTGAGGTTAGGGGGCAATTTACCAGGAATATCGACTAGGATTCGAGTGCAGGTACTAGATATTTGATAGATTAAAACAGGACCACTATTGCCTAAAACAATCTCAGCATGACCAGCTGAAAACTGTGGGACATTGTGCATAATGACTCCAACGAAATTGGACCACACCGAGACTGATGAAGCAACGAGATCTTTACGAAATTTGGAAAAGCATCCATCAGCTACAATAGTAAGATCTGCTTTCACTGTCTGTTATAGTGAGAAGATATTTGAATGAACAAGTATTTTATTAACAAGTATTTCTAACTTTTGGTAATCCACTCTCTTTGTCCTTGTATTTAACTCCATTAATGACACCATTGTTATTTTCTAATAAGTGGGACACTGTTCCTTCAATCACTGTAACACTTAAGAACAATAAACATATTGTAATCAATGTCCCCTGCCTTACTTGGTTTCATTCTCTGCTTGTTTTCTTAGCCCCATTACAAATCGACCATGATGGAAAGATCGTCCTGTTTCAATTTGTTTCTCCACATTTTTTGGGTAACTTAATTGTACATGTGTATTGGAGTAGTTATCATGTACCACATAACCATGTACAATATGGCAGTCAGTTCCCTCAAGAGAATCTATCAATAAATTAATAATGAAAAGAACATATAGCAGAAGAAAAGTATTAAGCATGAGATGGATCAAGGCCTACTTCAGCTCAGGTACATAAAGGCACAATATTAATTCTAACTCCAATTGGAATACATTTTAGTTGTTGTTGATCATTTAATATGCAAACTACTGGATTTTAGCTCAACTATTAATACGTACTATCTAGACCAAGTTTCTTTAATGCTCTAAATCCTCCTGGTTGTAATAACTCTCCTACAATTCTGTCTGGTTCTGAGAGGTCTCTTTCAAGTAGTGTCACTTTCCGTCCATCTCTAGCTAAGGTAGCTGCCAGAGATGAGCCAAGAATACCAGCTCCAACTATTGCTATCTCTGTAACTATATCACAGTGCTCTGGAGCAGGAATGATATGATGGTGCTATTTTATGATAGATAGGAAATAATATTATCTTCATTAAATCATAGTTACAATAGTTTTTATACCTCTTTTTTTAATTTTTGGTATCTTCTTCTTTTGTAAAATAGTAAAGCACCTATTAATGAAAGAATAACTGATACCAACAGAGTCCAGCCATGGTCAAGAAATAACATTGTTTCCAATCTTTAGTGATTATCTGCTGTGTTTTGTCAGCTCATAATCATAGCAATGTCTATGCATAAAACAGCATACAACAGTATTGTACAGGGAGTAATGTAATATAATAAGTTAAACTTTGTGGCTAAACCAATCAGCTGAGCTATCGCACCATAACGTGCTGGATCACACTACGCATACGCGAGATCGGAGCAATGAATTTATTTAACTCTAGACACACCTACATCATAATGGCACAATCCACTTCACTTTTTAATCCTCCTCCTCCTTCTCCAGACCCCATTTTCACTTTACGTCCATGTGCAGGAGCAATATCTTGTGTCCAATATGCTGATCTTTACAATGGAAAACACACTGTTTTGATGGGGTAAATCACAATATAATCATAAACACAAAACAATCTCTAATTATCAGAACATCAAGTGGTGTTCTTGGAGTCTGGGACTTAGAGATGAAACGTGAAATTTGGAAACAGAATTGTGACATTGGTATAGTTGCTGTCGAAGCAGTTCCAGATGACGTTGGCACTCAGGACATCATATCGTAAGTCATAAGACCTTTACATGCAATACATGTACACAACATACATACAGGTTAGGTAGGCAAGGAAAAGTGACTGTTTGGGATGTCAAGACTGAAACAGCAAAGAATTGTTTTGAAACACCAGATCCTAGTTTTTGTAATTTTACTTTGCTAACACCATCACGGGATGGTGGGTACCAAAGTCATTGCTATCTTCTAATAAGTTGCTTTACACTGTAATATTATAGGTACATCCATTATTGCACTTGCTGATAAAGAACATGGCAAGGTATTTGTAAGAAATAGAAACCAGCCATTACTAATAATTCTATAGGTAAACATTTTTAATATTTCAACTAGTCAACAAACGGCATCTCTTTCTGTTAAAGAGCCAAAGACTAAAGGTGTGATATATAAATTTTTTAATAATTGAACCAAGATTTTGTATATTCTTCTCCATTAAAGGAATGGTGATGTGTGTCAGAAGCATTGTCAACGCTTCCACTAACACTGCACAAGTGTTAGCAGGATGTGAAGATGGTAGTCTTGTAGTGTGGGATACGAGAATGCCTGACAAAGAATTAAGCTCTTTAAAAATATTCTCTGAGCCAGGTCGGTCATATATTAACAACATTTTGTAATGAAGTAGTACTTCAGTAATGTGCTTGGAATATGATAGCGAAAGAAATCATGGCGTATGTGGATCGCCTTTAAAAACACTCGAAACATTTCAACTCAGTCAAGAAGTATGACAAAGCAATTCATGACAATCTTTCATTTTTTTCAGAGCATACTTCAAGCAAAATATAGTGTTGCTTTGAGGAACACCGGTATAGCTTCAGTCAGCATTAGACACGATGGTCGCATTATGTGCTCGGGAGGATGGGATGGACGGTAAGACAACAAATAACTCAGCAGCACCCAGCCATTCATTTAGTTTTAAAACTTGTATATAGTAAAGTAAAGACAAGCTAAGGAACCTGTATTGTTCCCATCCCTGGGTTGTTTAAACAGCTGCAAATGAAAAGCATATTTTTTGAGAACTACTTCACTTTAAAACTGTCTCTGTTCTTTTAGGATACGGGTGTTTGGTTGCAAGAAAGGGAAACCATTAGCAGCACTCAATTTTCATACTGATACAGTTCAAAGTGTAGCATTCACTTCATCAAAAGCGCCAGAATTTTATACAAATTTAATGATCTGTGGTTCTAAAGATCAAAGATTAAGTTTATGGAAATTGTATTGAACTAATTGTTATGATTATACGGAAAAAACAAAAAGGAAATTTAAAATTCTTACTTTATCATTTTAAGCTGTTCAATTAAGTAGGCTAACAAATGAAATTAAAACGAAGATAATAAAACTGACAGTAATTATAACAAAAATTATGAGAAATTAGACTATGTTGCTCCTTGTACTATACCTCTAATCACATGATGAGCTATATTTTGATGATACTAAGGCCAGATTATACATAAGATAATTAACATGCTATCTCTTTAATAATAGTCTAACAGTGAGAGGTAATATTTTCTAATATTTTTTTGTTTTTTGGGGGGGTTTGGAAAGTGCGAAATTTTGTCATATCCTGCGCTGACCTCCAGTAGAAAACAATACCAATTTTTTGCAACCTTTCTTTGCTGTCTTACTTCCTCCAGGTTTACCTCCAGGATCTATAGGTAACTCAATATTAAAACAAACGTTTATCCAAACTGTTTAGCACTTACTCTGAGTGGCAGCTTTTACAGATAGAGAAGCTGTATGGAAAGCATCAGAAAAAGCATCTTGAAATGAAGGCACTGTATAGCTCTCCTCGTCTTTGTCCTCTTTGTCATCTCCTAGCAAAACTGGGGGTGATTTCACAAGTCCTATAGTTAAATCGTTAGTAACATGAATACCTCACACACAAAACAAACCTGTACTTCTAATGGTACGAGGTGGCTTAGAAATGGGAGTCTTTTTCTCTCCTGAGACCAGAGCTTGAGCAAAAGATGGACCTGCACTTCCACAAGGAGACATTGTATCTGACATTCTCTTTTTTGTTCCATCATCTTTAACTGGTGTTTTATCAGGGACAAAGCTCTTGGCATTTGGATTGAGAGGTCTTAGAGGAGATGGCAAAGGAGGTGAGGATGCCATGGAGAGAAAGTTATGAAGACGTTCGGGGCTGATGTCTGCTGGATTGGGAGGCAATGAGATAGAATCCACAGACACTATACAGTAAGAGAGATGACTACTGGGATACTTATTTTATGGAGACTTACAGCAATCCTGTCTATCAGCTTTCTTCTCCCTTCGTTTTTCTTCTCTCCTTTTCTTCTGTCGTTTTTGTTTACGTTTCTGCAGTATATCTTAAGGTATCAAAAAATAAAAAATATTATGTATTGAGAACATTACATTAGAGTTACCTGCAAAATCTTCCAGTGTTTGAGAAGAAATATTGGGTGGTTTTAAGTCCAGTTCACAGAGTCCAAATTCACAAGTTAATGGCAAATGTCCAAGAAATCGATGTCGTTTCCTCTCATCCTAGTGATCACTGGAATGACAATTACACATGGCAAGATACTAACCTCTGTCATTGAATAGTGCTCTATCTCTACAATCCGTGCTGTAATAGTACTGGGACAGTTATCCCAAGACCCGTACTCCTTTATAAAATATTAATGACATCAGTTTATAGACATTTTGTTATCATACCTTTAATAAGCATTTCGTGTTGATAGGATGCAGATACAGATGTTGTCCATCAGAAGCTGTAGTGGACAATATGATATTATTTCTCTACTAAAGTAAGTGATCTTACATTGATAGAAGTGGACATATTCTGAAGTATATTGAGGTGAGCCTGACACTGAAATAACACTATAAGAGATGAAGATGAAAATGAACAAGTGTAATATATTTAAAATTTGTTCATAGAAATAAGCACAATAGAACTAAATATGATGTCTGTAAGTTCGTATAGAGTATATATGTTAGAGGACACCAATACTCTATTGTCACCTACATTTATTACTTTAGCATCTATTGCTTGTTATATAACATATAGTAAGTAATATTATGTATATAACAATACGTTTAGATGCAGAGAGAGAGAGAGAGAGAGAGAGAGAGAGAGAGAGAGAGAGAGAGAGAGAGAGAGAGAGAGAGAGAGAGAGAGAGAGAGAGAGAGAGAGAGAGAGAGAGATTAGATAATCACCTTTCATTCTCTTCAATTTCTCCTTCAGATGAACTACTACTCAAACAGGTAATATGGCGATAAACTGGGACATCAACTGACAACAGTGAAGTCTACATATTAATACAACATACTTCACTAATAATACAATATGTACTTACATCTGTTGGTTTGCTCTTAACAACACTCTCGTCTTCATCTTCAGAGAAAGTTGGTTGAAACTCTCCTGATATGTATGAGTCATCACAGACACTTAAGACTTTATAATTAGACGAGGGTGATACTTGGTCTTGGGATGGTGTCTCAATAACTAAAAGATATACAATGTCAGTAAAGGTATACAGGGATATACTAAGATATACAAAGATATATAGCCCTCTTTATATCATCACTGTGATTTGATATAGCACCTGGAATAATCACCATTCTATATTGTACAGAGTAATAGTGTGAATAAAAGGTGCAAAAATTACAATAGTTGGGGTATTTCTATAAGGACACATCACTATTAATGACATTAGTTAATGAGTAAATCTAATTGAGTATAACCCTTTAATTAGTTGGACTTGAATCCAGTTACATGTAACATTACATGTATCAAGTTACCTTCATCTCCTTGTTTGAGTGTCTCAGTTTGTTGTATATTATCTTCTCTAGTCTTCAAGTCTTCTAGAGCAGTCTCTATAAAACACCTCTCTGATTCCTATAAAATAACATTAAATATGTCAACGAAGATGGTGTATATTTCAATGTACCTCGTCAGGTGAGAGTTGAGCAAGTTGTTGAAGCAGTAGAGTGCGTTCTTTATCAATAATATCTGTTTTTATCTGAGCTGGAGAAGCAGACAGAAGCTTTGCAAAGTGGCAGTGTTCTCCACCTACATATAACTATAGTAACCAAGAAGTTATTAGGTTGTATTATACCATTTAAAGGTGGTATGAGACTTGCAGTTTCCTCAATCCAGTCAGTCTTTGGCAAGGCAAATGTAGCATCCTGTGTGAGTTTTGAAATGTCATGTGATTAGGATGTGTGGCTTACCTTGCATCGTACCATTAGTTTCATGGTGATGACATCTTTGTCATCATAAAGTCTACTAGCTAAGGTTGTAACACTATAACAACAATAAGACTGTGTTAACTATTTGCATCATGTGTTCTTGTTACCTTTTCAGGTCTTTCTTGTAAATAGATTCATAACAAATAGGACATTTGCGCCACTTTTTGTCACTCTGAGTCAGAGAGAGAGAGAGAGAGAGAGAGAGAGAGAGAGAGAGAGAGAGAGAGAGAGAGTGATGTAAAAACCTACAGTGGTACTTACTAATGCTAGGTAGTGTAAAATACACGATGAACAGTACACATGTCCACAACGAGTGATTTTAGCTGATAAAGAGAAATATTAAAACAATGCTTCATTTCATACCAACATACCAGCAGAGGGAGCATATAAACAGATAGGACAAGAAGGAATTTCATGACAGAACAGTCGCTATAATTTAAAATAAAGAGAGAGTTAACACAACATATGATCACTTACAACTTGTTCAATCCATTCCCAGTCGACCAGAAGATCAGGATCATTACAGTAGACACTGTAGTCTCCAGCTCCCTCTCTTACAATAAACTGACAACTAAAAAAAATGTATATACGTGTAATATGACATGTACCTGTACAGTATTAAAATAAGGATGTAATAGGACATGTATGTGTATAGTATTAAGATGAGGATGTCATAGAACATGTAGATGTACAGTATTAAGATGAGGATGTCATAGGATATGTACATGTAGAGTATTAAGATAAGGATGTCATAGGACATGTACATGTACAGTATTAAGATAAGGATGTCATAGAACATGTACATGTACAGTATTAAGATGAGGATGTCATAGGATATGTACATGTACAGTATTAAGATGAGGATGTCATAGGATGTGTATAGTTTGCTAATGTACATTAAGATAAGAAAGTCTCTATAGTTGACATTTTCAGACCATGGAAACTTTCCTTAGTATTCTCATTATAGAGGTTCAGCTAAAGCACCTATACTAATATGAGATCACAACAAGTGTTCTGATATAGAGGACATCCTTAATATAATAAACTTTGAAGTAGGTCTTACTTGGCTTGTAGAAATTGTTCTTTATTGAAATCGTGATGTTTCTTTCCTCTCCGACGGGAGAAGTCACCACTTAAACTACTACCAATGTGACCACTAGTGTATCTCTCTCGTGGAGCAATAGTGAAATTCAACAAATGATTCAATGAAACTGAGCCTGATTTCTTCCTCTCACCAACAGTCAACTGTGAGAGAAAAAGATACATATATAATAAAATTCAAAGGTAATCAACCATCATTCACTGATGAGATAAAATCACGCACATAAAACCAACTCGTGAATCTCATTAATTGTTAAAATTATTCATACTATATAGTTCTCTCTGTAGTCTATTCATTACCAATTGATGTATCATAAGAACATATACTGTTACAATGACCACACTGAGTGCATTTTAAATTCCTCAAGACCAGAGTTTGTCACATCATCATGTTTCAAAACTTCAAAACAAGAGCTTTCATTACAACTATAGCCACTCCTTCCGAAGGAGGGCAATACACAACATTATAACAATTTAAATTGTTGTAATTTACAAAACCAGTGTAATATATTGTTACTACACAAGTTAAATATCTGACATTAATATACTTTTAAAATATCATTACTTCCTTTACCAGTCCTGCCCAGACCCTTAACTAGAGCAGATGCTCCAGACCCTATACCAAAATATTGTCATTTTTTACTCACTTCTTTTTCTATATAAGTAACATCATCAAAATCTCTCCTTTGAGACAACTGTGGTCGTTGATTTGATGGACGTTGTCCTCCAGAGTAAGTGGAATTTGAATATTTACCACTTCTTGGAGATGTGTAACGAGATGAGCTCTGCTGAGGCAATGTAGTTGATCTCTTTTCTAATTGTTTATTGCCTCTAGCTCTGTAGTCTAATGTAATAATAAAAATAAGTGAAGGAAACTTAATAGTAATTTCCTACTAGTAATTAATGTAGATATTAGTTTAAATCTGCTAATGGAACAACACCGGTACATGTACATCTATTCCCTATGTACACTTAATAAGGTTAGTTATGATGTCAAATGAATAACTGTAGTATTAGTTTTACCAGTAACAGCTACTAGAGATTAATATAATGTGCTGTCATACTTTCATGTCATTATTGCCTAGCTCATAAACCTGTATTTGAACAAGGCCGACCTTTGCTTTTAAGTTGTTTTCCTGATGAAGGTGACAATGGATCACCTGTTGAGAAATGATGTGGAACTTCTGATACCATCCCACGATGATCCTTCCGTCCAGACATTTTTGGTTTGTGAGTCGTTTCCGGTTGAAAGTCTTGTTTCCTTGTAAGAGAGCGGGCAGCTTCCTCTTGGTTGCTTGCCAACTCCGGTTGCTTGTAGATACATTTCGAGGTTAAAACAGGAGAGCCATGATTACTACTATCTGATAAAGACGACGAAACAATTATAACGTTCTCTGTATTAAGTTGATTGGAATGACAAGAGCTTGAAAGCAAAGAAATTTTGAATTGTTTTCACAAACAGATGATTAGTAAAATTCCTATTTTTTTCTAAATGTTTAATGTTAAATTACAAAGTGATGATACTGGATTTTCAGGAATTTCTTCAATTAGGAGTTTGATAAATGGAGAGTATATCAAGAAATTAAGTATAGTAAGGTCTAGTCTGCAATTTGAAAACTGTTGTTACACAATTCAGTGGCGATTTGGAATCTCAAACAAATACTTGAAATTCCAGGAGATTTCTCACTTTTAATGTGCCCTGAGACGTGCAAGTCCACAGAGATAAGATAAGGCCGATGATTTGGTTTCCCGAGGGAAGATAACTGCAGTTACAGCTGTACGACACAAGACGCTTTTAATAAGGACAAGGACACTTGTCCGACATATTCTAAATGTGACTATCACATGACTTTCACATGACATAAGCGTGGTTACCGGGAAGTTTCAAATATTTAAGATGGCTGGTACCTTGGAAGAATATGATGAGCCCACTCCTCTAAGATCTACTTATTGTAGTCGTTTAACTGAAGAAGAATACGAAGAAGAGACGTCAGCTTGTACTCAGGAAGCTCTGTCCGAGTTGATTGCTCATCTCAATGAAAACCCTGATGAATATCATAAAGTAGTAAAAAGACGAAAGAAGGAGGAAGCAGAAGGTGCAGGACTGGTATCATATGTCAAAGTATGTACTCAGAGAAATGGGTATTAATTGGAATGTATGTTATCGATAGGTTAAACTGTTTACTTATTTTGGTGGCGAGGACAATTGGTTTGTCACACCTACTAAAGAGGAATGCAATAAGGAATTAGATAAAGTTAAAAGTGACATGATGAATATCTTTACATACTCTCAACAAGGTACATATACATATATGTCATCAGTACATGTGTCGGTATTACTTACATGTACATGATTATACTTTATATACTTGAAGGACGACGATTTTCTGCTCGTCTAGCTGAGAAACGGAAAAGAGCTCTCCTAGAATCGTCCACGTCATCTCCTCTTCTAGCTCCTCCCCCTCCTCCTCCTCCTCCACCCCCTCCTGTTAATCCACCTACATCCTTTAACCACGTCCCATTACATGCATCTCCTTTAACTGTGAGTCCATCAATGACACACTTGTTTGTTGTGTTGATCTCCATTAGTGACATGCTAGTTGTATGGCCATATCAATCTCATTACATTAATTGTTTGTTTGAGTGTAGCATTAGTAGTGTAAACAGTTTATTGTGGATTTTTGTTGTTAATATTTGTTATATTTACAAAGCATAATAGACTTTAATTCTTATATTTTAACAAACAAACTTTAATAATTATGATGATCTTTCAGGGAGTGTTTCCATTATGTACCTATACCCTCAATTCCTTGATTGTATCACATCATATAATTATATACAATTTTATTAGTTTTACTTTATTTGGATATTAGGTATTATTTTAAAATAATTATATCATTTTATATCTAAATATTTTGGTGATCACTTAATTTATTATTTAAATTACATTTTTCATAACTTATTTAGAGGAAGCCTATGAGCACACAATCTAAACAATCTCACTTTATCATGTCGGAAAATTCCCACAAGTCAGTAATAATAATATCTATTATTAATACTTTGTTATTGTTTATCTTTTAGTCGTAATCGTTATCAAGAGCTCGTTAGGCAATTGGCCAGCTCAGGTCCACGTAATCGTCTGCGACAAACAAGCGAAAACAGGTGCATCAATCTGGTGTTTTTATTGATGACACATTTAGCAATATATCTAAGATATAAAGTTGTTTGTTTGTGAAAATAACATGACTTTTTAGAGAAAGTAGTAGGGATATTTCTGCTATAAAGATTTGTTGATGTTGTGATTATTGTATTACTAAATTTACATTAAATGAACTTATGGATGGATAGATGGATGGATGGATGGATGGATGGATTGATAGATGAAACTATTTCTTGTTTTATGACTACTTATCTCTTAGATCACCAGGAGGTACCCCTAATGGAGGATGGAAGAGGGGAAAACAATGTGAACCAGATCTGATGCCTTATTTCAATAAAAAACTTATTGATAAATTTAAAAATGTTCGTAGTCCTACACCAGTTAGTCCTGCTTCTCCAAATATGACAGATAGTCCACTCTAAGTGAATTTTGTGTTTACTAACTCATATTAATTTTATTTTCTAATGATGTTGTTACAAAAATAATTAATATTACATTTTCAACTTGTCCCTTTAATCTTTAACTGTCTTTCTAGTCATCATGCATCCATTTACATCTATCTGTCCATTCACAATAATAGATATTAATGTAACAATAACAATATTCATACCTTGTTTGTCTTTATAAAAACAACTGTGTTATGACATTGTAACAGTGATGTCTCTCTCTATTGTCATCTTCGTTCTCTCTCTGCTGTCTCCATTAGTAACAGCACAAGGTAAAGCAAATATTAATATTATTATAACTGTACTATATCTTTACTAGGTCCTCCAGTGATAACACCATCAGGATCAGTGATAGTATTACATGGCAATGATCTATTAGTTAAATGTGAAGCTAGTGGTAATGTTCTCTCCTATCAGTGGTTAGATAGTAATGGAGTTGTTGTCACTACTTCAAATTCAAGTCCTCTACTATTGAATATAACTAATGTGACTCAGTCTGACAGTGGAACATATATCTGTAAAGTAATCTATACCAACTCAGCAACTGAGAGCTCAAGTATTCTCATAACAGTTGAAGGTATTAAGATTTAATATATCAATCATTGCATGTCATCTTCAATTTTAGATGGTTGGAGTACATCAGCAAGTTCTCATATTATTGGAGCATTACCTTTTAAAGACAAAAAGAGTCTTTCACTTATTATTACTACTGTGGAAAATGAACCAGTCAATTTTACAGTCAAAAACTTAGCAGGAACTATATCAAGTGGCTCGGTTACTTCTAATACATTAACAACTGTCATTTTGGATATAAGTAATACTGTTGATAGTAGGACAGACAGAGAGAAAGGTATCATAGTGTCTACAGGATCATGTAACAAAATATCAGTCTTTGTTGTTGGTGATGGTGGTGGTAGTCAAACAGCAGGTGTCTATCAGAGTTATCCTACCTGGGGATATCCTGTCAATAAATATGTTTACTATGCTATTTCCACTGGTAGTAATATTGTTGATTCATTTAGTACTCTCCTCCTTGTATCTGCCAACAATGATACTATTATTACTATAACTCCTACAGTTAATATAACTATTCCTTATGATCTGAGCCCCACTGGTATTAATATCATAATAACAGGAGGAAATTCTGTAACTATTCAACTGGACTATCTCCAAACATTTTTAATTGACTCAACAAATGATCTAACTGGTTCAAAAGTTGTTTCAAACAAACCAATTGCTGTCTACTCAGGACACACATGTGGTGAAGCACCAACACGAGGAACAGCTGGTTGTGACTTTCTTGGTGAGCAAATACCTCCATCAGCATCTTGGGGTAATTCATTCCTTGTAAGTCCTTTCTCTACTTATAAGTCAGGCTATCTGTTGAAGTTTGTCAGCTCTCAACAAAATACTAACATCAATATATCTTGTCATCAATCAAACATCAAATATGAGATATCATCACTACATGAAGATGCAATAGCATCACAACTGATCAATGGTCGAAACATTTGTCATATTTACGCAAATAATCCTATTCTTGTAGCACAGTTTTCTTTGGGACAACTTTTTAATCTGGTTGGAGGTTTTATTTCTAGTGATCCTGCTGTAGTGATTGTTCCTCCGTTCCAACATTATGTGACTAGTACTGTATTTCCTGCTATCAATATTTTGTCGTCTACAAAATATATGAACTTAGCTGTTATTTCGTCAGATTTCAATTCTTCCCAGGTACTATTAAATGGTGTATCACTTGGCTCAGAAACATGGAGTACAATTAATAGTGATGATGGGAGTAGTGTAGTTGGTTATGTATTGGCTGGTTATTCTCTTTCAAATAATATTTACAATATCAATTATGAAGATCCAAATGGCAGACTCTGTCCACTGATATTTGGTTCATTATTTTTTGTTGGCTATACATATACTGGAGGACTGAACATGATTCCCTATGGATATGAAGGTATAAAGAAGGTGTTATTTTACTTAATTGACTTTGTTATTTCAGATATAACACCATCTTCTCCTGTTTGTATTAAAGAAAGTAAGTATAAATAAACCATTTTTTCTTTAATGCTGTTTCATTTCTTTATAGTTATGACTCCATCTCCATCAATTGGTAATATTTATTATGCTTGTTTGTTTATTATTTTTATTTTAAAGATCTTACTATTAACCTGAACCCCTTGCTATCAGTGATGAATGGTGACACTGCTGTTCTAAACTGTAGTGCTAGTGGTAACCCTCCTCCTATTGTACACTGGATATTTCATGGTACCAACATAATAAATGATACTGTTAAGTATATTATTACAAATGGAGTTTTAACAATACTGAATGTAGAGCTTAATGATGCTGGAGATTATCATTGTACTGCATCTAATGTATACAGATCTGTGAGTAGCACAATTGAGTTAAAAGTTCAAGGTAACTCTACACTTTAAATTCATAAAATTTATCTACTCTATTTAACAGTACCTCCATTTTTTATTAATGTTCTATCAACTAAGACATTTGGTATTCTTGGTAGTAACATGAGTATCAACTGCACTGCTTATGGTGTTCCTAGACCTATTGTGACATGGAGAAAGAATAATGAAGACATATCCTCATCTTCCCCTGGCATTACTATTATTAATGATAATGTGACAGTTCATCAAGTTACAAGCTACCTCATGTTGAGTCATATTTCTCATAATGACTCAGGAATATATCACTGTAATGCAAGTAATGAATTAGTTGAAGTGAAATCCATCATCTCATCTGGAAGGGTATGCATTTTAAGTAAGTTAAGTAAGTTAGTAACAGCACAAGTTAAAACAAATATTAATATTATCATAACTGTACTATATCTTTACTAGGTCCTCCAGTGATAACACCATCAGGATCAGTGATGGTATTGCGTGGCAATGATCTGTTAGCTAAATGTGAAGCTAGTGGTAATGTTCTCTCCTATCAGTGGTTAGATAGTAATGGAGTTATTATCACTACTTCAAATTCGAGTCCTCTACTATTGAATATAACTAATGTGACTCAGTCTGACAGTGGAACATATATCTGTAAAGTAATCTATACCAACTCAGCAACTGAGAACTCGAGTATTCTCATAACAGTTGAAGGTATTAAGATTTAATATATCAATCATTGCATGTCATCTTCAATTTTAGATGGCTGGAGTACATCAGCAAGTTCTCATATTATTGGAGCATTACCTTTTAAAGACAAAAAGAGTCTTTCACTTATTATTACTACTGTGGAAAATGAACCAGTCAATTTTACAGTCAAAAACTTAGCAGGAACTATATCGAGTGGGTCAGTTACTTCCAATACATTAACAACTGTCATTTTGGATTTAAGTAATACTGTTGATAGTAGGACAGACCGAGAGAAAGGTATCATAGTGTCTACAGGATCGTGTAGCAAAATATCAGTCTTTGTTGTTGGTGATGGTGGTGGTAGTCAAACAGCAGGTGTCTATCAGAGTTATCCTACCTGGGGATATCCTGTCAATGAATATGTTTACTATGCTATTTCCACTGGTAGTAATATTGTTGATTCATTTAGTACTCTCCTCCTTGTATCTGCCAACAATGATACTATTATTACTATAACTCCTACAGTTAATATAACTATTCCTTATGATCTGAGCCCCACTGGTATTAATATCATAATAACAGGAGGAAATTCTGTAACTATTCAACTGGACTATCTCCAAACATTTTTAATTGACTCAACAAATGATCTAACTGGTTCAAAAGTTGTTTCAAACAAACCAATTGCTGTCTACTCAGGACACACATGTGGTGAAGCACCAACACGAGGAACAGCTGGTTGTGACTTTCTTGGTGAGCAAATACCTCCATCAGCATCTTGGGGTAATTCATTCCTTGTAAGTCCTTTCTCTACTTATAAGTCAGGCTATCTGTTGAAGTTTGTCAGCTCTCAACAAAATACTAACATCAATATATCTTGTCAATCAAACAACAAATACAACATATTATCACTACAGGAAGGTGTAACAGCATCACAACAGATCAATGGTCGAAACATTTGCCATATTTATGCAAATAATCCTATTCTTGTAGCACAGTTTTCTTTGGGTCAACTTTTTAGTCTGGTTGGAGGTTTTATTTCTAGTGATCCTGCTGTAGTGATTGTTCCTCCATTTCAACATTATGTGACTAGTACTGTATTTCCTGCTATCAATATTTTGTCATCTACAAAATATATGAACTTAGCTGTTATTTTGTCAGACTTCAATTCTTTCCAGGTACTCTTGAATGGTGTATCACTTGGTTCTGAAACATGGACTGCAATTAATAGTGATGATGGCAGTTGTGTAGTTGGTTATGTATTAGCTGGTCATTCTCTTTCAAGTAATATTTACAATGTCAGCTATGAAGATCCAAATGCCAGACTCTGTCCACTGATATTTGGTTCATTATTTTTTGTTGGCTATACATATACTGGAGGACTGAACATGATTCCCTATGGATATGAAGGTATGAAGAAGGTGTTATTTTACTAATTGACTTTGTTATTTCAGATATAACACCATCTCCTGTTTGTATTAAAGAAAGTAAGTGTGTATAACATAAAACATTATAATATAACATTTAATGACTTACTTCTCTTATATAATCACACCTATAGAGTCAACAACAACAACTTTGACTCCATCATCTGTTACATCAACTGCTGAGGTGACGTTTGACACAACTTCAGCATTAACATTTAAAATGTCTTCATTAAAATCATCAACTCATTCAGTATATACTTTACCATCTCCTTCAATAGTAACTGCTGTTGATACAACCATTATAGCATCATCAGATGTAATGATAACTTCCTTCTTGTCATCATCTTCATTAGCTATGTCTACTTCATCATATCTTCTGCCATTATCTGAATCATTGGCTCCATCAACTACTATTAAAATTACCACTTTAACACCAGAGCCCTCTTCGATGAGAACTGACACAACCTCCACCTTATCACCAGCTATATCAGAAATTTCTTACACACCTTCTTCTACCTCTTCAATATATCATCCACCATCATCAACTACTGTTGACATCACCACATTTATTTCATCATCAGTTTTAGTAATATCTTCCCCTGTACTCATGCCTTCTCCTTCACTAGATAATGTTTATACAACTTCACCACCATTATCTGAGTTGTTAGAACACTCATCTACAATTAATCCAACCTCTATTTTAACATCAGCTGTATTAGGGACTTTTGCTATATCTTCTTCTTCGCTATTTTTTGTGGATACTACTTCCTTGACACTATTGTCAGAGTTATCCTCTTCACTTGTTAGTAGTGCATATTCATCATATATTACTCCATCATCCACTAAATTGTTGAAATTGTCATCTACTGTTGATAATACTTCTTCAATATTATCATCTGAGTTATCTTCTTTGTTAACTGCTGTTGTTATTACCTCATCAACTCTATTAACGACTTCTCTCAAGCCATCTTCACAAATGTCTGCAAATACTATCTCTTTAAAAAGTATTTCACTATCTTTTACATCAATAGAGTCATCTTCACTGAGTACCACCACTACTTTATCATCTGTCATTATCATGGGTACTCCAGAGTTATCTTCACTGAGTCCTACCACTGCTTCATCATCTGCCATTATCACAAGTACTCCAGAGTTATCTTCACTGAGTACTACCACTGCTTCATCATCTGCCATTATCACAAGTACTCCAGAGTTATTGTCACTGAGAACTACCACTGCTTCATCATCTGCCATTATCACAAGTACTCCAGAGTTATCGTCACTGAGTACTACCACTGCTTCATCATCTGCCATTATCAGGAGTACTCCAGAGTTATCTTCACTGAGTGCTACCACTGCTTCATCATCTGCCATTATCAGGAGTACTCCAGAATTATCTTCATTAAGTACTACCACTGCTTCATCATCTACCATTATCATGGGTACTCCAGAGTTATCTTCACTGAGTCCTACCACTGCTTCATCAGCCATTATCATGAGTACTCCAGAGTTACCTTCATTGAGTACTACCACTGCTTCATCATCTGCCATTATCATCGGTACTCCAGAGTTATCGTCACTGAGTACTACCACTGCTTCATCATCTGCCATTATCACGAGTACTCCAGAATTATCTTCATTAAATACTACCACTGCTTTATCATCTGCCATTATCATGGGTACTCCAGAGTTATCTTCACTGAGTACTACCACTGCTTCATCATCTGCCATTATCATGAGTGTTCCAGTGTTATCTTCACTGAGTCCTACCACTGCTTCATTTGCCATTATCATGAGTACTCCAGAGTTACCTTCATTGAGTACTACCACTGCTTCATCTGCCATTAACCTGAGTACTCCAGAGTTACCTTCATTGAGTACTACCACTGCTTCATCATCTGCCATTATCACGAGTACTCCAGAATTATCTTCATTAAATACTACCACTGCTTCATCATTTACCATTATCATGGGTATTTCAGAGTTATCTTCACTGAGTCCTACCACTGCTTCATCTGCCATTATCATGAGTACTCCAGAGTTTCTTTCATTGAGTACTACCACTGCTTCATCATCTGCCATTATCATGGGTACTCCAGAGTTACCTTCATTGAGTACTACCACTGCTTCATCATCTGCCATTATCATGGGTACTCCAGAATTATCTTCATTAAATACTACCACTGCTTCATCATCTATCATTAACATGAGTACTCCAGAGTTATCTTCACTGAGTACTACCACTGCTTCATCTGCCATTAACATGAGTACTCCAGAGTTACCTTCATTGAGTACTACCACTGCTTCATCATCTGCCATTATCATGGGTACTCCAGAGTTACCTTCATTGAGTACTACCACTGCTTCATCATCTGCCATTATCATGGGTACTCCAGAATTATCTTCATTAAATACTACCACTGCTTCATCATCTATCATTAACATGAGTACTCCAGAGTTATCTTCACTGAGTACTACCACTGCTTCATCTGCCATTAACATGAGTACTCCAGAGTTACCTTCATTGAGTACTACCACTGCTTCATCATCTGCCATTATCATGGGTACTCCAGAGTTATCGTCACTGAGTACTACCACTGCTTCATCATCTGCCATTATCACGAGTACTCGAGAATTATCTTCATTAAATACTACCACTGCTTCATCTGCCATTAACATGAGTACTCCAGAGTTATCTTCATTGAGTACTACCACTGCTTCATCATCTGCCATTATCATGGGTACTCCAGAGTTATTGTCACTGAGTACTACCACTGCTTCATCATCTGCCATTATCACAAGTACTCCAGAGTTATCTTCACTGAGTCCTACCACTGCATCATCATCTGCCATTATCACGAGTACTCGAGAATTATCTTCATTAAATACTACCACTGCTTCATCTGCCATTATCATGGGTACTCCAGAGTTATCTTCATTGAGTACTACCACTGCTTCATCGTCTGCCATTATCATGGGTACTCCAGATTTATCTTCACTGAGTCCTACCACTGCTTCATCTGCCATTAACATGAGTACTCCAGAGTTACCTTCATTGAGTACTACCACTGCTTCATCATCTGCCATTATCATGGGTACTCCAGAGTTATTGTCACTGAGTACTACCACTGCTTCATCATCTGCCATTATCACGAGTACTCGAGAATTATCTTCATTAAATACTACCACTGCTTCATCTGCCATTAACATGAGTACTCCAGAGTCATCTTCATTGAGTACTACCACTGCTTCATCATCTGCCATTATCATGGGTACTCCAGAGTTATCGTCACTGAGTACTACCACTGCATCATCATCTGCCATTATCACGAGTACTCGAGAATTATCTTTATTAAATACTACCACTGCTTCATCTGCCATTATCATGGGTACTCCAGAGTTATCTTCATTGAGTACTACCACTGCTTCATCGTCTGCCATTATCATGGGTACTCCAGATTTATCTTCAATGAGTCCTACCACTGCTTCATCTGCCATTATCATGAGTACTCCAGAGTTATCTTCACTGAGTACTACCACTACTTCATCTGCCATTATCATGGGTACTCCAGAGTTACCTTCACTGAGTACTACCACTGCTTCATTGTCTGCTATTATCACAAGTACTCCAGAGTTATCTTCACTGAGTACTACCACTACTTCATCATCTGCCATTATCATGGGTACTCCAGAGTTGTCTTCTTCTCTGACTTCTACTGAGAGTATCTTTTCAAGATATATTCCATTAACTGCCAAATTGTTAAACCCAACAACTATCACCAGTATTAATTCTTTAGTATTATCATCTGATCCATCTTCTTCACTAACTACTGTTGATATTACATCATTGTCATCAGAATTGTTAGAGTCATCATCCTCACTAGCTATTAAAACAGAGGAGGTAACAATGGCTACTTCAGTTATACTTACATCAATTAAAGATAGCTCAACAATAATAACATCTTCTACATATGTCACATTGTCATCAGTTCAAAGTGATAATAAACTAATGTCTGATCTTTATATATAATCTTTTCTTCTTTACAGATACAATGTATACAAGTATTAGTGATATCATGGCAACATCGGTTTTTCCTACCATCTCTTCAAAAGGTATACTAATTAATTCAATTCTGTTTACTGCTTCATTTTTTATAGCTGTAACTCCATCTCCATCACCTGGTAATGTTAATTGTCCACTAATTATTGATTGTATATAACTCTATCAAATATTCATTGGTCCCTCTTGTGTTAAGGAAATATTATTTCGTCTCTTTATTATGCATATTTATTTAGTATTTTTCTTTCAAAGATGTTACTATTAATCCGACACCTTTGCTAGCAGTAATGAATAGTGACACTGCTGTTCTAAACTGTGGTACTAGTGGTAACCCTCCTCCTACTGTACACTGGATATTTCGTGGTAGTAGCATAACAAATAATATAGTTAAGTATATTATTACAAATGGAGTCTTAACAATACTGAATGTAGAGCTTAATGATGCTGGAGATTATCATTGTACTGCATCTAATGTATACAGATCTGTGAGTGGCACAATTGAGTTAAAAGTTCAAGGTAACTCTACACTTTAAATTCATAAAATTTATCAATTCTATTTAACAGTACCTCCATCTTTTATTAATGTTCTATCAAATAAGACATTTGGTATTCTTGGTGGTAACATGAGTATCAACTGTACTGCTTATGGTGTTCCAAGACCTACTGTGACATGGAGAAAAAATAATGAACACATATCATCATCTTTCCCTGGCAATACTGTTATTAATGATAATGTGATAGTTCATCAAGTTACAAGCTACCTGATATTGAGTCATATTTCTCATAATGACTCAGGAATATATCACTGTAATGCAAGTAATGAATTAGTTGAAGTGAAATCCATCATGTCATCTGGAAGGGTATCCATTTTAAGTAAGTTTAAAGCTTTGTTATACAATCAATGTTATTATTTATTATAAATTAGGTCCTCCATCTCTTGAAAAGGGCTTTGTGAACATCACTAAAAATCAATCAGACACTGTCCAATTATCTTGTACATTTTCTGGTCAACCTGTTCCTCAAGTCACATGGTCTAGATCTCAGAACAATGCTGATAAGGAAGAACTTGATAATAGGACCAACAAAATAACTGTAACTAGTTCTAGCAATGATACTAGAGTTGTGTCTACTTTGAAGATAAATGATGTACAAAAAACAGATGAAGGGAACTACATTTGTAGTGCATCTAATGGCATACCAAACTTGATTCAATCACAAGAATACAACAAAGCCTTTATAACAGTTCAAGGTATTATAATATTATTTTGATTATAAATAACATCTTTTCTTTATTTAGTACCACCTACTGTACAAGCAGTATCTAATAAAGTCATTGGATTACTTCATGAAACTGTTACTATTTCATTTACTATCACTAATGATTTCCCGAAAGTGAATGTAGATAACATACAATGGCAAGTCAAGCCATTGGGTAATGAGAAATTTATTCTTATTAACTCTACTTCATCTAATCGTCTTTATCTAACAATATCCAATGTTCAGTTGAGTAATAGAGGATTGTATAAAATGTCAGCACAAAATGAAGCAGGCATTGGTGAAGCAACAATTGTTCTGGATGTATATGGTAAGTCTAAAACTGTAGCATTGATTTGATATATTCTCAACAATTTTAGTTACAGCTGCTTTATGGAACAATACTGGAGGACCTGTAATAAAAGAAAAAGGACAAAATGTTGTGTTCAACTGTACTGCTGATGGTCTTCCAAGACCTGTCATTGTATGGAGGAAAAATGGCCAACTTTTATTGAATACTAGTAGATTAAAAATTATATCATCAGATCAAACCAATGGTTTTCGTTCAAACATTATCCCTGAAGTTCTACAACATACAAGTATGCTAGAAATTACAGACTTGAAAGGAAATGATAATAGTAGCTATTCTTGTCGAGCTGATAATGAAGCTAATTTAGGAGTTGTATTAACAACACCATTTACATTACAAGTAATAGAACGTAAGTGATTAGCTGTTCCTGAATATTTATTATTAAAGATTTCTTTTAGCTCCACCAACCAATTATTGTTTGAGTTCTCCATGTGGTAGAAATGGTAAATGTCATAGTTTGAGTAATGGATATTTATGTGATTGTTATGATGGATACACTGGTATCAATTGTGAACAAGGCAAGTCATGAATGATTTCAATATCTACTTTATTTATTTCAATACAGTTGTAGTGGTATCAGTTCCACCACAAATTACACAGCCTCCTAAAAGTACTTCAGGAAATCTCTACTCTACTACTAACCTCACATGTAAAGCTACTGGTTCTCCTATTCCTACTATTCTATGGTATAAAGATGATGTGTTCATTCCCAATGACAATATTGATCCCTCTTTGTTGTTATTCTCTGAATTGGAATTAACTGATCGAGGATTTTACCACTGTGAAGCTAGGAGTAGAATAGATGGAAAAACTGTATTTGTAGTGTCTTCAAGAGTACTACTAAATATCACAGGTATGAAAGATTTTATTTTATGATGTCTACTATTTATTTTAATCCAGATGTTGTTCAGTATGAAGCTAAAATAGAACTACCAGATGACTTTTATGAGAGAAGTAATTTGAGTATATCTGATAGGATCTCTGATCTTATTAACAAGGTAGCTAATGTGTCACAAATGTGATAATTACTTTATTTATTATTTAGAGTAACAATTATCTTACTGGTAGTCAACTGACCAATACCTCAAACACTTCATTTTTCTTTATTCAAATTTTGAATAGTGATAACTTGAAGTCAGTACATCTATTTGTTTTTCTATAAATTTTATCAGTAAAAATTTAGTTATACTGCACAAGTCCATACTATTCCTATTGTTATTACTTTGGTAACAAAGAGTGGAGCTTCTGATGAGCTCAAGGGCGGAGTACAACATCAAATGGCTTTGGTAGGCAGACAACTTAGTGTCAATATTTCAGTAGCTGAAGTAGACAGATTTGGTAAAACATATTTTAATTTATGTTTGATTTTTGTGTGTTTATAAGATGGCTGTCCTCCTGACAAAACTATCATACCATCACATTCTGGCAAGAAAAATCTTGAACTTATCCTCTTATGGCCTGAAACTAATATTGGAGGAGAAGCTATAGTCAGCTGTCCTTGTGGAAATGTCAGTTCAGAAGCACAAATATTACAAGCTAGTCGATATTGTGGTGGAGACTTTACCAAAGGTGCTAAATGGTCTAAAGGAAATGTAGCACCTTGTAATTTCAGTGACTTAGCAAGAGAAATATGTCAGCTGAGAAATGTATGTTCCTTGTCCACAATTATCAAAATAATCTGCTAACGTTTTCACAGCTTCCTGTCACTGATAGAGTGGTAGAGTTAAAGAGACTTACAAGTAGCAACAACCTCTTAGGAACAACTGAGGTGTCAGCAAGTGTGACTGTACTCATAACTGCCACTGAAGGAGTATCAGGAAACCTCACGGTAAGAAATTATTTGATGTATTTTTGTTATCACATTGATAGTTAACTACAACATTTTTGGAAGTAGTGGACAACATCTTAGATGTCAATCAAGATACATTACAAACCAGTCAAGAAACCTCTAACACATCAGCTAAGTTAGTTTGTTATTTCAAGTAAATACTAGTACATATTTTGTAGGATATTGGAAGCTATTGAATCAGTTGTGGAGAATATACCACTTACTAATACATCAGAACCTGTTGTAATTTCTCTAAAATCATTTGCTGTATCTGTGCAACTAATAGACATTAATGAATTTAAACAATCTGGTCAAATGTTTGGTGTAAATTTTGGAGACTTTTCTAATGATAATCAAAGCCTTAATTCCAATGATCTTACATTTGGAGGATCTAATCAACAACCAACCGCAGCTATCAATCTACCCAGAAATTTACTAAATGGACTTCCAAACATCACTAATAATACTAGAATCACTCATTCAGTATTCATCACTGACTCGTTATTCCTGAGGAGAGATGACAATTTCCAAGAGGTTGGTAGTATCATCATATCAGCTGCTGTAGTAGGGACAGATACTATCAGGGGACTTAATCCTCCTGTGGGTCTTAGTTTCATGATCAACCCAGTGAGTATAGGATTTTCTATTTGTTTATTGTCTGCTTTCTTAACTTTAGAATATAAATGGTTCATCTCCTCAGTGTTCATTTTGGAATCAATCTTTAGATGGTAAATGTGATTTTAATATAATAATTTTAATTTTTACAACAATAGATGGATATGGAGATTGGTCAAGTAAAGGGTGTCATAATGTTACCAACAATGAAACAGAAGTTCTCTGTGAATGTAATCATCTCACAAGTTTTGCTATATTATTGGTAACAAATGTTTGTTTGTTTAATGATATAAATATTTATTTTGATATTCAGGATGTGTCTGTGACAGTTGAACCAACAGAGAAAACAAAATTGACATTGTTCTTGGATACTGTGACTTACATTGGTATCATTGTATCCCTGGTTTGTATGACAATAACAGTTGTCTCGTATCTCTCTAACAAGTGAAATACTATTATAACTACAAATTTGTTGATATGTGTGTTATGCTTTGTTCTTACAGGAAACTTCGTAATTCTGATCATGGACAACTTCTCTTCAATTTATGTTTTGCTTTAATGGGTCTTTACATTACATTTATTTTTGCTGTTCACAGTCGAGATGTTCCAGGTCTCTGTGCTGTTACAGGAGCAGTGTTACAGTATTTTTTTCTGGTGACATTCATGGTGATGGCTGCAGAGGCTATCAATTTGTACATGAATTTAGTGATTGTTCTTGGTAGAAAAATTAATCGTTTTGTTTTGAAGGCTACCATTTTATCTTGGAGTGAGTCATCATCAAATGATTCATTAATATCCTGATGTATTATCTTCTAGTTACTCCATTCTTTATTGTATTGTTCTGCTTTGCTCCCAATTACAAAAACTACTTGAGTGATCATTTGTAAGTTTATTGATATAAAAAGTGATTACATTCTATAATTTTTATAGTTGTCGAGCTTTTAATGTGCCATTTTATATTGGTACAGTAATTCCGTTTCTGATCATCTACATTTTTAATTGGGTGGTGTTCTTTATTATTATCGTCTCTCTTATACGAAAGAGTCTTCAGTCTGATTCAAAATCAAAGAAAGAGAAAGGCAAAAAATCTTTCTTTTACCAACAGCTTGTTATAGTTACAACATTGTCTGTTTTGTTTGGTTTGGGATGGGGTATTGGATTGTTAGCCACTCAAGATATCCATACCAATAAGACAGTACAAGATCTGTTTGCTGCATTGTTTGTGATCATGACTGCCTTTCATGGTCTGTTTATTTTCATAATGCACTGTCTTCGTTCAAAGGAAGTAAGAATCACTTGGAAACAATGGGTTTTTAATGTTACAGGCAAAGATATCAGTCAATTTTCTACATCAACACTTCCTCGCAAACACCAGAAACGATATCATATTGGAACAAATAATTCTGGAGTACCTCTTAAATCTTTCTCTTCGAATTCAGGAAAATCAACTTACAATGATACAACTGTAAAGAAACAATCAAGCTCTGGAGAAAGTAGAATTCTTCAATCTTGTGAACAAAAGGGTCAAAGTACTCCTGTAGATGTCTTGACTATAGAGAATAAAGAGGTGAAGATAGAAAATGATGCATTTGCTGTGACAACATTTACTAAGTCCTTTCCTGATGATGAAGTGGATGAAAAAGAAAAACTCCAAAGAGAAGAGGAACAGAATTAATAGAAAAATTAGTCCATCAACTAAATGGTTTAGCTAGCTTGTAAAGACATGTTGATTATTAGGTGTAATGTTTTTAAACTTTCATTAAATTTCAGTAGTGCTTTTATTATTATTATAATTGTATAATATATATATATATATATATATATAATATATTTGTATTTTGTAACAAAGAGACAAATTTAACTTGCTAAATCTCATTGTTACATTTGATACCTTAAGAGTGAGTTTTTAAAGATTGATGATCTTCAACAATGGCTGAAGTCAGTACTAAATCTATGACTGATAATCTAGTTACTTTGGATTGGTAGATGGATAACTGAATGAATGAAACTATAGACAGAGTTATTACTAACCAGTGTAAGAGTTGTGATACAAACTTTGTTGTTTACATTAGTAACAACACAAGGTAATACAAGTATTATTATTATTATTATAACTGGATTATCATTTTTGTACTAGGTCATCCAGTGATAACACCATCAGGATCAGTGATAGTATTACATGGAATGATCTATTAAGGTGAAGTTAGTAATAATGTGTAATGTTCTCTCCTATTAGTGGTTAGATAGTAATGGAGTTATTATCACTACTTCAAATACAAGTCCTCTACTATTGAATATAACTAATGTGACTCAGTATGACAGATTAATTACTCACCAATGTAAGAGTTGTGATACAAATTTTGTGAGAATTATGAGTCATTAAGTAAACTAACTATTGCTTATGATGACATGACAGAAGTAGTTCTACCCAAACGTGATCTTAGTGTCAGCATCAATTCTAAAAGTCAAATTAAAATAGATGATCTTTTTTGGTAGTAGAAGGTGTCCGTCAGACTTGACGTGACAGGCAATATTCTATAGTATTAATTCAAAGTTAAGCAATTATATAATCTTTTGCAAGTGACCATACCTACTGGCTATATCAGCAGTTTAGTTATTATGAATTATTAATATAATAAAAAATAATTTTTAGCGAGATTCTTTACTTAAAACTTTAGTGCTTTTCATTCAAGCAGAGTGATGAAGATACCTCTGCTCTTAACAGTTGTACTGATAGTAATATACTGCCATTAGCTACTGGACGATGTCCTCTCCCTACAGTTGATGTATAGAGAGGGAGTTGATTGATCTACTCAGAGTTGCAGATGGAGTAGGATCATATAATCCTAATGTATCATCATATCAGTATACTTGTCTTGCTCAAGGATCAATTAGAGATACTTATCGTAGAGTGTCTATTATTGCTAGATTTAATTGTGTAGGTGATATTCCTGGTGTTGGTGAAAAACATTGCTTTCATAAGTTACCAATACATTTTTGAATATATTGTAGTTGTTTAACTGAGGAAGAATACGAAGATGAGACATCAGCTTGTACTCAGGAAGCTTTGTCCGAGTTGATTGCTCATCTTAATGAAAACCCTGATGAATATCATAAAGTAGTAAAAAGACGGAAGAAGGAGGAAGCAGAAGGTGCAGGACTGGTATCATATGTCAAAGTATGAACACAGAGAAATGGGTATTAATTGGAATGTATGTTATCGATAGGTTAAACTGTTTACTTATTTTGGTGGCGAGGACAATAGGTTTGTCACACCCACTAAAGAAGAATGCCACAAGGAATTAGATAAGGTTAAAAGTGACATGATGAATGTCTTTACATACTCTCAACAAGGTACATGTACATATATGTCATCAGTACGTGTGTGGGTATTACTTACATATACATGACAATATACTTTATATACTTGAAGGATGATGATTTCCAGCTTGTCTAGCTGAGAAACGGAAAAGAGTTCTCCTAGAATTGTCAATGTTATCTCCTCTTCTAGCTCCTCCTCCCCCTCCACCCCCTCCACCCCCTCCTGTTAATCTATCTACATCCTTTAAACACGTCCCATTACATGCATCTCCTTTAACTGTGAGTCCATTAATGACACACTTGTTTGTCGTGTTGATCTCCATTAGTGACATACTACTTGTATGGCCATATTAATCTCATTAAATTAATAGTTTGTTTGAGTGTAACTTTAGTAGTGTAAACAGTTTATTGTAGATTTTTGTTGTTGTAGTTACAAAGCATAATGGGATTTTAATTTTTATATTTTAATGACTAACTTTTATAATTATGACAACCTTTCAGGGACTGTCTCCATTATGTACCTATATGCTCAAATTCCTTGATTGTATCACATCATATAATTATATACAATTTTATTACTTTTATTTTATTTAGATATTAGGTATTATTTTAAAATGATTATATCATTTTATATCTAAATATTTTGCTGATCATTTAATTTATTATTTAAATTACATTTTTCATAACTTATTTAGAGAAAGCCTATGAGCACACAATCTAAACAATCTCACTCTATCATGTCAGAAAATTCCCACAAGTCAGTAATAATAACATCTATTATTAATACTTTGTTATTGTTTATATTTTAGTCATAATCATTATCAAGAGCTCTTTAGGCAATTAGCCAGCTCAGATCCACGTAATCGTCTGTGAAAAACAAGCAAAAACAGGTGCATCAATCTGTTGTTTTTACTGATGACATATTTAGTAATATATCTAAGAGCTAAAGTTGTTTGTTTGTAAAGATGACATGAATGTTTAGAGAAAGTAGTGGGGATATTTCTACTATAAAGATTTGTTGATGCTGTGACTATTGTATTATTAAATTTACATTAAATGAACTTATGGATGGATAGATGAATGGATGGATGGATGGATGGATTGATGGATGAAACTATTTCTTGTTTTACGACTACTTATTTCTTAGATCACCAGGAGGTACCCCTAATGGAGGATGGAAGAGGGGAAAACAATGTGAACCAGCTCTAATTCCTTATTTTAATAAAAAACTTATTGATAAATTTAAAACGTTCGTAGTCCTACACCAGTTAGTCCTGCTTCTCCAAATATGACAGATAGTCCACTTTAAGTGAATTTTGTGTTTACTAACTCATATTAATTTTATTTTCTAATGATGTTGTTACAAAAAATAAATATTACATTTTCAACTTGTCCCTTTAATCTTCAACTGTCTTTCTAGTCATCATGCATCCATTTACATCTATCTGTCCATTCACAATAATAGATATTAACATAACAATAACAATATTCATACCTTGTTTGTCTTTATAAAAACAACTGTGTTATGACATTGTAACAGTGATGTCTCTCTCTATTGTCATCTTTGCTCTCTCTCTGCTGTCTGCATTAGTAACAGCACAAGGTAAAGCAAATATTAATATTATTATAACTGTACTATATCTTTACTAGGTTCTCCAGTGATAACACCATCAGGATCAGTGATAGTATTACATGGCAATGATCTATTAGCTAAATGTGAAGTTAGTGGTAATATTTACTCCTATCAGTGGTTAGATAGTAATGGAGTTGTTGTCACTACTTCAAATTCAAGTCCTCTACTATTGAATATAACTAATGTGACTCAGTCTGACAGTGGAACATATATCTGTAAAGTAATCTATACCAACTCAGCAACTGAGAACTCGAGTATTCTCATAATAGTTGAAGGTATTAAGATTTAATATATCAATCATTGCATGTCATCTTCAATTTTAGATGGCTGGAGTACATCAGCAAGTTCTCATATTATTGGAGCATTACCTTTTAAAGACAAAAAGAGTCTTTCACTTATTATTACAACTGCAGAAAATGAACCAATCAATTTTACAGTCAAAAACTTAACAGGAACTATATCGAGTGGCTCAGTTACTTCTAATACATCAACAACTGTCATTTTGGATTTAAGTAATACTGTTGATAGTAGGTCAGACAGAGAGAAAGGTATCATAGTGTCTACAGGATCGTGTAGCAAAATATCAGTCTTTGTTGTTGGTGATGGTGGTGGTAGTCAAACAGCAGGTGTCTATCAGAGTTATCCTACCTGGGGATATCCTGTCAATAAATATGTTTACTATGCTATTTCCACTGGTAGTAATATTGTTGATTCATTTAGTACCCTCCTCCTTGTATCTGCCAACAATGATACTATTATTACTATAACTCCTGCAGTTAATATAACTATCCCTTATGATCTGAGCCCCACTGGTATTACTATTACGATAACAGGAGGAAATTCTGTAACTATTCAACTGGACTATCTCCAAACATTTTTAATTGACTCAACAAGTGATCTAACTGGTTCAAAAGTTGTTTCAAACAAACCTATTGCTGTCTACTCAGGACACACATGTGGTGAAGCACCAACACCAGGAACAGCTGGTTGTGACTTTCTTGGTGAGCAAATACCTCCATCAGCATCTTGGGGTAATTCATTCCTTGTAAGTCCTTTCTCTACTTATAAGTCAGGCTATCTGTTGAAGTTTGTCAGCTCTCACCAAAATACTAACATTAATATATCTTGTCAATCAAACATCAAATATGAGATATTATCACTACAGGAAGATGCAACAGCATCACAACTGATCAATGGTCGAAAGATTTGTCATATTTATGCAAATAATCCTATTCTTGTAGCACAGTTTTCTTTGGGACAACTTTTTAGTCTGGTTGGAGGTTTTATTGCTAGTGATCCTGCTGTAGTGATTGTTCCTCCATTCCAACATTATGTAGCTAGTACTGTATTTCCTGCTATCAATATTTTGACGTCTACAAAACATATGAACTTAGCTGTTATTTCGTCAGACTTCAATTCTTCCCAGGTACTCTTAAATGGTGTATCACTTGGTTCTGAAACATGGAGTACAATTAATAGTGATGATGGCAGTAGTGTAGTTGGTTATGTATTAGCTGGTTATTCTCTTTCAAGTAATATTTACAATATCAATTATGAAGATCCAAATGGCAGACTCTATCCGCTGATATTTGGTTCATTATTTTTTGTTGGCTATACATATACTGGAGGACTGAACATGATTCCCTATGGATATGAAGGTATAAAGAAGGTGTTTTTTTACTTAATTGACTTTGTTATTTTAGATATAACACCATCTCCTGTTTGTATTAAAGAAAGTAAGTTTATATAACATAAAACATTATAATGTAACATTTTACTGACTTACCTCTCTTATATAATCACATCTATAGAGTCAACAACAACAACTTTGACTGCATCATCTGTTACTTCAACTGCTGAGGTGACGTTTGACACAACTTCAGCATTAACATTTGAAATGTCTTCACTAAAATCATCAACTAGTTCAGTGTATACATTACCATCTCCTACAATAGTAACTGCTGTTGATACAACCACTATAGCATCATCAGATGTAATGATAACTTCCTTCTTGTCATCATTTTCATTAGCTATGTCTACTTCATCATATCTTCTGCCATTATCTGAATCATTGGCTCCATCAACTACTATTAAAATTACCACTTTAACACCAGAGCCCCATTCTTCAATAAAAACTGACACAACCTCTACCTTATCACCAGCTATATCAGAGATTTCTTACACACCTTCTTCTACCTCTTCAATATATCATCCACCATCATCAACTACTGTTGACATCACCACATTTATTTCATCATCACTTCTATCAATATCTACCCCTGTACTCATGCCTTCTCCTTCACTAGCTAATGTTTATACAACTTCATCACCATTATCTGAGTTGTTAGAACCATCGTCTACTATTAATTCAACCTCTATTTTAACATCAGCTGTATTTGGGACTTTTGCTATATCTTCTTCTTCGCCAGTTTTTGTGGATACTACTTCCTTGACACTATTGTCAGAGTTATCCTCTTCAATTGTTAGTAGTACATATTCATCATATATTACTCCATCATCCACTAAATTGTTGAAATTGTCATCTACTGTTGATAATACTTCTTCAATATTATCATCTGAGTTATCTTCTTCGTTTACTACTGTTGTTATTACCTCATCAACTCTATTAACGACTTCTCTCAAGCCATCTTCACAAATGTCTGCGGATACTATATCTTCAAAAAGTATTTCACTATCTTTAACATCGATAGACTCATCTTCACCGAGTACCACCACTACTTTATCATCTGTCATTATCATGGGTACTCCAGAGGTATCTTCACTGAGTACTACCACTACTTCTGTTGATATTGCTGTTACATCAATTAACGATAGCTCAACAATAATAACATCTTCTACATATGTCACATTGTCATCAGTTCAAAGTGATAATAAACTAATGTCTGATCTTTATATATAATCTTTTCGTCTTTACAGATACAGTGTATACAAGTATTAGTGATATCATGACAACATTGGTTTTTCCTACCATCTCTTCAAAAGGTATACTAATTAATTCAATTCTATTTACTGCTTCATTGTTTATAAATTGATTTGTTGAATTAACTAATACATGGCTATATAGATTGCATATGCAAAATGTAAACATTATACCATTTTGATTACTAATGTACTATGAGATTGATGGTTTTGTGGCTACATAAACAGTAGTACATTAGTAATGAAAACAGTATTATGATTACTTTTTTGACAAAAACTAAGTTTGCAATTGTAACCTGTATAACCAAATAATGGCTAATGGTTAAATCAACCATCATTTTTTTACAGTGTATACTAATTAATTTAATTCTGTTTACTGCTTCATTTATTATAGCTATAACTCCATCTCCATCTCCATCACCTGGTAATGTTAATTGTTCACTAATTATTGGTTGTATATAACTCTATCAATTCATTGGTCCCTCTTGTGTTAAGAAAATATTATTTTGTCTCTTTATTATGCATGTTTATTTATTATTTTTCTTTCAAAGATGTTACTATTAATCCGATAACTTTACTAGCAGTAATGAATGGTAGCAGTGCTGTTCTTAACTGTAGTGCTAGTGGTAATCCTCCTCCTACTGTACACTGGATATTTCGTGGTAGTAACATAACAAATGATACTGTTAAGTATATTATTACAAATGGAGTCTTAACAATACTGAATGTAGAGCTTAATGATGCTGGAGATTATCACTGTACTGCATCTAATGTATACAGATCTGTGAGTGGCAAAATTGAGTTAAAAGTTCAAGGTAACTCTACACTTTAAATGCATTAAATTTATCAATTCTATTTAACAGTACCTCCATTTTTTATTAATATTCTATCAACTAAGACATTTGGTATTCTTGGTGGTAACATGAGTATCAACTGTACTGCTTATGGTGTTCCTAGACCTACTGTGACATGGAGAAAAAATAATGAACACATATTCTCATCTTCCCCTGGCATTACTATTATTAATAATAATGTGACAGTTCATCAAGTTACAAGCTACCTCATGTTGAGTCATATTTCTCATAATGACGCAGGAATATATCACTGTAATGCAACTAATGAATTAGTTGAAGTGAAATCCATCATCTCATCTGGAAGGGTAACCATTTTAAGTAAGTCTAAAGCTTTGTTGAACAAACAATGTTATTATTTGTTATAAATTATATAAATTTTCTTTTCTTTGTTTTTTAGCACCACCTACTGTACAACCAGTATCTAATAAAGTCATTGGATTACTTCATGAATCTGTTACTATTTCATTTACTATCACTAATGATTTCCCAAAAGTGAAAGTAGATAACATACAATGGCAAGTCAAGCCATTGCGTAATGAGACATTTACTCTTATTAACTCTACTTCATCTAATCATCTTTACCTAACAATCTCCAATGTTCAGTTAAGTAATAGAGGATTGTATAAAATGTTAGCACAAAATGAAGCAGGCATTGGTGAAGCAACAGTTGTTCTGGATGTATATGGTTAGTCTAAAACTGTAGCATTCATTTGAGATATTCTCGACAATTTTAGTTAGAACTGCTTTATGGAACAATACTGGAGGGACTGTAATAAAATTAAAAGGACAAAATATTGTGTTCAACTGTACTGCTGATGGTCTTCCAAGACCTGTCATTGTATGGAGGAAAAATGGCCAACTTTTATTGAACACTAGTAGATTAAAAATTATATCATCAGAGCAGACCAATGGTTTTCGCTCAAACATTATCCCTGAAGTTCTACAACGTACAAGTATGCTAAAAATTACAAACTTGAAAGGAAATGATAATGGTAGCTATTCTTGTCGAGCTGATAATGAAGCTAATTTAGGAGTTGTATTAACAACACCATTTACATTACAAGTAATAGAACGTAAGTGATTAGCTGTTCCTGAATATTTATTATTAAAGATTTCTTTTAGCTCCACCAACCAATTATTGTTTGAGTTCTCCATGTGGTAGAAATGGTAAATGTCATAGTTTGAGTAATGGATATTTATGTGATTGTTATGATGGATACACTGGTATCAATTGTGAACAAGGCAAGTTATGAATGATTTCAATATCTAGTTTATTTGTTTCAATACAGTTGTAGTGGTATCAGTTCCACCACAAATCACACAGCCTCCTAAAAATACTTCAGGAAATCTCTACTCTACTACTAACCTCACATGTAAAGCTACTGGTTCTCCTATTCCTACTATTCTATGGTATAAAGATGATGTGTTAATTCCCAATGATAATAGTGATCCTTCTGTGTTATTATTCTCTGAATTGGATTTAACTGATCGAGGATTTTACCACTGTGAAGCTAGGAGTATAATAAATGGAAAAATTGTATTTGTAGTGTCTTCAAGAGTACTACTAAATATTACTGGTATGAAAGGTTTTATTTTATGATGTCTACTATTTATTTTAATCCAGATGTTGTTCAATATGAAGCTAAAATAGAACTACCAGATGACTTTTATGAGAGAAGTAATTTGAGTATATCTAA
Organism: Xestospongia muta; assembly: GCA_963693285.1. Taxonomy (NCBI): domain Eukaryota; kingdom Metazoa; phylum Porifera; class Demospongiae; order Haplosclerida; family Petrosiidae; genus Xestospongia; species Xestospongia muta. The sequence continues at coordinate 1,013,613 of OY848921.1, forward strand.
TAGGATCTCTGATCTTATTGACAAGGTAGCTGATGTGTCACAAATGTCATAATTACTTTATTTATTATTTAGAGTAACAACTATCTTACTGGTAGTCAACTGACCAATACCTCAAACACCTCATTTTTCTTCATTCAAATTTTGAATAGTGATAACTTGAAGTCAGTACATCTATTTGTTTTTCTATAAATTTTTTCAGTAAAAATTTAGTTATACTGCACAAGTCCATACTATTCCTATTGTTATTACTTTGGTAACAAAGAGTAGAGCTTCTGAAGAGCTCAAGGATGGAGTACAACATCAAATGGCTATGCTAGGCAGACAACTTAGTGTCAATATTTCAGTAGCTGAAGTAGACAGATTTGGTAAAACATATTTTAATTTATGTTTGATTTTTTGTGTGTTTAAGATGGCTGTCCTAGTGACAAAACTATCATACCATCACATTCTGGCAATCAAGATCTTGAAATTATTCTCTCCTGGTCTGAAACTAATATTGGAGGAGAAGATGTAGTCAGCTGTCCTTGTGGAAATGGCAGTTCAGGAGGACAAATATTACAAGCTAGTCGATATTGTGGAGGAGACTTTACTAGAGGTGCTGAGTGGTCTAAAGGAAATGTAGCAGCTTGTAATTTCAGTGACTTAGCAAGAGAAATATGTCATCTGAGAAATGTTTGTTCTTTGTCCACAATTATCAAAATAATCTGCTAACTTTTATACAGCTTCCTGTCACTGATAGAGTGGTAGAGCTAAAGAGACTTACAAGTAGCAACAGCCTCTTAGGAACAACTGAGGTGTCAGCAAGTGTGACTGTACTCATAACTGCCACTGAAGGAGTATCAGGAAACCTCACGGTAAGAAATTATTTGATGTATTTTTGTTATCACATTGACAGTTAACTACAACATTTTTGGAAGTAGTTGACAACATCTTAGATGTCAATCAAGATACATTACAAACCAGTCAAGAAACCTCTAACACATCAGCTAAGTTAGTTTGTTATTTGAAGTAAATACTAGTACATATTTTGTAGGATATTGGAAGCTATTGAATCAGTTGTGGAGAATATACCACTTACTAATACATCAGAACCTGTTGTAATTTCTCTAAAGTCATTTGCTGTATCTGTGCAACTAATAGACATTGAAGAATTTAAACAATCTGGTCAAATGTTTGGTGTAAATTTTGGAGACTTTTCTAATGATAATCAAAGCCTTAAGTCCAATGATCTGACATTTGGAGGATTTAATCAACAACCAACTGCTGCTATCAATCTACCTAGAAATTTACTAAATGGACTTCCAAACATCACTAATAATACTAGAATCACTCATTCAGTATTCATCACCGACTCATTATTCCTGAGGAGAGATGACAACTTCCAAGAGGTTGGTAGTATCATCATCTCAGCTGCTGTAGTAGGGACAGATACTATCAGGGGACTTAATCCTCCTGTGGGTCTTAGTTTCATGATCAATCCAGTGAGTATAAGATTTTCTATTAGTTTATTGTCTGCTTTCATAACTTTAGAATATAAATGGTTCATCTCCTCAGTGTTCATTTTGGAATCAATCTTTAGATGGTAAATGTAATTTTAATATAATAATTTTAATTTTTACAACAATAGATGGATATGGAGATTGGTCAAGTAAAGGGTGTCATAATGTTACCAACAACGAAACAGAAGTTATCTGTGAATGTAATCATCTCACAAGCTTTGCTATATTATTGGTAATAATTGTTTGTTTAATGATATAAATATTTATTTTGATATTCAGGATGTGTCTGTGACAGTTGAACCAACAGAGAGAACAGGATTGACATTGTTCTTGGATACTGTGACTTACATTGGTATCATTGTATCCCTGGTTTGTATGACAATAACTTTTGTCTCATATCTCTCTAACAAGTGAAAAACTACAATGTTAATGAATTGTTATGTTTTGTTCTTACAGGAAACTTCGTACTTCTGATCACGGACAACTTCTCCTCAATTTATGTTTTGCTTTAATGGGTCTTTACATTACATTTATTTTTGCTGTTCACAGTCGAGATGTTCCAGGTCTCTGTGCTGTTACAGGAGCAGTGTTACAGTATTTTTTCCTGGTGACATTCATGGTGATGGCTGCAGAGGCTATCAATTTGTACATGAATTTAGTGATTGTTCTTGGTAGAAAAATTAATCGTTTTGTTTTGAAGGCTACCATTGTATCTTGGAGTGAGTCATCATCAAATGATTCATTAATATCCTGATGTATTATCTTCTAGTTACTCCATTCTTTATTGTATTGTTCTGCTTTGCTCCCAATTATAAAAACTACTTGAGTGATCATTTGTAAGTTCATTGATATAAAAAGTGATTGCATTCTATAATTTCTATAGTTGTCGAGCTTTTAATGTGCCATTTTATATTGGTACAGTAATTCCGTTTCTGATCATCTACATTTTTAATTGGGTGGTGTTCTTTATTATCATTGTCTCTCTTATACGAAAAAATCTTCAGTCTAATTCAAAATCAAAGAAAGAGAAAGGCAAAAAATCTTTCTTTTACCAACAGCTTGTTATAGTTACAACATTGTCTATTTTGTTTGGTTTGGGATGGGGTATTGGATTGTTAGCCACTCAAGATATCCATACCAATAAGACAGTACAAGATCTGTTTGCTGCATTGTTTGTGATCTTGACTGCCTTTCATGGTCTGTTTATTTTCATAATGCACTGCCTTCGTTCAAAGGAAGTAAGAATCACTTGGAAACAATGGGTTTTTAATGTTACAGGCAAAGATATCAGTCAATTTTCTACATCAACACTTCCTCGCAAACACCAGAAACGATATCATATTGGAACAGATAATTCTGGAGTACCTCTTAAATCTTTCTCTTCAGGAAAATCCACTTATGATGATACAACTTTAGGAAAACAACCAAGCTCTGGAGAAAGTGAAACTCATAAATCTTGTGAGGAAAAGGCTCAAAATACTCCTGTAGATGTCTTGACAATAGAGAATAGAGAGGTGAAGATAGAAAGTGATACATTTGCTGTGACAACATTTACTAAGTCCTTTCCTGATGATGAAGTGGATGAAAAAGAAAAGCTCCAAAGAGAAGAGGAACAAAAGTAATAGAAAATTAGTCCATCAACTAAATGGTTTAGCTAATCTGTAAGGACATGTTGATTATTAGGTGTAACGTTTTTAAACTTTCATTAAATTTCAGTAGTGCTTTTATTACTATTATATATATCTATAGTTTTGTTTTGTTGTGATTTGTATGTTGTAGCAAAAAGACAAATTTAACTTACTAAACCTCATTGTTACATGTGATATCTTAAGAGTGAGTTTTTAGACTTTAAAGATTGATGATTTTCAACAATGGTTGAAGTCAGTACTAAATCTATGACTGATTGTCTAGTTACTTTGGATTGGTAGATGGATAACTGAATGAATGAAACTATAGACAGTTATTACTAACCAGTGTAAGAATTGTGATACAAACTTTGTGAGAATTATGACTCAGCAAGTAGACTAATTCTTACTTATGAAACATGTCATGGGAAAATGGTTCTAACCAAAAGTGATCTTAGTACTAGGACCAATTCTAGTTGTCAAATTAAAATAGATCCCCTAGACCTTTATTGGCTGCAAAAGGTATCCCTCAGACTTGACATAACAGACAATCCCACATATATTCTATATTATTAATTTAAAGTTAATAAACAACTACAATATAGTCTTTTGCAAGTGACCACACCTACTTACTGTATTAGTTATATTTAGTTATTATTAATAACTGAATGTTTATTAATAAAAATAACTTTTTTAGCGGTGTTATTTACTTAAAACTTTAGTACTTTTTATTCAAGCAGAGTGATGAAGATATCTCTATTCTTAACAGTTATACTGATAGTAACACTGCCATTAGGTACTGGACAATCATCATGTTCTCTCCCTACAGTAAATGATATAGAGAGGGAGTTGATTGATCTACTCATATTTGCAGATGGAACAGAATCATATAGTCCTACTGTATCATCATATCAGTATACTTGTCTTGCTCAAGAATCAACTAGAGATACTTATCGTAGAGTATCTATTATAGCTACATTTACTCCAAAAAGTGGACAACTTCAACAAACACAACACTTTCAGTTAGAGTGTTCAAGTGGTACATGGAGTGCAAGAAATGATGATGGTTTTGGTACTTCTCCCTCCAATCCAATAGAAAGAAGAGATTGTTTTAATTGTGTACTTGAAGATCTTGGTGGTGACTCTAACCATTGTTTTGGTAAGTTAACATCATATTATTGTTGATATTATTAATAATTTATAAATAGAGTGTAGTGCAACCTGTAGGAATATGGGACAAGGAAGTTGTGTATCATCCATTAATGATTGTTGTCCATTCTTTGGTCTTGACAATATGTGTACTACATTATGTCCAACTAACTATGTTGCCAGTGCTAATACTAACTTTACATGTGGTAAGTAAAATAATATGTATCTAATACATTGATCCTATACTATATAGTCTGTAACTATACCTGTGGTCCTGGTGAAGTTGTTAATACTACATGTAATGGATGTAATCTGATTGATATCTGTCTACGAGATGTACCTTGTCAAAATGGAGGATCATGTATATTGTTATCTGCCCCTAATAACTACACATGTAATTGCAGTGGTACTGGATATATTGGTATTAATTGTACTAGTAAGTTGTCTGTGTTATTACATACACTTTGTTTTTGTATTCGTTATTGGTAAGCTAGTAAATTGAGCACATGTTATGGGAACTACAACAAAGAATTTAATAAGTCATACTCCCACAATCTTAATTTGAGTTATCATAACAAGTATTGTTATTGAACCATATCTTTACTAGGTCCTCCAGTGATAACACCATCAGGATCAGTGATAGTATTACACGGCAATGATCTATTAGTTAAATGTGAAGCTAGTGGTAATATTCTCTCCTATCAGTGGTTAGATAGTAATGGAGTTATCATCACTACTTCAAATTCATGTCCTCTATTATTGAATATAACTAATGTGACTCAGTCTGACAGTGGAACATATATCTGTAAAGTAATCTATACCAACTCAGCAACTGAGAACTCGAGTATTCTCATAACAGTTGAAGGTAAATATAACTATTTATAACTAAATATATACCAATTAACACATAAGTAAACAAATGATAGGTAATAAAAATGGGTGGTGCTACATTTTTGACATAGGTATTAGATGAAGTAGATGCTATGACACTTATTGAAGGTAATACAATAATAGAATTTTATTTTTATCTTGTTAGGTATAAATTCTTTCATAATATTTATTGATAAAAAAAAACATCATAACTTGACCTACTTCCGGTCTGAAAGTATTTATAAAATCATTGTAAATAAATGCATATACTAGCCTACATAGATCATGTGACATCTAGAAAACCTATGGTAATCAGAAATGATAACTTACAGTATATTATTTACTACCACTATAACAATAATACTATTAACATTAACCACTAACATTTTTAATGCTTAGTTTTTACTATAGCAACCTTAAAACATGTGTCTATAGTAGAATATAAATTGATTAGAAGATAGTGGCCTAACATAACATCAACAGTAGTAACCACTGCCCAATCTTAATGACTACTATATAATAACATTATATATATTATATATATATATTATATTAGTGTATACATTAAGAATTGAAGTAGTTGTATGTTTTCATTGTGTAGTATATTTCCTAAGCACATATTGTACAATAGCTTTTGATTAGTATTAAAATTATATATTGTACTGCATATCAAAGCACTGACCCAAAATATATTATTATTATAAAGGTTGTGCATGAAAGTCAGTATTACAATGTCAGATTATATTACTATATATATGACTATATTCATAAGTATGACTATTATGCATACAAAACCTATAACGAATGCCTGGGTGAACTAAAGTTTCAAAATTAAAATTGTATAGCCCTTGCAGTGACAGTGTGTATACTGTCTTATAACATGTTCTCAATCATTAAATGATTTATGACTAAAGTAAACTTTAAAATGAAAATCATTTTTCACCATACTTAGATGGCTGGAGTACATCAGCAAGTTCTCATATTATTGGAGCATTACCTTTTAAATACAAAAAGAGTCTTTCGCTTATTATTACTACTGCAGAAAATGAACCAATCAATTTTACAGTCAAAAACTTAACAGGAACTATATCAAGTGGTTCAGTTACTTCTAATACATCAACAACTGTTATTTTGGATTTAAGTAATACTGTTGATAGTAGGAGAGACCGAGAGAAAGGTATCATAGTGTCTACAGGATCGTGTAGCAAAATATCAGTCTTTATTGTTGGTGATGGTGGTTATAGACAAACAGCAGGTGTCTATCAGAGTTATCCTACCTGGGGATATCCTGTCAATGAATATGTTTACTATGCTATTTCCACTGGTAGTAATATTGTTGATTCATTTAGTACTCTCCTCCTTGTATCTGCCAACAATGATACTATTATTACTATAACTCCTACAGATAATATAACTATCCCTTATGATCTGAGCCCCACTGGTATTAATACGACAATAACAAGTGGAAATTCTGTAACTATTCAACTGGACTATCTCCATACATTTATAATTGACTCAACAAATGATCTAACTGGTTCAAAAGTTGTTTCAAACAAACCAATTGCTGTCTACTCAGGACACACATGTGGTGAAGCACCAATACCAGGAACGTTTTCTTGTGATTTTCTTGGTGAGCAAATACCTCCATCAGCATCTTGGGGTAATTCCTTTCTTGTAAGTCCTTTCTCTACTTATAAGTCAGGCTATCTGTTGAAGTTTGTCAGCTCTCAACAAAATACTAACATCAATATATCTTGTCAATCAAACATCAAATATGAGATATTATCACTACAGGAAGATGCAACAGCATCACAACTGATCTCTGGTCGAAAGATTTGTTATATTTATGCAAATAATCCTATTCTTGTAGCACAGTTTTCTTTAGGACAACTTTTTAGTCTGGTTGGAGGTTTTGCTCCTAGTGATCCTGCTGTAGTGATTGTTCCTCCATTCCAACATTATATGGCTAGTACTGTATTTCCTGCTATCAATATTTTGTCGTCTACAAAATATATGAACTTAGCTGTTATTTCGTCAGACTTCAATTCTTCCCAAGTACTCTTAAATGGTATATCACTTGGTTCTAAAACATGGACTACAATTAATAGTGATAATGGCAGTAGTGTAGTTGGTTATGTATTAGCTGGTTATTCTCTTTCAAGTAATATTTACAATGTCAGCTATGAAGATCCAAATGGCAGACTCTGTCCATTGATATTTGGTTCATTATTTTTTGTTGGCTATACATATACTGGAGGACTGAACATGATTCCCTATGGATATGAAGGTATAAAGAAACCATTTTTAAAATTTAATGCTGTTTCTTTTCTTTATAGTTATAACTCTATCTTCATCGCCATCAATTGGTAATATTTATTATGCTTGTTTGTTTATTATTTTTGTTTTAAAGATCTTACTATTAACCCGAACCCACTGCTAGCAGTAATAAATGGTAGCACTGCTGTTCTAAACTGTAGTGCTAGTGGTAACCTTCCTTCTAATATACATTGGGAATTTAATGATGGTAACATAACAAATGATACTGTTAAGTTTATTATAACAAATGGAGTCTTAACAATACTGAATGTAGAGCTTAATGATGCTGGAAATTATCACTGTACTGCATCTAATGTATACAGATCTGTGAGTGGTACAATTGAGTTAAAAGTTCAAGGTAACTCTACACTTTAAATGCATAAAATTTATCAATTCTATTTAACAGTACCTCCATTTTTTATTAATATTCTATCAACTAAGACATTTGGCATTCTTGGTAGTAACATGAGTATCAACTGTACTGCTTATGGTGTTCCTAGACCTAGTGTAACATGGAGAAAGAATAATGAAGACATATCCTCATCTTCCCCTGGCATTACTATTATTAATGATAATGTGACAGTTCATCAAGTTACAAGCTACCTCATGTTGAGTCATATTTCTCATAATGACGGAGGAATATATCACTGTAATGCAAGTAATGAATTAGTTGAAGTTAAATCCATCATCTCATCTGGAAGGGTAACCATTTTAAGTAAGTCTAAAGTTTTGTTATACAAACAATGTTCTTATTTGTTATAAATTATATCAATTTTTTTTCTTTGTTATTTAGCACCACCCACTGTACAACCAATGTCTAACAAAGTCATTGGATTACTTCATGAATCTGTTACTATTTCATTTACTATCGCTAATGATTTCCCAAAAGTGAAAGTAGATAACATACAATGGCAAGTCAAGCCATTGCGTAATGAGACATTTAATCTTATTAACTCTACTTCATCTAATCATCTTTATCTAACAATCTCCAATGTTCAGTTGAGTAATAGAGGATTGTATAAAATGTTAGCACAAAATGAAGCAGGCATTGGTGAAGCAACAATTGTTCTGGATGTATATGGTTAGTCTAAAACTGTAGCATTAATTTGATATATTCTCGACAATTTTAGTTACAGCTGCTTTATGGAACAATACTGGAGGGACTGTAATAAAATTAAAAGGACAAAATGTTATGTTTAACTGTACTGCTGATGGTCTTCCAAGACCTGTCATTGTATGGAGGAAAAATGGCCAACTTTTATTGAACACTAATACATTAAAAATTATATCATCAGATCAAACTAATGGTTTTCGCTCAAACATTATCCCTGAAGTTCTACAACGTACAAGTATGCTAAAAATTACAAACTTGAAAGGAAATGATAATGGTAGCTATTCTTGTCGAGCTGATAATGAAGCTAATTTAGGAGTTGTATTAACAACACCATTTACATTACAAGTAATAGAACGTAAGTGATTAGCTGTTCCTGAATATTTATTATTAAAGATTTCTTTTAGCTCCACCAACCAATTATTGTTTGAGTTCTCCATGTGGTAGAAATGGTAAATGTCATAGTTTGAGTAATGGATATTTATGTGATTGTTATGATGGATACACTGGTATCAATTGTGAACAAGGCAAGTTATGAATGATTTCAATATCTAGTTTATTTGTTTCAATACAGTTGTAGTGGTATCAGTTCCACCACAAATCACACAGCCTCCTAAAAATACTTCAGGAAATCTCTACTCTACTACTAACCTCACATGTAAAGCTACTGGTTCTCCTATTCCTACTATTCTATGGTATAAAGATGACGTGTTAATTCCCAATGATAATAGTGATTCCTTTGTGTTGTTATTCTCTGAATTGGGTTTAACTGATCGAGGATTTTACTACTGTGAAGCTAGGAGTATAATAGATGGAAAAATTGTATTTGTAGTGTCTTCAAAAGTACTTCTGAATATCACAGGTATGAAAGATTTTATTTTATAGTGTCTACTATATATTTTAATTCAGATGTTGTTCAATATGAAGCTAAAATAGAACTACCAGATGACTTTTATGAGAGAAGTAATTTGAGTATATCTGATAGGATCTCTGATCTTATTAACGAGGTAACTGATGTGTCACAAATGTTATAATTACTTTATTCATTATTTAGAGTAACAATTATCTTACTGGTAGTCAACTGATCAATGCCTCAAATACCTCATTTTTCTTCATTCAAATTTTGAATAGTGATAACTTGAAGTCAGTACATCTATTTGTTTTCTATAAATTTTATCAGTAAAAATTTAGTTATACTGCACAAGTCCATACTATTCCTATTGTTATTACTTTGGTAACAAAGTGTGGAGCTTTTGAAGAGCTCAAGGATGGAGTACAACATCAAATGGCTATGCTAGGCAGACAACTTAGTGTCAATATTTCAGTAGCTGAAGTAGACAGATTTGGTAAAACATATTTTAATTTATGTTTGATTTTTTGTGTTTATAAGATGGCTGTCCTCCTGACAAAACTATCATACTATCACATTCTGGCAATCAAGATCTTGAACTTATCCTTTTCTGGCCTGAAACCAATATTGGAGGAGAAGCTATAGTCAGCTGTCCTTGTGGAAATGGCAGTTCAGGAGGACAAATATTACAGGCTAGTAGATATTGTGGAGGAGACTTTACTAGAGGTGCTGAGTGGTCTAAAGGAAATGTAGCAGCTTGTAATTTCAGTGGCTTAGCAAAAGAAATATGTCAGCTGAGAAATGTGGTCAGTTGACTACCAGTAAGATAATTGTTACTCTAAATAATAAATAAAGTAATTATAACATTTGTGACACATCAGCTACCTTGTTAATAAGATCAGAGATTCTATCAGATATACTCAAATTACTTCTCTCATAAAAATCATCTGGTAGTTCTATTTTTGCTTCATACTGAACAACATCTGGATTAAAATAAATAGTAGACATCACAAAATAAAATCTTTCATACCTGTGATATTTAGAAGTACTCTTGATGACACTACAAATACTATTTTTCCATCTATTATACTCCTAGCTTCACAGTAGTAAAATTCTTGATCAGTTAAACCCAATTCAGAGAATAACAACACAGAGGAATCACTATTATCATTGGGAATTAACACATCATCTTTATACCATAGAATAGTAGGAATAGGAGAACCAGTAGCTTTACATGTGAGGTTAGTAGTAGAGTAGAGATTTCCTGAAGTATTTTTAGGAGGCTGTGTGATTTGTGGTGGAACTGATACCACTACAACTGTATTGAAACAAATAAACTAGATATTGAAATCATTCATAACTTGCCTTGTTCACAATTGATACCAGTGTATCCATCATAACAATCACATAAATATCCATTACTCAAACTATGACATTTACCATTTCTACCACATGGAGAACTCAAACAATAATTGGTTGGTGGAGCTAAAAGAAATCTTTAATAATAAATATTTAAGAACAGCTAATCACTTACGTTCTATTACTTGTAATGTAAATGGTGTTGTAATAGCTACCATTATCATTTCCTTTTAAGTCTGTAATTTTTAGCATACTTGTACGTTGTAGAACTTCAGGAATAATGTTTGAGCGAAAACCATTGGTTTGATCTGATGACATAATTTTTAATGTATTAGTGTTTAATAAAAGTTGGCCATTTTCCCTCCATACAATGACAGGTCGTGGAAGACCATCAACAGTACAGTTGAACACAACATTTTGTCCTCTAAATTTTATTACAGTCCCTCCAGTATTGTTCCATAAAGCAGCCGTAACTAAAATCATTGAGAATAAATCAAATTAATGCTACTATTTTAGACTTACTATATACATCCAGAACAATAGTTGCTCCACCAATGCCTGCTTCATTTTGTGCTAACATTTTATATATTCCTCTAGTACTCAACTGAACTTTGGAGATTGTTAGATAAAGATGATCTTCAGAAAGAACCTCAGATTTAATAGAATTAAATGTCTCATTACCCAATGGCTTGACTTGCCATTCTATGTTGTATTCTTCACTTTTGGGAAATCATTAGTGATAGTAAATGAAATAATAACAGATTCATGAAGTAATCCAATTACTCTGTTAGAAACTGCTTGTACAGTAGGTGGTACTAAATAACAAAGAAAAGAAAAAATGACATTTATTATCCAACTAATGTTATACTTGAGCTGTTGAAACATTTTCTAAAATAATGGAGTAAATATAGGAATGGCTAATGTCAGTCTTTTACAAACAATGCACTCAAGACAGTAGGGATACATAATAGCACAGGCAAAAGATAGAATGGGCAATTATATATTATAAATATTAATTTCATTTTTGGTCTACATGCTCATTGTCAGCTAACATTCTTTCATGGTATGTCTGTGCTATCATGTAGGAATGATGCAACTTCCATTGGCAGAGATATTCAGTGTTTATATTTCAATGGACAATCTGGGCTGTCCCTACATTGGAATCATTGCTGTGTCCTTGGTAACTAGACTATTGACTTACTTTGTACTGTAACATTAAAGGAATCAGAGACTGAGGAAAGTATGGTGTTAACTGGAGGAGTAGAACATGTATATATACCCTCATCTCCTAGAACTATTTGCTGGATCTTTAGATTGCTAGTGGTTATTTAGAGGAGTGTGATAGGGTTTTGTGCAGGAGTACAAGTACTGATTTTAATTCTTCCAGATGACACTAACGAATTATTGCCTTTGAGCCATGTTATTGAGAGTCCTGGGAAACTATCAATTACTGTACAAATGAGAGAAAGTAACTCTCCTCCATTAGGTGATACTTGTGGTCCTGTTAGAGTAATAGTTGGAGGAACTGAAAAGAAGAAGAGAAATCCATTGCACATCTTTATCCCAATAAATCTTACCAAACACTGTCAAGGTGGACAAACTGGTACTAGAATCACCCACAGAGTTACTACCAGTACACTGATAATCTCCTGTGTTCTGGAAAGTAACACTTGATATGAACAATGTTGTAGTATAACTGTAATTGCCACTGGAAAGAAGATTGGAGACGGTATATTGCCCACCAGATGTAATAAGTTGAGAGCTGCCATTAGAAGATATAAAATACCACTGGACTAAAGGAGCTGGATTAGAATTAAGGACACAAGTGAATGAAGCATTGGAGTTTTGTAAAACTGTCACATTCATTGATGGTTGAGCTATAGTTGGAGGGACTAGAAAAAAAAGAGTATAATATAAAGAAGTGTGGTTTATTTTAAGTATATTACTATAATAGAACAACCATTACACAATTAATATGTTACTAAATATAGGACACTTACACAATACATTGATGGTCTCTGTTGCTGTATTAAGAATAGTTCTATCACATCTTAAGTCAGTAATATTGATCATACAAATATACTCTCCAGCATCAGACAATCTGAGATTATCAAAATCAAGTACAACTTGAATAGTATACAATACATCACAATTACATACATATTGAGAACCATTATAATAGCATTCTTGTCGTGTTAGATAAGTCACATTAAGATCATATCGATCAGGAGTGGTGGTTAGTCTTTGGTCATTGTGATACCAGCCAATAGAATTAACAGAGAAGTTACCAGCTTGAAGATGTTTAAAGTCAGCAGTACAAGTCAATGAGAGAGTGTTGGGAACATCACCAATAGCCATACCGTCACTTGTACTGTTGAAGAGAACTATGTGGAAAGAGAGATTAGTAAGAAAGAAAACAATACAGGAACATGAGAGGTATAAGTTTGAAGCATCATTAAAATGTACTCATGATATTACATATGTATATATTATTATGACATTAGGAAACTGTTAACATGGGCAACACATAAAATGCAGCCAATCTTTATCAAACAGAAGTAATTTCCACTAAAAATGGACACTTAAACTAAAACTAAGTAATGTTTTTAAACAGACAACTGTCATACTTTGATAGATTCATAAACGAAATATAATGCTTTATTTTCAGTGATTTAAGTAAATATTTTAACTACAAAGACAAATAGAACATTTATATCTACCTTCATATTCTGTTGAACCACTCACCAATCTCACATCACCATAAGTACAGTTCACAGTGGAATTAACTTTAGTATCAAAGAACAGACAATATAATTAATACATACCTTGACATCTTACTCCAGCATCCTCACTATGACTACAGTCAGCAATGCTATAACAAGTGCAGTTTAGTAAACTGGTCTCTGGTCCACTACAATGTACATTATCAAGGTGAATACTACCAATACCATAACCAAATGTGGCATAAGAGAATGCAACTGCACCTGGAGTAAATGAAATATAGATTGCTAAGTAATTATTGTATTTAAAATACCTGTTTTGGATATCCAAGTCTAACACAAACTACTTGAGCATCCATATTGTCCCAGTAATCATCACAAATTGTGCCCCAAACATTTCTGATACATATCTCTACTCTTCTCTCATTGTCAACATTACCACCAACAGGGCGAAGATCTCCATTAGCACATGGAGCTAGCAGAAAATATCACTATGACAATATCTCTGTTTTAAACTTGTACCTTCACATTTGACACCAGCTTCATCAGAGTGATTACAACTATGAGATCCAATAGGACTACTAAAACAATGTAAAAGTTTGGTATTAGATGAAGTACAGGCTACATCATCAAGCCAGATTTGACCACTACCAGCACCATAGTAAGAATTAATTTGAGCTAGGCCATCTGTGATGTAATATGACATTAAATCAGATGTTAAAATAGTTTTATCTTACATCCAGTGTAAGCATATCCTAGTTGTTTGCAGACAACAGTAGCATCACTATTTCCCCAACCATTATCACATACAGTGCCCCACTCTCCATTGATACAGACTTCTAATCTACCTTCATACTCTGTTGAACTACCCACTAATCTCACATCACCATAAGTACAGTTCACAGTGGAGTTAACTGAAGTATCAAAAAACAGTAGATCATACAATATAATTAATATTTTGCCTCTTGTCCACAATTATCAAAATAATTTGCTAACTTAACAGCCTCTTAGGACAACTGAGGTGTCAGCAAGTGTGACTGTACTCATAACTGCCACTGAAGGAGTATCAGGAAACCTCACGGTAAGAAATTATTTGATGTATTTTTGTTATCATATTGATAGTTAACTACAACATTTTTGGAAGTAGTTGACAACATCTTAGATGTCAATCAAGATACATTACAAACCAGTCAAGAAACCTCTAACACATCAGCTAAGTTAGTTTGTTATTTCAAGTGAAATATATTGATACATATTTTGTAGAATATTTGAAGCTATTGAATCAGTTGTGAGAATAAACCACTTATTAATACATCAGAACCTGTTGTAATTTCTCTAAAGTCATTTGCTGTACCTGTGCAACTAATAGACATTGAAGAATTTAAACAATCTGGTCAAATGTTTGGTGTAAATTTTAGAGACTTTTCTAATGATAATCAAAGCCTTAATTCCAATGATCTTACATTTGGAGGATCTAATCAACAACCAACTGCAGCTATCAATCTACCCAGAAATTTACTAAATGGACTTCCAAACATCATTAATAATACTAGAATCACTCATTCAGTATTCATCACTGACTCATTATTCCTGAGGAGAGATGACAATTTCCAAGAGGTTGGTAGTATCATCATCTCAGCTGCTGTAGAGGGGACTTAATCCTCCTGTGGGTCTTAGTTTCATGATCAATCCAGTGAGTATAAGATTTTCTATTTGTTTATTGTCTGTTTTCTAAACTTTAGAATATAAATGGTTCATCTCCTCAGTGTTCATTTTGGAATCAATCTTTAGATGGTAAATGTGATTTTAATATAATAATTTTAATTTTTACAACAATAGATGGGTATGGAGATTTGTCAAGTAAAGGGTGCCATAATGTTATCAACAATGAAACAGAAGTTCTCTGTGAATGTAATCATTTCACAAGCTTTGCTATATTATTGTTAACAAATGTTTGTTTGTTTAATGATATAAATATTTAATTTTAATTCAGGATGTGTCTGTGACAGTTGAACCAACAGAGAGAACAGGATTGACATTGTTCTTGGATACTGTGACTTACATTGGTATCATTGTATCCCTGATTTGTATAATAATAACTATTGTCTCATATCTCTCTAACAAGTAAAATATTATTATAACTACAAATTTGTTGATAGGTGTGTTATGCTTCGTTCTTACAGGAAACTTTGTACTTCTGACCATGGACAATGTCTCCTCAATTTATGTTTTGCTTTAATAGGTCTTTACATTACATTTATTTTTGCTGTTCACAGTCGGTTTTTAATGTCACCGGCAAAGATATCAGTCAATTTTCTACATCAACACTTCCTCGCAAACACCAGAAACGATATCATATTGGAACAGATAATTCTGGAGTACCTCTTAAATCTTTCTCTTCAGGAAAATCCACTTATGATGATACAACTTTAAGGAAACAACCAAGCTCTGGAGAAAGTGAAACTCATAAATCTTGTGAGCAAAAGGCTCAAAGTACTCCTGTAGATGTCTTGACTATAGAGAATAGAGAGGTGAAGATAGAAAGTGATACATTTGCTGTGACAACATTTACTAAGTCCTTTCCTGATGATGAAGTGGATGAAAAAGAAAAACTCCGAAGAGAAGAGGAACAGAAGTAATAGAAAATTAGTCTATCAACTAAATGGTTTAGCTAGTTTGTAAGGACATGTTGATTATTAGGTGTAATGTTTTTAAACTTTCATTAAATTTCAGTAGTGCTTTTATTATTATTATTATATATATATATATATAGTTTTGTTTTGTTGTGATTTGTATTTTGTAGCAAAGAGACAAATTTAACTTACTAAACCTCATTGTTACATGTGATATCTTAAGAGTGAGTTTTTAGACTTTAAAGATTGATGAATTTCAACAATGGCTGAAGTCAGTACTAAATCTATGACTGATTATCTAATTACTTTGGATTGGTAGATGGATAACTGAATGAATGAAACTATAGACAGATTTATTACTAACCAGTGTAAGAATTGTGATACAAACTTTGTGAGAATCATGACTCAGCAAGTAGACTAATTCTTACTTGTGAAACATGTCATGGAAAAATTGTTCTAACTAAAAGTGATCTTAGTGCCAGGACCAATTCTAGTTGTCAAATAAAAATAGATCCCCTAGACCTTTATTGGCTGCAAAAGGTGTCCCTCAGACTTGACATGACAGACAATCCCACATATATTCTATATTATTAATTTAAAGTTAATAAACAACTACAATATAGTCTTTTGCAAGTGACCACACCTACTTACTGTATCAGTTATTTAGTTATTATTAATAACTGAATGTTTATTAATAAAAATAACTTTTTAGCGGTGTTTTTTACTTAAACTTTAGTACTTTTTATTCAAGCAGAGTGATGAAGATACCTCTGTTCTTAACAGTTATACTGATAGTAACACTGCCATTAGCTACTGGACAATCATCATGTTCTCTCCCTACAGTTGATGATATAGAGAGGGAGTTGATAGATCTACTTAATGATGCAGATTCAGGAGGAGGACCATATAATCCTACTGTATCATCACATCAGTATACTTGTCTTGCTCAAGGATCAACTAGAGATACTTATCGTATTGTGTCCATTATAGCTACATTTACTCCTAAAAGTGGACAATCTCAACAAACACAACACTTTCAGTTAGAGTGTTCAAGTGGTACATGGAGTGCAAGAACTATTGATGGTTTTGGTACTCCTCCCTCCAATCCAATGCTAAGAAGAGATTGTTTAACTTGTGTACTTGAAAATCTTGGTGCTGACTCTAACCATTGTTCAGGTAAGTTAACATGATATTATTGTTGATATTATTAATAATTTATAAATAGAGTGTAGTGCAACCTGCAGGAATATAGGACAAGGAAGTTGTGTATCATCCATTAATGATTGTTGTCCATTCTTTGGTCTTGATAATATGTGTACTACATCATGTCCAACTAACTATGTTGCCAGTGCTGATACCAACTTTACATGTGGTAAGTAAACTAATATATATATATTTATATAATATTGATCCTATACTATACAGTCTGTAGCTATACCTGTGGTCCTAGTGAAGTTCCTAATGCTACATGTAATGGATGTGATATGATTGATGTTTGTCTACGAGATATGCCTTGTCAAAATGGAGGATCATGTATATTGTTATCTGCCCCTGATAATTACACATGTAATTGCAGTGGTACTGGATATGTTGATATTAATTGTACTGGTAAGTTGTTATGTTGCTATATACACTTTGTTTTTGTATTTGTTACTGGTAAGCTAGTAAATTGACCACAAGTTATGGGTACTACAACAAGGAATTCAATAAGTCATACTCCCACAACCTTAATTTGAGTTATCACAACAAGTATTGTTATTGAACCATATCTTTACTAGGTCCTCCAGTGATTACACCATCAGGATCAGTGATAGTATTACATGGCAATGATCTATTAGTTAAATGTGAAGCTAGTGGTAATATTCACTCCTATCAGTGGTTAGATAGTAATGGAGTTATTATCACTACTTCAAATTCAAGTCCTCTACTATTGAATATAACTAATGTGACTCAGTCTGACAGTGGAACATATATCTGTAAAGTAATCTATACCAATTCAGCAACTGGGAACTCGAGTATTCTCATAACAGTTGAAGGTAAATATAACTATTTATAACTAAATATTAACACATAAGTAAACAAATGATAGGTAATAAAAATGGGTGGTGCTACATTTTTGACATAGGTGTTAGATGAAGTAGATGCTGTGACTCTTATTAAAGGTAACATCAACAGTAGTAACCACTGCCAATTCTTAATGACTACTATATATATACTAACGTTAGTGTATACACTATGTATCGAAGTACTTGTATGTTTTCATTGTGTAGTATATTTTCTAAGCACATATTGTATAATACCTTTTGAATAGCATTAAAATTATATATTGCACAACATATCAAAGCACTAACCCAAAATATGTCATTATTATAAAGGTCATGCATGAAAGTCAGTATTACAATGTCAGATTATAGTACTATATATACTGCTACTACTGATATCTGTTATTACAACACATTATAAGAACATAGGAATGTCATTAGTATACACATGTTTTGTTATTAACCAAAGTACTCAATAACATTGCAATATATCTATATTAACAAGGCTATAATTTAAAAACTATTTTATTATTGTTTCAATATATCAATTTTACAGTGAAGATTTTGAATTTTGAAATTAAATTCAAGAGCTAGCAATAAAAATACAAAATACACCTATTATCATAGTGCACCTGATAAATGTTAATAAAATTATTTATTACTTGCTGTGTGTGTTAACAGTTAAAATTTCATACATTACTTTAAATTGTCACATACAATAATAAAGTTAAATGACGCAATTGGACACACAAGTACTGATAGATTCATAATACATAGCTTAAACCATTATAAGACTACCTGACATGCAAAAATTGTCAGAAATTAATGTTGTTAGTAGTATATTGTAAAAATTAATATGTTATTTTAACAATTAGTTTGTATTTTATATAAATGGATTACTATGGAATATAGAATTTATGTGAATTACTCACTGTATAATTTGTTGGCAAACAACTTTTTAAAATTGGGGGAGGAATGACTCAGTACGATAAGCTGCCACAAAATGACACATTGGCATTATGTGTAGCTATTACAGTTAATAATAATATTGACTATTTGTTTATAGGGTAGGTGTGAATATTATGCATGCAAAACCTATAAGGAATACCCAAGAGAACTAAAATTTCAAAATTAAATTGTAGAGGGCTGCAGACCCCAGCCCTCACCCTTGTCTAACCCTTGGAGTGACAGTGTGAACTGTCTTATAACACGATTCTCATCATAAGTAAATTTATGACTAAAGTAAACTCAAAAATGAAAATCATTTTTCACCATACTTAGATGGCTGGAGTACATCAGCAAGTTCTCATATTATTGGAGCACTGCCTATTCTACGAAAACAGGGTCTTTTACTTGTTATTACTACTGCAGAAAATAAACCAGTCAATTTTACAGTCAAAAACTTAGCAGGAACTATATCTAGTGGCTCAGTTACTTCTAAGACATCAACAACTGTCAATTTGAATGTAAGTAATACTGTTGATAGTAGGATAGATCGAGAGAAAGGTATCATAGTGTCTACAGGATCACATAACAAAATATCAGTCTTTGTTGCTGTTAGTGGTAGTCAAACAGCTGGTGTCTATCAGAGTTATCCTACCTGGGGATATCCTGTCAATGAATATGTTTACTATGCTATTTCCACTGATAGTAATACCGAAGGTTCATTTAGTACTCTCGTCCTTGTATCTGCCAACAATGATACTATTATTACTATAACTCCTACAGATAATATAACTATTCCTCATGATCTGAGCCCCACTGGTATTAATATCACGATAACTGAAGGAAATTCTGCAACTATTCAACTGGACTTTCTTCAAACATTTTTAATTGACTCAACAAATGATCTAACTGGTTCAAAAGTTGTTTCAAACAAACCAATTGCTGTCTACTCAGGACACACATGTGGTGAAGCACCAACACCAGGAATACCTACTTGTGACTTTCTTGGTGAGCAAATACCTCCATCAGCATCTTGGGGTAATTCCTTCCTTGTAACTCCATTTTCTACTCGTAAGTCAGGCTATCTGTTGAATTTTGTAAGCTCTCAAGATAATACTAACATCAATATATCTTGCCAATCAAACATCAAATATGAGATACCATCACTAGAGGAAGATGATACAGCATCACAACTGATCGATGGTCGAAACATTTGTCATATTTATGCAAATAATCCTATTCTTGTAGCACAGTTTTCTTTGGGACAAGGGCTTGATTCAAATGGTGAAAATTATATTCCTGGTGACCCTGCTGTAGTGATTGTTCCTCCTTTCCTACACTATGTGGCTAGTACTGTA
This sequence comes from Xestospongia muta, assembly GCA_963693285.1. Classification (NCBI taxonomy): domain Eukaryota; kingdom Metazoa; phylum Porifera; class Demospongiae; order Haplosclerida; family Petrosiidae; genus Xestospongia; species Xestospongia muta. The sequence continues at coordinate 1,034,090 of OY848921.1, forward strand.
TTTCCTGCCATCACTCTGTTGTCGTCTACAAAATATATGAACTTAGCTGTTATTTTATCAAACTTCAATCCTTCTCTTATATTATTAAACGATGTATCACTTGGCACAGAAACATGGACTACAATTAATAGTGATGACGGCAGTAGTGTAGTTGGTTATGTATTAGCTAATTATTCTCTTTCAAGTGATATTAACAGTGTCAGCTATCAAGATCAAACTGCCAGACTCTGTCCACTTATATTTGGTTCAAGCCATTCCGTTGGCTATACATATACTGGTGGACTAAACATGATTCCTTATGGATATGAAGGTATAAAGAAACCATTTATTATTTAATGCCGTTTATTTTCTATATTGTTATAACTCCATCTTCATCACTATCAATTGATAATATTTATTATGTTTGTTTGTTTATTATTTTTGTTTTTAAGATCTTATTATTAACCTGACACCTTTGGTGGAAGTAATAAATGGTGACACTGCTGTTCTAAACTGTGATGCTAGTGGTAACCCTCCTCCTACTGTTCACTGGATATTTTGTGGTAGTAACATAACAAATGATACTGTTAAGAATATTATTACAAATGGAGTCTTAACAATACTAAATGTAGAGCTTAATGATGCTGGTGATTATCACTGTACTGCATCTAATGTATACAGATCTGTGAGTGGCACAATTAAATTAAAAGTTCAAGGTAACTCTACACTTTAAATGCATAAAATTTATCAACTCTATTTAACAGTACCTCCATTTTTTATTAATGTTCTATTAACTAAGACATTTGGTATTCTCGGTGGTAACATGAGTATCAACTGCACTGCTTACGGTGTTCCTAGACCTACTGTGACATGGAGAAAAAATAATGAGCACATATCCTCATTTTCCTCTGGCATTACTATTATTAATGATAATGTGACATTTCATCAAGTTACAAGCTACCTCAGATTGAGTCATATTTCTCATAATGACTCAGGAATATATCACTGTAATGCAAGTAATGAATTAGTTGAAGTGAAATCCAACATCTCATCTGGAAGGGTATCCATTTTAAGTAAGTCTAAAGCTTTGTTATACAAACAATGTTATTATTTATTATAAATTAGGTCCTCCATCTCTTGAAAAGGGCTTTGTGAACATCACTAAAAATCAATCAGACACTGTCCAATTATCTTGTACCTTTTCTGGTCAGCCTGTTCCTCAAGTCAGATGGTCAAGATCTCAGAACAATGTTGATGAGGAAGAACTTGATAATAGGACCAACAAAATAACTGTAACTAGTTCTAGCAATGATACTACAGTTGTGTCTACTTTGAAGATAAATGATGTACTAAAAACAGATGAAGGGGGCTATATTTGTAGTGCATCTAATGGCATACCAAACTTGATTCAATCACAAGAATACAACAAAGCCTTCATAACAGTTCAAGGTATTATGTATTATTTAAATTATAAATGACATCTTTTCTTTTCTTTATTTAGTACCACCTACTGTACAAGCAGTATCTAATAGAGTCATTGGATTACTTCATGAATCTGTTACTATTTCATTTACTATCACTAATGATTTCCCAAAAGTGAAAGTATATAACATACAATGGCAAGTCAAACCTTTGGATTCTGAAGGATTTATGTTCATTAGCCCTGAGCTTTATTTTGAAAATCCACTTTCTTTAATCATTCCCAATGTTCAGTTAAGGGACAGAGGATTATATAAAATGTCAGCAAAAAATGAAGCAGGGATTAGTGAGGCAACAATTGTTCTAGATGTATATGGTAAGTCTAAAATTATAGAATTAATTTTCATATCTTCTTAATGATTTCAGTTACAGCTGCTTTATGGAACAATACTGGAGGGACTGTAATAACATTAAAAGGACAAAATGTTGTGTTCAACTGTACTGCTGATGGTCTTCCACGACCTGTCATTGTATGGAGGAAGAATGGTCGACTTTTATTGAATGCTAGTAGATTAAAAATTATGTCATCAGATCAAACCAATGGTTTTCGCTCAAACATTATCCCTGAAGTTCTACAACGTACAAGTATGCTAGAAATTACAGACTTGAAAGGGAATGATAATGGTAGCTATTCTTGTCGAGCTGATAATGAAGCTAATTTAGGAGTTGTATTAACAAGACCATTTACATTACGAGTAATAGAACGTAAGTGATTAGCTGTTCCTGAATATTTATTATTAAAGATTTCTTTTAGCTCCACCAACCAATTATTGTTTGAGTTCTCCATGTGGTAGAAATGGTAAATGTCATAGTTTGAGTAATGGATATTTATGTGATTGTTATGATGGATACACTGGTATCAATTGTGAACAAGGCAAGTCATGAATAATTTCAATATCTAGTTTATTTGCTTCAATACAGTTGTAGTGGTATCAGTTCCACCACAAATTACACAGCCTCCTAAAAATATTTCCGGGAATCTCTATTTCGCTATTAACCTCACATGTAAAGCTACTGGTTCTCCTATTCCTACTATTCTATGGTATAAAGATGATGTGTTAATTCCTAATGATAATAGTGATCCCTCTGTGTTGTTATTCTCTGAATTGGAATTAACTGATCGAGGATTTTACTACTGTGAAGCTAGGAGTATAATAAATGGAAAAATTGTATTTGTAGTATCTTCAAGAGTACTTCTAAATATTACAGGTATGAAAGACGTTATTTTATGATGTCTACTATTTATTTTAATCCAGATGTTGTTCAGTATGAAGCTAAAATAGAACTACCAGATGACTTTTATGAGAGAAGTAATTTGAGTATATCTGATAGGATCTCTGATCTTATTAATAAGGTAGCTGATGTGTCACAAATGTTATAATTACTTTATTTATTATTTAGAGTAACAATTATCTTACTGGTAGTCAACTGACTAATACCTCAAACACCTCATTTTTCTTCATTCAAATTTTTAATGCTAGTAACTTGAAGTCAGTACTTTCATTTTATATTAGATATTTTATCAGTAAAAATTTAGTTATACTGCACAAGTCCATACTATTCCTATTGTTATTACTTTGGTAACAAAGAGTGGAGCATCTGAAGAGCTCAAGGATGGAGTACAACATCAAATGGCTATGCTAGGCAGACAACTTAGTGTCAATATTTCAGTAGCTGAAGTAGACAGATTTGGTAAAACATATTTTAATTTATGTTTAATTTATTGTGTTTATAAGATGGCTGTCCTCCTGACAGAACTATCATACCATCACATTCTGGCAATCAAGATCTTGAAATTATTCTCCTCTGGTTTGAAACTAATATTGGAGGAGAAGCTATAGTCAGCTGTCCTTGTGGAAATGGCAGTTCAGGAGGACAAATATTACAAGCTAGTAGATATTGTGGTGGAGACTTTACTAGAGGTGCTGAATGGTCTAAAGGAAATGTAGCAGCTTGTAATTTCAGTGACCTAGCAAGAGAAATTTGTCAGCTAAGAAATGTTTGTTTATTAGATGTAAATACAAGAAAGTAATCATTATTTCACTCTTTAGCTTCCTGTAGCTGAGAGAGTAGTACGGTTGGAGAATCTTACAAGTAACAGTGATGTTTTAGGATCAACTGAAGTGACAGCAAGTGTGAGTGTACTGGTGACAGCTACTGAAGGTGTATCTGGTAATATTATGGTAAGGAATTCTTCTAATCAACATGACAGTACCTCTTTTTTATATCACCTTTAAAGTTGACAACAACATTTTTAGAAGTAGTGGATAACATATTAGATGTCAATCAAGATACATTACAAACCAGTCAAGAAACCTCTAACACATCAGCTAAGTTAGTTTGTTATTTTAAGTAAATGCTAGTACATATTTTGTAGGATATTGGAAGCTATTGAATCAGTTGTGGAGAATATACCACTTATTAATACATCAGAACCTGTTGTAATTTCTCTAAAGTCATTTGCTGTATCTTTGCAACAAGTAAACATTGATGAATTTAAACAATCTGGTCAAACATTCAGTGTAAATTTTGGAGACTTTTCTAATGATAATCAAAGCCTTAATTCCAATGATCTTACATTTGGAGGATCTAATCAACAACCAACTGCTGCTATCAATCTACCCAGAAATTTACTAAATGGACTTCCAAACATCACTAATAATACTAGAATCACTCATTCAGTTTTCATCAATGACTCATTATTCCTGAGGAGAGATGACAACTTCCAAAAGGTTGGCAGCATTATTTTATCAGCTGCTGTAGTAGGGACAGATACTATCAGGGGACTTAATCCTCCTGTGGGTCTTAGTTTTATGATCAATCCAGTGAGTATAGGATTTCCTATTTGTTTATTGTCTGCTTTCTAAACTTTAGAATATAAATGGCTCATCTCCTCAGTGTTCATTTTGGAATCAATCTTTAGATGGTAAATGTGATTTTGATATAATAATTTTAATTCTTAACAATAGATGGATATGGAGATTGGTCAAGTAAAGGGTGTCATAATGTTACCAACAATGAAACAGAAGTTCTCTGTGAATGTAATCATCTCACAAGCTTTGCTATATTATTGGTAACAATTGTTGTTTAATGATATAAATATTTATTTTGATATTCAGGATGTGTCTGTGACAGTTGAACCAACAGAGAGAACAGGATTGACATTGTTTTTGGATTCTGTAACTTACATTGGTATCATTGTATCCCTGTTTTGTCTGATTATAACTATTATCTCTTATCTCTCTAACAAGTAAAATATTACAATGTTAATGAGTTGTTATGTTTTTGTTCTTACAGAAAACTTCGTAATTCTGACCACGGACAACTTCTCTTCAATTTATGTTTTGCTTTAATGGGTCTTTACATTACATTTATTTTTGCTGTTCACAGTCAAGATGTTCCAGGTCTCTGTGCTGTTACAGGAGCAGTGTTACAGTATTTTTTCCTGGTGACATTCATGGTGATGGCTGCAGAGGCTATCAATTTGTACATGAATTTAGTGATTGTTCTTGGTAGAAAAATTAATCGTTTTGTTTTGAAGGCTACCATTTTATCTTGGAGTGAGTCATTATCAAATGATTCATTAATATCCTGATGTATTATCATCTAGTTACTCCATTCTTTATTGTATTGTTCTGCTTTGCTCCCAATTACAAAAACTACTTGAGTGATCATTTGTGAGTAAAATTAAAGCTTAATTTAAAATTTTATTACATTTATCACTTGTAGTTGTCGTGCTTTTAATGTTCCATATTATGTTGGTATGGTGGTACCATTTCTGATCATCTATATCTTTAATTGGGTGGTGTTTTTCATCATATTTGTTTCCCTTATCAAAAAGGATGTTAAATCAAAGGATGATAAAGGCAAAATATCTTTTATTTGCCAACAGCTTGTTATAGTTACAACATTGTCAATTTTGTTTGGTTTGGGATGGGGTATTGGATTGTTAGCCACTCAAGATATCCATACCAATAAGACAGTACAAGATCTGCTTGCTGCATTGTTTGTGATCATGACTGCCTTTCACGGTCTGTTTATTTTAATGCACTGTCTTCGTTCAAAAGAAGTAAGAAACACTTGGAAACAATGGGTTCTTAATGTCACAGGCAAAAATATCAGTCAATTTTCTTCATCAACATTTACTCATAAACACAAAAAGCAATATAACATTGCAGCAGCTAATTTTGGAGGCAATTCTTTGGGAAAATCCGATTATGACAATAATGTAACACTTCAATCTTATAAAGAAAAAGCTTCAAGTTCTCCTATAGATGTGTTAATTGTAGAGAATAGAGAGGTGGAGATGGAAAGTGGTGCATTATCTGAGACGACCTTCACTAAGTCATTTTACGATGATAAGAATCAAAAGGAAGAATTACAAAAAGAAGAAGAGGAACAGAATTAATTGAAAAAATTATAGTTCAACTTTTTACTTAATGATCAATTTATTTTGTAGTATTGTCTTGTTCTTATGTTGTTATTTGTAGCAATTTGAAGTAGCTAGTATTTTACTAACTTTAGTTGAACATATTGTTTCAGTGGTAGTAGTATTGATTTACAATTAATATTTAATTTACTGTAAAACTGATTGATTAATTTAACTAATTTATTAATATGGTCTGTGTAAATCTAAAGGTTACATGTGGCAAAAGTATTCGATACAAAGAAGTGACCATATTGTTTAGATTGATAATTATAATACACTATAGAGTTGACTGTTCATATGTAACTAATTGTCAGAACTGTAAAGACTTAGTTTAATTTTCAACAAAATAAAATGCTGGACTAAAACTGTTTGTGTGGAGTTCATCGTATGTTACATACACATTGTATTCATCCAAGTCATTTGTTGAACTACATAAATTGTCAATTATATACAATTATATTAGTAAACAAATGATACATGTTGTAGGGATACATACAACCAAATGTCTATGAATTGATTAAAGCAGCTGATTTATTTTAACAGTTGATTCTAATGTATTAGTAACAAAACTGTTATACTGTTGTTAATCTAATAAGGTAAACGTTTGCCCTTTCACTTAGTTAATTACTTTGATGAGTCATATCGTTCTTGTAGCTCCTTTATTATTAGAGACATATAACAATATGATTGATTGGTCGCTGTGTGGTCCACATCATTAAAATTAATAACTAGTCCACTCTACATTATTAATGAACTAATGGTCTTGTAAGGCTTCATACTTATCTTTAGTCGATTAAAACAAGTACTGTAAAGAAGCTATATGTCTCTCTTAGTTGTCGTCTTAGTTCTCTCTTTGTTGTCTACATTAGTAACAACACAAGGTAATACAAGTATTATTATTATTATTATTATAACTGGATTATCATTTTGTACTAGGTCCTCCGATCCAGTGATAACACCATCAGGATCAGTGATAGTATTACATGGCAATGATCTATTAGTTAAATGTGAAGCTAGTGGTAATATTCTCTCCTATCAGTGGTTAGATAGTAATGGAGTTATTATCACTACTTCAAATTCAAATCCTCTACTATTGAATATAACTAATGTGACTCAGTTAGACAGATTAACTACAAACCAGTGTAAGAGTTGTGATACAAACTTTGTGAGAATTATGAGTCATTAAGTAAACTAACTATTGCTTATGATGACATGACAAAAGTGGTTCTACCCAAACGTGATCTTAGTGCCAAGATCAATTCTAAAAGTCAAATTAAAATAGATGATCTTTTTTGGTAGTAAAAGGTGTCCCTCAGACTTGACGTGACAGGCAATATTCTATAGTATTAATTCAAAGTTAATAAGCAATTATATAATCTTTTGCAAGTGACCAACCTACTGGCTATATCAGCAGTTTAGTTATTATGAATTATTAATATAATAAAAAATAACGTCTTTAGCGAGTTCTTTACTTAAACTTTAGTGCTTTTCATTTAAGCAGAGTGATGAAGATATCTCTACTCTTAACAGTTGTACATGTACTGATAGTAATACTGCCATTAGGTACTGGACAATCATCATGTCCTCTCTCTACAGTAGCTGATATAGAGAGGGAGTTGGATCCATTACTTGATATAGCAGATGGACAAGCAAACTATAATCCTAACGTATCATCATATCAATTTACTTGTCTTGCTCCAGGAACAACTAGAGATACTTATCATAGAGTATCTATTATAACTACATATACTGCTCAAGTAACACACCACTTTCAGTTACAATGTTCAAGTGGTACATGGAATGCAAGAACTAATGATGGTTTTGGTACTCTCCCTCCAATCCAATGGAAAGAAGAGATTGTTTTGCTTGTGTACCTGAAAATCCAATGCTGAGAACTGACTGTTTAATTGTATAAATATTTTATGTATATTTATGTGGGAGGCAATCAAATTTAATAAACAATTATATAGTCTGTTTGCAAATGACCATACCTACTTGCTGTATCAGCAGTTTAGATATTAATAATTTAATACTTACTAATAAAAACTTTTCAGTGAGGTTCTTTACTTAAAAATTTAGTGCTTTCATTCAAGCAGAGTAACAAAGAGGATGAAGATATCTCTGTTCTTAACAGCTGTACTGATAGTAATACTGCCATTTGCTACTGGACAATGTCCTCTCCCTACAGTAGATGATATAGAGAGGGAGTTGATTCCTCTACTCATAATTGAGATTGGAGAAGGATCATATGCTCCTAATGTATCATCGCATCAGTATACTTGTCTTGCTCAAGGATCAACTAGATATACTTATCGTAGAGTATCTATTATCGCTACATTTACTTATAGCAATGGACAACCTCAAGTAACACAACATTTTCAGTTACAGTGTTCAAGTGGTACATGGAATGCAGTAACTAATGATGGCTTTAGTACTCCTCCCTCAAATCCAATGCTGAGAACTGATTGTTTTAATTGTCTAACTGATAATCCTGGTCTTGGTATTGATGAAAATCATTGTTTGCGTAAGTTACCAATTCATTTTAGAATACATTGTAAATATTCCTTTTAATATAGCTTGCGTATCTGCTTGTAACATTGGATCAGGAAGTTGTATATCAAATAATCCTGTAGTTTGCTGTCCATTCTTTGGTCTTGATAATATGTGTACTACATCATGTCCAACTAACTACGTTGCCAGTGCTAATACCAACTTTACATGTGGTAAGTAAAATAATATATATATATATAATACATTGATCCTATACTATATAGTTTGTAACTATACCTGTGGTCCTAGTGAAGTTGCTAATGCTGCATGTAATGGATGTAATCTGACTGATATCTGTCTACGAGATATGCCTTGTCAAAATGGAGGATCATGTATATTGTTATCTGCTCCTGATAATTACACATGTAATTGCAGTGGTACTGGATATATTGGTACTAATTGTACTGGTAAGCTGTCTGTGTTACTATGGCTACTACAACAAGGAATTTAATAAGTCATACTCCCACAACCTTAATTTGAGTTATCATAACAAGTATTGTTATTGAACCATATCTTTACTAGGTCCTCCAGTGATAACACCATCAGGATCAGTGATAGTATTACATGGCAATGATCTATTAGTTAAATGCGAAGCTAGTGGTAATGTTCTCTCTTATCAGTGGTTAGATAGTAATGGAATTATTATCACTACTTCAAATTCAAGCCCTCTACTATTGAATATAACTAACGTGACTCAGTCTGACAGTGGAACATATATCTGTAAAGTAATCTATACCAACTCAGCAACTGAGAACTCGAGTATTCTCATAACAGTTGAAGGTAAATATAACTATTTATAACTAAATGTATACCAATTAACATATAAGTAAACAAATGATAGGTAATAAAAATGGGTGGTGCTACATTCTTGACATAGGTATTAGTTTAAGTAGATGCTGTGACTCTTATTGAAGGTAATACAATAATAGAATTTAATTTTTATCTTGTTAGGTATACATTCTTTCATAATATTTATTGATAAACAAAACATCATAACTTGACCTATTTCCAGTCTGGCAGTAATATTTTATAAAATTATTGTGAATAAACTTATCTACTAGCCTACATAGATCATGGGATATCTACAAAAATTGTGATAATCAGAAATGATAACTTACAGTATATTACCTACTACCATTATAACAATAATACTATTACTAATATCAACCACTAATATTATTTAAGCTTGCATTGTTTGTTACTATAGCAACTTTATAATTAAAACATGTTTTTATAGTAGAATATAAATTGATTAGGTAATAGTGAACTAACATAACATCAACCAGTCTTAATGACTACTATATAATAACATTACTGTATACACTAAGTATTGTAAGTATTTGTATATTTTCACTGTGTAGTATCTTTCCTAAGCACATATTGTACAATAGCTTTTGAATAGTATTAAAATTATATATTGTACTGCATATCAAAGCACTGACCCAAAATATATTATTATTATAAAGGTCATGCATGAAAGTCAGTATTACAATGTCAGACTATAGTACTATATATACTGCTACTACTGATATCTATTATTGCAACACATTATAAGAACATAGGAATGTCATTATAGTATACACATGTTGTTATTAACATAGGCACTCCATATAACATAGTAATACAGCTGCATTAAGAGGCTATAATTTAGAAACGATTTTGTTATTATTGTTTGAATGTATCAATTTTACAGTGAATTTTTTGAATTTTGAAATTTAATTGAAGAGCTAGCAGAAAGAATACAAAATACACCTGTTGTCATGATCATGATCATAGCACTCGTGATAATACTAATAAATTATTTATTACTTGCTATGTGCATTGACAGTTAAATTTCATACATCACTTTAAATTGTCATATACAATAAAATAAAATGATACATGAGTGTATATATAGATTCATAACACATGGCTTAAACCCATGGGACTATCTGGCATGAAAAACATGCCAGAAGTAATGTTAAATGTATTTCCAAGTTAAAACAAGGACTTGTAGTGTAATACTACTGACTTAATAACAATTATATTAGAGATACACTTAAAAACTTTATAATTATAGTTTCAATCAAATCTTGGTTACCATAGTGTCATCAATGTGATGTACATGTAGTGTAATTGAGTCATCCACAAAGCCAATTATAGTAACTAAATACGTAAAGCCGATCCAGGAAGTAATCCAAAGTAACACCCAGTAATAGAAGCCATAAGCAAGAGATGAATACTGTTTTAACAATGCATCTGTAACTAACACTAACCAGCAGTCACATACAAGCAAGCTCTTCTATAGTACAGCATTACATCATTGACAATAATGACATACTCTATAACTATATGCTTGTATCACAACTTAAGATAACACTAATTTTACAATGTTTCTCTTGTTAAAACTAACACTCTATAATAATAACATTGTAGTACTACAATAATGCTAAGTATTTCCATGATTACATAATATAGCTATTCTTAGTTTATGAGGGAGTGACAGTCAATGGTATAAACAACTTTTTCAAATTGGGGGAGGAATGACTCAGTACAATTAAATAAGCTGCCACAAAGTGACACATTGGGACTATGTGTAGCCATTACAGTTAATAATAATATTGACTATTTGTCTACACAGGGTAGGTGTGAATATTATACATACAAAACCTATAAGGAATGCCTGAGAGAACTAAAATTTCAAAATTAAAATTTAGAGGGCTGCAGACCCCACCCCTCACCCTTGTCTAATCCTTGGAGTGACATTGTAAACTGTCTTATAATACGTTCCTAATAATTAAGTAGATTTATGACTAAAGTAAACTTAAAAAATGAAAATCATTTTTCACCATACTTAGATGGCTGGAGTACATCAGCAAGTTCTCATATTATTGGAGCACTGCCTATTCTACAAAAACAGGGTCTTTCACTTGTTATTACAACTGCAGAAAATAAACCAGTCAATTTTACAGTCAAAAACTTAGCAGGAACTCTATCCAGTGGCTCAGTTACTTCTAATACATCAACAACTGTTATTTTGGATTTAAGTAATACTGTTGATAGTAGGACAGACAGAGAGAAAGGTATCATAGTGTCTACAGGATCATGTAGCAAAATATCAGTCTTTATTGTTGGTGATGGTGGTTATAGACAAACAGCAGGTGTCTATCAGAGTTATCCTACCTGGGGATATCCTGTCAATAAATATGTTTACTATGCTATTTCCACTGGTAGTAATATTGTTGATTCATTTAGTACTCTCCTCCTTGTATCTGCCAACAATGATACTATTATTACTATAACTCCTACAAATAATATAACCATCCCTCATGATTTGAGCCCCACTGGTATTAATACAACAATAACAAGTGGAAATTCTGTAACTATTCAACTGGACTATCTCCATACATTTTTAATTGACTCAACAAATGATCTAACTGGTTCAAAAGTTGTTTCAAACAAACCAATTGCTGTCTACTCAGGACACACATGTGGTCAAGCACCAACACCAGGAACGCTTGCTTGTGATTTTCTTGGTGAGCAAATACCTCCATCAGCATCTTGGGGTAATTCATTCTTTGTAAGTCCTTTCTCTACTTATAAGTCAGGCTATCTGTTGAAGTTTGTCAGCTCTCACCAAAATACTAACATCAATATATCTTGTCAATCAAACATCAAATATGAGATATCATCACTACAGGAAGATGCAACAGCATCACAGCTGATCAATGGTCGAAATATTTGTCATATTTATGCAAATAATCCTATTCTTGTAGCACAGTTTTCTTTGGGACAACTTTTTAGTCTGGTTGGAGGTTTTATTCCTAGTGATCCTGCTGTAGTGATTGTTCCTCCATTCCAACATTATGTAGCTAGTACTGTATTTCCTGCTATCAATATTTTGTCGTCTACAAAATATATGAACTTAGCTGTTATTTTGTCAGACTTCAATTCTTCCCAGGTACTATTAAATGGCGTATCAATTGGCTCTGAAACATGGAGTACAATTAATAGTGATGATGGCAGTAGTGTAGTTGGTTATGTATTGTCTGGTTATTCTCTTTCAAATAATATTAACAATGTCAACTATCAAGATCCAAATGGCAGACTCTGTCCGCTAATATTTGGTTCATCATTTTTTGTTGGCTATGCATATACTGGAGGACTGAACATGATTCCCTATGGATGTGAAGGTATAAAGAAACCATTTTTTAAATTTAATGCTGTTTCTTTTCTTTATAGTTATAACTCCATCTCCATCACCATCAATTGGTAATGTTTATTATGCTTGTTTATTTATTATTTTTGTTTTAAAGATCTTACCATTAACTCGAAACCATTGGTAGCAGTAATGAATGGTGACACTGCTGTTCTAAACTGTGGTGCTAGTGGTAACTCTCCTTCTAATATACACTGGAAATTTAGTGATGGTAACATAACAAATGATACTGTTAAGTATATTATAACAAATGGAGTCTTAACAATACTGAATGTAGAGTTTAATGATACTGGAGATTATCATTGTACTGCATCTAATGTATACAGATCTGTGAGTGGCACAATTGAGTTAAAAGTTCAAGGTAACTCTACACTTTAAATGCATTAAATTTATCAATTCTATTTAACAGTACCTCCATTTTTTATTAATATTCTATCAACTAAGACATTTGGCATTCTTGGTAGTAACATGAGTATCACCTGTACTGCTTATGGTGTTCCTAGACCTAGTGTAACATGGAGAAAGAATAATGAACACATATCCTCATCTTCCCCTGGCATTACTATTATTAATGATAATGTGACAGTTCATCAAGTTACAAGCTACCTCATGTTGAGTCATATTTCTCATAATGACTCAGGAATATATCACTGTAATGCAACTAATGAATTAGTTGAAGTTAAATCCATCATCTCATCTGGAAGAGTATCCATTTTAAGTAAGTCTAAAGCTTTGTTATACAAACAATGTTCTTATTTGTTATAAATTATATCAATTTTTTTTCTTTGTTATTTAGTACCACCTACTCTACAACCAATGTCTAACAGAGTCATTGGATTACTTTATGAATCTGTTACTATTTCATTTACTATCGCTAATGATTTCCCAAAAGTGAATGTAGATAACATACAATGGCAAGTCAAGCCATTGGGTAATGAGACATTTAATCTTATTAACTCTACTTCATCTAATCATCTTTATCTAACAATCTCCAATGTTCAGTTGAGTAATAGAGGATTGTATAAAATGTTAGCACAAAATGAAGCAGGCATTGGTGAAGCAACAGTTGTTCTGGATGTATATGGTTAGTCTAAAACTGTAGCATTAATTTGATATATTCTCGACAATTTTAGTTACAGCTGTTTTATGGAACAATACTGGAGGGACTGTAATAAAATTAAAAGGACAAAATGTTATTTTTAACTGTACTGCTGATGGTCTTCCAAGACCTGTCATTGTATGGAGGAAAAATGGCCAACTTTTATTGAACACTAATACATTAAAAATTATGTCATCAGATCAAACCAATGGTTTTCGCTCAAACATTATCCCTGAAGTTCTACAACATACAAGTATGCTAGAAATTACAGACTTGAAAGGAAATGATAATGGTAGCTATTCTTGTCGAGCTGATAATGAAGCTAATTTAGGAGTTGTATTAACAACACCATTTACATTACAAGTAATAGAACGTTAGTCATTGGCTGTTCTTGAATATTTATTATTAAAGATTTCTTTTAGCTCCACCAACCAATTATTGTTTAATTTCTCCATGTGGTAGAAATGGTAAATGTCATACTTTGAATAATGGATATTTATGTGATTGTTATGATGGATACACTGGTATCAATTGTGAACAAGGCAAGTCATGAATGATTTCAATATCTACTTTATTTGTTTCAATACAGTTGTAGTGGTATCAGTTCCACCACAAATTACACAGCCTCCTAAAAATACTTCAGGAAATCTCTATTCCACTATTAACCTCACATGTAAAGCTACTGGTTCTCCTATTCCTACTATTCTATGGTATAAAGATGATGTGTTAATTCCCAATGATAATAGTGATCCCTCTGTGTTGTTATTCTCTGAATTGGATTTAACTGATCGAGGATTTTACCACTGTGAAGCTAGGAGTATAATAGATGGAAAAATTGTATTTGTAGTGTCTTCAAAAGTACTACTAAATATCACAGGTATGAAAGATTTTATTTTATGATGTCTACTATTTATTTTAATCCAGATGTTGTTCAATATGAAGCTAAAATAGAACTACCAGATGACTTTTATGAGAGAAGTAATTTGAGTATATCTGATAGGATTTCTGATCTTATTAACAAGGTAGCTGATGTGTCACAAATGTTATAATTACTTTATTTATTATTTAGAGTAACAATTATCTTACTGGTAGTCAACTAATCAATGCCTCAAAGACCTCATTTTTCTTCATTCAAATTTTTAATGCTAGTAACTTGAAGTCAGTACATCCATTTTTAACTAGATATTATATCAGACTATGTTTAGTTATACTGCACAAGTCCATACTATTCCTATTGTTGTTACTTTGGTAACAAAGAGTGGAGCTTCTGAAGATCTCAAGGATGGTGTACAACATGAAATGGCTATGCTAGGCAGACAACTTAGTGTCAATATTTCAGTAGTCGATATAGACAGATTTGGTAAAACATATTTTAATTTATGTTTGATTTTTTGTGTTTATAAGATGGCTGTCCAGCTGACAAAACTATCATACTATCACATTCTGGCAAGAAAGATCTTGAACTTATCCTCTTCTGGCCTGAAACTAATATTGGAGGAGAAGCTATAGTCAGCTGTCCTTGTGGAAATAGCAGTTCAGGAGGACAAATATTACAAGCTAGTAGATATTGTGGAGGAGACTTTACCAGAGGTGCTGAATGGTCTAAAGGAAACATAGCAGCTTGTAATTTCACTGACTTAGCAAGAGAAATATGTAAGCTTGAGCGGTAGTGAAATTTTGCTTTACGGTATACCTTTGCATGCAATTTCACGATATTACTAAAAAACTTTATTGATTAATAACTCAAAACATTATTAAAAAAACATGTTCCAAAAAAAGACAGGAAAAAAAACTAAGTGATAAACTGGTAAATATAGTGATAGATGTAATACATGGTTAGGAAAAGTTCCAGGTTCTTAAATGTAAGTGATAAACTAGACCATGTCCGTTTTAAGTTTTTCTCCATTTGGTCACATACCTCAGCAAACAGTGCAGGAATTGCATGACAACTGAAATAGTCTTTGTGGGGTAGCTGATATCTAGGATTTAACCATTTTATCATGTCATGAAAGCCAAGCAATGCTTATTAGTAGCATGTCTTTAGCTAAGCAATGAGTAATACCATTTGTGATCTGTTTGTATTCTGATGAACCAGTATTGATTAATTTTGTTCAAACTATACAGTCCTCAATGGTAATCTGTGATTTATCATTTTGAGTAGAAGAGGCTTTCCTACTAGGATTAACTTCCCAATATTGCTCTGGGTGGTTGTTCTTGAGGTGTGAGAGTAAATTAGTAGTATTTCCATGAACAGCATGTACATCATTCAGACACAACTTAGATGTTGGAGTGTTGGTGTCTTTCACTCGACTATTTCCGTCCATTGTAAGATCAAAGTGTTTCCATACTTTAGATTTTGTATTTTTTCTCAGCTAGACGAACAGATGGTCCTGTTTTATCTCAACACTGTTACTGGCAGCCATCTTAACAATCCACGTGGTTATTAATGGTTAATTAATTAACGGTAATACGGTATTATAAAAAATTGACAGTATATCGTTTCCATTTTAATTCTACTAATTATCGTAACACCGCTCAACCTTAGAAATATGTCAGCTGAGAAATGTTTGTTTCTTGTCCACAATTATCAAAATAATTTGCTAACGTTTTTACATCTTCTTGTCACTGATAGAGTGGTAGAGCTAAAGAGACTTACAAGTAGCAACAGCCTCTTAGGAACAACTGAGGTGTCAGCAGATGTGACTGTACTCATAACTGCCACTGAAGGAGTATCAGGAAACCTCACAGTAAGAAATTATTTGATGTATTTTTGTTATCACATTGATAGTTAACTACAACATTTTTAGAAGTAGTGGACAACATATTAGATGTCAATCAAGATACATTACAAACCAGTCAAGAAACCTCTAACACATCAGCTAAGTTAGTTTGTTATTTCAAGTAAATATTAGTACATATTTTGTAGGATATTTGAAGCTATTGAATCAGTTGTGGAGAATATACCACTTACTAATACATCAGAACCTGTTGTAATTTCTCTAAAGTCATTTGCTGTATCTGTGCAACTAATAGACATTGAAGAATTTAAACAATCTGGTCAAATGTTTGGTGTAAATTTTGGAGACTTTTCTAATGATAATCAAAGCCTTAATTCCAATGATCTTACATTTGGAGGATCTAATCAACAACCAACTGCTGCTATCAATCTACCCAGAAATTTACTAAATGGACTTCCAAACATCACTAATAATACTAGAATCACTCATTCAGTATTCATCACTGACTCATTATTCCTGAGGAGAGATGACAATTTCCAAAAGGTTGGTAGTATTATCATTTCAGCTGCTGTAGTAGGGACAGATACTATCAGGGGACTTAATCCTCCTGTGGGTCTTAGTTTCATGATCAACCCAGTGAGTATAGGATTTTTTATTTGTTCATTGTCTGCTTTCTAAACTTTAGAATATAAATGGTTCATCTCCTCAGTGTTCATTTTGGAATCAATCACGAAACAAAAGTTCTCTGTGAATGTAATCATCTCACAAGCTTTGCTATATTATTGATAACAAATGTTGTTTGTTTAATGATATAAATATTTATTTTGATATTCAGGATGTGTCTGTGACAGTTGAACCAACAGAGAGAACAGGATTGACATTGTTCTTGGATACTGTGACTTACATTGGTATCATTGTATCCCTGGTTTGTATGACAATAACTGTTGTCTCGTATCTCTCTAACAAGTAAAATACTATTATAACTACAAATTTGTTGATATGTGTGTCATGCTTTGTTCTTACAGAAAACTTTGTACTTCTGATCATGGACAACTTCTCTTCAATTTATGTTTTGCTTTAATGGGTCTTTACATTACATTTATTTTTGCTGTTCACAGTCGAGATGTTCCAGGTCTCTGTGCTGTTACAGGAGCAGTGTTACAGTATTTTTTCCTGGTGACATTCATGGTGATGGCTGCAGAGGCTATCAATTTGTACATGAATTTAGTGATTGTTCTTGGTCAGAAAATTAGACATTTTGTTTTGAAGGCTACTATTGTATCTTGAAGTAAGTACTGATAGTATTGTTATTATTTGACTCCCTTTTATTGTGTATTAGTAACTCCATTCTTTATTGTATTGTTCTGCTTTGCTCCCAATTACAAAAACTATTTGAGTGATCATTTGTAAGTTCATTGATTTAAAAAGTGATTACATTCTATAATTTTTATAGTTGTCAAGCTTTCAATGTGCCATTTTATATTGGTACAGTAATTCCATTTCTGATCATCTACATTTTTAATTGGGTGGTGTTCTTTATTATCATTGTCTCTCTTATACGAAAAAATCTTCAGTCTGATTCAAAATCAAAGAAAGAGAAAGGCAAAAAATCTTTCTTTTACCAACAACTTGTTATAGTTACAACATTGTCTATTTTGTTTGGTTTGGGGTGGGGTATTGGATTGCTAGCCACTCAAGATATCCATAACAATAAGACAGTTCGAGATCTCCTTGCTGCATTGTTTGTGATCTTGACTGCCTTTCATGGTTTGTTTATTTTCATAATGCACTGTCTTCATTCAAAGGAAGTAAGAATCACTTGGAAACAATGGGTTTTTAATGTCACTGGCAAAGATATCAGTCAATTTTCTACATCAACACTTCCTCGCAAACACCAGAAACGATATATTGGAACAGATAATTCTGGAGTACCTCTTAAATCTTTCTCTTCAGGAAAATCCACTTATGATGATACAACTTTAAGGAAACAATCAAACTCTGTAGAAAGTGGAACTCTTCAATCTTGTGAACAAAAGGCTCAAAGTACTCCTGTAGATGTCTTGACTATAGAGAATAGAGAGGTAAAGATAGAAAGTGATAGATTTGCTGTGACAATATTTACTAAGTCCTTTCCTGACGATGAGGTGGATAAGAAAAAAAAATTTGTGAAGAGAAGAGGAACAGAAGTAATAGAAATATTAGTCTATCAACTAAATGGTTTAGCTAGCTTGTAAAGACATGTTGATTATTAGGTGTAATGTTTTTAAACTTTCATTAAATTTCAATAGTGCTAGGGTTTTTATTATATAATTGTATTATATATATATATATTGTAGCAAAGGGAAAATTTATTGAAAACCTTATTGTTTGTTACATTTGATATTTTAAGAGTGAGTTTTTAGACTTTAAAGATTGATGATTTTCAACAATGGCTGAAGTCAGTACTAAATCTATGACTGACTATCTAGTTACTTTGGATTGGTAGATGGATAACTGAATGAATGAAACTATAGACAGAGTTATTACTAACCAGTGTACGAGTTGTGA
Source organism: Xestospongia muta (assembly GCA_963693285.1). Lineage (NCBI taxonomy): Eukaryota > Metazoa > Porifera > Demospongiae > Haplosclerida > Petrosiidae > Xestospongia > Xestospongia muta. Next base: position 1,053,109 of record OY848921.1, read on the forward strand.
TGCAAACTTTGTGAGAATTATGAGTCATCAAGTAAACTAACTATTGCTTATGATGACATGACAAAAGTGGTTCTACCCAAAGGTGATCTTAGTTACAAGATCAATTCTAAAACTCAAATTAAAACAGATGATCTTTTTTCGTTACTAAAAGGTATCCCTTAGACTTGACGTGACAGACAATATTCTATATTATTAATTCAAAGTTAATAAGCGATTATATAATCTTTTGCAACTGACCATAACTACTTGCTGTATCAGCAGTTTAGTTATTAACAATTGAATACTTACTGATAAAAACTTTTCAGCGAGGTTCTTTACTTAAAAATTTAGTGCTTTCATTCAAGCAGAGTGATGAAGATACCTCTGTTCTTAACAGCTGTACTGATAGTAATACTGCCATTAGCTACTGGACAATCATCCTGTCCTCTCCCTACAGTAGATGATATAGAGAGGGAGTTGAATAATCTACTTGTTGATGTCATTGGAGATGGATCATATGCTCCTAATGTATCATCACATCAGTATACTTGTCTTGCTCAAGGATTAACTAGAGATACTTATCGTAGAGTATCTATTATAGCTACATTTACTCCTAACAATGGACAACCTCAGGAAACTCAACACTTTCAGTTAGAGTGTTCAAGTGGTACATGGAATGCAAGAACTAATGATGGTTTTGAGACTCCTCCCTCTAATCCAATAGAAAGAAGAGATTGTTTTACTTGTGTACCTGAAAATCTTTTTGGTGACTCTAACCATTGTTTTGGTAAGTTAACATGATATTATTGTTGATATTAATAATAATTTATAAATAGAGTGTAGTGCAACCTGCAGGAATATGGGACAAGGAAGTTGTGTATCATCTATTAATGATTGTTGTCCATTCTTTGGTCTTGACAATATGTGTACTACATCATGTCCAACTAACTATGTTGCCAGTGCTAATACCAACTTTACATGTGGTAAGTAAAATAATATATATCTAATACATTGATCCTATACTATGTAGCCTGTAATTATACCTGTGGTCCTAGTGAAGTTGCTAATGCTGCATGTAATGGATGTAATCTGACTGATATCTGTCTACGAGATATGCCTTGTCAAAATGGAGGATCATGTATATTGTTATCTACCCCTAATAACTACACATGTAATTGCAGTGGTACTGGATATATTGGTACTAATTGTACTGGTAAGCTATCTGTGTTACTATGGCTACTACAACAAGGAATTTAATAAGTTATACTCCCACAACCTTAATTTGAGTTATCACAACAAGTATTGTTATTGAACTATATCTTTACTAGGTCCTCTAGTAATAACACCATCAGGATCAGTGATAGTATTACACGGCAATGATCTATTAGCTAAATGTGAAGCTAGTGGTAATATTCTCTCCTATCAGTGGTTAGATAGTAATGGAGTTATTATCACTACTTCAAATTCAAGTCCTCTACTATTGAATATAACTAATGTGACTCAGTCTGACAGTGGAACATATATCTGTAAAGTAATCTATATCAACTCAACAACTGAGAACTCGAGTATTCTCATAACAGTTGAAGGTAAATATAACTATTTATAACTAAATGTATACCAATTAACACATAAGTAAACAAATGATAGATATTAAAAATGGGTGGTGCTACATTCTTGACATAAGTATTAGTTAATGTAGATGCTGTGACTCTTATTGAAGGTAATACAATAATAGAATTTTTTTTTTATCTTGTTAGGTATAAATTCTTTCATAATATTTATTGATAAACAAAACATAATAAATTGACCTATTTCCAATCTGGCAATAATATTTTATAAAATTATTGTGAATAAATTTATGTACTAGCCTACATAGATCATGGGATATCTACAAAAATCGTGATAATCAGAAATGATAACTTACAGTATATTATCTACTACCATTATAACAATAATACTATTATTAACATCAACCACTAATATTATTTAAGCTTGCATTGTTTGTTACTATAGCAACTTTATAATTAAAACATGTTTTTATAGTAGAATATAAATTGATTAGGTAATAGTGAACTAACATAACATCAACCAATCTTAATGACTACTATATAATAACATTACTGTATACACTAAGTATCTAAGTACTTGTAAGTATTGTAAGTATTTGTATATTTTCACTGTGTAGTATCTTTCCTAAGCACATATTGTATAATAGCTTTTGAATAGTACTATTAGTGTCCATATTATCTACAGTAGGAAGAGGATATTAACCAATAGGTAATGTCAATAGGAAGAGGATATTAACCAATAGGTAATGTCAATATTACTATATTAACCAATAGGTAGTGTCAATATTACTATTAGTACAAATGATACAAAATATAAGTGATAAACTAGACTACTTTAGATAGATATGTTTATTTCTAATCACTTGTGAGAGTTTTGATACAAACTTTGTGAGAGTTATGAGTCACCAAGTAGACTAACTCTTGCTTATGAGACATGTCATGGTAAAAGTGGTTCTACCCAAAAGTCATCTTAGTGCCAGGACCAATTCTAGTAGTCAAATTAAAATAGATACTGACTTGACAAGCTATTCCATGTATATCTACATTATTAATTCAAAGTTAATATAGTCTTTTGCAAATGACCATACCTACTTGCTGTATCAGTAGTTTAGTTATTATTAATCAATGAATACTTATTAATAAAAAATAACTTTTAGGCAAGGTTCTTTACTTTAAAATTTAGCGCTTTTCATTCAAGCAGAGTGACAAGAGGATGAAAATACCTCTGTTCTTGCCATTAGCTACTGGACAATCATAGGTCCTCTCCTTACAGTAGATGATATAGAGAGAGAGTTAATTAGTCTACTCATATTTACCAATGGAGCAGAATCACATCATCCTAACGTGTTATTACATCAGTATACTTGTCTTGCTCAAGGATCGACTAGAGATGCTTATCGTTGAGTGTCTCATATTTAGTTAACATGTTCAAGTGATACATGAGGTGCAGTAACTAATGATGGTTTTGGTACTCCTCCATTAAATCCAATGCTAAGAACTAACAATTCCAAACTCCCAATTATTTCTTATTATCAGTTTATTTAATTAGTTATTAATAATAATCATTTTTCATCTCAATATGTAAGAATGTAAACAAGATAGCAATTGCATCGTCCTTACATAATAGCACAGGTGGTACAAACAATTGAGTAGATTCACCAACTATCTAAATCACTTAAATAATAATATAAGTGATATCTTGTTGCATTCTGTGCACGTGCTATTGACATCTTACTATCTTGTTTGTGTTCTTTTAGACTGATAGTGTCTATTAACCATTTTTATATTTACTTCATTTTAAAAAACGTTTTTGCTTACTTGTATATAATAGTAAATGATGATAACTACTTGCTGTATCAGCAGTTTAGTATTATTTTATTGTTAATAACTGAATAGTTATTAATAAAATAACCAGTTAGCTAGTAACGATGTTCTTTACTTGAAACTTAGTACTTTTCATTCAAACAGAGTGATGAAGATATCTCTGTTCTTAACAGCTGTACTGATAGTAATACTGCCATTAGCTATTGGTCAATCATCATGTCCTCTCCCTACAGTTGATGATATAGAGAGGGAGTTAGATCCATTACTTGATATAGCAAATGGAGCAGCAAACTATAATCCTAACGTATCATCATATCAGTTTACTTGTCTTGCTCAAGGATCAACTAGAGATACTTATCGTAGAGTATCTATCATAGCTACATTTACTCCTAACAATGGACAACCTCAGGAAACTCAACACTTTCAGTTAGAGTGTTCAAGTGGTACATGGAGTGCAAGAACTAATGATGGTTTTGAGACTCCTCCCTCCAATCCAATAGAAAGAAGAGATTGTTTTACTTGTGTACCTGAAAATCTTTTTGGTGACTCTAACCATTGTTCAGGTAAGTTAACATGATATTATTGTTGATATTATTAATAATTTATAAATAGAGTGTAGTGCAACCTGCAGGAATATGGGACAAGGTAGTTGTGTATCATCTATTAATGACTGTTGTCCATTCTTTGGTCTTGATAATATGTGTACTACATCATGTCCAACTAACTACGTTGCCAGTGCTAATACCAACTTTACATGTGGTAAGTAAAATAATATATATATCTAATACATTGATCCTATACTATGTAGCCTGTAATTATACCTGTGGTCCTAGTGAAGTTGCTAATGCTGCATGTAATGGATGTAATCTGACTGATATCTGTCTACGAGATATGCCTTGTCAAAATGGAGGATCATGTATATTGTTATCTGCCCCTAATAACTACACATGTAATTGCAGTGGTACTGGATATATTGGTACTAATTGTACTGGTAAGCTATCTGTGTTACTATGGCTACTACAACAAGGAATTTAATAAGTTATACTCCCACAACCTTAATTTGAGTTATCACAACAAGTATTGTTATTGAACTATATCTTTACTAGGTCCTCCAGTGATAACACCATCAGGATCAGTGATAGTATTACACGGCAATGATCTATTAGCTAAATGTGAAGCTAGTGGTAATATTCTCTCCTATCAGTGGTTAGATAGTAATGGAGTTATTATCACTACTTCAAATTCATGTCCTCTACTATTGAATTTAACTAATGTGACTCAGTCTGACAGTGGAACATATATCTGTAAAGTAATCTATACCAACTCAGCAACTGAGAACTCGAGTATTCTCATAACAGTTGAAGGTAAATATAACTATTTATAACTAAATGTATACCAATTAACATATAAGTAAACAAATGATAGGTAATAAAAATGGGTGGTGCTACATTTTTGACATAAGTATTAGTTAACGTAGATGCTGTGACTCTTATTGAAGGTAATACAATAATAGAATTTTTTTTTATCTTGTTAGGTATAAATTCTTTCATAATATTTATTGATAAACAAAACATCATAACTTGACCTATTTCCAATCTTGCAATAATATTTTATAAAATTATTGTGAATAAATTTATGTACTAGCCTACATAGATCATGGGATATCTAGAAAAGTTGTGATAATCAGAAATGATAACTTACAGTATATTACCTACTACCACTATAACAATAATACTATTAACATTGACCACTAATATTATTTAAGCTTGTTTGTTACTATAGCAACTTTAAAACATGTGTTTATAGTAGAATATAAATTGATTAGGTAATAGTGAACTAACATAACCACTGCCCAGTCTTAATGACTACTACATAATAACATTACTGTATACACTAAGTATTATAAGTATTTGGATATTTTCAATGTGTGGTATCTTTCCTAAGCACATATTGTATAATAGCTTTTGAATAGTATTAAATTATATATTGCACTGCATATCAAAACACTGACCCAAAATATATTATTATTATAAAGGTCATGCATGAAAGTCAGTATTACAACGTCAGATTATAGTACTATATATGCTGCTACTACTGATATCTGTTATTATAACACATAGTAAGAACATAGGAATGTCATTAGTATACGCATGTTTTGTTAAGACAAGCACTCAATAATGAAGTAATACAGCTGCATTAACAAGGCTATAATTTAAAAACCATTTTGTTATTATTGTTTGAATTTATCAATTTTACAGTGAAGCTTTTGAATATTGAAATTAAATTGAAGAGCTAGCAGAAAGAATATAAAATGCACCTATTGTCATAGCACTCGTGATAATACTAATAAATTAATTATTACTTGCTATGTGCATTGACAGTTAAATTTCATACATCACTTTAAATTGTCATATACAATAAAATAAAATGATACATGAGTGTATATATAGATTCATAACACGTGGCTTAGACCCATGGGACTATCTGGCATGAAAAACATGCCAGAAGTAATGTTAAATGTATTTCCAAGTTAAAACAAGGACTTGTAAAATAATACTACTAACTTAATAACAATTATATTAGAGATACACTTAAAAACTTTATAATTATAGTTTCAATCAAATCTTGGTTATCATAGTTTCATCAATATGATGTACATGTAGTCTAATTGAGTCATCCACAAAGCCAATTATAGTAACTAAATACGTAAAGCCGATCCAGGAAGTAATCCTAAGTAATGCCCAGTAATAGAAGCTGTGAGCAAGAGATGAATACTGTTTTAATAAGGCATTTGTAACTAACACTAACCAGCAGTCACATACAAGCAAGCTCTTCTATAGTACAGCATCACATCATTGACTATAATGACATACTCCATAAACTATATGCTTGTCTCACAACTTAAGATAACACTAATTTTATAATGTTTCTCTTGTTAAAACTAACACTCTATAATAATAACATTGTAGTACTACAATAATGCTAAGTATTTCCATGATTACATAATATAGCTATTCTTAGTTTATGAGGGAGTGACAGTCAATGGTATAAACAACTTTTTCAAATTGGGGGAGGAATGACTCAGTACAATTAAATAAGCTGCCACAAAGTGACACATTGGAACTATGTGTAGCTATTACAGTTAATAATAATATTGACTATTTGTCTACACAGGGTAAGTGTGAATATTATGCATACAAAACCTATAAGGAATGCCTGAGAGAACTAAAATTTCAAAATTAAAATTTAGAGGGCTGCAGACCCCAACCCTCACCCTTGTCTAATCCTTGGAGTGACAGTGTGAACTGTCTTATAATACGTTCCTAATCATTAAGTAGATTTATGACTAAAGTAAACTTTAAAAAATGAAAATCATTTTTCACCATACTTAGATGGCTGGAGTACATCAGCAAGTTCTCATATTATTGGAGCACTGCCTATTCTACAAAAACAGGGTCTTTCACTTGTTATTAGTACTGCAGAAAATAAACCAGTCAATTTTACAGTCAAAAACTTAGCAGGAACTCTATCCAGTGGCTCAGTTACTTCTAATACATCAACAACTGTCAATTTGAATGTAAGTAATACTGTTGATAGTAGGACAGACAGAGAGAAAGGTATCATAGTGTCTACAGGATCACGTAACAAATTATCGGTCTATGTTGCTGTTAGTGGTAGTCAAACAGCTGGTGTCTATCAGAGTTATCCTACCTGGGGATATCCTGTCAACGAATATGTTTACTATGCTATTTCCACTGATAGTAATACCGAAGGTTCGTTTAGTACCCTCCTTCTTGTATCTGCCAACAATGATACTATCATTACTATAACTCCTACAGATAATATAACTATTCCACATGATCTGAGTCCCACTGGTATTAATATCATAATAACTGAAGGAAACTCTGTAACTATTCAACTGGACTATCTTCAAACATTTTTAATTGACTCAACAAATGATCTAACTGGTTCAAAAGTTGTTTCAAACAAACCAATTGCTGTCTACTCAGGACACACATGTGGTGAAGCACCAACACCAGGAATACCTACTTGTGACTTTCTTGGTGAGCAAATACCTCCATCAGCATCTTGGGGTAATTCCTTCCTTGTAAGTCCATTTTCTACTCGTAAGTCAGGCTATCTGTTGAATTTTGTCAGCTCACAAGATAATACTAACATCAATATATCTTGTCAATCAAACATCAAATATGAGATACCATCACTAGAGGAAGATGATACAGCATCACAACTGATCGCTGGTCAAAACATTTGTCATATTTATGCAAATAATCCTATTCTTGTAGCACAGTTTTCTTTGGGACAAGGGCTTGATTCAGATGGTGAAAATTATATTCCTGGTGACCCTGCTGTAGTGATTGTTCCTCCTTTCCTACACTATGTGGCTAGTACTGTATTTCCTGCCATCACTCTGTTGTCGTCTACAAAATATATGAACTTAGCTGTTATTTTATCGAACTTCAATTCTTCTCTTATATTATTAAACGATGTATCACTTGGCTCAGAAACATGGACTACAATTAATAGTGATGATGGCAGTAGTGTAGTTGGTTATGTATTAGCTAATTATTCTCTTTCAAGTAATATTAACAATGTCAGGTATGAAGATCCAAATGCCAGACTCTGTCCACTTATATTTGGTTCAACCCAATTTGTTGGCTATACATATACTGGAGGACTAAACATGATTCCTTATGGATATAAAGGTATAAAGAAACCATTTTTTTATTTAAAGCCGTTTATTTTTTATATAGTATAGCTCCATCACCATCAATTGATAATGTTTATTATGCTTGTATGTTTATTTTTTTTGTTTCAAAGATCTTATTATTAACCTGACACCTTTGGTGGAAGTAATGAATGGTGACACTGCCGTTTTAAACTGTGATGCTAGTGGTAACCCTCCTCCTACTGTACACTGGATATTTCATGGTAGTAACATAACAAATGATACTGTTAAGTATATTATAACAAATGGAGTCTTAACAATACTGAATGTAGAGCTTAATGATGCTGGAGATTATCATTGTACTGCATCTAATGTATACAGATCTGTGAGTGGCACAATTGAGTTAAAAGTTCAAGGTAACTCTACACTTTAAATGTATAAAATTTATCAACTCTGTTTAACAGTACCTCCATTTTTTATTAATGTTCTCTCAACTAAGACATTTGCTATTCTTGGTGGTAATGTGAGTATCAACTGCACTGCTTATGGTGTTCCTAGACCTACTGTGACCTGGAGAAAGAATAATGAACACATATCCTCATCTTCCCCTGGCATTACTATTATTAATGATAATGTGACAGTTCATCAAGTTACAAGCTACCTCATGTTGAGTCATATTTCTCATAATGACTCAGGAATATATCACTGTAATGCAAGTAATGAATTAGTTGAAGTGAAATCCATCATCTCATCTGGAAGGGTATACATTTTAAGTAAGTCTAAAGGTTTGTTATACAAACAATGTTATTATTTGTTATAAATTAGGTCCTCCGTCTCTTGAAAAGGGCTTTATGAACATCACTAAAAATCAATCAGACACTGTCCAATTATCTTGTACATTTTCTGGTCAACCTGTTCCTCAAGTCACATGGTCGAGATCTCAGAACAATGCTGATAAGGAAGAACTTGATAATAGGACCAACAAAATAACTGTAACTAGTTCTAGCAATGATACTACAGTTGTGTCTACTTTGAAGATAAATGATATACAAAAAACAGATGAAGGGAAGTATATTTGTAATGCATCTAATGGCATACCAAACTTGATTCAATCACAAGAATACAACAAAGCTTTCATAACAGTTCAAGGTATTATGTATTATTTTAATTATAAATGACATCTTTTCTTTTCTTTATTTAGTACCACCTACTGTACAAGCAGTATCTAATAGAGTCATTGGATTACTTCATGAATCTGTTACTATTTCATTTACTATCACTAATGATTTCCCAAAAGTGAAAATATATAACATACAATGGCAAGTCAAACAATTGGATTCTGAAGGATTTATGTTCATTAGCCCTGAGCTTTATTTTGAAAACCCACTTTCTTTAATTATCCGCAATGTTCAGTTAAGGGACAGAGGATTATATAAAATGTCAGCACAAAATGAAGCAGGAATTAGTGAGGCAACAATTGTTCTAGATGTATATGGTATGGTAAAATTATAGAATTAATTTTCATATCTTCTTAATGATTTCAGTTACAGCTGCTTTATGGAACAATACTGGAGGGACTGTAATAAAAGAGAAAGGACAAAATGTTGTGTTCAACTGTACTGCTGATGGTCTTCCAAGACCTGTCATTGTATGGAGGAAAAATGGTCGACTTTTATTGAATGCTAGTAGATTAAAAATTATATCATCAGATCAGACCAATGGTTTTCGCTCAAACATTATCCCTGAAATTCTACAACGTACAAGTATGCTAGAAATTACAGACTTGAAAGGAAATGATAATGGTAGCTATTCTTGTCGAGCTGATAATGAAGCTAATTTAGGAGTTGTATTAACAACACCATTTACATTACAAGTAATAGAACGTAAGTGATTAGCTATTCTTGAATACTTGTTATTAAAAAATTCTTTTAGCTCCACCAACCAATTATTGTTTGAGTTCTCCATGTGGTAGAAATGGTAAATGTCATAGTTTGAGTAATGGATATTTATGTGATTGTTATGATGGATACACTGGTAGCAATTGTGAACAAGGCAAGTTATGAATGATTTCAATCTCTAGTTTATTTGTTTCAGTACAGTTGTAGTGGTATCAGTTCCACCACAAATTACACAGCCTCCTAAAAATACTTCAGGAAATCTCTACTCTACTACTAACCTCACATGTAAAGCTACTGGTTCTCCTATTCCTACTATTCTATGGTATAAAGATGATGTGTTAATTCCCAATGATAATAGTGATTCCTCTGTATTGTTATTCTCTGAATTGGGTTTAACTGATCGAGGATTTTACTACTGTGAAGCTAGGAGTATAATAGATGGAAAAATTGTATTTGTAGTATCTTCAAAAGTACTACTAAATATCACAGGTATGAAAGATTTTTATTTTATGATGTCTACTATTTATTTTAATCCAGATGTTATTCAGTATGAAGCTAAAATAGAACTACCAGATGACTTTTATGAGAGAAGTAATTTGAGTATATCTGATAGGATCTCTGATCTTATTAACAAGGTAGCTGATGTGTCACAAATGTTATAATTACTTTATTTATTATTTAGAGTAACAACTATCTTACTGGTAGTCAACTGACTAATATCTCAAACACCTCATTTTTCTTCATTCAAATTTTTAATGCTAGTAACTTAAAGTCAGTACATTCATTTTTCACTAGATATTATATCAGACAATGTTTAGTTATACTGCACAAGTCCATACTATTCCTATTGTTATTACTTTGGTCACAAAGAGTGGAGCTTCTGAAGAGCTCAAGGATGGAGTACAACATCAAATGGCTATGCTAGGCAGACAACTTAGTGTCAATATTTCAGTAGCTGAAGTAGACAGATTTGGTAAAACATATTTTAATTTATGTTTGATTTTTGTGTGTTTATAAGATGGCTGTCCTCCTGACAAAACTATCATACCATCACATTCTGGCAGGCAAGACCTTGAACTTATTCTCTTCTGGCCTGAAACTAATATTGGAGGAGAAGCTATAGTCAGGTGTCCTTGTGGAAATGGGAGTTCAGGAGGACAAATATTACAAGCTAGTCGATATTGTGGAGGAGACTTTACCAGAGGTGCAGAATGGTCTGAAGGAAGCATAGCAGCTTGTAATTTCAGTGACCTAGCAAGAGAAATATGTCAGCTAAGAAATGTTTGTTTTTGAATGTAAATACAGGAAAGTAATCATTATTTTCCTTTTTAGCTTCCTGTAGCTGAGAGAGTAGTACGGTTAGAGAACCTTACAAGTAACAGTAATGTTTTAGGATCAACTGAAGTAACAGCAAGTGTGAGTGTACTGGTGACAGCTACTGAAGGTGTATCTGGTAATATTACGGTGAGGAAATCTTTTAATCAACATGACAGTACCTCTTTTTTATATTGCCTTTAAAGTTGACAACAACATTTTTAGAAGTAGTGGACAACATATTAGATGTCAATCAAGATACATTACAAACCAGTCAAGAAACCTCTAACACATCAGCTAAGTTAGTTTGTTATTTCAAGTAAATACTAGTACATATTTTGTAGGATATTGGAAGCTATCGAATTAGTTGTGGAGAATATACCACTTACTAATACATCAGAACCTGTTGTAATTTCTCAAAGGTCATTTGCTGTATCTTTGCAACAAGTAAATATTGATGAATTTAAACAATCTGGTCAAACATTCAGTGTAAATTTTGGAGATTTTTCTAATGATAATCAAAGCCTTAATTCCAATGATCTTACATTTGGAGGATCTAATCAACAACCAACTGCTGCTATCAATCTACCCAGAAATTTACTAAATGGACTTCCAAACATCACTAATAATACTAGAATCACTCATTCAGTTTTTATCACTGACTCATTATTCCTGAGGAGAGATGACAACTTCCAAGAGGTTGGCAGCATTATTTTATCAGCTGGTATAGTGGGGACAGATACTATCAGGGGACTTAATCCTCCTGTGGGTCTTAGTTTCATGATCAATCCTGTGAGTGTAGGATTTCTATTTGTTTATTAATGGCTTTCTTTATTTTAGAATATAAATGGTTCATCTCCTCAGTGTTCATTTTGGAATCAATCTTTAGATGGTAAATATGATTTTGATATAATAATTTTAATTTATACAATAGATGGATATGGAGATTGGTCAAGTGAAGGGTGTCGTAATGTTACCAGAAATGAAACAGAAGTTCTCTGTGAATGTAATCATCTCACAAGCTTTGCTATATTATTGGTAACAAATGTTTGTTTAATGATATAAATATTTATTTTGATATTCAGGATGTGTCTGTGACAGTTGAACCAACAGAGAGAACAGGATTGACATTGTTTTTGGATTCTGTGACTTACATTGGTATCATTGTATCCCTGTTTTGCCTGATTATAACTATTATCTCATATCTCTCTAACAAGTAAAATACTATTATAACTACAAATTTGTTGATATGTGTGTCATGCTTTGTTCTTACAGGAAACTTCGTAATTCTGATCATGGACAACTTCTCCTCAATTTATGTTTTGCTTTAATGGGTCTTTACATTACATTTATTTTTGCTGTTCACAGTCGAGATGTTCCAGGTCTCTGTGCTGTTACAGGAGCAGTGTTACAGTATTTTTTCCTGGTGACATTCATAGTGATGGCTGCAGAGGCTATCAATCTGTACATGAATTTAGTGATTGTTCTTGGTCAGAAAATTCATCACTTTGTTTTGAAGGCTACCATTTTATCCTGGAGTGAGTGGTTGATAAGTGTCTTAGGTTTAATTAATGTTTAATACTTTTCTTTAGTAACTCCATTCTTTATTGTATTGTTCTGCTTTGCTCCCAATTACAAAAACTACTTGAGTGATCATTTGTGAGTAAAATTAAAGCTTAATTTAAAATTTTATTACATTTATTACTTGTAGTTGTCGTGCTTTTAATGTTCCATATTATGTTGGTATGGTGGTACCATTTCTGATCATCTATATCTTTAATTGGGTGGTGTTTTTCATCATATTTGTTTCTCTCATCAAAAAAAGCTTGCAATCTAATTTAAAGGATGTTAAATCAAAGGATGATAAAGGCAAAATATCTTTTATTTGCCAACAGCTTGTTATAGTTACAACATTGTCAATTTTGTTTGGTCTGGGATGGGGTATTGGATTGTTAGCCACTCAAGATATCCATACCAATAAGACAGTACAAGATCTGCTTGCTGCATTGTTTGTGATCATGACTGCCTTTCATGGTCTGTTTATTTTAATGCACTGTCTTCGTTCAAAAGAAGTAAGAAACACTTGGAAACAATGGGTTCTTAATGTCACAGGCAAAAATATCAGTCAATTTTCTTCATCAACATTTACTCATAAACACAAAAAGCGATATAACATTGCAGCAGCTAATTTTGGAGGCAATTCTTTGGGAAAATCCGATTATGACAATAATGTAACACTTCAATCTTATAAAGAAAAAGCTTCAAGTTCTCCTATAGATGTGTTAATTGTAGAGAATAGAGAGGTGGAGATGGAAAGTGGTGCATTATCTGAGACAACCTTCACTAAGTCATTTTACGATGATAAGAATCAAAAGGAAGAATTACAAAAAGAAGAAGAGGAACAGAATTAATTGAAAAAATTATAGTTCAACTTTTTACTTAATGATCAATTTATTTTGTAGTATTGTCTTGTTCTTATGTTGTTATTTGTAGCAATTTGAAGTAGCTAGTATTTTACTAACTTTAGTTGAACATATTGTTTCAGTGGTAGTAGTATTGATTTACAATTAATATTTAATTTACTGTAAAACTGATTGATTAATTTAACCAATTTATATAATATGGTCTGTGTAAATCTAAAGGTTACATGTGGCAAAAGTATCTGATACAAAGAAGTGACCATATTGTTTAGATTGATAATTATAATACACTATAGAGTTGACTGTTTATATGTAACTAATTGTTAGAACTGTAAAGACTTAGTTTAATCTTCAACAAAATAAAATGCTGGACTAAAACTGTTTGTGTGGAGTTCATCATATGTTACATACACACTGTATTCATCCAAGTCATTTGTTGAACTACATAAATTGTCAATTATATACAATTATATTAGTAAACAAATGATACATGTTGTAGGAATACATGTAACCAAATGTCTATGAATTGATTAAAGCAATTAATTTATTTTAGTAGCTAATTCTAATGTATTAGTACAAGGAATGAGTATAAAATAAAACGCTATTGTGAAATTAATAGAATTTATGTTATTACAATATAATGTAGGAGGATTGCCACAGTTATTGTCAAGAGACTGGTATCACTCTTTTCATTGTTTAATTCCTTGATGAACTGGTTTGACCTTGACACTTTTTTATAACGAAATTGTTAAACTTTTGTTAATCTAATAACATAAATTTTTGCCCTTTCATTTAGTTAATTACTTTGATGAGTCATATTGTTCTTGTAGCTCCTTTATTATTAAAGACATATAACAATGTGATTGATTGGTCACTGTGTGGTCCACATCAATAAAATCAATAACTACACTGAAAAAGCATTTTGTCATTTTAACTGAGGTGTTAGTTTCCACAGTTTCATCAATATGATGTAAACCCATTCTAAGTTGCTACAAGGCCAACTATAGTGTAACTTAATATGCATAAAGCCAACTAGTTACATCTACAACCACATTGCTTTTACACCCACTTTGCTATAGTAATTGATCATGGCTTCAATTGAAGCTATAAGCAGATACTATTTCAACTGAAACTAATCCAGTTAGGTAAGTTGAAATAGTATCTATCTCTCGCTCATAGTTTCAATTTTTGGACATAGACTACAAAGAGTACTTTTTGGCTTCTAGTTGACTTTATACATACTGAATTAGACCAGGTTTGGCTTTCATCATATTGATGAGATTATTGTAACGAAGACAATGGTTGAAATGACAAACTAATATTTTAAGTATAGTCCACCCTAGTGACCCTACATTATTAATAAACTAATGGTCTTGTTAAGCTTCATATTTTACTTTAGTCGATTAAACAAGTACTGTAAAGTAATCTATACCAAGTCACCAACTGAGAACTTGAGTAATCTCATAACAGTTCAAGGTACTAGTAGTGGATCTCATAGCTTCAGTGATAAAGTGCTTGGATGCTAATTGGGTAATTTCAGCTATCTCCATACTTTCTGCCAAGAAAGAAACTCTAAAAAACCTTTGAGAAAATTGGTATTTCTGAAATTTATGAAAAGTGTAATAAAATTGTTAACATTAATGTACGTTAGACATACTCTCAGACATTAAATATAATGGTCGTTAACATTATCAGATTTACAGTATATTATCTACTACCACTATAACAATAATACTGCTATTAACATCGACTACTAATATTTTTAATGCTTACTTTTTACTATAGCTACTTTAAAACAAGTCTATATAGTAGAATATAAATAAATCCACAGTAGTTAGTAACTAATGACTACTATATAATAACATTAGTGTATATACTATGTATCTAAGTACTTGTATGTTTGCACTGTGTAGTAATATGATCTAATATGGCCTCGTATACATATATCGGAGGATTGAACATGAATCCCTATGGATATAAAGGTATAAAGAGGGTTAATTTTCTCATTTGACTTTGTTATTTAGATATAATACCATCTCCTCCTGTTTGTATTAAGAATGGTAAGTATTTAACATTAAGTGCTAGTCAGTAGTATTGACATGATAACGTTAATACTTTGAACTAACTCTTCTGAATATTATAAGATCAATAGTGTCTTCAAACATGATTGTAATTAAAATAATGAATGTTCTATTAATGAGCTGTTTCTTTATATATATATAGTTATAACTCCATCTCCATTACCATCAATTGGTAATGTTTATCATGTTTGTTTATATATCATTTTTGTTTTTAAGATGTTGCTATTAATCCGACATCTTCGCTAGCAGTAATGAATGGTCACACTGCTGTTCTTCCCCTGGCATTACTATCATTAATGATAATTAACATTTTCTCGTAAGCACAAAAAAACGACATGATATAGGAGTAGCTAATTTTGGAAGCAATTCTTTGGAAAAATCCACTTATGACAGTAATGTAACACTAGACAAAAACTTTCAAGTTCTCCTATAGATGTGTTAATTGTAGAAAATATAGAGGTGGAGATGGAAAGTGAAGTATCCGAAATGACCTTCACTAAGTCATTTTCTGATGATATGAATGAAGTGGAAAAAACTGTAAAGAGAAGAATAGGAACAGAATTAACCAAAAATTTACTTCAATTATTACTTAATGTGTCTAAATTCCATATTATGATCAGTTTCTTCTGTAGTATTGTCTTGTTAAAAGTTCTGTGTTTTTCTTTAGTTTATCATTTGCTCCGTGTACATTATACAATATCTCAGTTAGTATATGTACATGTGAATTAATGATGATGTCTGCATGTTACACTTACTTGCTGTATAAGCAGTTTTTATTATTAATAACTATTAATAACTATTCAATGTGTTTATTAATAATAATAACTTAGCAGCGAGGATCTTCATTTTAATGCTTTACACTCTAGCAGAGTGACAAAAAAGGATGAAGATACCTTTGTTCTTATCAGTTCTATTGATAGTAATACTGTCATTAGCTACTGGGCAATGTCCTCTCCCTGTAGTAAATGATTTAGGTAAGTTAACACTATATTATTGTTGATATTATTAATAATGTATAAATAGAGTGTAGTGCAAGTTGCATTACACTCTATTTACACATTGTCCTATATTCTTACAGGTTGCACTGTGCAACCTGTAGGAATATGGGACAAGGTAGTTGTGTATCATCTATTAATGACTGTTGTCCATTCTTTGGTCTTGATAATATGTGTACTACATCATGTCCAACTAACTATATTGCCAGTGCTAATACTAACTATACATCTGGTAAGGAAACTAATATATATAAGTAATTCAAGACATTTTCTAAAAAATGAAGTAAATGTAGCGATGAGTAATATCAAGTTACAAAGAATGCAACAAGATAGTAGGAGTGGTAATTACATCATTCCTATTTAATACCACAAGTATGGAAACGAAAAATATGTTACTGATGTTATTTGATATAGTTAGTGAATATCAGGTGGATAGTTCATTTCAAATTGTACCACATCTGTGAAAATGATGGGAAATCTTTTACTTTTTGAGTTAATGTTGTGAACAAAAGAAGAGAAAGATGAAGAAAAAGAAACATAAACATTTCAGTATTTTTAACAAATTGTGATCCTTAGAAACTTTCTTTTAGCCTATAAATCAGTCACAACATGGGTATTATCAATGGGAGGAAGAATGACAAGTATTGAGATATTCAGTGTTTTCTGACAATACATTTTAATGGACAATTTAGGCCATCCCTACTTAGGCACTGCTATTGTGTTCCTGATATATATATATATATAATACATTGATCCTGTACTATACAGTCTGTAACTATACCCTTGGTCCTGGTGAAGCTGTTAATGCTGCATGTAATGGATGTGATCTGACTGATATCTGTCTACGAGATATACCTTGTCAAAATGGAGGATAATGTAGATCATCTATATTGTTATCTGCCCAGGATTACATATGTAATTGCAGTGGTACTGGATATATTGGTACTAATTGTACTGGTAAACTGTCTGTGTTATTAGATACAGTTTGTTTTTAAGTTTGTTACTGCTAAGCTAGTAAAGTGAGCACATGTTATGGGAAATTAAACAAGGAATTTTAGTAATTTATACTCCCACAATCTTAATTTGAGTAGTCATAATGATATTGTTATTAAGAATGGTAAGTATTTAACATTAAGTGCTAGTCAGTAGTATTGACATTATTATGTTAATACTCTTCTGAATATAAGATATATTTATAGTGTCTTCAAAACATGATCATAATTAAAATATTGATGTTCTGTTTATGAGCTGTTTTCTTTCTTTATAGTTACAACTCCATCTTCATCGTCATCAATTGGTAATATTTGATAAATAAGCATCATAAAATTTTTCATTTAATGCTATTTCTTTTCTTTATAGTTACAACTCCATCTCCATCACCATCAATTGGTAATGTTTGATGAACAAACATCATAACATTTTTTATTTAATGCTATTTCTTTTCTTTATAGTTACAACTCCATCTTCATCATCATCAATTGGTAATGTTTGATAAATAAACATCATAAAATTTTTCATTTAATGCTATTTCTTTTCTTTATAGTTACAACTCCATCTCCATCACCATCACCATCAATTGGTAATGTTTGATGAACAAACATCATAGCATTTTTTATTTAATGCTATTTCTTTTCTTTATAGTTACAACTCCATCTCCATCACCATCAATTGGTAATGTTTGATGAACAAACATCATAACATTTTTTATTTAATGCTATTTCTTTTCTTTATAGTTACAACTCCATCTTCATCATCATCAATTGGTAATGTTTGATAAATAAACATCATAAATTTTTTCATTTAATGCTGTTTCTTTTCTTTATAGTTACAACTCCATCTCCATCACCATCAAATGGTAATGTTTGATAAATAAACATCATAAAATTTTCATTTAATGCTGTTTCTTTTCTTTATAGTTATAACTCCATCTCCATCACCATCAATTGGTATTGTTTATTATTCTTGTTTGTTTATTATTTTTGTTTTGAAGATTTTACTATTAACCCAACATCTTTGCTAACAGTAATAAATGAGTACAATTATAATCTAAAGTATCATTAAGTTCTACATTCAATATTGTTAACACTCCATTTGTAATAAAATACTTAACAGTATTATTTGTTATTTTACTACCATAAAATATCCAGTGTACAGTAGGAGGACAGTTACCACTAGCCCTACAGTTTAGAACAGCAGTGTTAATGATATATTATTTTTATAATTAATAACATTTTTTTCTTTATTTAGTACCACCTACTGTACAAGCAGTATCTAACAAAGTCATTGGATTACTTCATGAATCTGTTAATATTTCATTTACTATCACTAATGATTTCCCAAAAGTGAAAGTAGATAACATACAATGGCAAGTCAAGCCATTGGGTAATGAGACATTTAATTCCATTAACTCTGAAGTTCTCTCTGAAGATCATCTTTCTCTAACAATCTCCAATGTTCAGTTGAGTAATAGAGGATTGTATAAAATGTCAGCACAAAATGAAGCAGGCATTGGTGAAGCAACAATTGCTCTGGATGTATATGGTAAGTCTAAAACTGTAGCTTTAATTTGATATATTCTTGACAATTATAGTTACAGCTGCTTTATGGAACAATACTGGAGGGACTGTAATAAAATTAAAAGGACAAAATGTTGTGTTCAACTGTACTGCTGATGGTCTTCCAAGACCTGTCATTGTATGGAGGAAAAATGGCCAACTTTTATTAAATGCTAGTAGATTAAAAATTATATCATCAGATCAAACCAATGGTTTTCGCTCAAACATTATCCCTGAAGTTCTACAACGTACAAGTATGCTAGAAATTACAGATTTGAAAGGAAATGATAATGGTAGCTATTCTTGTCGAGCTGATAATGAAGCTAATTTAGGAGTTGTATTAACAACACCATTTACATTACAAGTAATAGAACGTAAGTGATTAGCTGTTCCTGAATATTTATTATTAAAGATTTCTTTTAGCTCCACCAACCAATTATTGTTTGAGTTCTCCATGTGGTAGAAATGGTAAATGTCATAGTTTGAGTAATGGATATTTATGTGATTGTTATGATGGATACACTGGTATGAATTGTGAACAAGGCAAGTTATGAATGATTTCAATATCTAGTTTATTTGTTTCAATACAGTTGTAGTGGTATCAATTCCACCACAAATTACACAGCCTCCTAAAAATACTTCAGGAAATCTCTATTCCACTACTAACCTCACATGTAAAGCTACTGGTTCTCCTATTCCTACTATTTTGTGGTATAAAGATAATGTGTTAATTGTCAATGACAATATTGATCCCTCTGTGTTGTTATTCTCTGAATTGGATTTAACTGATCGAGGATTTTATCACTGTGAAGCTAGGAGTATAATAAATGGAAAAATTGTATTTGTAGTGTCTTCAAGAGTACTTCTAAATATCACAGGTATGAAAGATTTTTATTTTATGAAGTCTACTATTTATTTTAATCCAGATGTTGTTCAATATGAAGCTAAAATAGAACTACCAGATGACTTTTATGAGAGAAGTAATTTGAGTATATCTGATAGGATCTCTGATCTTATTAACAAGGTAGATGATGTGTCACAAATGTTATAATTACCTTATTTATTATTTAGAGTAACAACTATCTTACTGGTAGTCAACTGACTAATATCTCAAACACCTCATTTTTCTTCATTCAAATTTTTAATGCTAGTAACTTGAAGTCAGTACTTTCATTTTTCACTAGATATTATATCAGACAATGTTTAGTTATGCTGCACAAGTCCATACTATTCCTATTGTTATTACTTTGTTAACAAAGAGCGGAGCTTCTGAAAAGTTAAAAGAAGGAGTACAACATGAAATGGCTCTGCTAGGCAGACAACTTAGTGTCGATATTTCAGTAGCTGAAGTAGACAGATTTGGTAAAACATATTTTAATTTATGTTTGATTTTTTGTGTTTATAAGATGGCTGTCCTCCTGACAAAACTATCATACCATCACATTCTGACAATCAAGATCTTGAACTTATTCTCTTCTGGCCTGAAACTAATATTGGAGGAGAAGCTGTAGTCAGCTGTCCTTGTGGAAATGGCAGTTCAGGAGGACAAATATTACAAGCTAGTCGATATTGTGGAGGAGACTTTACCAGAGGTGCAGAATGGTCTAAAGGAAATGTAGCAGCTTGTAATTTCAGTGACCTAGCAAGAGAAATATGTCAGCTAAGAAATGTTTGTTTATTAGATGTAATTACAGAAAAATAATCATTATTTCCCTCTTTAGGTTCCTGTAGCTGAGAGAGTAGTACGGTTGGAGAACCTTACAAGTAACAGTGATGTTTTAGGATCAACTGAAGTGACAGCAAGTGTGAGTATACTGGTGACAGCTACTGAAGGTGTATCTGGTAATATTACTGTAAGGAATTCTTTTAATCAACATGACACTACCTCTTTTTTTTATATCACCTTTAAAGTTAACTATGACATTTTTAGAAGTAGTGGACAACATATTAGATGTCAATCAAGATACATTACAAACCAGTCAAGAAACCTCTAACACATCAGCTAAGTTAGTTTGTTATTTCAAGTAAATACTAGTACATATTTTGTAGGATATTGGAAGCTATTGAATCAGTTGTGGAGAATATACCACTTACTAATACATCAGAACCTGTTGTGATTTCTCAAAAGTCATTTGCTGTATCTTTACAACAAGTAAACATTAAAGAATTTAAACAATCTGGTCAAGCATTCAGTGTAAATTTTGGAGACTTTTCTAATGATAATCAAAGCCTTAATTCCAATGATCTTATATTTGGAGGATCTAATCAACAATCAACTGCTGCTATCAATCTACCTAGAAATTTACTTAATGGACTTCCAAACATCACTAATAATACTAGAATCACTCATTCAGTTTTCATCACTGACTCATTATTCCTGAGGAGAGATGACAACTTCCAAGAGGTTGGCAGCATTATTTTATCAGCTGTTGTAGTAGGGACAGATACTATCAGGGGACTTAATCCTCCTGTGGGTCTTAGTTTTATGATCAATCCAGTGAGTGTAGGATTTTCTATTTGTTTATTAATGGCTTTCTTAATATCAGAATATAAATGGTTCATCTCCTCAGTGTTCATTTTGGAATCAATCTTTAGATGGTAAATGTGATTTTGATATAATATAATTTTAATTTTTACAACAATAGATGGATATGGAGATTGGTCAATTAAAGGGTGTCGTAATGTTACCAACAATGAAACAGAAGTTATCTGTGAATGTAATCATCTCACAAGCTTTGCTATATTATTGGTAACAAATGTTTGTTTAATGATATAAATATTTAATTTTAATTCAGGATGTGTCTGTGACAGTTGAACCAACAGAGAGAACAGGATTGACATTGTTCTTGGATGCTGTGACTTACATTGGTATCATTGTATCCCTGTTTTGTCTGATTATAACTATTATCTCATATCTCTCTAACAAGTAAAATATTACATTGTTAATGAATTGTTATGTTTTGTTCTTACAGGAAACTTCGTAATTCTGATCATGGACAACTTCTCCTCAATTTATGTTTTGCTTTAATGGGTCTTTACATTACATTTATTTTTGCTGTTCACAGTCGAGATGTTCCAGGTCTCTGTGCTGTTACAGGAGCAGTGTTACAGTATTTTTTCCTGGTGACATTCATGGTGATGGCTGCAGAGGCTATCAATTTGTACATGAATTTAGTGATTGTTCTTGGTAGAAAAATTAATCGTTTTGTTTTGAAGGCTACCATTTTATCTTGGAGTGAGTCATCATCAAATGATTCATTAATATCCTGATGTATTATCTTCTAGTTACTCCATTCTTTATTGTATTGTTCTGCTTTGCTCCCAATTACAAAAACTACTTGAGTGATCATTTGTGAGTAAAATTAAAGCTTAATTTAAAATGTTATTACATTTATCACTTCTAGTTGTCGTGCTTTTAATGTGCCATATTATGTTGGTATGGTGGTACCATTTCTGATCATCTATATCTTTAATTGGGTGGTGTTTTTCATCATATTTGTTTCTCTCATCCAAAAAAGCTTCCAGTCCAATTTAAAGAATGTTAAATCAAAGGATGATAAAAGCAAAAAGTCTTTTGTTCGCCAACAGCTTGTTATAGTTACAACATTGTCAATTTTGTTTGGTCTGGGATGGGGTATTGGATTGTTTGCGACTCAAGATATCCATACTAATAAGATAGTACGAGATTCATTTGCTGCATTGTTTGTAATCATTACTGCCTCTCATGGTCTTTTAATTTTTATAATGCACTGTCTTCGTTCAAATGAAGTAAAAAGCGTGTGGAAACAATGGCTTTTTAATGTTACGGGCAAAAATATCAGTCAATTTTCTACATCAAAATTTTCTCATAAGCAAAAAAAACAATGTGATATTGGACCAGATAATTCTGGAGGAATTTCTTTGGGAAAACCCAGTTTTCACAATAGTTTATTTCTTCAATATTCTAAAGAAAAGTCTCTAAAGTCTCCTATAGATATCTTGATTGTAGAGAATAGAAATGTGGAGATGGAAAGTGGCACATTATCTGAGGCAACATTCTGTAAGTTTATTCCCGATGACAAGAATGAAAAGGAAAAACTCTAAAGAGAAGAGTAACAGAATCAATTGAAATATTAGTTTAGCTATTTTAGTTATCGTGTCAAAATTGATCAGTTTGTTCTTAAGTATTGTTTTGTTTTGATATTGTTATTTTGTAGCAATTTGAAGTAGCTAGTATTTTACTAACTTTAGTTGAACATATTGTTTCAGTGGTAGTAATATTGATTTACAATTAATATTTAATTTACTGTAAAACTGATTGATTGATTTAACCAATTTATATAATATGGTCTGTGTAAATCTAAAGGTTACATGTGGCAAAAGTATTTGATACAAAGAAGTGACCATATTGTTTAGATTGATAATTATAATACACTATAGAGTTGACTGTTTATATTAACTAATTGTCAGAACTGTAAAGACTTAGTTTAATCTTCAACAAAATAAAATACTGGACTAAAACTGTTTGTGTGGAGTTCATCATATGTTACATACACATCATATTCATCCAAGTCATTTGTTGAACTACATAAATTGTCAATTATATACAATTATATTAGTAAACAAATGATACATGTTGTAGGAATACATGTAACCAAATGTCTACGAATTTATTAAAGCAACTAATTTATTTTAACAGTTAATTCTAATGTACTAGTACAAGGGATGAGTATAAAATAAAATGCTATTGTGAAATTAATAGAATTTATGTTATTACAATATAATGTAGGTGGATTGTCACAGTTATTGTCAAGAGACTGGTATTGTTTAATTCCTTGATGAACTGGTTTGACCTTAACACTTTTTTATAACGAAATTGTTAAACTGTTGTTAATCTAATAACATAAATTTTTGCCCTTTCATTTAGTTAATTACTTTGATGAGTCATATTGTTCTTGTAGCTCCTTTATTATTAAAGACATATAACAATGTGATTGATTGGTCACTGTGTGGTCCACATCAATAAAATCAATAACTACACTGAAAAAGCATTTTGTCATTTTAACTGACCACTTTGCTATAGTAATTGATCATGGCTTCAATTGAAGCTATAAGCAGATACTATTTCAACTGAAACTAATCCAGTTAGGTAAGTTGAAATAGTATCTATCTCTCGCTCATAGTTTCAATTTTTGGACATAGACTACAAAGAGTACTTTTTGGCTTCTAGTTGACTTTATACATACTGAATTAGACCAGGTTTGGCTTTCATCATATTGATGAGATTATTGTAACGAAGACAATGGTTGAAATGACAAACTAATATTTTAAGTATAGTCCACCCTAGTGACCCTACATTATTAATAAACTAATGGTCTTGTTAAGCTTCATATTTTACTTTAGTCGATTAAACAAGTACTGTAAAGTAACCTATACCAAGTCACCAACTGAGAACTTGAGTAATCTCATAACAGTTCAAGGTACTAGTAGTGGATCTCACAGCTTCAGTGATAAAGTGCTTGGATGCTAACTGGGTAATTTCAGCTATCTCCATACTTTCTGCCAAGAAAGAAACTCTAAAAAACCTTTGAGAAAATTGGTATTTCTGAAATTTATGAAAAGTGTAATAAAATTGTTAACATTAATGTACGTTAGACATACTCTCAAACATTAAATATAATGGTCGTTAACATTATCAGATTTACAGTATATTATCTACTACCACTATAACAATAATACTGCTATTAACATCAACTACTAATATTTTAATGCTTACTTTTTACTATAGCTACTTTAAAACAAGTCTATATAGTAGAATATAAATAAATCCACAGTAGTTAGTAACTAATGACTACTATATAATAACATTACTGTATATACTATGTATCTAAGTACTTGTATGTTTGCACTGTGTAGTAATATGACCTAATATGGCCTCACATACATATATTGGAGGATTGAACATGATTCCCTATGGATATAAAGGTATAAAGAGGGTTAATTTTCTCATTTGACTTTGTTATTTAGATAGAATACCATCTCCTCCTGTTTGTATTAAGAATGGTAAGTATTTAACATTAAGTGCTAGTCAGTAGTATTGACATGATAACGTTAATACTTTGAACTAACTCTTCTGAATATAAGATCAATAGTGTCTTCAAACATGATTGTAATTAAAATAATGAATGTTCTATTAATGAGCTGTTTCTTTATATATATATAGTTATAACTCCATCTCCATTACCATCAATTGGTAATGTTTATCATGTTTGTTTATCTATCATTTTTGTTTTTAAGATGTTGCTATTAATCCGACATCTTCGCTAGCAGTAATGAATGGTCACACTGCTGTTCTTCCCCTGGTATTAGTATTATTAATGATAATTAACATTTTCTCGTAAGCACAAAAAAACGACATGATATAGGAGTAGCTAATTCCGACAGTAATGTAACACTAGACAAAAACCTTCAAGTTCTCCTATAGATGTGTTAATTGTAGAGAATATAGAGGTGGAGATGGAAAGTGGTGAAGTATCCGAAATGACCTTCATTAAGTCATTTCCTGATGATATGAATGAAATGGAAAAAACTGTAAAGAGAAGAATAGGAACAGAATTAACCAAAAATTTACTTCAAGTATTACTTAATGTGTCTAAATTCCATATTATGATCAGTTTCTTCTGTAGTATTGTCTTGTTAACAGTTCTGTGTTTTTCTTTAGTTTATCATTTGCTCCGTGTACATTATACAATATCTCAGTTAGTATATGTACATGTGAATTAATGATGATGTCTGCATGTTACACTTACTTGCTGTATAAGCAGTTTTTATTATTAATAACTATTAATAACTATTTAATGTGTTTATTAATAATAATAACTTAGCAGCGAGGATCTTCACTTTAATGCTTTACATTCTAGCAGAGTGACAAAAAAGGATGAATATACCTTTGTTCTTATCAGTTCTATTGATAGTAATACTGTCATTAGCTACTGGGCAATGTCCTCTCCATGTAGTAAATGATTTAGGTCAGTTAACACTATATTATTGTTGATATTATTAATAATGTATAAATAGAGTGTAGTGCAAGTTGCATTACACTCTATTTACACATTGTCCCATATTCCTACAGGTTGCACTGTGCAACCTGTAGGAATATGGGACAAGGTAGTTGTGTATCATCTATTAATGACTGTTGTCCATTCTTTGGTCTTGATAATATGTGTACTACATCATGTCCAACTAACTATATTGCCAATGCTAATATTAACTTTACATGTGGTAAGGAAACTAATATATATAAGTAATTCAAGACATTTTCTAAAAAATGAAGTAAATGTAGCAATGATTAATATCAAGTTACAAAGAATGCAACAAGATAGTAGGAGTGGTAATTACATCATTCCTATTTAATACCACAAGTATGGAAACGAAAAATATGTTACTGTTGTTATTTGATATAGTTAGTGAATATCAGGTGGATAGTTCATTTCAAATTGTACCACATCTGTGAAAATGATGGCAAATCTTTTACTTTTTGAGTTAATGTTGTGGACAAAAGAAGAGAAAGATGAAGAAAAAGAAACATAAACATTCCAGTATTTTTAACAAATTGTGATCCTTAGAAACTTTTTTTTACCCTATAAATCAGTCACAACATGGGTATTATCGTAGGGAGGAAGAATGACAAGTATTGAGATATTCTGTGTTTTCTGACAATACATTTTAATGGACAATTTAGGCCATCCCTACATAGGCACTGCTATTGTGTGCCTGATATATATATATAATACATTGATCCTGTACTATACAGTCTGTAACTATACCCGTGGTCCTGGTGAAGCTGTTAATGCTGCATGTAATGCATGTGATCTGAATGATATCTGTCTACGAGATATACCTTGTCAAAATGGAGGATAATGTAGATCATCTATATTGTTATCTGCCCAGGATTACATATGTAATTGCAGTGGTACTGGATATATTGGTACTAATTGTACTGGTAAACTGTCTGTGTTATTACATACAATTTGTTTTTAAGTTTGTTACTGCTAAGCTAGTAAAGTGAGCACATGTTATGGGAAATACAACAAGGAATTTTACTAACTTATACTCCCACAATCTTAATTTGAGTAGTCATAATGATATTGTTATTAAGAATGGTAAGTATTTAACATTAAGTGCTAGTCGGTAGTATTGACATTATTATGTTAATACTCTTCTGAATATAAGATATATCTATAGTGTCTTCAAAACATGATCATAATTAAAATATTGATGTTCTGTTTATGAGCTGTTTTCTTTCTTTATAGTTACAACTCCATCATCATCATCATCAATTGGTAATATTTGATAAATAAACATCATAAATTTTTTCATTTAATGCTATTTCTTTTCTTTATAGTTACAACTCCATCTCCATCACCATCAATTGGTAATGTTTGATGAACAAACATCATAACATTTTTTATTTAATGCTGTTTCTTTTCTTTATAGTTACAACTCCATCTTCATCATCATCAATTGGTAATGTTTGATAAATAAACATCATAAAATTTTTCATTTAATGCTGTTTCTTTTCTTTATAGTTACATCTCCATCTCCATCAATTGGTAATGTTTATTATTCTTGTTTGTTTATTATTTTTGTTTTAAAAATTTTACTATTAACCCAACATCTTCGCTAACAGTAATAAATGAGTACAATTATAATCTCCAGTATCATTAAGTTCTACATTCAATATTGTTAACACTCCATTTGTAATAAAATACTTAACAGTATTATTTGTTATTTTACTACCATAAAACATCCAGTGTAGAGTAGGAGGACAGTTACCACTAGCCCTACAGTTTAGAACAGCAGTGTTAATGATATATTATTTTTATAATTAATGACATTTTTTCTTTATTTAGTACCACCTACTGTACAAGCAGTATCTAACAGAGTCATTGGATTACTTCATGAATCTGTTAATATTTCATTTACTATCATTAATGATTTCCCAAAAGTGAAAGTAGATAACATACAATGGCAAGTCAAACCATTGGATTCTGAAATATTTAGTGCCATTAACTCTGAGCTTCTTTCTGAAGATCGTCTTTCTCTAACAATCTCCAATGTTCAGTTGAGTAATAGAGGATTGTATAAAATGTTAGCAGAAAATGAAGCAGGCATTGGTGAAGCAACTATTGTTCTGGATGTATATGGTAAATCATAATACATTGATTTGATATATTCTCAATGATTTTAGTTACAGCTGCTTTATGGAACAATACTGGAGGGACTGTAATAAAATTAAAAGGACAAAATGTTGTGTTCAACTGTACTGCTGATGGTCTTCCACGACCTGTCATTGTATGGAGGAAAAATGGCCAACTTTTATTGAACACTAATACATTAAAAATTATATCATCAGATCAAACCAATGGTTTTCGCTCAAACATTATCCCTGAAGTTCTACAACATACAAGTATGATAGAAATTACAGACTTGAAAGGAAATGATAATGGTAGCTATTCTTGTCGAGCTGATAACGAAGCTCATTTAGGAGTTGTATTAACAACACCATTTACATTACAAGTAATAGAACGTAAGTGATTAGCTGTTTTTGAATATTTATTATTTAAAATTTCTTTTAGCTCCACCAACCAATTATTGTTTGAGTTCTCCATGTGGTAGAAATGGTAAATGTCATAGTTTGAGTAATGGATATTTATGTGATTGTTATGATGGATACACTGGTATCAATTGTGAACAAGGCAAGTTATGAATGATTTCAATATTTGGTTTATTTGTTTCAATACAGTTGTAGTGGTATCAGTTCCACCACAAATTACACAACCTCCTAAAAATACTTCAGGAAATCTCTACTCTACTACTAACCTCACATGTAAAGCTACTGGTTCTCCTATTCCTACTATTCTATGGTATAAAGATGATGTGTTAATTTCTAATGACAATATTGATCCCTCTGTGTTGTTATTCTCCGAATTGGATTTAACTGATCGAGGATTTTACCACTGTGAAGCTAGGAGTATAATAAATGGAAAAATTGTATCTGTAGTGTCTTCAAGAGTACTACTAAATATCACAGGTATGAAAGATTTTATTTTATGATGTCTACTATTTATTTTAATTCAGATGTTGTTCAATATGAAGCTAAAATAGAACTACCAGATGACTTTTATGAGAGAAGTAATTTGAGTATATCTGATAGGATCTCTGATCTTATTAACAAGGTAGATGATGTGTCACAAATGTTATAATTACCTTATTTATTATTTAGAGTAACAACTATCTTACTGGTAGTCAACTGACTAATATCTCAAACACCTCATTTTTCTTCATTCAAATTTTTAATGCTAGTAACTTGAAGTCAGTACTTTCATTTTTACTAGATATTATATCAGACTATGTTTAGTTATACTGCACAAGTCCATACTATTCCTATTGTTATTACTTTGTTAACAAAGAGTGGAGCTTCTGAAAAGTTAAAAGAAGGAGTACAACATGAAATGGCTATGCTAGGCAGACAACTTAGTGTCAATATTTCAGTAGCTGAAGTAGACAGATTTGGTAAAACATATTTTAAGTTATGTTTGATTTTTGTGTGTTTATAAGATGGCTGTCCTCCTGACAAAACTATCATACCATCACATTCTGACAATCAAGATCTTGAACTTATTCTCTTCTGGCCTGAAACTAATATTGGAGGAGAAGTTGTAGTCAGTTGCCCTTGTGGAAATGGCAGTTCAGAAGGAAAAATATTACAAGCTAGTAGATATTGTGGAGGAGACTTTACCAGAGGTGCTGAATGATCTAAAGGAAATGTGACCTAGCAAGAGAAATATGTCAGCTAAGAAATGTTTGTTTATTAGATGTAATTACAGGAAAGTAATCATTATTTCCCTCTTTAGGTTCCTGTAGCTGAGAGAGTAGTACGGTTGGAGAACCTTACAAGTAACAGTAATGTTTTAGGATCAACTGAAGTGACAGCAAGTGTGAGTATACTGGTGACAGCTACTGAAGGTGTATCTGGTAATATTACGGTAAGGAATTCTTTTAATCAACATGACAGTACCTCTTTTTTATATCACCTTTAAAGTTAACTATGACATTTTTAGAAGTAGTGGACAACATATTAGATGTCAATCAAGATACATTACAAACCAGTCAAGAAACCTCTAACACATCAGCTAAGTTAGTTTGTTATTTCAAGTAAATATTAGTACATATTTTGTAGGATATTGGAAGCTATTGAATCAGTTGTGGAGAATATACCACTTACTAATACATCAGAACCTGTTGTAATTTCTCAAAAGTCATTTGCTGTATCTTTACAACAAGTAAACAATAAAGAATTTAAACAATCTGGTCAAGCATTCAGTGTAAATTTTGGAGACTTTTCTAATGATAATCAAAGCCTTCATTCCAATGATCTTACATTTGGAGGATCTAATCAACAATCAACTGCTGCTATCAATCTACCCAGAAATTTACTTAATGGACTTCCAAACACCACTAATAATACTAGAATCACTCATTCAGTATTCATCACTGACTCATTATTCCTGAGGAGAGATGACAACTTCCAAGAGGTTGGCAGCATTATTTTATCAGCTGTTGTAGTAGGGACAGATACTATCAGGGGACTTAATCCTCCTGTGGGTCTTAGTTTTATGATCAATCCAGTGAGTGTAGGATTTTCTATTTGTTTATTAATGGCTTTCTTAATATCAGAATATAAATGGTTCATCTCCTCAGTGTTCATTTTGGAATCAATCTTTAGATGGTAAATGTGATTTTGATATAATATAATTTTAATTTTTACAACAATAGATGGATATGGAGATTGGTCAAGTAAAGGGTGTCGTAATGTTACCAACAATGAAACAGAAGTTCTTTGTGAATGTAATCATCTCACAAGCTTTGCTATATTATTGGTAACAAATGTTTGTTTGTTTAATGATATAAATATTTATTTTCATATTCAGGATGTGTCTGTGACAGTTGAACCAACAGAGAGAACAGGATTGACATTGTTCTTGGATACTGTGACTTACATTGGTATCATTGTATCCCTGGTTTGTATGACAATAACTGTTGTCTCGTATCTCTCTAACAAGTAAAATACTATTATAACTACAAATTTGTTGATATGTGTGTCATGCTTTGTTCTTACAGGAAACTTCGTACTTCTGATCATGGACAACTTCTCCTCAATTTATGTTTTGCTTTAATGGGTCTTTACATTACATTTATTTTTGCTGTTCACAGTCGAAATGTTCCAGGTCTCTGTGCTGTTACAGGAGCAGTGTTACAGTATTTTTTCCTGGTGACATTCATGGTGATGGCTTCAGAGGCTATCAATTTGTACATGAATTTAGTGATTGTTCTTGGTAGAAAAATTAATCGTTTTGTTTTGAAGGCTATCATTTTATCTTGGAGTGAGTCATCATCAAATGATTCATTAATATCCTGAAGTATTATCATCTAGTTACTCCATTCTTTATTGTATTGTTCTGCTTTGCTCCCAATTACAAGAACTATTTGAGTGATCATTTGTGAGTAAAATTAAAGCTTAATTTAAAATGTTATTACATTTATCACTTACAGTTGTCGTGCTTTTAATGTTCCATATTATGTTGGTATGGTGGTACCATTTCTGATCATCTATATCTTTAATTGGGTGGTGTTTTTCATCATATTTGTTTCTCTCATCCAAAAAAGCTTCCAGTCTAATTTAAAGGATGTTAAATCAAAGGATGATAAAGGAAAAAAAAATTTCATTTGCCAACAGCTTGTTATAGTTACAACATTGTCAATTTTGTTTGGTTTGGGATGGGGTATTGGATTGTTTGCGACTCAAGATATCCATACTAATAAGATAGTACGAGACTCGTTTGCTGCATTGTTTGTGATGATGACTGCCTTTCATGGTCTGTTTATTTTCATAATGCACTGTCTTTGTTCAAATGAAGTAAAAAGCATGTGGAAACAATGGGTTTTTAATGTTACGGGCAAAAATATCAGTCAATTTTCTACATCAAAATTTTCTCATAAACAGAAAAAACAAGGTGATATTGGACCAGATAATTCAGGAGGAATTTCTTTGGGAAAATCCAGTTTTCACAATAATTTATTTCTTCAATATTCTAAAGAAAAGCCTCTAAAGTCTCCTATAGATGTCTTGATTGTAGAGAATAGAAATGTGGAGATGGAAAGTGGCACATTATCTGAGGCAACATTCTGTAAGTTCTTTCCTGATGACAAGAATGAAAAGGAAAAACTCTAAAGAGAAGAGTAACAGAATCAACTGAAAAATTAGTTTAGCTATTTAAGTTATCATGTCGAAATTGATCAGTTTGTTCTTAAGTATTGTTTTGTTTTCATATTGTTATTTTGTAGCAATTTGAAGTAGCTAGTATTTTACTAACTTTAGTTGAACATATTGTTTCAGTGGTAGTAGTATTGATTTACAATTAATATTTAATTTACTGTAAAACTGATTGATTGAGTTAACCAATTTATATAATATGGTCTGTGTAAATCTAAACGTTACATGTGGCAAAAGTATTTGATACAAAGAAGTGATAATACTGTTTAGATTGATAATTATAATATACTATAGAGTTGACTGTTTATATTAACTAATTGTCAGAACTGTAAAGACTTAGTTTAATCTTCAACAAAATAAAATGCTGGACTAAAACTGTTTGTGTGGAGTTCATCATATGTTACATACACATCGTATTCATCCAAGTCATTTGTTGAACTACATAAATTGTCAATTATATACAATTATGTTAGTAAACAAATGATACATGTTGTAGGAATACATGTAACCAAATGTCTACGAATTTATTAAAGCAACTAATTTATTTTAACAGTTAATTCTAATGTATTAGTACAAGGGATGAGTATAAAATAAAACGCTATTGTGAAATTAATAGAATTTATGTTATCTTTCATTTAGTTAATTACTTTGATGAGTCATATCGTTCTTGTAGCTTCTTTATTATTAAAGACATATAACAATGTGATTTGATTGGTCGCTGTGTGGTCCGCATCATTAAAATTAATAAATAGACCACCCTACATTATTAATAAACTAATGGTCTTGTAAGGCTTCATAGTATTCTTTAGTCGATTAAAGCAAGTAGTGTAAAGAAGCTATATGTCTCTCTTAGTTGTCGTCTTAGTTCTCTCTTTGTTGTCTACATTAGTAACAACACAAGGTAATACAAGTATTATTATTATTATTATTATAACTGTACTATATCTTTATTAGGTCCTCCAGTGATAACACCATCAGGATCAGTGATAGTATTACATGGCAATGATCTATTAGTTAAATGTGAAGCTAGTGGTAATATTCACTCCTATCAGTGGTTAGATAGTAATGGAGTTGTTGTCACTACTTCAAATTCAAGTCCTCTACCATTGAATTTAACTAATGTGACTCAGTCTGACAGTGGAACATATATCTGTAAAGTAATCTATACCAACTCAGCAACTGAGAACTCGAGTATTCTCATAACAGTTGAAGGTAAATATAACTATTTATAACTAAATATATACCAATTAACACATAAGTAAACAATGATAGATATTAAAAATGGGTGGTGCTACATTCTTGACATAGGTATTAGTTGAACTAGATGCTATATCTCTTATTGAAGGTAATACAATAATAGAATTTTATTTTTATCTTGTTAGGTATAAATCCTCCCATAATATTTATTGATAAACAAAACATCATCATAGCTTGACCTATTTCCAGTCTGGGAGTAATATTTTATAAAATTATTGTAAATAAATGCATATACTAGCCTACATAGATCATGTGATATCTAGAAAAACTATGATAATCAGAAATGATAACTTATAGTATATTATCTACTACCACTATAACAATAGTATTATTAACATTGACCACTAACATTTTTAATGCTTAGTTTTTACTATAGCAACTTTAAAGCATATGTCTATAGTAGAATGTAAATTGATGATAGTGACCTAACATAACATCAACAGTAGTAACCACTGCCCAGTCTTAATGGCTACTATATAATAACATTAGTGTATACTCTAAGTATCTAAATACTTGTATGCTTTCATTGTGTAGTACATTTCCTGATATGACCTCATGTACACATATTGTATTGTAATTTTGAATAGCCTTAAAATTATAATCTCAAATATAGTTTGCATTTAATTATCTAGTGACTAATGTAGGTTACAATGAAATAATTATAAGTAATGGCATATTATCATACTTAGATGGCTGGAGTACATCAGCAAGTTCTCATATTATTGGAGCATTACCTTTTAAAGACAAAAAAAGTCTTTCACTTATTATTACTACTGCAGAAAATGAACCAGTCAATTTTACAGTCAAAAACTTAGCAGGAACTATATCCAGTGGCTCAGTTACTTCCAATACATTAACAACTGTCATTTTGGATTTAAGTAATACTGTTGATAGTAGGACAGACCGAGAGAAAGGTATCATAGTGTCTACAGGATCATGTAACAAAATATCAGTCTTTGTTGTTGGTGATGGTGGTGGTAGTCAAACAGCAGGTGTCTATCAGAATTATCCTACCTGGGGATATCCTGTCAATGAATATGTTTACTATGCTATTTCCACTGGTAGTAGTGTTGTTGCATTTAGTACCCTCCTCCTTGTATCTGCCAACAATGATACTATTATTACTATAACCCCTACAGTTAATATAACTATTCCTCATGATCTGAGCCCCACTGGTATTAATATCGCGATAACTGCAGGAAATTCTGTAACTATTGAACTGGACTATCTCCAAACATTTTTAATTGACTCAACAAATGATCTAACTGGTTCAAAAGTTGTTTCAAACAAACCAATTGCTGTCTACTCAGGACATACATGTGGTGAAGCACCAACACCAGGAACAGCTGGTTGTGACTTTCTTGGTGAGCAAATACCTCCATCAGCATCTTGGGGTAATTCATTCCTTGTAAGTCCTTTCTCTACTTATAAGTCAGGCTATCTGTTGAAGTTTGTCAGCTCTCAACAAAATACTAACATCAATATATCTTGTCAATCAAACATCAAATATGAGATATTATCACTACAGGAAGATGCAACAGCATCACAACTGATCAATGGTCGAAAGATTTGTCATATTTATGCAAATAATCCTATTCTTGTAGCACAGTTTTCTTTGGGACAACTTTTTAATCTGGTTGGAGGTTTTATTCCTAGTGATCCTGCTGTAGTGATTGTTCCTCCATTCCAACATTATGTAGCTAGTACTGTATTTCCTGCTATCAATATTTTGTCGTCTACAAAACATATGAACTTAGCTGTTATTTCGTCAGACTTCAATTCTTCCCAGGTACTCTTAAATGGTGTATCACTTGGTTCTGAAACATGGAGTACAATTAATAGTGATGATGGCAGTAGTGTAGTTGGTTATGTATTAGCTGGTTATTCTCTTTCAAGTAATATTTACAATATAAATTATGAAGATCCAAATGCCAGACTCTGTCCACTGATATTTGGTTCATTATTTTTTGTTGGCTATACATATACTGGAGGACTGAACATGATTCCCTATGGATATGAAGGTATACAGAAGGTGTTATTTTACTTAATTGACTTTGTTATTTCAGATATAACACCATCTCCTCCTGTTTGTATTAAAGAAAGTAAGTATAAATAAAGCATTTTTCTTTAATGCTGTTTCGTTTCTTTATAGTTATAACTCCATCTCCATCACCATCAATTGGTAATATTTATTATGCTTGTTTGTTTATTATTTTTATTTTAAAGATCTTACTATTAACCCGAACCCACTGCTATTAGTAATGAATGGTAGTACTGCTGTTCTAAACTGTAGTGCTAGTGGTAACCCTCCTCCTATTGTACACTGGATATTTCGTGGTATTAATGTAACAAATG
Organism: Xestospongia muta; assembly: GCA_963693285.1. NCBI lineage: Eukaryota > Metazoa > Porifera > Demospongiae > Haplosclerida > Petrosiidae > Xestospongia > Xestospongia muta. The sequence continues at coordinate 1,089,357 of OY848921.1, forward strand.
ATACTGTTAAGTATATTATTAGAAATGGAGTCTTAACAATACTGAATGTAGAGCTTAATGATACTGGAGATTATCATTGTACTGCATCTAATGTATACAGATTTGTGAATGGCACAATTGAGTTAAAAGTTCAAGGTAACTCTACACTTTAAATGTATAAAATTTATTAAATCTATATTTAACAGTACCTCCATTTTTTATTAATATTCTATCAAGTAAGACATTTGGTATTCTTGGTGGTAACGTGAGTATCAACTGCACTGCTTATGGTGTTCCTAGACCTACTGTGACCTGGAGAAAAAATAATGAACACATATCCTCATCTTACCCTGGCATTACTATTATTAACGATAATGTGACAGTTCATCAAGTTACAAGCTACCTCATGTTGAGTCATATTTCTCATAATGACTCAGGAATATATCACTGTAATGCAACTAATGATTTAGTTGAAGTGAAATCCATCGTCTCATCTGGAAGGGTATCCATTTTAAGTAAGTTTAAAGCTTTGTTATACAAACAATGTTATTATTTATTATAAATTAGGTCCTCCATCTCTTGAAAAGGGCTTTGTGAACATCACTAAAAATCAATCAGACACTGTCCAATTATCTTGTACCTTTTATGGTCAACCTGTTCCTCAAGTCAGATGGTCAAGATCTCAGAACAATGTTGATGAGGAAGAACTTGATAATAGGACCAACAAAATAACTGTAACTAGTTCTAGCAATGATACCACAGTTGTGTCTACTTTGAAGATAAATGATGTACAAAAAACAGATGAAGGGAAGTATATTTGTAGTGCATCTAATGGCATACCAAACTTGATTCAATCACAAGAATACAACAAAGCCTTTATAACAGTTCAAGGTATTATAATATTATTTTGATTATAAATGACATCTTTTCTTTATTTAGTACCACCTACTGTACAAGCAGTATCTAACAGAGTCATTGGATTACTTCATGAATCTGTTACTATTTCATTTACTATCACTAATGATTTCCCAAAAGTGAAAGTATATAACATACAATGGCAATTCAAGCCTTTGGATTCTGAAATATTTAATACCATTGACTCTGAGCTTCTTTCTGAAGATCGTCTTTCTCTAATAATTTCCAATGTTCAGTTGAGTAATAGAGGATTGTACAAAATGTTAGCACAAAATAAAGCAGGCATTGGTGAAGCAACAATTGTTCTGGATGTATATGGTAAATCATAGTACATTGATTTGGTATATTTTAAATGTCTTTGTTGAGTTTTTGTTAATGTATTGTGTTACTATATAGCTCCAAATTTTAGTGACTGGAGTTTTATGAGATTTTGAAGATTTTGATTGCTGTAAAAAATTTTGTGGTACCATGTGCTACTGACTGCTATTACCAAAATTATTAAGTTTATGAATAATAATTTTCTGAGCCAATTTAATCACAAAGAATCTTTGTCCAATACAATTTGGAGCTATAGAGCATATACATACAAGAAATGTCATTTAATATTGTTTGCTATTGCTTCCAAATTATCAGTAATTATATATTTTCATAGGTACATTGTCTTTTATTAAATATCTACCTAGCATCATCATACCTAATTAACACCTTGTATAATTATTGTTCCATCTATGTTGATATTTACAATGCATTACTAACTGTTTGTTATTTATTATCTTTGTTTTTAAGATGTTACTATTAATCCGACACCTTTACTAGCAGTAACGAATGGTAGCAGTGCTGTTCTTAACTGTAGTGTTAGTGGTAATCCTCCTCCTACTGTACACTGGATATTTCGTGGTAGTAACATAACAAATAATACTATTAAGTATATTATAACAAATGGAGTCTTAACAATACTGAATGTAGAGCTTAATGATGCTGGAGATTATCACTGTACTGCATCTAATGTATACAGATCTGTGAATGGCACAATTGAGTTAAAAGTTCAAGGTAACTCTACACTTTAAATGCATAAAATTTATCAACTCTTTTTAACAGTACCTCCATCTTTTATTGATGTTCTATTAAGTAAGACATTTGGTATTCTTGGTGGTAACGTGAGTATCAACTGTACTGCTTATGGTGTTCCTAGACCTACTGTAACCTGGAGAAAAAATAATGAACACATATCCTTATTTTCCCCTGGCATTACTATTATTAATGATAATGTGACAGTTCATCAAGTTACAAGCTACCTCATGTTGAGTCATATTTCTCATAATGACTCAGGAATATATCACTGTAATGTAACTAATGAATTAGTTGAAGTGAAATCCATCGTCTCATCTGGAAGGGTATCCATTTTAAGTAAGTTTAAAGCCTTGTTATACAAACAATGTTATTATATGTTATAAATTAGGTCCTCCATCTCTTGAAAAGGGCTTTATGAACATCACTAAAAATCAATCAGACACTGTCCAATTATCTTGTACCTTTTCTGGTCAACCTGTTCCTCAAGTCAGATGGTCAAGATCTCAGAACAATGTTGATGAGGAAGAACTTGATAATAGGACCAACAAAATAACTGTAACTAGTTCTAGCAATGATACCACAGTTGTGTCTAGTTTGAAGATAAATGATGTACAAAAAACAGATGAAGGGAACTATATTTGTAGTGCATCTAATGGCATACCAAACTTGATTCAATCACAAGAATACAACAAAGCCTTTATAACAGTTCAAGGTATTATAATATTATTTTGATTATAAATGACATCTTTTCTTATTTAGTACCACCTACTGTACAAGCAGTATCTAACAGAGTCATTGGATTACTTCATGAATCTGTTACTATTTCATTTACTATCACTAATGATTTCCCAAAAGTGAAAGTATATAACATACAATGGCAATTCAAGCCTTTGGATTCTGAAATATTTAATACCATTGACTCTGAGCTTCTTTCTGAAGATCGTCTTTCTCTAATAATTTCCAATGTTCAGTTGAGTAATAGAGGATTGTATAAAATGTTAGCACAAAATGAGGCAGGCATTGGTGAAGCAACAATTGTTCTGGATGTATATGGTAAATCATAGTACATTGATTTGGTATATTCTAAATGTCTTTGTTGAGTTTTTGTTAATGTATTGTGTTACTATATAGCTCCAAATTTTAGTGACTGGAGTTTTATGAGATTTTGAAGATTTTGATTGCTGTAAAAAAATTTGTGGTACCCTGTGCTACTGACTGCTATTACCAAAATTATTAAGTTTATGAATAATAATTTTCTGAGCCAATTTAATCACAAAGAATCTTTGTCCAATACAATTTGGAGCTATAGAGCATATACATACAAGAAATGTCATTTAATATTGTTTGCTATTGCTTCCAAATTATCAGTAATTATATATTTTCATAGGTACATTGTCTTTTATTAAATATCTACCTAGCATCATCATATCTAATTAACAGCTTGTATAATCATTGTTCCATCTATGTTGATATTTACAATGCATTACTAACTGTTTGTTATTTATTATCTTTGTTTTTAAGATGTTACTATTAATCCGACACCTTTACTAGCAGTAACGAATGGTAGCAGTGCTGTTCTTAACTGTAGTGTTAGTGGTAATCCTCCTCCTACTGTACACTGGATATTTCGTGGTAGTAACATAACAAATAATACTATTAAGTATATTATAACAAATGGAGTCTTAACAATACTGAATGTAGAGCTTAATGATGCTGGAGATTATCACTGTACTGCATCTAATGTATACAGATCTGTGAATGGCACAATTGAGTTAAAAGTTCAAGGTAACTCTACACTTTAAATGCATAAAATGTATCAACTCTTTTTAACAGTACCTCCATCTTTTATTGATGTTCTATTAAGTAAGACATTTGGTATTCTTGGTGGTAACGTGAGTATCAACTGCACTGCTTATGGTGTTCCTAGACCTACTGTGACCTGGAGAAAAAATAATGAACACATATCCTCATCTTACCCTGGCATTACTATTATTAATGATAATGTGACAGTTCATCAAGTTACAAGCTACCTCATGTTGAGTCATATTTCTCATAATGACTCAGGAATATATCACTGTAATGCAAGTAATGAATTAGTTGAAGTGAAATCCATCGTCTCATCTGGAAGGGTATCCATTTTAAGTAAGTTTAAAGCCTTGTTATACAAACAATGTTATTATTTGTTATAAATTAGGTCCTCCATCTCTTGAAAAGGGCTTTGTGAACATCACTAAAAATCAATCAGACACTGTCCAATTATCTTGTACCTTTTCTGGTCAACCTGTTCCTCAAGTCACATGGTCTAGATCTCAGAACAATGAGGATAAGGAAGAACTTGATAATAGGACCAACAAAATAACTGTAACTAGTTCTAGCAATGATACTACAGTTGTGTCTACTTTGAAGATAAATGATGTACAAAAAACAGATGAAGGGAAGTATATTTGTAGTGCATCTAATGGCATAACAAACTTGATTCAATCACAAGAATACAACAAAGCCTCTATAACAGTTCAAGGTATTATAACATTATTTTAATTATAAATGACATCTTTTCTTTTCTTTATTTAGTACCACCTACTGTACAAGCAGTATCTAACAAAGTCATTGGATTACTTCATGAATCTGTTACTATTTCATTTACTATTACTAATGATTTCCCAAAAGTGAAAGTATATAACATACAATGGCAAGTCAAGCCTTTGGGTAATGAGACATTTAATTCCATTAACTCTGAGGTTTTTTCTGAAGATCGTCTTTCTCTAACAATCTCTAATATTCAGTTGAGTAATAGAGGATTGTATAAAATGTTAGCACAAAATGAGGCAGGTAAAGGTGAAGCAACAGTTGTTCTGGATGTATATGGTAAGTCTAAAACTGTAGCTTTAATTTGATATATTCTTGACAATTATAGTTACAGCTGCTTTATGGAACAATACTGGAGGGACTGTAATAAAAGAAAAAGGACAAAATGTTGTGTTCAACTGTACTGCTGATGGTCTTCCAAGACCTGTCGTTGTATGGAGGAAAAATGGCCAACTTTTATTAAATGCTAGTAGATTAAAAATTATATCATCAGAGCAGACCAATGGTTTTCGCTCAAACATTATCCCTGAAGTTCTACAACATACAAGTATGATAGAAATTACAGACTTGAAAGGAAATGATAATGGTAGCTATTCTTGTCGAGCTGATAATGAAGCTAATTTAGGAGTTGTATTAACAACACCGTTTACATTACAAGTAATAGAACGTAAGTAATTAGCTGTTCCTGAATATTTATTATTAAAGATTTCTTTTAGCTCCACCGACCAATTATTGTTCGAGTTCTCCATGTGGTAAAAATGGTAAATGTCATAGTTTGAGTAATGGATATTTATGTGATTGTTATGATGGATACACTGGTATCAATTGTGAACAAGGCAAGTTATGAATGATTTCAATATCTAGTTTATTTGTTTCAATACAGTTGTAGTAGTATCAGTTCCACCACAAATTACACAGCCTCCTAAAAATACTTCAGGAAATCTCTATTCCACTACTAATCTCACATGTAAAGCTACTGGTTCTCCTATTCCTACTATTCTATGGTATAAAGATGATGTGTTAATTGTCAATGACAATAGTGATCCCTCTGTGTTGTTATTCTCTGAATTGGAATTAACTGATCGAGGATTTTACTACTGTGAAGCTAGGAGTATAATAGATGGAAAAACTGTATTTTCAGTGTCTTCAAGAGTACTACTAAATATCACAGGTATGAAAGACTTTATTTTATAATGTTTACTATTTATTTTAATCCAGATGTTGTTCAGTATGAAGCTAAAATAGAACTACCAGATGACTTTTATGAGAGAAGTAATTTGAGTATATCTGATAGGATCTCTGATCTTATTAACAAGGTAGCTGATGTGTCACAATGTTATAATTACTTTATTTATTATTTAGAGTAACAATTATCTTACTGGTAGTCAACTGACCAATACCTCAAACACCTCATTTTTCTTCATTCAAATTTTTAATGCTAGTAACTTGAAGTCAGTACATCCATTTTTCACTAGATATTATATCAGACAATGTTTAGTTATACTGCACAAGTCCATACTATTCCTATTGTTGTTACTTTGGTAACAAAGAGTGGAGCTTCTGAAGAGCTCAAGGATGGAGTACAACATCAAATGGCTATGCTAGGCAGACAACTTAGTGTCAATATTTCAGTAGCTGAAGTAGACAGATTTGGTAAAACATATTTTAATTTATGTTTGATTTTTGTGTGTTTATAAGATGGCTGTCCTCCTGACAAAACTATCATACCATCACATTCTGGCAAGAAAGATCTTGAACTTATCCTCTTCTGGCCTGAAACTAATATTGGAGGAGAAGCTATAGTCAGCTGTCCTTGTGGAAATGGCAGTTCAGGAGGACAAATATTACAAGCTAGTCGATATTGTGGAGGAGACTTTACCAGAGGTGCTGAATGGTCTAAAGGAAATGTAGCACCTTGTAATTTCAGTGACCTAGCAAGAGAAATATGTCGGCTAAGAAATGTTTGTTTGTTAGATGTAAATACAGGAAAGTAATCATTATCTCCGTCTTTAGCTTCCTGTAGCTGAGAAAGTAGTACAGTTGGAGAACCTTACAAGTAACAGTGATATTTTAGGATCAACTGAAGTAACAGCAAGTGTGAGTGTACTGGTGACAGCTACTGAAGGTGTATCTGGTAATATTACGGTAAGGAATTCTTCTAATCAACATGACAGTAGCTCTTTTTTATATCACCTTTAAAGTTGACAACAACTTTTTTAGAAGTAGTGGACAACATATTAGATGTCAATCAAGATACATTACAAACCAGTCAAGAAACCTCTAACACATCAGCTAAGTTAGTTTGTTATTTTAAGTAAATGCTAGTGCATATTTTGTAGGATATTGGAAGCTATTGAATCAGTTGTGGAGAATATACCACTGACTAATACATCAGAACCTGTTGTAATTTCTCAAAAGTCATTTGCTGTATCTGTGCAACAAGTAAACATTGAAGAATTTAAACAATCTGGTCAAATATTCAGTGTAAATTTTGGAGACTTTTCTAATGATAATCAAAGCCTTAATTCCAATGATCTTACATTTGGAGGATCTAATCAACAACCAACTGCAGCTATCAATCTACCTAGAAATTTACTAAATGGACTTCCAAACATCACTAATAATACTAGAATCACTCATTCAGTATTCATCACTGACTCATTATTCCTGAGGAGAGATGACAACTTCCAAGAGGTTGGTAGTATCATCATTTCAGCTGCTGTAGTAGGGACAGATACTATCAGGGGACTTAATCCTCCTGTGGGTCTTAGTTTCATGATCAACCCAGTGAGTATAGGATTTTATATTTCTTTATTAGCTATTTTCTTAACTTTAGAATATAAATGGTTCATCTCCTCACTGTTCATTTTGGAATCAATCTTTAGATGGTAAATGTGATTTTGATATAATAATTTTGATTCTTACAATAGATGGATATGGAGATTGGTCAAGTAAAGGGTGTCATAATGTTACCAACAATGAAACAGAAGTTATCTGTGAATGTAATCATCTCACAAGCTTTGCTATATTATTGGTAACAATTGTTTGTTTAATGATATAAATATTTATTTTGATATTCAGGATGTGTCTGCGACAGTTGAACCAACAGAGAGGACAGGATTGACATTGTTCTTGGATTCTGTGACTTACATTGGTATCATTGTATCCCTGTTTTGTCTGATTATAACTATTATCTCATATCTCTCTAACAAGTAAAATACTACAATGTTAACGAGTTGTTATATTTTGTTCTTACAGGAAACTTCGTAATTCTGACCATGGACAACTTCTCCTCAATTTATGTTTTGCTTTAATGGGTCTTTACATTACATTTATTTTTGCTGTTCACAGTCGAGATGTTCCAGGTCTCTGTGCTGTTACTGGAGCAGTGTTACAGTATTTTTTTCTGGTGACATTCATGGCGATGGCTGCAGAGGCTATCAATTTGTACATGAATTTAGTGATTGTTCTTGGTCAGAAAATTAATCATTTTGTTTTAAAGGCTACTATTATATCTTGGAGTAAGTACTGATATTATTGTTATTATTTGATTCCTTTTTATTGTGTATTAGTAACTCCATTCTTTATTGTGTTGTTCTGCTTTGCTCCCAATTACAAAAACTACTTGAGTGATCATTTGTAAGTAAAATTAAAGCTTCATTTTAAATGTTATTACATTTATCACTTGTAGTTGTCGTGCTTTTAATGTTCCATATTATGTTGGTATGGTGGTACCATTTCTGATCATCTATATCTTTAATTGGGTGGTGTTTTTCATCATATTTGTTTCCCTTATCAAAAAAAGCTTCCAGTCCAATTTAAAGAATGTTAAATCAAAGGATGATAAAAGCAAAAAGTCTTTTGTTCGCCAACAGCTTGTTATAGTTACAACATTGTCAATTTTGTTTGGTTTGGGATGGGGTATTGGACTGTTAGCCACTCAAGATATCCATACCAATAACATAGTACGAGACTTGTTTGCTGCATTGTTTGTGATCATTACTGCCTTTCATGGTCTTTTGATTTTCATAATGCACTGTCTTCGTTCAAAGGAAGTAAGAAACACTTGGAAAAGATGCTTTTTTGGTGTCACAGGCAAAGACATAAGTGAGTTTTCATCTTCATTTTCTCTAAAACACCAAAGAAAAGTTCAGACTAGTTCGAGATTCACAGCTAAATCTCCTGCTAGTCCCGAAAAAGCAAGTGGAGTATTTGTTTATGATGATTCCACACTAAGGAGATCTTATGGTGATCCTGGTGATAGTGGAACTCTTCAATTTCACACTGAGAAAGAAAAAAAACAAGGAAACAAACAAGTTACTTCTGCTATAAATCTGAAGAGCATAGAGAGAGGTACAGAGAGTGTAACAGAGCAGGAAGGTAGTGTATTTACTGAGACATCATTTGCTAAATCCTTTCCTGATGATGAAGAGGATGAAAAGGAAAAGCTGCGCAGAGAAGAAGAGGAAGAATATAAATTACGAAATCAATCTACAGCTGATCAGGAATTATGAACATTTAAAGAAGCATCATTGCACAACTTTAGTTTGATGTATTTAGATATTTCTTAAATTAGATTCAATATAGTTTGTCTTTAATAGAAGTTAGTTGTTCATTTTGTGTTTGTCTTTAAAAAAGAAACAACAATTTGCTGTCTTTTAATTACTTTTGTTATGTTGTTGACTATATATAAAATAGTGTGCATTTGTTTATTTTGTTATGTTTCAGTTTATTTTAAAGTTAATGAAGAAAACATCCTCAGACTGTAAAATACTTAATTGGAAATAATTTTTTTAAAATGTCATGGGCAAAAGTATCAGTCCATTTTCTTCATTAAATTTTTTTGTATGCAAGTGCAAAAAGTGATATTGGAGCAGATAATTCTGGAGATCGTTTTTGGAAAAAACCAGTTATGACAAAAAGTGTAACTTTTACATAAAGAAAAGTCTCCAAACTCTCATGAAGATGTCTTGTTTGTAAAGAATTGAGATTTGGAGATGGAAAGTGGTGCATTATCAGAGATGACCTTCACTAAACAAGTCCTCTCCTGATGATGTGAATGAAAAGAAAGAATTGCAAAGAGAAGAAGAGGAACAGAATTAATTGAAAAATTAGTTCAACTATTTTACTTAATGATCAATTTCTTTGTGGTTTATCTTGTTCTCATATTGTTGTTGTAATTGTAGTTAGTAGCTAAACCATGTGGTATCTTTTTACTAACTTTAACTATCATACTACTAGTATTGACGATATCAATTTATGATTCTAATTGGCAATATATTAGTGCAAGTGATAAGTACAAAATAACATGGAGTTGTTACAATTCAATATTAATAGCCTTTTTTGTTATACCATACTGCAATTGTAAAAAAGTGTTTATTTATCACTGTCTTTAAGCAAGAAATTATGAAATAATCAAGCTGACAAACTGACAAATTTAACCTTAATGTGTACAATATATGCTTGCAAGAGATAATATAAAGAGCTGCACTATTATTAATCTACTAATGGAAAGTTCTGTATTTTTCTTTAGTTTGTCATATTGCTCCGTGTATATTACTACAACACACACTCGATAACAGGTAATCAAAGTATTTGTGAATTAATGTCTGCATGTTACACCTACTTGCTGTATCAGCAGTTTTTTATTAATTTTTTATTATTAATAACTAGTGATAACTATTTAATAACTCAACAACGAGGTTCTTTACATTAGTACCTTTCATTCTAGCAGTGTAACAAAAAGGATGAAGATACCTTTGTTCTTATCAGTTGTGCTGATAGTAATATCGCTATTAGCTACTGGTCAATCATCTTGTCCTCTCCCTACAGTCGATGATATAGAGAGTGGATTGATAAGTCTACTTGTTGCTACCAATACACTGGGCTCGGGCTCTGACGAATCCGAAGGACAATATGATCCTATTGTATCATCACCATCAGTATACTTGTCTTGCTCAAGGATCATTTAGAGATACTTATCGTATAGTATCTATTATAGCTACATTTACTCCTAACAGTGGACAACCTCAGCAAACACAACACTTTCAGCTACAGTGTCCAAACAGTATATGGAGGGCAGTAACTGATGATGGTTTTAGAATTCCTCCTTCAAACACAACAGAAAGAAGAGATTGTTTTAATTGTGTACTAGAATGTCTTAATGGTAATTCAAACCACTGTTTTGGTAAGTTAACCATTATGTTTTTAACAACATTTCTTTTTTATGATTAGAATGTAATGAACTTGTAGGAGTATGGGTCAAGGTAGTTGTGTGTCATCTACTACACACTGTTGTCCTTACTTTGATCTTAATAATATGTGTACCACATCATGTCCAACTAACTATATTGCCAATGCTAATACTAACTTTACATGTGGTATAAGGAAATTAATATATATCTAATACATTGATCCTATACTATATAGTCTGTACCTATACCTGTGGTCCTGGTGAAGTTGTTAATACTACATGTAATGGATGTAATCTGACTGATATCTGTCTACGAGATATACCTTGACAAAATGGAGGATCATGTATATTATTATCTCCCCCTGATGATTACACATGTAATTCCAGTGGTACTGGATATATTGGTACTAATTGTACTGGTAAGCTGTCTGTGTTATTACATACACTTTGTCTTTGAGTTTGTTACTGGTAAGCTAGTAAGTAAGCACATGTTATATGGGAATATATCTATGAAACCATAACTTATTTTATGCTATTACTGATGTACTTAGTAGTGATAATAACTCCATTACTATCTAACTATTGATAGGAGAATTATTTAAATATAACCTGAAGCAGTGTCAAGATAATGTTTAACGTGATTAACTGTAAAACAATAGAAAGATTAGGAATCTAGTAGACCACAGGATTGTTGATTAATTGCACTTTTCCACTATGTTTTATTGATGATAAGTGTGAGTGATGGTGGCAAAAAGAAAAACAGAGAGGGTGTAAAATCTGATGACATTGTCTCTTGTTGAGATGAACAATTCATAAATTATATAGTTCATTCATTACTTGGTAAAAAGAATCTGGTATAAGATTAATAAGATTGAGGGTCTACTCTACATCTAGGTTGATGGTGAGACTATAATATGTACTGTTGGACTTTAGCAGTTGAGAACTTGACACAAATAAAATGAATTTTCATTATTCAAATGAACTGATCTCAGTAGTCTAGTTAAATTGTAGTCTTCTGTTTCATCTGAATATAAGATAGGCCATACTAACTTCTTTATAGTGGGTAAAAATGGGATGCAAGTATGTTTCTCACTATCTAAGATCTTCAAATATTCTCTCCAGGATATATATGGCGTGATTTAGGTTGTCATCAAGAAGTAGCTTCCTTCTTTAATATCACTATATATTGCATGGAAGAGATTACAATCTCTGATGCAATGAGTTTCTTGATTTCAAATGGTCAATGATATAAGTAATGATTACATATTTTAACAATTATCATATTCCTGTATTGTAATAACTTACAGTCCATTCATCATTATCATTATTTTCTAGCTTTTATGCAGAATAATGATACTACATAGTTTCACATGATATCATTCTGTTGATTAAAATGTAAAAGTTGTTGTTGTGTGAAAGATAATATATGTTTAAACAAAGATGCATTTATTGTGAAGGAATTAGTATGGCTTAACACGATAATATTTAATTAAAGAATTTGCAGTAGATGAGTGTATAGCAATGATGCATGGATGTGATATGGAGAAAATATTACTATAGTTGAAAAAAGAATGAATGAAATTGCTTACCAGCTACTTCTAACTTTTGTCTGTCCAACAAGTTTGTGTTTTCAAATATAAATTAAGTCAAATCTTTTAAATCTTTCAAACAAGAATATAGGGGTTTTGTCCAGTATCTAGTGGACCTCTCAGTACTGGACTCTCTGGACTACAGGTCTTATCTACATTAGACAATGGACCACTACTGAGGAGTTGAACATCAACCTGAGATAGATCTGATACCAATTTAACAAACATAGGATGAATAGAACTCTCTGGATGCCTATCAGTGATGTATACACATTATCAAGTAGTAATAGTAACAGTACTCTTACCAGCATTGTATCATTATCTTATAGTAGGTTTGGGACAATTTGAAAAATTTACATGTGTAACTTGTGGTAAGAATTTCTGTATCAATTACATCGACTGTCTTATTATATAATAAACAATATTATACTTGTATGTGTATTAAGATGTCATATATCTACCATCATTATTAGTATGTCCACTGTCTTCAAGTTGAGCTCTCTCATCCTCTACAATATTAGTAAATACCATTATATTATTACTATGGTAATATTTACTAAAGAAGGCACAATTAAAAAGATACTCATTTGTGATATCATCATACTCAGTAGATAGAAACGGTTCAAACACATCACAATCCACAGACTTACGGCAGGTATTGATAAGTTAAAATATCATTATCATATATAGACAACTTCATATCCATCATTAATTTTCTTTCCATTTTTTTAATATTTGATATATCTGTACATGATATTAAATGTGAACAGAAACTATTATTAGATAATTAATAAATAATTTATTTTATTTACTTTCATCTACTGAGATGACCCTGATCAACTTAGTATTCTATATCTGTATATCTCACCATCACAACATTGTTTGTATATTTATAAATATGAAATTTATAAATAATTTCCTTTGATGTTTTTGAGAAATAGGAGGTATCTATCTACCAATAGAGATCAGATGTTGATAGATCAAATAAAGAGAATTATTCAGAATTCTGCTGAGTCATCACACTTAGTTGTACATATCACTGGCTTGGGGTTAGCCTTATAGTTCAAAGTAGTTGGAAGTTTATACAACAAATAACACAAGTGTAGAAACTTCCAATCCATTGTTTAACCTATGTAAAGGATAATGATAACAAATTTCCTACATATAAATGATTTATCAAGGTATATTCTGCTGGTTTTTCTTGACTGTACAGTTGATTGTCATTGTAAGTTCATGTTTACCACCTGATAAATTCGTTTTTCTCTTTTGTCTCCTTTGACAAACAAAAAGAATAGTGACAATGATAAGTAACAAAATGCACGACTTCAGCAACTATTGGAATTATTACTGGGCTGTTGTCTCTAAGAATGGAAGGTGAGCTAGAGAATACCATAACAACTGTATGATTTAATGTAGGAAGTGTGGAAGATGTAGACAAAGATACATATGACAGAACACTTGAACTAGATGAACTAGATGATATCATGTTAATACATGAGGTAGTAGTAAATGACAATAATACAATGCTGGCATTTGAGATTATTTAATATTAAATGAGAATACTAGTGTTTGTCTGATATAAAGGTGTGAATAGTACCTACGTTTTTATAACAAATAGCTAGTAATAAATGATATTTACTTATTAAGAACATTACTAAAGGAACGTTATGATATATCTTTGTTGTAAGTCTAAGTAACTGACATTGATGAAGGAGCAGGTAAATGTACATTAAAATCTATATGTCAATTAAGTCGTCCACTTTCTCTTTGTTCGTATAAATATAGTTGACTAGATGAATTTAATTAGTGTGACATTAGCACCATAAAAATCTACCTCTTAGAACTCCAGTGGTGTCACAGGATAATACTTGCATACATTAGTGGCCATTGATATATTAGCAGTAACTAAACTAGATCCTTGTTTATTGTAACTAGTATCAGTCTTTTTATCATATAATCTATAGTTATACAAAGTGATAATAGTAACTATGTTGGGCAGTATAAACACACACCTGTTGTAGCTATGCTACTTGTCTCACTCTATAGTAGAAACAATGGGTGCCTATCATTAATAAATATTCATGTTGCATTATCAAGTAGTATAATAGAAACAATACTGTTACCAACATTGTAACGTCATTTTATAGATAGGTCTGGGACAACCAGGAGGAGGAGGAAGATGATAATCAGAATCTATTAACTTCACTGTAAAAATTGATTGCTTGATTTATCCATTAGTTAATTATACTGGTTGCAATTGCAAACTTATTTTTTTCAAAAAACTAAGTATAACACTGTTTCCATTACTAATGTACAACTGTTTATGTAGCTTCAAAACCATCAGTTTCATAATACATTAGTAATCAAAATAGTATTACATTTACACGAAACAATAAATCCGTTCCAGTTTTATTTATAACTATAAAACAATAAATACACTCCAGTTTTATTTATAATTGTATCATACCTTACAAATATCTTGATCTTGTGATCTCAGTATCTTTCAATTTTCCTTGTGACATATTATAATAATTCCAAGTCTATTAAGGCCATCTTCACATCTTCCACAGCTATTGTTATGTTATGTTAGCTATGGAAGATTTGAAGATTGCCTTTGTAGACTATACTTCACTTCATGTTCCACTTCATTCATCTTAAGCATTCTAAATTTTCTTAGCAGGTTGCAAGTACCGGCACATCCATATGTATGGTTTGATACCATTCATAAAGCTCACTTGTACGACATCTTTGAGGTAATTTATTAATTCATTAATTTGTTCAATAGCAATGAATAATTAAAATGGAAACAGAAGCAATATAATGTGCACACTATCGACGGAGTTTTAATTGGTTCCGTTCCGGGTTTCGTAAGGCGCCCGGTTGTGCTCGAGCTAGTAATAGCTAAAGAAGATGGCAATACTGCTGTATGTATTATTAATTGCACTCTCATCTCATCAAACTGCAGGTAAGACATAACAAGGCAAACGTTTATATCATAGTTTCGTTCTTGTATATATATATAATGCAAAAACATTCTATTCTTTATATAAGGATCCTGTACTTATGGCAACGTCTATCTTCAAGGTGGCTCTAACCAGTATGAAGGTCGAGTTGAAGTCTGCATTAACGATACTTGGAACACAGTCTGTGATAATGGTTGGGAATCTACTGATGCCAGAGTGGTTTGTAAACAGCTTGGATACTCCTACACAGGCTGTAAGCTAAGTGTTAGATGTCTATGTAGATAGACGTAGCTTATATATATATATATATATATATATATATACTTTTCGACAACAGATGATGAAGGGTACATTTTTTTGTTTTATATATGAAACTATAGCTTTGTTCGTTGTTCAATAGATATAGATGACAATAAATGTAAACAAGGAGTTATTTACGTATATATGGGGCGCCGTTTGTGTCAAAATTGAATGCATTCAATGGTACAGTACTAGTTAATAAATTGTAAATAATGCATGATTTATTAAATAAAAAAGAAGTAAATCAAGAGTTATTTAACAAATAATGGCTTATTTAAATATCATGATAATTTTCCAATTTTGACACAAATGGCGCACCATTGTATGGAGCGACGGCGCCCCATTGAATGCATTCAATTTTGACGCAAACGGCGTGCACAAAGGCCGGAAGAATTGCGATAAAATGAAAGGCCGGAAGAATTGTGATAAAAGTTTTATATCAACAATTACTTCCTACTAAACGGTTGCGATAAAAACTATGACGTAACGCTAACCGTAATCAATGGCAAAATCAGTGAACTAATATGACATTTTTAATGTTAATAGGATCATAAACTTAAAATGCCCGATAATTGCAGTACTGTAGAGCCATGAAGCTTAAGAAATCTGCTAAAAGTAAAATTAGATTGCATCAATTTCCAACCAACTTAAACTACATATAGTAAATGACTTTAAAATTTATAAATTCACAAAACAACCTGATTATGATATACCTCATTCACAGCATCTTGTTTATCGTAAGTCATTGGTAGATAAGAAATTAAAGTTAGCATTATTCCTAGCAACATTACCTAATTTAATCACCAGAACGTGAGGCAATGTCACCAGAACTTTGTATTGTGTCACCAAGTGAATCATTTAGTAATAAAGTGATGACTTTTGTAGTCATGTGTTCACTTTTATTAATACCAACATTGTTAAAAGTGAAATGAGATCTTTATGTAATGTCCAAGTGACAGTTAATGCTGCTCTAACATCGTAATTGATGTCAATGTCATCTAACAAAGACTCGAGTTGAGTTAAAGACTGCTAAGAAAGCATTGTTTTGAATAGAACATACTGTACATGATGATTCACAGATTAATTGATATACAGGTTTTGATTCCTATGAAATCTTTTTGGCATTTTATGACTTCCTTGGACCATCTCAGGCCATCTTCTTTACTGGAGCAACATTAGTAAAGGAGAGGATATTCACAAAATAAAACTCAACTTCTTCAATCAACTTTTTCTCACTATTGCTTAACTTAAACTCATGACTTAGTTCATCATTTCAAGTTATTTCAGACAACTGCTTCACAGTATTTCATCACATGGATGTGCTTTATATACAAAGAATCGAATGAGATAAACTGCTTTCTTCCAAGAGAACAGATTTTGTAAACATTACCAAATATATTCAGGAAGAAGTATCTAAAAACTGATGCTAGTGAAGTTTTTATTGAAACCCCTTCTGGTTTAATGTTATAATCTGTATCTTGGAACAGTTATAAAAATCATAATACCCTAAACGTTTTAGTAGCATATCCACTGAATTGTGCCATTTTTTACATAACACCAACATATCTTGGCTCTGTCTGATCCTATCCTAACAAAACTGAGATTTTCGAAATAAACTGGATAGAATGGGTGGTGTCTCTATAATGGCCGAATGGCCGATAGAAAGTTTACCATCAGAGTCTTTCAAATTAGGTATAGAATTAAATTTACTATACCATTTATGGAAGAAGTGTAAGCCACCTGCTGATGAGTCGGCTGTCCAGACTGGCCATATGATAGCCTCTCTTTGAATTCTGTGGAATGGGCCATTGGCCATATGAAGCATTTTAATAAAATGTGTATTCCCACTTAAAATGGAATGCCTTGCTAATCAAATAGTGACATGTGCATTATTAACCAACTTTCAAACAACCTTTGTTCCAACACCATCATCAGAAAGTAGTGATGATGACTTAATAATTGACGGACATGATGATAGTAAGAGTAAAAATAGTAAAACTAATTTTGTGAAATACAACTTTCATTTTGCGAAATGATTAACTACTTATGGAAATAACTAAGTTTGGGCATTTTGTGAAAAGTAAATGTTTACTCTTATAGTGCAAGTCTTGAAGTTGTAAATTAACAGTGTTTTGGGGTAATATGATCTCAGCTGCAACACAGCAATCATAAAATGTAATTTGTTTGGGTACAATGTCACTTTCTTAGAGTACTTTGGTTTAAAAGTATTCTTTGAATGTCCATTCCTTTCTTTGTGTAAGTACAAAAATAATGCCATGGCTGTCACCTGGTGCTATTTGACCTTGCATGTGTGAGAAGTATTCATGGCTCTTCTTTAATTTTTAAAATCTGAGTGAAAAAGCAGCCTCTTCTGGTTCAATGTTGATGTGTTTGTAAGAACACTTAATTTCTAGACTACAAACAGTTCTAATCTCTGATTGATCATCAACTGAGTCATCTGTACTGACTTCTAAGAAATGGTGGATTTGATGAATAAACAACCACATGGATAGCTTGCCATATTAGATCTGCATGCCCATTCTGGTTTTGAAATAAAACTTGCTGCTTTCAAGCTTCTACATTTCTAGATCCACCATAATTAAATGGAGGATCATATGCATTTTCACCTCCAAAATCTGTAAAACAAGATTGTCAGGAAGAGTGTCAGTCTTAATTATCTAATATACCATGTCATGATATCAAGTGAAATCTTCTAACATCAAATCACCTCTGTGATTTGTGTTAAGATCTAGTTTTGAATTCTGTGTTATGAATGACTTCGTCCATTACATATAAGACAGTATGCCTCAATTCTTTTACTTTCTTGAGCATATGAACTTTGCTGAGGTTGTACTCTTAACTGATAATATGCAAGTGGTAGAATCAACAATAATGAAACACAAAATCACGTTCGGTTTTGACCTTTTCTTCTGAGTGATTATGGTCTAAGATCAAAGTTTTTTTATTTTTGTACTCTGTACTTTCTCTGTTTAATAAATTCATACTTCTCAAATGTAGCTTCAGACATTTTCAATGCCATATCTTTATGTTTCTTAGGAACCTTCCAAACAAAAGTATGCATGTACATGAGATTGTTTCATCCTTGGTGTCATCTGATGGTGATTAGTTTTTGCAAACTGAATGGCTCTATTGCTACTAAAGCATGTAATAAAGCAGAATATGAACACAGCTTGTAGACAACCTATACAAAATATAATACTATTGAAAGATGTTTTTATTAGTTTTAAGTATTAAGTGTAAAAACGTTGCTGGTTTTATGTCCTACATATACAGTTGCTTTAACTGTTTCTTTGTTGGCATACATAGTGGCTTACATGTTGTGTATGCTATTGCACTTGTTTAAAATACAATAAAACATCTTACTCAGCACCACAATCTTATGTTGCTTGAACCACACTCCCAACATACTTGTTGTTAAACAAACTTTTTTCAGTACCAATGTCACCTTGTACAACTCAAATCTCATCATTGATGTCATGGAAGATTTCATAAAGTATATATATATGTTGTATTCCGATTAATGAACTTGAATACTACTAACACATCCAGATGGGATGGAAGAGAACTAATCCATGTTTGAATGCATGAACTACTTGTTTTCCTGCTTATTACCTACACCTTCAACATACAACATTCCTGAGATAGAGAAGGAAATCTGACTCCAGACCATTAACATTATTTGGTATAATACTATGTCAACCATGGACAGGAAATGCAATCCCTACTATCTTGTTTGCATTCTTTGTATTGGACTGATGTAACCATCCCTACATTTACTTCGATTCTATTCTTATAAAATGTTTTTATTTACTTGTTTCCTTGACTTTTTAAATGCAAGTGATTTAAGTTGTAATGATACTTAATTCATTACATCATAGCTAGGATTACAGTCACTAGTTTATCAGTCATGCAATAATTATCCCGGATCTTCTTTTAAGCTGAACATCGAAGCAGGAAATTGTCTAAAATTGCCAAAAGTAGGAGACTATACTTTTAGTATTCTCCTTTCGCATCCTTTTCTTTCCCTTCTTTAATATTAATTAATCATTAAAACCGGTTCTCTCAAGAGTAGCTCTTGCTAGTAAAAGGTTGAAATTACGTGGTTTCATTTCAAAAGTGCACAAAATGTGAGCGCGGATAGTTCGTTTCAGACTGTATTGCATTGCTAAAAAGGATGACGAATCTTTTATTTATTGAGTTATTCCAAACAAAAGAAAAAGTAGAAGAATATAAAATTTCATTTTCACCAACTTCTACTATGATGCTTAGAACCATTGCATTAACCTATAAACCACCCACAACATGCATAAGCATTATCCTAAGAATGACAAGTATTGAGACATTTCAATGGATAATCTCAACCATCCTTACATATAGGCACTACTACCACATGCCTGGTACAAGATTTCTGAGGGCTATTCAAAGTTCACTGTCTTTGCCATTAATGGCAAAAACAGTGAACTTTAATTAATTGGACATCAGTATTGATTACATTATTATTGGTTTGATTTACATGATACTTTTATCCCAGAAATACTCCCACAGTAATTACTATTCTACTGTCTTACCTGAAAATGGTTCAACAATATTTTAGATATGAATATAATAACGAAGGCTTACAATTGTTCATCCAATTAATATACTAAAACTGCAAAATTGATTGCTTGATTTAATCAATATAATATTATTGTTATACAAGTTGTATGTAGCAAACTTACTTTGATCAAAATTATCATAACACTGTTCTCATCATCAATGTACTACTGCTTATGTAATATATATATATATATATATATATATATATATATATATTATAAATACTTACCTCTCTATTATAATTTATTATGACACTCCATGTCAGTTAATGCAATCATTTATGTTAAGACAGTATGTATGTGTTATAAAGTTTTATTATATCATTAGATGGCCAACCAACATATAATGCTTCCTTTGGACAAGGAACTGGAGCGATAGCTCTAGAACTGGTTGCTTGTACTGGCAGTGAGACTTCTCTATTGTCTTGCCCGTCAAACACCATTTTTCAGACAGATTGTTCTCACTCTGATGATGCTGGAGTCATTTGTCAAGGTAATTTCCAATATGAAAGTAACTACTTAAAATACATTGGTATATATCAATGTTTAATTTGCAATTTAGCTCCATGTGCCAATGGAGATCTTCGTCTTGTTGGTGGTAATGTTGACAATGAAGGAAGAGTAGAGATATGTATTGGAAATGTTTGGGGCACAATTTGTGATGATTACTGGGACAATATGGATGCTCAAGTAGTTTGTAGTAGACTTGGATATCTAAAAACAGGTATTATAAATACAATAATTACTTAGCATGATATATATTTTATTCACTACAGGTGCAGTTGCATTCTCTCATGCCACATTCGGTTATGGTATTGGTGGTATTCACCTTGATAATGTACATTGTAGTGGATCAGAGACTAGTTTATTAAACTGCGCTTATTACAGCATTACTTACTGTAGTCATAGTGAAGATGCTGGAGTAAGATGTCAAGGTACATATTAATTATATTGTATGATGTACTGTTCTTTGATACTTCAGTTAACTCCACTGTCAACTGTACTTATGGTGATGTGAGATTGGTGGGTGGTTCAACAGAATATGAAGGTAGATTAGAAGTCTGTATCAATGGAGTGTGGGGCTCTGTATGTGATAATGGTTGGGGAAATAATGATGCCACTGTTGTCTGCAAACAACTAGGATATGCTTACACTGGATGTAAGATAAAACTATTTTAACATCTGATTTAATGTCATTCTACATTTCAGATGGCCTAGCTAGAATTAATTCTTCCTATGGTGCTAGTAGTGGTCAAATCTGGCTTGATGATGTAGCCTGTACTTCATTTAATACTAAACTTTTACATTGTTTTAGTAGTCCTATTGGATCTCATAATTGTAATCACTCTGATGAAGCTGGTGTCAAATGTGAAGGTACAACTTTAAAACAGGGATATAGTCATAGTAATATTTTCTGCTAGCTCCATGTGTTAATGGAGATCTTCGTCTTGTTGGTGGTAATGTTGACAATGAAGGAAGAGTAGAGATATGTATCGGAAATGTTTGGGGCACAATTTGTGATAATTACTGGGACAATATGGATGCTCAAGTAGTTTGTGGTAGACTTGGATATCTAAAAACAGGTATTTTAAATACAATAACTACTTAGCAATCTATATTTCTTTTACACCAGGTGCAGTTGCATTCTCTTATGCCACATTCGGTTATGGTATTGGTAGTATTCACCTTGATAATGTACACTGTAGTGGATCAGAGATTAGTTTACTAAGCTGCACCTATTATAGTGCTACTTACTGTAGTCATAGTGAAGATGCTGGAGTAAGATGTCAAGGTACATATTAATTATATTACATGATGTACTGTTCTTTGATACTTCAGTTAACTCCAGTGTGAACTGTACTTATGGTGATGTGAGATTGGTGGGAGGTTCAACAGAATATGAAGGTAGATTAGAAGTCTGTATCAATGGAGTGTGGGGCACTGTATGTGATAATGGTTGGGGAAATAGTGATGCCACTGTTGTCTGCAAACAACTAGGATATGCTTACACTGGATGTAAGATAAAAATATTTTAACATCTGATTTAATGTCATCCTACATCACAGATGGCCTAGCTAGAATTAATTCTTCCTATGGTGCTAGTAGTGGTCAAATCTGGCTTGATGATGTAGCCTGTACTTCATCTAATACTAAACTTTTACATTGTTTTAGTAGTCCTATTGGATCTCATAGTTGTAATCACTCTGATGAAGCTGGTGTCAAATGTGAAGGTACAACTTTAAAACAGGGATATTGTCATAGTAATTTTATCTGTTAGCTCCATGTGTTAATGGAGATCTTCGTCTTGTTGGTGGTAATGTTGACAATGAAGGAAGAGTAGAGATATGTATCGGAAATGTTTGGGGCACAATTTGTGATAATTACTGGGACAATATGGATGCTCAAGTAGTTTGTGGTAGACTTGGATATCTAAAAACAGGTATTTTAAATACAATAATTACTTAGCAATCTGTATTTCTTTTTTTACTCCAGGTGCAGTTGCATTCTCTCATGCCACATTCGGTTATGATATTGGTAGTATTCACCTTGATAATGTACGCTGTAGTGGATCAGAGACTAGTTTACTAAACTGCACCTATTATAGCGTTACTTACTGTAGTCATAGTGAAGATGCTGGAGTAAGATGTCAAGGTACATATTAATTATATTACATAATGTACTGTTTTTTGATACTTCAGTTAACTCCATTGTGAACTGTACTTATGGTGATGTGAGATTGGTAGGTGGTTCAACGGAATATGAAGGTAGATTAGAAGTCTGTATCAATGGAGTGTGGGGCACTGTATGTGATAATGAATGGGGAAATAGTGATGCCACTGTTGTCTGCAAACAACTAGGATATGCTTACACTGGATGTAAGATAAAACTATTTTAACATCTGATTTAATGTCATCCTACATCACAGATGGCCTAGCTAGAATTAATTCTTCCTATGGTGCTAGTAGTGGTCAAATCTGGCTTGATGATGTAGCTTGTACTTCATCTAATACTAAACTTTTACATTGTTTTAGTAGTCCAATTGGATCTCATAGTTGTAATCACTCTGATGAAGCTGGTGTCAAATGTGAAGGTACAAGTTTAAAACAGGGATATTGTCATAGTAATGTTATTTGTTAGCTCCATGTGCTAATGGAGATCTTCGCCTTGTTGGTGGTAATGTTGACCATGAAGGAAGAGTAGAGATATGTATCGGAAATGTTTGGGGCACAATTTGTGATGATTACTGGGACAATGTGGATGCTCAAGTAGTTTGTGGTAGACTTGGATATTTAAAAACAGGTATTTTAAATACAATAATTACTTAGCATATTATATATTTTATTCACTACAGGTGCAGTTGCATTCTCTCATGCCACATTTGGTTATGGTATTGGTAGTATTCACCTTGATAATGTACATTGTAGTGGATCAGAGACTAGTTTGCTAAACTGTGCTTATTATAATGTTACTTACTGTAGTCATAGTGAAGATGCTGGAGTAAGATGTCAAGGTACATATTAATTATATTGTATGATGTACTGTTCTTTGATACTAAAGTTAATTCCACTGTGAACTGTACTTATGGTGATGTGAGATTGGTGGGTGGTTCAACAGAATATGAAGGTAGATTAGAAGTCTGTATCAATGGAGTGTGGGGCACTGTATGTGATGATGGTTGGGGAAATAGTGATGCCACTGTTGTCTGCAAACAACTAGGATATGCTTACACTGGATGTAAGATAAAACTATTTTAACATCTGATGTAATGTCATTCTATGTTTTAGATGGCCTAGCTAGAATTAATTCTTACTATGGTGCTAGCAGTAGTCAAATCTGGCTTGATGATATAGCCTGTACTTCATCTAATACTAAACTTTTACATTGTTTCAGTAGTCCTATTGGATCTCATAGTTGTAATCACTCTGATGAAGCTGGTGTCAAATGTGAAGGTACAACTTTAAAACACGGATATTGTCATAATGATATTTTTTGTTAGCTCCATGTGTTAATGGAGATCTTCGTCTTGTTGGTGGTAGTGTTGACAATGAAGGAAGAGTAGAGATATGTATCGGAAATGTTTGGGGCACAATTTGTGATGATTACTGGGACAATATGGATGCTCAAGTAGTTTGTGGTAGACTTGGATATCTAAAAACAGGTATTTTAAATAAATAATAGCTTAGCAATCTATATTTCTTTTACACCAGGTGCAGTTGCATTCTCTTATGCCACATTTGGTTATGGTATTGGTAGTATTCACCTTGATAATGTACATTGTAGTGGATCAGAGACTAGTTTATTAAACTGCGCTTATTATAGTGTTACTTACTGTAGTCATAGCGAAGATGCTGGAGTAAGATGTCAAGGTACATATTAATTATATTGCATAATGTACTGTTCTTTGATACTTCAGTTAACTCCACTGTCAACTGTACTTATGGTGATGTAAGATTGGTGGGTGATTCAACAGAATATGAAGGTAGATTAGAAGTCTGTATCAATGGAGTGTGGGGCACTGTATGTGATAATGGTTGGGGAAATAGTGATGCCACTGTTGTCTGCAAACAACTAGGATATGCTTACACTGGATGTAAGATAAAACTATTATAACATCTGATTTAATGTCATCCTACATTTCAGATGGCCTAGCTAGAATTAATTCTTACTATGGTGCTAGTAGTGGTCAAATCTGGCTTGATGATGTAGCCTGTACTTCATCTAATACTAAACTTTTACATTGTTTTAGTAGTCCTATTGGATCTCATAGTTGTAATCACTCTGATGAAGCTGGTGTCAAATGTGAAGGTACAACTTTAAAACAGGGATATTGTCATAGTAATGTTATCTGTTAGCTCCATGTGTTAATGGAGATCTTCGTCTTGTTGGTGGTAATGTTGACAATGAAGGAAGAGTAGAGATATGTATCGGAAATGTTTGGGGCACAATTTGTGATGATTACTGGGACAATATGGATTCTCAAGTAGTTTGTGGTAGACTTGGATATCCAAAAACAGGTATTTTAAATACAATAATTACTTAGCAATCTGTATTTCTTTTACTCCAGGTGCAGTTGCATTCTCTTATGCCACATTTGGTTATGGTATTGGTAGTATTCACCTTGATAATGTACATTGTAGTGGATCAGAGACCAGTTTATTAAACTGCACTTATAATAGCATTGCTTACTGTAGTCATAGTGAAGATGCTGGAGTAAGATGTCAAGGTACATATTAATTATATAGCATGATATACCATTCTTTGATACTTCAGTTAATTCCGCTGTGAACTGTACTTATGGTGATGTGAGATTGGTGGGTGGTTCAACTGAATATGAAGGTAGATTAGAAGTCTGTATCAATGGAGTGTGGGGCACTGTATGTGATAATAGTTGGGGAAATAATGATGCCACTGTTGTCTGCAAACAACTAGGATATGCTTACACTGGATGTAAGATAAAACCATTTTAACATCTGATTTAATGTCATCCTACATTTTAGATGGCCTAGCTAGAATTAATTCTTACTATGGTGCTAGTAGTGGTCAAATCTGGCTTGATGATGTAGACTGTACTTCATCTAATACTAAACTTTTACATTGTTTTAGTAGTCCTATTGGATCTCATAGTTGTAATCACTCTGATGAAGCTGGTGTCAAATGTGAAGGTACATGTTTAAAACAGGATATTGTCATAATGATATTTTATGCTAGCTCCATGTGTTAATGGAGATCTTCGTCTTGTTGGTGGTAGTGTTGACAATGAAGGAAGAGTAGAGATATGTATCGGAAATGTTTGGGGCACAATTTGTGATGATTACTGGGACAATATGGATTCTCAAGTAGTTTGTGGTAGACTTGGATATCCAAAAACAGGTATTTTAAATACAATAATTGCTTAGCAATCTATATTTCTTTTACTCCAGGTGCAGTTGCATTCTCTTATGCCACATTCGGTTATGGTATTGGTAGTATTCACCTTGATAATGTACATTGTAGTGGATCAGAGACCAGTTTACTAAATTGCGCTTATAATAGTGTTGCTGACTGTAGTCATAGTGAAGATGCTGGAGTAAGATGTCAAGGTACATATTATTTATATAGTATGATACACTGTACTTTGATACTTCAGTTTATTCCACTGTAAACTGTACATATGGTGATGTGAGATTGGTGGGTGGTTCAACAGAATATGAAGGTAGATTAGAAGTCTGTATCAATGGAGTGTGGGGCTCTGTATGTGATAATAGTTGGGGAAATAATGATGCCACTGTTGTCTGCAAACAACTAGGATATGCTTACACTGGATGTAAGATAAAACTATTATAACATCTGATTTAATGTCATCCTACATTTCAGATGGCCTAGCTAGAATTAATTCTTCCTATGGTGCTAGTAGTGGTCAAATCTGGCTTGATGATGTAGCTTGTACTTCATCTAATACTAAACTTTTACATTGTTTTAGTAGTCCTATTGGATCTCATAGTTGTAATCACTCTGATGAAGCTGGTGTCAAATGTGAAGGTACAACATTAAAACAGGGATATTGTCATAATGATATTTTCTGTTAGCTCCATGTGCTAATGGAGATCTTCGTCTTGTTGGTGGTAATGTTGACCATGAGGGAAGAGTTGAGATATGTATCGGAAATGTTTGGGGCACAATTTGTGATGATTACTGGGACAATATGGATGCTCAAGTAGTTTGTGGTAGACTTGGATATTTAAAAACAGGTATTTTAAATACAATAATTACTTAGCATATTATATATTTTATTCACTACAGGTGCAATTGCATTCTCTTATGCTACATTCGGTTATGGTATTGGTAGTATTCACCTTAATGATGTACATTGTAGTGGATCTGAGAACAGTTTACTAAACTGTGCTTATAATAACTTTGCTTACTGTAGTCATAGTGAGGATGCTGGAGTAAGATGTCAAGGTACATATTAATTATATTGTATGATGTACTGTTCTTTGATACTTCAGTTAATTCTACTATGAACTGTACTTATGGTGATGTGAGATTGGTGGGTGGTTCAACAGAATATGAAGGTAGATTAGAAGTCTGTATCAATGGAGTGTGGGGCACTGTATGTGATAATGGTTGGGGAAATAGTGATGCCACTGTTGTCTGCAAACAACTAGGATACGCTTACACTGGAGGTAAGATAAAACTATTTTAACATCTGATTTAATGTCATCCTATGTCTCAGATGGCATAGCTCAAATTAATTCTTACTATGGTGCTAGTAGTGGTCAAATCTGGCTTGATGATGTAGCCTGTACTTCATCTAATACTAAACTTTTACATTGTTTTAGTAGTCCTATTGGATCTCATAGTTGTAATCACTCTGATGAAGCTGGTGTCAAATGTGAAGGTACAACTTTAAAACAGAGATATTATCATAGTGATATTTTCTGCTAGCTCCATGTGTTAATGGAGATCTTCGTCTTGTTGGTGGTAATGTTGACAATGAAGGAAGAGTAGAGATATGTATCGGAAATGTTTGGGGCACAATTTGTGATGATTACTGGGACAATATGGATGCTCAAGTAGTTTGTGGTAGACTTGGATATCCGAAAACAGGTATTTTAAATACAGTAATTATTTAGCATGATATATATTTTATTCACTACAGGTGCAATTGCATTCTCTTATGCCACATTTGGTTATGGTATTGGTAGTATTCACCTTGATAATGTACATTGTAGTGGATCAGAGACCAGTTTATTAAACTGTGCTTCTTATAGCATTGCTTACTGTAGTCATAGTAAGGATGCTGGAGTAAGATGTCAAGGTACATATTAATTATACTGTATGATGTACTGTTTTTTGATACTTCAGGTAACTCTACTGTGAACTGTACTTATGGTGATGTGAGATTGGTGGGTGGTTCAACAGAATATGAAGGTAGATTAGAAGTCTGTATCAATGGAGTGTGGGGCTCTGTATGTGATAATGAATGGGGAAATAGTGATGCCACTGTTGTCTGCAAACAACTAGGATATGCCTACACTGGATGTAAGATAAAACTATTTTAACATCTGATTTAATGTCATTCTACATTTCAGATGGCCTAGCTAGAATTAATTCTTACTATGGTGCTAGTAGTGGTCAAATCTGGCTTGATGATGTAGCCTGTACTTCATCTAATACTAAACTTTTACATTGTTTTAGTAGTCCTATTGGATCTCATAGTTGTAATCACTCTGATGAAGCTGGTGTCAAATGTGAAGGTACAACTTTAAAACAGGGATATTGTCATAATGATATTTTTTGTTAGCTCCATGTGTTAATGGAGATCTTCGTCTTGTTGGTGGTAGTGTTGACAATGAAGGAAGAGTAGAGATATGTATCGGAAATGTTTGGGGCACAATTTGTGATGATTACTGGGACAATATGGATGCTCAAGTAGTTTGTGGTAGACTTGGATATTTAAAAACAGGTATTTTAAATACAATAATTACTTAGCAATCTATATTTCTTTTACTCCAGATGCAGTTGCATTCTCTTACGCCACATTTGGTTATGGTATTGGTAGTATTCATCTTGATAATGTACATTGTAGTGGATCAGAGACCAGTTTACTAAACTGCGCTTATAATAGTATTGCTGACTGTAGTCATAGTGAAGATGCTGGAATAAGATGTCAAGGTACATATTAATTATATTGTATGATGTACTGTTCTTTGATACTTCAGTTAACTCCAGTGTGAACTGTACTTATGGTGATGTGAGATTGGTGGGTGATTCAGCAGAATATGAAGGTAGATTAGAAGTCTGTATCAACGGAGTGTGGGGCACTGTATGTGATAATGGTTGGGGAAATAGTGATGCCACTGTTGTCTGCAAACAACTAGGATATGCTTACACTGGATGTAAGATAAAACTATTTTAACATCTGATTTAATGTCATTCTATGTTTCAGATGGCCTAGCTAGAATTAATTCTTACTATGGTGCTAGTAGTGGTCAAATCTGGCTTGATGATGTAGCCTGTACTTCATCTAATACTAAACTTTTACATTGTTTCAGTAGTCCTATTGGATCTCATAGTTGTAATC
The DNA here is from genome assembly GCA_963693285.1 of Xestospongia muta. Lineage (NCBI taxonomy): Eukaryota > Metazoa > Porifera > Demospongiae > Haplosclerida > Petrosiidae > Xestospongia > Xestospongia muta. Next base: position 1,118,633 of record OY848921.1, read on the forward strand.
ACTCTGATGAAGCTGGTGTCAAATGTGAAGGTACAATTTTAAAACAGGGATATTGTCATAGTAATGTTATCTGTTAGTTCCATGTGTTAATGGAGATCTTCGTCTTGTTGGTGGTAGTGTTGACAATGAAGGAAGAGTAGAGATATGTATTGGAAATGTTTGGGGCACAATTTGTGATAATTACTGGGACAATATGGATGCTCAAGTAGTTTGTGGTAGACTTGGATATCCAAAAACAGGTATTTTAAATACAATAATTACTTAGCATATTATATATTTTATTCACTACAGGTGCAACTGCATTCTCTTATGCCACATTTGGTTATGGTATTGGTAGTATTCACCTTGATGATGTACATTGTAGTGGATCAGAGACCAATTTACTAAACTGTGCTTATAATAGCATTGCTTACTGTAGTCATAGTGAAGATGCTGGAGTAAGATGTCAAGGTACATGTTAATTATATAGCATGATCTATTGTTCATTGATACTTTAGTTAATTCCACTGTAAACTGTACTTATGGTGATGTAAGATTGGTAGGTGGTTCAACAGAATATGAAGGTAGATTAGAAGTCTGTATCAATGGAGTGTGGGGCACAGTATGTGATAATAAATGGGGAAATAATGATGCCACTGTTGTTTGCAAACAACTAGAATATGCTTACACTGGATGTAAGATAAAACTATTTTAACATCTGATTTAATGTCATTCTACGTTTCAGATGGCCTAGCTAGAATTAATTCTTCCTATGGTGCTAGTAGTGGTCAAATCTGGCTTGATGATGTAGCCTGTACTTCATCTAATACTAAACTTTTACATTGTTTTAGTAGTCCTATTGGATCTCATAGTTGTAATCACTCTGATGAAGCTGGTGTCAAATGTGAAGGTACAACTTTAAAACAGGGATATTGTCATAGTGATATTTTATGCTAGCTCCATGTGTTAATGGAGATCTTCGTCTTGTTGGTGGTAATGTTGACCATGAAGGAAGAGTAGAGATATGTATCGGAAATGTTTGGGGCACAATTTGTGATGATTACTGGGACAATATGGATGCTCAAGTAGTTTGTGGTAGACTTGGCTATCCGAAAACAGGTATTTTAAATACAATAATTACTTAGCATTTTATATATTTTATTCACTACAGGTGCAGTTGCATTCTCTTATGCCACATTCGGTTATGGTATTGGTAGTATTCACCTTGATGATGTACATTGTATTGGATCAGAGACCAGTTTACTAAACTGTGCTTATAATAGTATTGCTGACTGTAGTCACAGTGAAGATGCAGGAGTAAGATGTCAAGGTACTTATTAATTATATTGCATGATGTACTGTCCTTTGATACTTCAGTTGATTCCACTGTGAACTGTACTTATGGTGATGTGAGATTGGTGGGTGGTTCAACAGAATATGAAGGTAGATTAGAAGTCTGTATCAATGGAGTGTGGGGCTCTGTATGTGATAATGATTGGGGAAATAATGATGCCACTGTTGTCTGCAAACAACTAGGATATGCTTACACTGGATGTAAGATAAAACTATTTTAACATCTGATTTAATGTCATCCTACATCACAGATGGCCTAGCTCAAGTTAATTCTTACTATGGTGCTAGTAGTGGTCAAATCTGGCTTGATGATGTAGCCTGTACTTCATCTAATACTAAACTTTTACATTGTTTTAGTAGTCCTATTGGATTTCATAGTTGTAATCACTCTGATGAAGCTGGTGTCAAATGTGAAGGTACAACTTTAAAACAGGGATATTGTCATAATGATATTTTTTGCTAGCTCCATGTGTTAATGGAGATCTTCGTCTTGTTGGTGGTAATGTTGACAATGAAGGAAGAGTAGAGATATGTATCGGAAATGTTTGGGGCACAATTTGTGATGATTACTGGGACAATATGGATGCTCAAGTAGTTTGTGGTAGACTTGACTATCCAAAAACAGGTTTTTAAATACAATTACTTAGTAATCTGTATTTTTTTTACTCCAGGTGCAGTTGCATTCTCTTATGCCACATTTGGTTATGGTATTGGTAGTATTCACCTTGATGATGTACACTGTATTGGATCAGAGACCAGTTTACTAAACTGCGCTTATAATAACGTTGCTTACTGTAGTCACAGTGAAGATGCTGGAGTAAGATGTCAAGGTACATATTAATTACATTGCATGATCTACTGTTTTTTGATACTTCAGTTAACTCCATTGTGAACTGTACTTATGGTGATGTGAGATTGGTGGGCGGTTCAACAGAATATGAAGGTAGATTAGAAGTCTGTATCAATGGAGTATGGGGCACAGTATGTGATAATGAATGGGGAAATAGTGATGCCACTGTTGTCTGCAAACAACTAGGATATGCTTACACTGGATGTAAGATAAAACTATTTAAACATCTGATTTAATGTCATCCTACATCACAGATGGCCTAGCTAGAATTAATTCTTACTATGGTGCTAGTAGTGGTCAAATCTGGCTTGATGATGTAGCCTGTACTTCATCTAATACTAAACTTTTACATTGTTTTAGTAGTCCTATTGGATCTCATAGTTGTAATCACTCTGATGAAGCTGGTGTCAAATGTGAAGGTACAACTTTAAAACAGGGATATTGTCATAATGATATTTTTTGCTAGCTCCATGTGTTAATGGAGATCTTCGTCTTGTTGGTGGTAATGTTGACAATGAAGGAAGAGTAGAGATATGTATCGGAAATGTTTGGGGCACAATTTGTGATGATTACTGGGACAATATGGATGCTCAAGTAGTTTGTGGTAGACTTGGATATCCAAAAACAGGTATTTTAAATACAATAATTACTTAGCAATCTATATTTCTTTTACTCCAGGTGCAGTTGCATTCTCTTATGCCACATTCGGTTATGGTATTGGTAGTATTCACCTTGATAATGTACATTGTAGTGGTTCTGAGACCAGTTTACTAAATTGCACTAATAATAACTTTGCTTATTGTAGTCATAGTGAGGATGCTGGAGTAAGATGTCAAGGTACATATTAATTATACTGCATTATTTACTGTTCTTTGATACTTCAGTTAACTCCAGTGTGAACTGTACTTATGGTGATGTGAGATTGGTAGGCGGTTCAACAGAATATGAAGGTAGATTAGAGGTCTGTATCAATGGAGTGTGGGGCACAGTATGTGATAATGAATGGGGAAATAGTGATGCCACTGTTGTCTGCAAACAACTAGGATATGCTTACACTGGATGTAAGATAAAACTATTTTAACATCTGATTTAATGTTATTCTATTTTTTAGATGGCATAGCTCAAATTAATTCTTACTATGGTGTTGGTAGTGGTCAAATCTGGCTTGATGATGTAGCCTGTACTTCATCTAATACTAAACTTTTACATTGTTTTAGTAGTCCTATTGGATCTCATAGTTGTAATCACTCTGATGAAGCTGGTGTCAAATGTGAAGGTACAACTTTAAAACAGGGATATTGTCATAATGATATTTTTTGCTAGCTCCATGTGTTAATGGAGATCTTCGTCTTGTTGGTGGTAATGTTGACAATGAAGGAAGAGTAGAGATATGTATCGGAAATGTTTGGGGCACAATTTGTGATGATTACTGGGACAATGTGGATGCTCAAGTAGTTTGTGGTAGACTTGGATATCTAAAAACAGGTATTTTAAATACAATAATTACTTAGCAATCTATATTTCTTTTACTCCAGGTGCAGTTGCCTTCTCTTACGCCACATTCGGTTATGGTATTGGTAGTATTCACCTTGATAATGTACATTGTAGTGGATCAGAGACCAGTTTATTAAACTGCACTTATTATAGCATTGCTGACTGTAGTCACAGTGAAGATGCTGGAGTAAGATGTCAAGGTACATATTAATTATATAGCATGATGTAGTGTTCTTTGATACTAAAGTTAATTCCACTGTGAACTGTACTTATGGTGATGTGAGATTGGTGGGTGGTTCAACAGAATATGAAGGTAGAAATAAATATATTTGTCTTTATAGTTAAAATATTTATTTAAATCACTGAAAATAAAGCATTATATTTTGCTTATGAATCTATCAAAGTATGACAGTTGTCTGACACCTTTAAAAACATTAATTAGTTTTTAATGTGTCTATTTTTAAGGTGTCTACTTTTAGTAGAAATTACTTCTGTTTGATAAAGATTGGCTGCATTTAATGTGTTGCCCATGTTAACAGTTTTCTAATGTCATATGTCCATATATACATATATGTAATGTCATGAGTACATTTTAATGATGCTTTAAACTTATACTTCTCATGTTATCGTATTGTTTTCTCTCTAACTCTCATTCAACAAGTTCTCTTCAACAGTATAAGCGATAGTATGGCTAACGTTGGTGTTCCAAACACTCTTTCATTGACTTGTACTGGCGACTTTGAACATCTTCAAGCTGGTAACTTCTCTGTTAATTCTATTGGTTGGTATCGCAATGACCAAAGACTAACCACCACTCCTGGTCGATATAATATTAATGTGACTTATCTAACACGACAAGAATGCTATTATAACGGTTCTCAATATGTATGTAATCATGATGTATTGTATGCTATTCAAGCTGTACTTCATTTTGATAATCTTATGTTGTCTGATGCTGGAGAGTATATTTGTATGATTAATATCACTGACTTCAGATGTGATAGAATTGTTCTTAATACAACAACAGAGACTGTCAATATATTGTGTAAGTGTTCTATATTTAGTATTAGATTAATTATGTAATGGTTGTTCTATAATTATAGTAATAATGCTCTATTATAGTAATATACCTAAAATAAACCACACTGCTTTATATTGTACTCTTTTTTTTCTAGTCCCTCCAACCATAGCTCAACCATCAATGAATGTGACAGTTTTACAAAACTCCAATGCTTCATTCACTTGTGTCCTTAATTCTAATCCAGCTCCTTTAGTCCAGTGGTATTTTATATCTTCTAATGGCAGCTCTCAACTTATTACATCTGGTGGACAGTATACTGTTTCCAATCTTCTTTCCAGTGGCAATTACAGTTATACTACAACATTGTTCATATCAAGTGTTACTTTCCAGAATACAGGAGATTATCAGTGTACTGGTAGTAACTCTGTGGGTGATCCTAGTACTAGTTTGTCCACCATGACAGTGTTTGGTAAGATTTATTAGGATAAGGATATACAATTGATTTCTTTCTTCTTTCTTTTAGTTCCTCCAACTATTACTCTAACAGGACCACATGTATCACCTAATGGAGGAGAGTTACTTTCTCTCATGTGTACAGTCACTGATAGTTTCCCAGGACTCTCAATAACATGGTTCAAAGGCAATAATTCATTAGTGTCATCTGGAAGGATTAAAATCAGTACTAGTACTCCTGCACAAAACCCTATCACACTCCTCTATACAACCACTAGCAATCTAAAGATCCAGCAAATAGTTCTAGGAGATGAGGGTATATATACATGTTCTACTCCTCCAGTTAACACCATACTTTCCTCAGTCTCTGATTCGTTTAATGTTACAGTACAAAGTAAGTCAATAGTCTAGTTACCAAGGACACAGCAATGATTCCAATGTAGGGACAGCCCAGATTGTCCATTGAAATGTAACCACTGAAATTTCTGCCAATGGGAGTTGCATCATTCCTACATGATAGTACAGACATACCATGAAAGAATGTTAGCTGACAATGAACATGTAGACCTAAAATGAAGTTAATATTTATAATATAGTTGTGCATCCTATCTTTTGCCTGTGCTATTATGTATCCCTACTGTCTTGAGTGCATTGTTTGTAAAAGACTGACATTAGCCATTCCTATATTTACTCCATTATTTTAGAAAATGTTTTCAACAGCTCAGCTCAAGTATAACATATTAGTTTGATAATAAATGTCGTGTTTTCTTTTCTTTATTTAGTACCACCTACTGTACAAGCAGTATCAAGCAAAGTCATTGGATTACTTCATGAATCTGTTACTATTTCATTTACTATCACTAATGATTTCCCAAAAGTGAAAGTATATAACATACAATGGCAATTCAAGCCATTGGGTAATGAGACATTTAATTCCATTAAATCTGAGTTTCTTTCTGAAGATCGTCTTTCTCTAACAATCTCCAATGTTCAATTGAGTAATAGAGGATTGTATAAATTGTTAGCACAAAATGAAGCAGGCATTGGTGAAGCAACAATTGTTCTAGATGTATATAGTAAGTGTAAACAGTAGCATTAATTTGATTTATTCTCAATGATTTTAGTTACAGCTGCTTTATGGAACAATACTGGAGGGACTGTAATAAAATTTAGAGGACAAATTGTTGTGTTCAACTGTACTGCTGATGGTTTTCCCCGACCTGTCATTGTATGGAGGAAAAATGGGCAACTTTTATTAAATGCTAGTAGATTAAAAATTATATCATCAGAGCAGACCAATGGTTTTCGCTCAAACATTATCCCTGAAGTTCTACAACGTACAAGTATGATAGAAATTACAGACTTGAAAGGAAATGATAATGGTAGCTATTCTTGTCGAGCTGATAATGAAGCTAATTTAGGAGTTGTATTAACAACACCATTTACATTACAAGTAATAGAACGTAAGTGATTAGCTGTTCTTGAATATTTATTACTAAAGATTTCTTTTAGCTCCACCAACCAATTATTGTTTGAGTTCTCCATGTGGTAGAAATGGTAAATGTCATAGTTTGAGTAATGGATATTTATGTGATTGTTATGATGGATACACTGGTATCAATTGTGAACAAGGCAAGTTATGAATGATTTCAATATCTAGTTTATTTGTTTCAATACAGTTGTAGTGGTATCAGTTCCACCACAAATTACACAGGCTCCTAAAAATACTTCAGGAAATCTCTATTCCACTACTAACCTCACATGTAAAGCTACTGGTTCTCCTATTCCTACCATTCTATGGTATAAAGATGATGTGTTAATTCCCAATGATAATAGTGATCCCTCTGTTTTGTTATTCTCTGAATTGGAATTAACTGATCGAGGATTTTACTACTGTGAAGCTAGGAGTATAATAAATGGAAAAATTGTATTTGTAGTGTCTTCAAGAATACTACTAAATATCACAGGTATGAAAGATTTTATTTTATGATGTCTACTATTTATTTTAATCCAGATGTTGTTCAGTATGAAGCTAAAATAGAACTACCAGATGACTTTTATGAGAGAAGTAATTTGAGTATATCTGATAGAATCTCTGATTTTATTAACAAGGTAACTGATGTGTCAAAAATGTTAGAATTACTTTATTTATTATCTAGAGTAACAATTATCTCACTGGTAGTCAACTGACCAATACCTCGAACACCTCATTTTTCTTCATTCAAATTTTTAATGCTAGTAACTTGAAGTCAGTACATCCATTTTTCACTAGATATTATATCAGACTATGTTTAGTTATACTGCACAAGTCCATACTATTCCTATTGTTATTACTTTGTTAACAAAGAGCGGAGCTTCTGAAAAGTTAAAAGATGGAGTACAACATCAAATGGCTATGCTAGGCAGACAACTTAGTGTCAATATTTCAGTAGTCGATATAGACAGATTTGGTAAAACATATTTTAATTTATGTTGATTATTTTGTTTTTTTTAAGATGGGTGTCCTCCTGACAAAACTATCATACCATCACATTCTGGCAAGAAAGATCTTGAACTTATTCTCTTCTGGCCTGAAACTAATATTGGAGGAGAAACTTTAGTCAGCTGTCCTTGTGGAAATGGGAGTTCAGGAGGGAAAATATTACAAGCTAGTAGATATTGTGGAGGAGACTTTACCAGAGGTGCAGAATGGTCTAAAGGAAATGTAGCAGCTTGTAATTTCAGTGACCTAGCAAGAGAAATATGTCAACTAAGAAATGTTTGTTTGTTAGATGTAAATACAGGAAAGTAATCATTATTTCCCTCTTTAGATTCCTGTAGCTGAGAGAGTAGTTAGGTTAGAGAACCTTACAAGTAATAGTGATGTTTTAGAATCAACTGAAGTAACAGCAAGTGTGAGTGTACTGGTGACAGCTACTGAAGGTGTATCTGGTAATATTATGGTAAGGAATTATTTTAGTCAACATGACAGTACCTGTTTTGTTATGTCACCTTTAAAGTTGACGACAACATTTTTAGAAGTAGTGGACAACATATTAGATGTCAATCAAGATACATTACAAACCAGTCAAGAAACCTCTAACACATCAGCTAAGTTAGTTTGTTATTTCAAGTAAATATTAGTATATATTTTGTAGGATATTGGAAGCTACTGAAACAGTTGTGGAGAATATACCACTTACTAATACATCAGAACCTGTTGTGATTTCTCAAAAGTCATTTGTTGTATCTTTGCAACAAGTAGACATTGAAGAATTCAAACAATCTGGTCAAACATTCAATGTAAATTTTGGAGACTTGTCTAATAATAATCAAAGCCTTAATTCCAATGATCTTACATTTGGAGGATCTAATCAACAACCAACTGCAGCTATTAATCTACCCAGAAATTTACTAAATGGACTTCCAAACATCACTAATAATACTAGAATCACTCATTCAGTTTTCATTACTGATTCATTATTCCTGAGGAGAGATGACAACTTCCAAAAGGTTGGCAGCATTATTTTATCAGCTGCCGTAGTAGGGACAGATACTACCAGGGGACTTAATCCTCCTGTGGGTCTTAGTTTTATGATCAATCCAGTGAGTATAGGATTTCCTATTTGTTTATTGTCTGCTTTCTTAACTTCAGAATATAAATGGCTCATCTCCTCAGTGTTCATTTTGGAATCAGTCTTTAGATGGTAAATATGATTTTGATATAATAATTTTAATTGTTTGAATAGATGGATATGGAGATTGGTCAAGTGAAGGGTGTCGTAATGTTACCAACAATGGAACAGAAATTCTTTGTGAATGTAATCATCTCACAAGCTTTACTATATTATTGGTAACAATTGTTTGTTTAATGATATAAATAATTATTTTCATATTCAGGATGTGTCTGTGACAGTTGAACCAACAGAGAAAACAGGATTAACATTGTTCTTGGATACTGTGACTTACATTGGTATCATTGTATCCCTGGTTTGTATGACAATAACTGTTGTCTCACATCTCTCTAACAAGTAAAATATTACATTGTTAATGAATTGTTATGTTTTGTTTTTACAGGAAACTTCGTACTTCTGATCATGGACAACTTCTCCTCAATTTATGTTTTGCTTTAATGGGTCTTTACATTACATTTATTTTTGCTGTTCACAGTCGAGACGTTCCAGGTCTCTGTGCTGTTACAGGAGCAGTGTTACAGTATTTTTTCTTGGTGACATTCATGGTGATGGCTGCAGAGGCTATCAGTCTATACATGAATTTAGTGATTGTTCTTGGTCAGAAAATTAGACATTTTGTTTTGAAGGCTACTATTGTATCTTGGAGTAAGTACTGATAGTATTGTTATTATTTGATTCCTTTTTGTTGTGTATTAGTAACTCCATTCTTTATTGTATTGTTCTGCTTTGCTCCCAATTACAAAAACTACTTGAGTGATCATTTGTGAGTAAAATTAAAGCTTAATTTCAAATGTCATTACATTTATCACTTGTAGTTGTCGTGCTTTTAATGTTCCATATTATGTTGGTATGGTGGTACCATTTCTGATCATCTATATCTTTAATTGGGTGGTGTTTTTCATCATATTTGTTTCTCTCATCCAAAAAAGCTTCCAGTCCAGTTTTAAAAATGCTAAATCAAAGGACGATAAAAGCAAAAAGTCTTTTGTTCGTCAACAGCTTGTTATAGTTACAACATTGTCAGTTTTGTTTGGTTTGGGATGGGGTATTGGATTGTTAGCCACTCAAGATATTCATACCAATAAGATAGTACGAGATTTGTTTGCTGCATTGTTTGTGATCATCACTGCCTTTCATGGTCTGTTTATTTTCATAATGCACTGTCTTCGTTCAAAGGAAGTAAGAAACACTTGGAAACGATGCTTTTTTGGTGTCACAGGCAAAGACATAAGTGAGTTTTCATCTACATTTTCTCTAAAACACCAAAGAAAAGTTCAGACTAGTTTGAGATTCACAACTAAATCTCCTGCTAGTCCCAAAAAAGCAAGTGGAGTATTTGTTTATGATGATTCCACACTAAGGAGATCTTATGGTGATCCTGGTAATAGTGGAACACTTCGATTTCACATTGAGAAAGAAGAAAAACAAGAAAATGAACGAATTACTTCTGCTATAAATCTGAATAGCATAGAGAGAGGTACAGAGAGTGTAACAGAGCAGGAAGGTAGTGTATTTGCTGAAACATCATTTGCTAAATCCTTTTCTGATGATGAAGTGGATGAAAAGAAAAAGCTGCGCAGAGAAGAAGAGGAAGGATATAAATTACAAAATCAATCTACAGCTGTTCAGGAATCATGAATTCCTGATGTTTAAAGAGGCATCATTGCACAACTTTAGATTGATGTATTTAGATATTTCTTAAATTAGCTATAGATTTAATTTAGTTTGACTTTGAATTTGTTAGTTGTTTGCCTTTGTGTTAAAAAAGAAACAACAATATGTTGTGTTTTGTTATGTTGTTGACTATATAAAAAGTGTTTATTTGTTTATTTTGTTTTTGCTTCAGTTTATTTTAGAGTTAATAAAGAGAACGTTATTAAACTGTAAAAGACTTAATTGAAAGTAATTGTTTTTAATGTCACAAGCAAAGGTATCAGACGGCAGTCTATTTTCTTCAGTAACATAAATCAGTTATGACAAAAGTACATAAAAAACTCTCATGAAAATATCTTGATTATAAAGAATTGAGATTTGTGGATGGAAAGTGGTACATTATTACAAATGACCTTCACTGAACAAGTCCTCTCTTGATGATAAGGATGAAAAGGAAGAACCGCAAAAAGAAGAAAAGGGTGCATTATCAGAGATGACCTTCACTAAACAAGTCCTTTCCTGATAATATGGATGGAAAGGATGAACTGCAAAGAGAAGAAGAGGAACAGGATTAATTGAAATATTATTTCAACTTATTTTACTTAATGATCAATTTCTTTTGTAGCATTGTCTTGTTCTCATATTGTTATTATATTTGTAATTTGTAGCTGAATTATGTGGTATTTTTTTATTAACTTTAGCTATCATACAACTAGTATTGACGATACCAATTTATGATTCTAATTGGCAATTTATTAGTGCAAGTGATAAGTACAAAATAACATGAAATTGTTATAATTCAATATTAATAGCCTTTTTTGTTATACCATACTGCAATTGTAAACAGGTGTCTATTTATCACTGTCTTTAAGCAAGAAATTATGAAATAATCAAGCTGACAAACTGACAAATTTAACCTTAATGTGTACAATATATGCTTGCAAGAGATAACATAAACAGCTGCACTATTATTAATCTACTAATGAGAAGCTCTGTATTTTTCTTTAGTTTGTTATATTGCTCCGTGTATATTACTACAATACACACTCGATAACAGGTAATCAAAGTACTTGTGAATTAATAATTATGTCTGCATGTTACACCTACTTGCTATATCAGCAGTTTTTTTATTAATTTTTTATTATTAATAACTAGTGATAACTATTTAATAACTCAACGTGAGGTTCTCCACATTACTACCTTTCATTCTAGCAGTGTAACAAAAAAGGATGAAGATACCTTTGTTCTTATCAGTTGTGCTGATAGTAATATTGCTATTAGCTACTGGTCAATCATCTTGTCCTCTCCCTACAGTCGATGATATAGAGAGTGGATTGATGAGTCTACTTGTTGCTACTAACGCACTGGGCTCGGGCTCTGGCGAATCCGAAGGACAATATGATCCTATTGTATCATCATATCAGTTTACTTGTCTTGCTCAAGGATCATTTAGAGATACTTATCGTAGAGTATCTATTATAGCTACATTTACTCCTAACAGTGGACAACCTCAGCAAACACAACACTTTCAGCTACAGTGTCCAAACAGTATATGGAGGGCAGTAACTGATGATGGTTTTAGAATTCCTCCTTCAAACACAACAGAAAGAAGAGATTGTTTTAATTGTGTACCTGGATATCTTAATGGTGATTCAAACCACTGTTTTGGTAAGATAACTATTGTATTTTTAAAAACATTTCTTTTTTTATGATTAGAATGTAATGCAACTTGTAGGAGTATGGGTCAAGGTAGTTGTGTGTCATCTATTACAGACTGTTGTCCTTACTTTGATCTTGATAATATGTGTACTACATCATGTCCAACTAACTATATTGCCAATGCTAATACTAACTTTACATGTGGTAAGTAAATTAATATATATATAATACATTGATCCTATACTATACAGTCTGTAACTATACCTGTGGTCCTGGTGAAGTTGTTAATACTACATGTAATGGATGTGATCTGACTGATATCTGTCTACGAGATATACCTTGTCAAAATGGAGGATCATGTATATTATTATCTGTCCCTGATAATTACACATGTAATTGCAGTGGTACTGGATATATTGGTACTAATTGTACTGGTAAGTTGTCTGTGTTATTACATATACTTTGTCTTTGAGTTTGTTACTGCTAAGCTAGTAATGTGAGGACATGATATATGTGAATATATCTAGGAACCCATAACTTATTTTATGCTATTACTGATGTTCTTAATAGTGATAATAACTCCATTATTATCTAACCACTGATAGGAGAGAACATTACCACTAGCTTCACATTTAGCTAATAGATCATTGCCATGTAATACTATCACTGATCCTGATGGTGTTATCACTGGAGGACCTAGTAAAGATATAGTTTAGTTAATAAAATAACAAGACTTTTATTACTTCATATACAATTCTTTCATAACATTTACTTGATAAATAAACATCATAATTGGCCCAATTTTCCAAATGCAAACATGATAGTTGGGATGGCAATTACACATCCTTACATAATAGCACAGGTGGCACAAGGAATCAAGGATATATACCAACTATCTAAATGGCTTAAACAATATCAGTGATATATTGTTGCATTCTATGTCTGTGCTATCATCTAAAGATAATGTAATTACCATACCTACTATCTTGTTTGCATTCTTTGTATTGGACTGATATTATTCATCCCTAAATTTACTTCATTTTTTAAAATGCTTTATTAACTTATTATTAGTTGATCATCATGATCAGTAGCTTAGTCTAAAGAATTAAGTGTTATTGCCTAGATTGTTGTAAAGGCTAGTTTTAAGTTGAGTTGTGTGTTTAAAGGGAAAATGTTGCTTATAACTCTTTTATTCGTCACTAGATCTATCTACTTGCTATCCTGGTCTAGTTAGTTTTAACACTTCAGTCATCACTACTGTTAATTCTGTCGATTACTTAACAGGAACTCCTACAGTCTGCGTCAGAGGAAGTAGTTTACCTATCTGTAATGGTACTAGTCTTGATCACAATGTACTATTTTTAATTTGTCTCCAATCTACTAGATATACTCTCATCAGTAAGTCAGAGCAATTATGTTGCCTGCCATATTTCACATACTAAACTGTTCTTCATATCATTTAATTCTATTTTGTATGCTTGTGCTAAATCATTTTTTTGATGAAAAAGATTATCATTTTTTGCTTTAAACACAAATGTAGTAACGTGTATATTGAGTTGACTCTAAACTGTTTTTTTTATTAAAGCTGGATTTGTTGGCACTCCACCTGGTGTTACTGCTCCGCCTCCCACTGATACTAAATATGTGGTTACTAATTTGGCTTGTAACAATAACTTTGAGTGTAGTAACACTACTGAATCTGTTGGTTGTGGTTCTTATGGAGGGGGATATGCAGCTGTCACTTGTGGAAGATGTATGTGACTATACTTGTTTATCAGTCTGTCTCATCAATTTGTCTATTCATCCATTCATTTGTACATTTTTTACGTCATAAACACATGTATATTTTCCACAGTCTGTTCTGATGGAGACCTGAGAATTTACAACAACTACACTACAGTAGTTGATGGAAACAATGTCATTATTGGTATCCCTCAACAATGTTATCAGGGAGCCTGGGGATCTGTTTGTAATGATGGAACTAATACTCCTAATTTAGTAGAACTTGTATGTTGGTATTTAGGCTTCACAGGTCAGTCATGATCAAAGAGAGAGACTCTTTGTTCTGTAGCATGTGACTTTAGAATTAGAGAGAAAATATAATTACTCTCTCTCTCTCTCTCTCTTACTCTCTCTATAAACAGGTCGTATTCAACTTCCTTCAAATTCATCACTCTATGGTCGCAGTCCTCTCCCAGGAACAGTCTATTACAATCAATTTACATGTCCCAATAATTCCATATCTTTTGATGAATGCACTCCTGAATATGCTGGAGACCAATGCTACACTGGCGAACTAGACTACATAGTACAGTGTACCAGTATGTTAAACAAATACTTATTCAGTATAACCACTACATAGTGTGTACTGTAGGAATTTAGAAGAGTATATAGAGCTATCCTCAATTTAATGATACACCAGTAGACATAAGGAAGAAACGGTCTCTTTAATTCAGGCAATTATTTAATGAGCGTTTTCACTATAATATACTTGTTCTATGTATCATAAACACAATGTCCGTTGTTTTTAAAGAATACTCTGTATTGTTATCATATCAAATTGATATCAACTATCTTCTACCTACAGTTCCATTACCTCCTACTCCATGTTTCTCCAATTCTAACACACGATTTGGTAATTATAGTTACTTTTATTTCAACAATGGTGAAGACATTGTGACTGGTCGTGTGGAAGTTTGTCCTTCAATTAGACATTACACTCCAGTGTGTATGAATGCTATTGATAATAAATTTGCTCAACTCTTTTGTAATAGGATTCTACATGGTTTAGGTAAGAATTTAACACAATTAGGGTGTCTATGTTCTGAGCTTGCAAAATTTCTCTCTCTCTCTCTCTCTCTCTCTCTCTCTCTCTCTCTCTTCTCTCTCTCTCTCTCTCTCTCTCTCTCTCTCTCTCTTTCTCTCTCCAGTCCCAGTGTTCTCTATCCTGCTAGGAAGTCCTAGTGACTACTCCACTTACTACAGTGATTATGTAGTCACTAACATTTCTTGTTCCAGCACTGACTTTCGCTCATGCTCATTTAGTACCACTCATAATGACTGTTCTACATATGGTGGTATTGCTATATTTTCCTGTAGAAGAAATGGTAAGAAGATAACAACCATTAACATTTGTTTATTTCTCTCTATCCCCTTTTATGTCTCATTTAGTTTCGTCTTTCTGTTCAAATAATTATGTCTACCTGAGTAATTACTTATCTATTAACTATTATACTAGTGGTAGAGAGACCATTGGACGTTTGACTGCATGTTACAATGAGACCTATGTTGATATCTGTGCTGATTATCTGAACATTACTACTCTAATGACTCGTGCATGTGAATATCGACGTTACTACTTGTCTTCAGGTACTATAGCTATAGTTAATGTTATAGTATATTAATAACTGGTAGTTCTTACACATATTAGTTGACAGCTAGGAGTTTTAGTAATAATTTATGTCACATTTAAATCAAGACTTAAATTTTAGTGAGGCTAAACAGTATAATTTGTAGTTTAAGCTATTTCTAATTATAATTTTCAAACGTTATTATTACATGAATTATTGTATTTTTAGGTGTTAATTATTCCATTGTGCCGTGGTCATCTCGTTATAGCATGAGTGAGAGTGGTATTGTCCTTACTAATGTCTCATGTCTCAGTGGTTATAATCTTGCTGGTTGTACATATAACGTATCCTCCATTGACCAATGCCCCAGTGGACGAGTTGTAGTACGTTGTACTCAAGGTAAGTACTCAATATGATAAGGCACTAGTTATTTAGGACATTGGTTAATTAGTGGAACAAGGGTTACTAGGTTGAGTAGGACTTAGGTTGCCAAGTAGAGTAGGACATTGGTTATATGACAAAGGATGTCAGTTGGTAAATTAACTGACTTTTGTTATATATACAGATTGTATATCTTTCCTCTTTAGAATGTTATAGTGGCAATGCTCGCATAATTAATCAAAGAGTGAGTTATCTTCCTAATGGTGATGCTCTAGTGTCTGGTCTGCTTCAAGTATGTATTAATAACCACTGGGCTTCAGTCTGTGATACTGGTAGTTTGAGTCAACGGTTTGCTGACCTGGCATGCTCTGATATTCAGTACAACTTTGGAAGTATGTGTTCAATAAGTTAGATTGATATGGTTGGATATTTGAATTCATGGATGGCTAGATGATTATATATATATGGACAAATGAATGAATTACTTTTTTTATATATATATATACATCAGATGGTACATTCCTACCTTACAATTCCACTTTGTATGGATCATCTAAGACTGGCAGAATCTACTCTAACTTTATGTGTAGTAATAACTCTAATTCACTGTATGGTTGCACTAACAATGCAGTTCCAGCTAATGCTTCAAACTGTGTTAATCAACAAATGGTTGTTGTATTACAATGTCGTCGAAGTAAGTGATATGAATACTTACTCTGCTAATGACTCTCTCTCTTACACACACTCAGATAATACCAGATGCCCTGGGTACTCTACTAGCATTTTGTCATTTAATAGCTATGGTTATAATCAAATTAGAAAGTTTTTTGGGATTCTTCTACCAGAAGTTTGTGTCAGTAGCAGACAAGAATATTATGCTTCATTTTGTAATGATACTTTAAGTGAGTTACTAGAAAATAGTAAAAGTATTTGATTCTCTCTTTCTCTCATTCTCCCCTAAAGCTCCATCGATTGTTAATCGTGTATGTGGTCCATATTTCATTGGGTTCCCATATCCCATTATTGGTGACGCAGAGACCTATGGCATTAATACTAGACAGAATGTTATTACAAACATCACTTGTCCAATGACTGGAAGTAATCTCGACAACTGCAATGTTACAATTACTAATGATACAACCTGTTCTGCACATGGTGGTAATAGTATTATCACTTGTGTTTACAGTAAGTACAATGATCAGTAGTATACAGTTGTATTTCAAATATTGGTCATTTTAAATAATGACATTATGTCTATAATGCAACAAGGTCATCAGTTATGGCTGATTCATGCTGCTAATGCTAATAGTATCTACTGCTATATATGTTTACAGTAAGTACAATGATCAGTTGTATTTCAGGTATTGATCATTTTAAATAATGACATTATATCTATAACGCAACAAGAGTTATGGCCGATATATGCTGCTAATGCTAATATCATCTACTTTTATGTCTTTGTGTATCTTACTATTATCATTAAATATATTAATTTTAAGTACATTATTATCAAACTAAATAATGTTAAATCCTAATATTTTAATATTACTTTACCAAGTGTAATTAGCAGCAGGCTTAAGATAACTATTGC
Source organism: Xestospongia muta (assembly GCA_963693285.1). Taxonomy (NCBI): domain Eukaryota; kingdom Metazoa; phylum Porifera; class Demospongiae; order Haplosclerida; family Petrosiidae; genus Xestospongia; species Xestospongia muta. The sequence continues at coordinate 1,136,091 of OY848921.1, forward strand.
CTTATTTACCGTAAATAAACATCACTAGACTGCATTACTTTATTACTCTCTCTCTCTCTATTTTCAGGTAATTATGTCTGTGATCAACATTATGTTAGACTCACTATTGTTGGACGTGGAGAGATAGGCGGTCATTCCATCATATCTGGTTTTGTTGAGATCTGTGATAATCAATACATACCAGTATGTAGAGATGGTGCTAGTAATATTTCCCTACGTTATATCTGTGCCATATATGGCTATCATGGTCAGTTATTAAAGGGGCTTGCCCATTTGATTACTATTAGTAACATTGTGTAATAGGGAAAATATCTTATTGCTGCAAGTAACAGAGCAAATATATTTATGTAATAAAATTGTACACTGAATGTGATGTTGTTATCACCAGTTTGAATCATAGTTTTATAGAACTACAATATGGCTAACTATAATGTATACAAGATATCAAATATGATTACTAAAATAAAGTTAATATAATTAAGAAGAAGAATTGTGATAAATCATTGTTATAATAAATTATAATAGTTTAAAAGAAAAATATTTATTTTAACTGTAAACAAAAATTAACTTGATTGTTTTGTCATCTTATAGATTATACACTTGGACCTGTAGCTGGTACTCTTGCTAACTACACTATACCAATGAATACAAGAGTAGCTACTAGTATAACTTGTCCTATCTTCAGTCGATATGATATTTGTAACTTGACTCAGTCCATGAGTAACAATACATGTGATAACCAAGGAGGTGTAGTATTCCTGTCCTGTATATATGGTAAGTTAGGAAATAAATATGTGTGTCTTTGCTTTTCTTTTTTCATTTATTTCTTACCTCCTTCCATCTATATATTCCTCCATTTATTCATTCATTTATCTATTCTACAGTGCGCATGCCACGTATGTGTCAACATGGAACAGTTAGGATAGCAAATGGTCCTAACACCTATACTGGTAGAGTGGAGTTCTGTTACTTTGGTGAATGGAGAACTATCTGTGGTACTAACTTTGATCAACAAGATGCCGCAGTCTCATGTGCACTAGCAGGATTTAACAGAAACTGTGAGCTATAAACAATGTGTATGTTATGACTTTAAAATGCTACAAACTATAACCATGGCTTGTTTTCTTATATGAACCTGACATTTTAGCTTAATACTGTCTGAATATAAGTGTTAGTCATTGCCATCTCAAAGACAGTACTAATATAGCACTTACTTTCCAGTTGTTACTATGTTGAATTAACCAGTATTTATTTATACTACTTCTAGTGGCTCAAAATTTGACAGCTGGTTTATATGGTGGCAACTCCTATCCTCCGGTTCTAGCTGGTCTACAGTGTAACGGAGCTGAGGGCTCCTTCTCTGACTGTACTCCAATTAATGGGGACCTACTTAACTCTTGTCCTTCTCAACAAGCTGCAGCAGTTGCTTGTGAACCAGTCATTGGTAAATGTTTTATTTGTCTTTGTGGTTAAAATATTTACTTACAATCACTGAAAATAAAGCTTTAGATTTTACTTATGAATCTATCAAAGTGTGACAATTATCTGTTTAAAACCATTACTTTGTTTTTACAGGTGTCTATTTTTAAGTAAAAATCACTTCTATTTGACAAAAAATTGCCTCCATTTTATATGTTAGCATGTTAACAGTTTCCTAATGTCATAATAATATATACATATATGTAATATCATGAATACATTTTAATGATGCTTCAAACTTATACCTCTCAAGTTCCTGTATTGTTTTCTCTCTTACTAATCTCTCTTTCCACATAGTCCTCTTCAACAGTACAAGAGATGGTATGGCTAACATTGGTGTTCCCAACACTCTCTCATTGACTTGTACTGCTGACTTTAAACATTTTCAAGCTGGTAACTTCTCTGTTAATTCTATTGGCTGGTATCACAATGACCAAAGACTAACCACCACTCCTGATCGATATAATATTAATGTGACTTATCTAACACGACAAGAATGCTATTATAATGGTTCTCAATATGTATGTAATCGTGATGTATTGTATACTATTCAAGTTGTACTTAATTTTGATAATCTCATACCATCTGATGCTGGAGAATATATTTGTATGATCAATATTACTGACTTAAGATATGGTAGAACTGTTCTTAATACAACAACAGAGACTATCAATGCATTGTGTAAGTGTCCTATATTTAGTAACATATTAATTGTGTAATGGTTGTTCTATAATTATACTAATATACTTAAAATAAACCACACTGCTTTATATTGTACTTTTTTTAGTTTTTCTAGTCCCTCCAACTATAGTTCAACCATCAATGAATGTGACAGTTTTACAAAACTCCAATGCTTCATTCACTTGTGTCCTTAATTCTAATCCAGCTCCTTTAGTCCAGTGGTATTTTATATCTTCTAATGGCAGCTCTCAACTTATTACATCTGGTGGGCAATATACTGTCTCCAATCTTCTTTCCAGTGGCAATTACAGTTATACTACAACATTGTTCATATCAAGTATTACTTTCCAGAATACAGGAGATTATCAGTGTACTGGTAGTAACTCTGTGGGTGATCCTAGTACCAGTTTGTCCACCTTGACAGTGTTTGGTAAGATTTATTAGGATAAGGATATACAATGGATTTCTCTTCTTCTTTCAGTTCCTCCAACTGTTGCTCTAACAGGGCCACAAATACCACCTAATGAAGGAGAGTCACTTTCTCTCATTTGTACAGCTACAGATAGTTTTCCAGGATTGTCAATATCATGGTTCAAAGACAATGAACCATTAGCTTCAGGTAGAAGAGTTGAAATCAGTACTGGTAGTCCTGTACAAAACCTCACCACACTTCTCTATACTACCACTAGCAATCTAAGAATCCATCAAGTTGGTCTAGGAGATGAGGGTATATATACATGTCGTACTCCTCCCGTTAACACCATACTTTCCTCAGTCTCTGATTCCTTTAATATCACAGTGCAAAGTAAGTCAATGATCTAGTTATCAGACACACAGCAGTGATCCTTATATTGGGATAGTCCAGATTGTTCATTGAAATATAAACGCTGAATATCTCTGACAATGACAGTTGCATCATCCCTACATGATAGCACAGACATACCATGAAAGAATGTTAGCTGACAAAGAACATGTAGACCTAAAATGAAATTAATATTTATAATATAATTGTGCATTGTATCTTTTGCCTGTGCTATTATGTATCTCTACTGTCTTGAGTGCATTGTTTGTAAAAGACTGACATTAGCCATTCCTATATTTACTCCATTATTTTAGAAAATGTTTTCAACAGTTCAAAGTATATCATATTATTTTGATTATAAATGACATCTTTTCTTTATTTAGTACCACCTACTGTACAAGCAGTATCTAACAAAGTCATTGGATTACTTCATGACTCTGTTACTATTTCATTTACTATCACTAATGATTTCCCAAAAGTGAAAGTATATAACATACAATGGCAAGTCAAGCCATTGGGTAATGAGACATTTAATTCCATTAACTCTGAACTTCTTTCTGAAGATCGTCTTTCTCTAACAATCTCCAATGTTCAGTTGAGTAATAGAGGATTGTATAAAATGTCAGCACAAAATGAAGCAGGCATTAATGAAGCAACAGTAGTTCTGGATGTATATGGTAAATCATAGTACATTGATTTGGTATATTCTCGACAATTTTAGTTACAGCTGCTTTATGGAACAATACTGGAGGGACTGTAATAAAAATAAAAGGACAAAACGTTGTGTTCAACTGTACTGCTGATGGTCTTCCAAGACCTCTCATTGTATGGAGGAAAAATGGTCGACTTTTATTGAATGCTAGTAGACTAAAAATTATGTCATCAAAGCAGACCAATGGTTTTCGCTCAAACATTATCCCTGAAGTTCTACAACGTACAAGTATGCTAGAAATTACAGACTTGAAAGGAAATGATAATGGTAGCTATTCTTGTCGAGCTGATAATGAAGCTCATTTAGGAGTTGTATTAACAACACCATTTACATTACAAGTAATAGAACGTAAGTCATTGGTTGTTCCTGAATATTTATTATTAAAGATTTGTTTTAGCTCCACCAACCAATTATTGTTTGAGTTCTCCATGTGGTAGAAATGGTAAATGTCATAGTTTGAGTAATGGATATTTATGTGATTGTTATGATGGATACACTGGTATCAATTGTGAACAAGGCAAGTTATGAATGATTTCAATATCTAGTTTATTTATTTCAATACAGTTGTAGTGGTATCAGTTCCACCACAAATTACACAGCCTCCTAAAAATACTTCAGGAAATCTCTACTCTTCTACTAACCTCACATGTAAAGCTACTGGTTCTCCTATTCCTACTATTCTATGGTATAAAGATGATGTGTTAATTCCCAATGATAATAGTGATCCCTCTGTGTTATTATTCTCTGAATTGGATTTAACTGATCGAGGATTTTACCACTGTGAAGCTAGGAGTATAATAGATGGAAAAATTGTATTTGTAGTGTCTTCAAGAGTACTTCTAAATATTACAGGTATGAAAGATTTTTATTTTATGGTGTCTACTATTTATTTCAATTCAGATGTTGTTCAGTATGAAGCTAAAATAGAACTACCAGATGACTTTTATGAGAGAAGTAATTTGAGTATATCTGATAGAATCTCTGATCTTATTAACAAGGTAGCTGATGTGTCACAAATGTTATAATTATTTTATTTATTATTTAGAGTAACAACTATCTTGCTGGTAGTCAACTGACCAATGCCTCAAACACCTCATTTTTCTTCATTCGAATTTTTAATGCTAGTAACTTGAAGTCAGTACATCCATTTTTCACTAGATATTATATCAGACTATGTTTAGTTATACTGCACAAGTCCATACTATTCCGCTTGTTATTACTTTGGTAACAAAGAGTGGAGCTTCTGAAGAGCTCAAGGATGGAGTACAACATCAAATGGCTATGCTAGGCAGACAACTTAGTGTCAATATTTCAGTAGCTGAAGTAGACAGATTTGGTAAAACATATTTTAATTTATGTTTGATTTTTGTGTGTTTATAAGATGGCTGTCCTTCTGAAAAAAATATCATACCATCACATTCTGGCAGGCAAGATCTTGAACTTATCCTCTTATGGCCTGAAACTAATATTGGAGGAGAAGCTAATGTCAGCTGTCCTTGTGGAAATGGCAGTTCAGGAGGAAAAATATTAAAAGTTAGTCGATATTGTGGAGGAGACTTTACTAGAGGTGCTGAATGGTCTAAAGGAAATGTAGCACCTTGTAATTTCAGTGACTTAGCAAGAGAAATATGTCGACTAAGAAATGTTTGTTTATTAGATGTAAATACAGGAAAGTAATCATTATCTCCATCTTTAGCTTCCTGTAGCTGAGAAAGTAGTACGGTTAGAGAACCTTACAAGTAACAGTAATGCTTTAGGATCAACTGAAGTGGCAGCAAGTGTGAGTGTACTGGTGACAGCTACTGAAGGTGTATCTGGTAATATTACGGTAAGGAATTCTTTTAATCAACATGACAGTGCCTCTTTTTTATATCACCTTTAAAGTTGACGACAACATTTTTAGAAGTAGTGGACAACATATTAGATGTCAATCAAGATACATTACAAACCAGTCAAGAAACCTCTAACACATCAGCTAAGTTAGTTTGTTATTTCAAGTAAATATTAGTACATATTTTGTAGGATATTGGAAGCTATTGAATCAGTTGTGGAGAATATACCACTTACTAATACATCAGAACCTGTTGTGATTTCTCAAAAGTCATTTGCTGTATCTTTACAACAAGTAAACAATGAAGAATTTAAACAATCTGGTCAAACATTCAGTGTAAATTTTGGAGATTTTTCTAATGATAATCAAAGCCTTAATTCCAATGATCTGACATTTGGAGGATCTAATCAACAACCAACTGCTGCTATCAATCTACCCAGAAATTTACTAAATGGACTTCCAAACATCACTAATAATACTAGAATCACTCATTCAGTATTCATCACTGACTCATTATTCTTGAGCAGAGTGGTCACATTCCAAAAGGTTGGCAGCATTATTTTATCAGCTGCTGTAGTAGGAAGAGATACTATCAAGGGACTTAATCCTCCTGTGGGTCTTAATTTCATGATCAATCCAGTGAGTATAGGATTTTATATTTGTTTATTAGCTATTTTCTTAACTTCAGAATATAAATGGTTCATCTCCTCAGTGTTCATTTTGGAATCAGTCTTTAGATGGTAAATATGATTTTGATATAATAATTTTAATTGTTTGAATAGATGGATATGGGGATTGGTCAAGTAAAGGGTGTCGTAATGTTACCAACAATGAAACAGAAGTTCTCTGTGAATGTAATCATCTTACAAGCTTTGCTATATTATTGGTAACAATTGTTTGTTTAATGATATAAATATTTATTTTGATAATCAGGATGTGTCTGTGACAGTTGAACCAACAGAGAAAACAGGATTGACATTGTTCTTGGATGCTGTGACTTACATTGGTATCATTGTATCCCTGGTTTGTATGACAATAACTGTTGTCTCATATCTCTCTAACAAGTAAAATACTACAGTGTTAATGAATTGTTATGTTTTGTTCTTACAGGAAACTTCGTACTTCTGACCATGGACAACTTCTCCTCAATTTATGTTTTGCTTTAATGGGTCTTTACATTACATTTATTTTTGCTGTTCACAGTCGAGATGTTCCAGTTCTCTGTGCTGTTACAGGAGCAGTATTACAGTATTTTTTCCTGGTGACATTCATGGTGATGGCTGCAGAGGCTATCAATCTGTACATGAGTTTAGTGATTGTTCTTGGTCAGAAAATTAGACATTTTGTTTTGAAGGCTACTATTGTATCTTGGAGTAAGTACTGATAGTATTGTTATTATTTGATTCCTTTTTATTGTGTATTAGTAACTCCTTTCTTTATTGTATTGTTCTGCTTTGCTCCCAATTACAAAAACTACTTGAGTGATCATTTGTGAGTAAAGTTAAAACTTAATTTAAAATGTTATTATATTTATCACTTACAGTTGTCGTGCTTTTAATGTACCATATTATGTTGGTATGGTGGTACCATTTCTGATCATCTATATCTTTAATTGGGTGGTGTTTTTCATCATATTTGTTTCTCTCATCCAAAAAAGCTTCCAGTCCAATTTAAAGAATGTTAAATCAAAGGATGATAAAGGAAAAAAGTCTTTTGTTCGTCAACAGCTTATTATCGTTACAACATTGTCAATTTTGTTTGGTTTGGGATGGGGTATTGGACTGTTAGCCACTCAAGATATCCATACCAATAAGATAGTACGAGATTTGTTTGCTGCATTGTTTGTGATCATTACTGCCTTTCATGGTCTTTTAATTTTCATAATGCACTGTCTTCGTTCAAAGGAAGTAAGAAACACTTGGAAACGATGCATTTTTGGTGTCACAGGCAAAGACATAAGTGAGTTTTCATCTTCATTTTCTCTAAAACACCAAAGAAAAGCTCAGACTAGTTCGAAATTCACAGCTAAATCTCCTGCTAGTCCCAAAAAAGCAAGTGGAGTATTTGTTTATGATGATTCCACACTAAGGAGATCTTATGGTGATCCTGGTGATAGTGGAACTCTTCAATTTCACACTGAGAAAGAAGAAAAACGAGGAAACAAGCAAGTTACAGGTGCTATAAATCTGAAGAGCATAGAGAGAGGTACAGAGAGTGTAAAAGAGCAGGAAGGTAGTGTATTTACTGAGACATCATTTGCTAAATCCTTTCCTGATGATGAAGAAGATGAAAAAGAAAAGCTGCGCAGAGAAGAAGAGGAAGAATATAAATTACAAAATCAATCTACAGCTGATCAGGAATCATGAACTCCTGATGTTTAAAGAAATGTCAGGACTTTAATTTGATGTGTTTTGTTTAACTCTTTTAGTATTGATTCAGCTGTTGTAACTATTGTTATACTTTTAATAACACATATATATATATACTATAGAAATTCAATATAGTTTGTCCTTGTATTGGCTAGTTGTTTGTTTGTGTTACATGTTGCGTTTTAATTACTTTTGTTATCTTGTTGACTATATAAAAATAGTGTTTGTTTATTTTGTTTTTGTTTCAGTTTAATTTAGGGTTAATTGAAGGGGACATCCTCAAATTGTACAGTAGTAATTCAGCTCCACCCCTCCCCGCCCAGGGATATATATAAGTCGACCTCATGCACTCTAGACCACTTTATTAACGATGTATTTTCTGAGGACCTCTTTATTTCTGATATTTGTCTTTTTCTCACAGCCACAACCATCAGAGTGCAGTGTACAACAAGATGACTCGTGTACTGATCTGACCCGAGTTCCTGAAACTAATGGCTCTTCCGTGGTACTTGCCTGTGTAAGACTCATTGAGAAATCTGAGATCTTTACAAACGATTACCAAACTTTACGTCGAATAGCCTTTGTTGAGACTACAGATGGTACTAAACAGAGTACCTACAGACCCTATCATCATGGTGGCATATGGGCAGTAAATGAAAGTGTCTTTCTGTCAACAAAAACTTCCAATGTCACTATTCGAAATCAGATACAGTCATTCTTTAGCATTGATTGGTCATCTGTGGAATGGAAAGACCTTCGAACACCTCTGTACTCAGCTCTGGCTGCCAGAATTTATATCAACGAGATAGCTCCAAATGTAGATCTCAGTCAAGTAAGTAATCAAGCATCCTTCTGGTCAGCCACTTACAATGGAGCAGGTGAAACTGCAAGTTATATTAATGCATCCAATAGTCTGGGTAATTACCGAAATGGTAAGTAATGCTGTGTTATTTTATAGTAGTTTTAGTAGCGACTATAGTCAATAATATAATTATATTTCATAATAACTTTGAATTTTTTTACACAGTATCAATTGGTGAATATGAAATTGAGTTTAATGTCAGTAGGAGACTGACAAAAGATGAATGGAGTTATTTACAAGTTTCATTAACTGATGATTCATTAGATTCAATCATTGAAATTGCTGTCTCGGTAACAAGTGGTCAAACGCTGTTGTATGTATCCGATCTTATCATCCCATCTGAAGCTGTTTCTTGTGCCAAAATCAATACCACAACAAATGGACGCACATACATATCTCCAAGAACTTTGAACCTTCATTCAAACAAACTTTACATTGGTGTTTTTGGAAAAAAGGATATAGAAAATAGTTTTACAGTGTCTGTTGCCAAAACAGATTTAACAGGTAGTAATCACATTAATAGTAACAAATGTAATTGTAGTTCTAATGTGATTTGTGATTCCTCTTTGACATGACTGTGTTGTGTCTTTACTAGAAACACGAGCATAATTCCAACATAGTATTGTTTGTCGTGTAGCTGGTTAGTAGTACTCATATGTTTTTATAATATAGTATCATAGCTCGATATGAGTAGTATTGTTGTTATGGTGTGTTATAATTGTAGTATAACTGTTTCTTAATAAGTTGGATTTACTGTCATTACCAATGAAAGCAGATTCAGCTATTCAGTACTATAGTAATAATAATCTTAATTGCCAATAATCATTCCATTCATTTCCTTCTTGTAGTTATTCAAAATATGAACACTGAAGCTAATCAATTCTTCATTGGATTGTTTAGTAACCATCCTGATGCTGGCTCTGTTCCAATATCTTTGCTCATTACAACTAGTAGTTCTGAGCCTGTTAATATCATTGTGGAGTCCATTGTTGGTGAACTGATCTCTGGACAAATAAATTCGTCACAGACAGCTGAGTTTTTTATTCCCGATACGTATATTGTTTCAAATATTTCTGACAGAGACATGGGTCTCCTTGTTAAAGCTGAGAATGGGAAACGCATTAGTGTATCAGTGAGCAATCATCATTACTATTCCAGTGACTCATATCTCGCTTTACCTCTTATTAAGTACTCTCATATTGACCAGTACACGTATTATGCTTTGACACCTGAAGTCAATTCTACAAATCTAAAGAGCAGGATACTTCTAGTGGGTGGTTACAATAGTACAAATGTAACTATCACACCCACACAATCTATCTACATTCCACAAGATCTGTCTCCAACAGGCCAAATTTATGAATTGCAACCATCAGAATCTTTGACAATTCAACTAAACATGTTTGAGACCCTCTTATTAGAAAGTGAATCAACATTGTCAGGAACAAAAGTTGTGTCAAACAAACCAATAACATTTCTTTCAGGACACCAATGTGCAGTTATACCTAATACTAACGGATCATGTGACTTTGCTATTGAACAATTTCCACCTACCATTAACTGGGGTAAAACTTTCATGTTTCCAGTACTAGCATCTCGTCCAGGAGGATCACATTTGTCAATCATGGCAGCAAAAGAGAACACAAGAGCTGACATAATATGCTCGTTTGCCAATGAAATTGGTGACAATATTTCTGATTCTTTTAATCTTGCCAATCCTGGGGACTTCACATCTATTTCTGTAGCTCCTGACAATGTCATATGTAGCGTAGTCACTGATAAACCAGTTCAACTTGTTCTTCTTAGTACGAGTGAAGGTACAGATGATGGTGATGGAGATCCCCTCATGATGTTGGTACCTCCTATGGAACAGTATTCAACAGAAACCATTTCATTTACAGCTCATAAAAGAGATTTTGAAAATCATTATGTCAACTTGGTTGCAAGTGGGGCTTCCTCTCATATACTTTTAGATGATGCATTAATTTCATCTGATTGGGGAACTGTAACATCAAAAAATGGAACCATTCTTGGCTATGCCATCCAACTGAACTTGACTGATACAACACATACTATATCAGTCAGTAACAACTCTACAGTGGTTGCTGCTATGATGTATGGATTTAACTTCTCTGTCGGTTATGGACAAATAGCTGGTACAAAGCTCTTTCTGACTGATGGTAAGTTATGATAACATTATGTTCTTGTCATAAAAGGCTATTATCAGTAATGTTATCATAATACTAATGATGTTTGCATTATTTAAAATTATTTTACAAACCCAACAATACACAGCTTACATACTTAACTGGATATTTTGTTTATGTTTTGACTTAATAGGCAACTATGAACCACTCAAAGTAAATGTTGATTTTGGAAGTGGCCAAGTTTCAGTTGGTCAGAGCATACAGTTAACATGCACTACTACAGGACCTCCAGCATATGCTATACGTTGGAAACAAGGCTCCACATTAATCATGCCATCTCGTAAATACTCCATTGTCAGTAACAGCTTAGACACCAGTATACTGACCATCTACAATGCTAGTATTAGTGATACAGGAACATACGAATGTATTGCTTACAGCTACTATACTGCTGACATTGCATCTAAAGAAGATACTCTCACTGTTGATCGTAAGCACTATATAAAATTTCTTTAACAATTTAATTGTTATATTTTGTTACAGAGCCCCCCACACCAGGTCAGTCCTTATATTGCAAACAAATGATCAAGTATATGATAAATATTACTCATTCTAACATTTTTTAGTCATACCAAAGATTAGTACCACTTCTCTGAAGACTGGTACCATTATAAATGTTAATAAAGATATCAAGTTTAGTGTTTCAAATGCAGTGCCAAATGTGACTAGAAATCATATATGGTGGCTGTTCACAAACAATCAAAGAAAGGAACAATATTTGGAGCCTAAAAGTCAATCAAAATATAATTTTGCTAATGACTATCTGTCAATAACTGTCACTAATCCACAGCTAAGTGATCAAGGCAATTACACTCTGATAGCCAAGAATGAAGCTGGTGTTGCAAACTTAACAGTCACATTCAAAGTATATAGTAAGTTTGTAATACTAAATTATTATACTATTGGTCTTTATTTTAAATACAGTCAAAGCAAAATTAAACAGAGTTCCCAGTCAGACTAACTATCTAAAAAAAGCAGGAGACACAATTACATTTAGCTGTTCGGCTGATGGGTTTCCAAGACCTGGAATCATTTGGAAAAAGGATAATCAAGTGTTGGTTAGCACATCAAGACTTAAAATTGAATCACTTGAGGATGCTAATGCAAATCGTTCCATGTCTGCTCCTGGTGTTTTACAAACCACTAGTAAATTGACGATTATGGATTTAAGAGGAAGCGATAATGGTAGCTATTCCTGCCGAGCTGATAATGAAGCTAATTTAGGAGATGAAATGAATACACCATTGATGTTGTTTGTACAAAGTGAACGTAAGCAAATAATGATTATACTAAATTGACCTCATTACATATTTCATAACATTAGCACCAGTAGATCATTGCTTAAATTCTCCTTGTCAAAATGGGGGAACATGTCGCAGCTTGACTACCACTTACGTTTGTGTATGTACTGAACAATATACTGGCGACAACTGTCAACTACGTAAGTCATAGATATAGCATTAATAGCCTAATCTCATGTGTTTGTTCCTTGCAATACAGCTGTAAGGGTTACAATTGCTCCACGCATTACTGTAAGCCCTAAAAATACTTCTGGAAATTTCTCATCGAGGATATCATTGACTTGTTCTGCTGATGGTTCTCCACAGCCCTACATACAGTGGTATAAAAATGATAAATTTCTAACTAGTGGAAAACCAGGCTCGTCTGAATTGGTCTTTGATGAACTGAAATTGAGTGACCGAGGTTTTTATTATTGTATGGCGTGGAGTATAATTGATGGAAGTAATAAAACAAAGATATCGAAGCAGGCAATCGTTAACATTGATGGTATATTTTTTTATGTACTATAAATCACTTAGCCTCACATTCTTGTGCTTTTTAGATATTGCACAATATCAGACTGTCATTACATTACAAAATATTTCAGATAAAGATACAATTTTAGAAAAAGTGAGTTAAGCTATTTTGTTCAGTTACTTGTTTCTAACCTCATTTTAGTTAAGAAATAGGTTATCAGATGACGATTTTCCTAATGGCATCTTGTATTTAGACCTGGAAGAGCAAATGCAGTAAGTGAATAGATTACTAAGTAATTTGGTGTCATCTACTCTATTAGATTGAGTGGTTCAAATGTTTCCGTTGTCATTACTTTAAGAAGTAACCAAGGACCCAGTGAAGAATTGCGTCGTGTAGTGGAAAAACAACTTGCTTCATTTAGTGCACTATCTGGTGTTAGCATTGCAATAGTTGATGTAGACAGATTTGGTACGATCAAATGTTTTAATGCGACATTATGTTTGAATGTATTTTTTCAAGATGGCTGTCCATCTGAGCAAACTGTCATATATTCGTATCAGTCTGACAGATCAGAGCTCAATATTACTCTTGTGTGGAATGAAACTAATATTGGAGAACTGGCTAAAGTAAACTGCCCTTGTGGTGTTGAGAGTTCAGGAGCTGGCCAAGCCACTCGATATTGTGGAGGAGACTTTATCAATGGAGCTAAATGGTCTAATGCTGTAGTAGATTCTTGTAATATCACTGACTTTGCTCGAGAGATATGTCGTCTGACGAAGGTATTCCTGATGTAGATAAGAATAACACATTGCCCATTTTTTAGCTTCCTGTTCCAGAAAGGATTGAACAACTAGAAAATTTGACAAGTAACACTAGTCTATTACAATCTAATGAAGTTGTAGCTAGTGTTACGGTACTGATAACATCTACTGAAGGTGTTTTGGATAACCTCACGGTGAGGAACTGTATTGTCACATCTTTAGTTTACAATCCATGATTATAGTTAACTACAACATTTCTGGGAGTAATTGATAACATTTTAAATGTTAGTCAAGATATTTTACAAGAGAGTCAGGAAACGTCTAACACATCTGCCAAGTCAGTTTAATATTATGTTACTTTTAAAATAACTTCATATTACAAATACAGAATTTTGGAAGCTTTTGAGACCGTTGTAGAAAATATTCCAATTACAAACAATTCAGAGCCTGAAATAATTCCACTAAGGTCATTTGCAGTGGCTGTCTTGCTAGTAGATATTGAGGATATTAAATTATCTGGCCTAAACTTCAGTGTTTACTCAAGAGAGATCACAGAGGACAATTTATCCTTTGGGACACTTACTGAAAATCCTGTTGCATCTATCTCTCTACCAAATACAATACTCTATAACGTTACGGACATCACGAACAGTACTAGAATCACTCATTCTGTTTTCCTTTTTGACTCTCTATTTCTGAGGAGAAATGACAATCACTTAGAAGTTGGTAGCGTTATTATATCAGCATCTGTGGTAGGAAAAACTTTAAGTGGACTTAGACATCCAGTCTCTTTGAACTTTTTGATAAACTCGGTTAGCCTAGCCATTTACTTAGCAGCATATTTTATTATTGTACTATTGTATCTTGATTTATCTTAGAACACCAATGGTTCCAATCCACAATGCTATTTTTGGAACTCTTCTTTAGATTGTTAGTATAATATTTGTTTTATTATACAAGAACTATTGTTATTTTTTAGCTGGTTATGGAGACTGGTCCACTGCAGGTTGTACTCGTATCACATATAGTAACAACCAGAGTACTTGTGAATGCAATCATCTCACAAGTTTTGCAATACTGTTGGTAAGTACTAAAATTAAGATAATCTCATTTTTAATATTGTTTTAAAATTAGGATGTCCAACCTACACCTCCAACTGATAAACCACCTATTGAACATTTCCTTGAAGCTGTAACTTACATTGGAATTGTTATTTCTCTAATCTGTTTGACCGTAACCATCATTTCCTATCTCAGTAACAAGTAAGTACATGGAATTCTTTTTCTTATAAATAATGGCTTGAATCTATAGAAAATTACGCAAGTCAGATCCTGGTCGACTTCTTCTTAATTTGTGTTTTGCGCTATCTGGTCTCTACATTTCGTTCATTTTTGCTGTTCACAGCAAAAGTATAACTTGGCTTTGTGCAACGTCTGCAGTAGTCTTGCAATATTTCTTCCTGGTGACATTTATGGTCATGGCTGCAGAGGCAATCAATTTGTATATGAGTTTAGTGATTGTTCTTGGACAGAAGATTCATCATTTTGTTTTAAAGGCTACAGTTTTCAGTTGGGGTCAGTGCTAGTTTTGAAATATTACTTAAACTAATTTATTCTCTCTCCCCCTCCCCCCCTCTCTCTCCCTCCCTCTCCCCTGCTCCCCCTCTCTCTCTCCCCCTCTCCCCTTTCTTTCTCTCCCTCCCCTCTCCTCCCCTCTCTCTCTCTCCCTCTCCCCCTCTCTCCCTCTCCCTCTCCCCCCTCTCTCTCTGGCAATAGTTGTACCATTATTTATTGTTCTCTTCTGCTTTGCTCCAAATTATAAGCATTACATCAGTGACTATTTGTAAGTTGTATGATGTATGATGGTAATGCTCATTTTTATCTAATTCTTTATAATAATTTAGTTGTCGGGCATTTGATACACCTTTCTACATTGGTACTATTGTACCCTTCATCATTATCTACATATTCAATTGGACAATGTTCATTATCATTATCATATCACTCATTAAGAAAGGTGCTCTGAAGGCCGATGATAACAAGATGCGCACCTACGTACAACATCAAATAGTCGTTGCTATCGCTCTCTCAACTTTGTTTGGAATAGGATGGGGGATTGGTCTGTTTGCAACTAGTAGTGCCTACAAACAAAAAGCAATCAGAGATGTGTTTGCTGTACTATTTGTCATCTTGACTGCTTTTCATGGTTTGTTCATTTTTCTGATGCACTGTGTACGCTCAACTGATGTACGAAAACAATGGAAGAGGTGGTTTTACATAGCTATTGGTAGAAATGATCACGACTTTACTTCAATAACCGGTGGACACAACCAAAAAAAGATGAATATTCATAGTAAGCATAAAGAAGCTAACTATGACTCAAGCATTTTAACGAAAAGTACCAATAACCCTGACTCTTCATTGAAAAAACCAATCACATCAGAATCTAGTTCAGACAATAATTGTGATACCCTCGACTACAATGTGATGAAAAAGCCAAAATCTCAAGATCGTGTATCTGGTCTGATGGAAGGTATTGTCTTGGAGGATTTTAATAAAAATTCGGAGAACCAGTATGAGGACATAAAGAAACAACCTGAAGAAGAGAGTTCTGAACACCAATATGCTAAATTGAAACCAGATAAAGAAAATCACCACTATGAAAAACTGGTAACGTCACAGTCAAAGTATGAGAGCCAGGCCACACAAGAGAATCAATATGATGATATTGAGAGTTTCCAACTCCGAGAAGCAGAGACTGGATTTAGTCATGAAGTCGTTGCTGCGTATTTTGATAATGATAATAAGGACAACAACAATGTAGACGATGACCCACGGTATCAAGAAGTTCTTGAAGTCAACATTAATCCATCTGCGGATCAAGATGATAATTATGTTTGACACACAATTGCCTCCTTTTTCAGTTTCAAAGTAACTTTTTTTAGACAATATTCTTTTGCTGCAGTTTTGTATAGAACGTATTTTAGGACCTTTGATTTTTTTTGTAGTAACATAAGTCTTTTATAAACTTTATCAATAAAAGGAGGAGTTTAACAAGCAGCCATCTAAATGTATTAAGACACGCCTTTGTTAAAAGAAGCATATAAATACCTGTAGTGCTCAACATAAGTTTGGTAAGCTCTTAGTCTGTAATGGCATACCTAACAGCGACTATATTGGTCGCTTTTTTGTTGCAGGTGCCATTGAGCTATGGTCAATGTAACTCGTGTACTGATCTGACCCGAGTTTCTGAAACTAATGGCTCTTCCGTGGTACTTGCTTGTGTAAGACTCATAGAGAAGTCTGAAATCTTTACAAATGATTACCAAACTTTACGTCGAATAGCCTTTGTTGAGACTGCAGATGGTACTAAACAGAGTACCTACAGACCCTATTATCATGGTGGCATATGGGCAGTAAATGAAAGTGTCTTTCTGTCAACAAAAACTTCCAATGTCACTATTCGAAACCAGATACAGTCATTCTTTAGCATTGATTGGTCATCTGTGGAATGGAAAGACCTTCGAAAACCTCTGTACTCAGCTCTGGCTGCCAGAATTTATATCAACGAGATAGCTCCAAATGTAGATCTCAGTCAAGTAAGCAATCAAGCATCCTTCTGGTCAGCCACTTACAATGGAGCAGGTGAAACTGCAAGTTATATTAATGCAGCTAATAGTCTGGGTAATTACCGAAATGGTAAGTAATGCTGTGTTATTTTATAGTAGTTTTAGTACTTTTTCCATTAGTAACAAGCATAGCATTGAATTTTGGCTCCAGTCCAGTCAGCTTTTCTCTTGCATCAGACTCAAGCACTAACTTTCATATAAACCTTGAAACTGCTTCTACCATTCAACTTGATGTCTCCGTATTTACAGGCGAAACTCATCTCTACGCTTCCAATTTGATTCAGCCATCTGATGCATTTTATTGTGGAAATATAATATCTAGTACAGGTGGTTACATTTTATTGGACACATTATCAATGCATTCCTATGGTGATAATAGCACTTTGTTTATAACAGTTATAGCAAATGCCATGGCAACTACTTCATCTTTATCTGCATCTATCATTGATTTACAAGGTAATATGTTAATATTTTGAAGAAAAAAATAAAGCATTTTACAGCACGTAGATACTTGATTGTACATAGAGGATTGACTAATATGTGTATGTTAAATATTATTTTAATCTTATTGGTATCGGATTTCATTTCTCAGTAACATTTTTTGGCAATTAGTTTGTAGGTATTACCTAACAATGCTATAACTAGGTTAGAGCTACTCCTACATTGATATCATATACCAATAGCAATACTAACTGTAGAATACATTATGTCATTATTACCTAATGAGACTGACCATATTTGGCCTATTTACCATACTTACTCTTATTCTATCCACTCTTGCAAATAGAAATATTGTTGGTAGTTTAGTTACACATTTACTAATTCCTTTCCCATCACGTATCTCTGTTTAAAAACAATGTTGTTTATTTTAGAAAGATTTTCATTCTATAGAAGTTCAAGATGTCAACAGTGAAGCAAATCATTTTTTTATTGGAATGTTTAGCAACCATCCAGACGCCGAATCTTTGCCGATTTCATTACTCGTCACTACTACAGAGACAGAGTCTGTTACCATGACTATAGAATCAATTACCGGCACTATCATCACAGAGACTATCAACTCGTATCAGATAACAGAAATTTATCTTCCTGATACTTTTGTTGTTTCAAATATTTCTGACAGAGACATGGGTCTCCTTGTTAAAGCTGAGAATGGGAAAGACATTAGTGTATCAGTGAGCAGTCATCATTACTATTCCAGTGACTCATATCTCGCTTTACCTCTTATTAAGTACTCTCGTATTGACCAGTACACGTATTATGCTTTGACACCTGAAGTCAATTCTACAGATCTAAAGAGCAGGATACTTCTAGTGGGTGGTTACAATAGTACAAATGTAACTATCACACCCACACAATCCATCTACATTCCACAAGATCTGTCTCCAACAGGCCAAATTTATGAATTGCAACCATCAGAATCTTTGACAATTCAACTAAACATGTTTGAGACCCTCTTATTAGAAAGTGAATCAACATTGTCAGGAACAAAAGTTGTGTCAAACAAACCGATAACCTTTCTTTCAGGACACCAATGTGCAGTTATACCTAATACTAACGGATCATGTGACTTTGCTATTGAACAATTTCCACCTACCATTAACTGGGGTAAAACTTTCATGTTTCCTATACTAGCATCTCGTCCAGGAGGATCATACCTTTCAATTCAGGCATCAGAAATGAACACAACAGCTATCTTGTGGTGCATATATCTGGTTGATGATCAAAATACAACAGAATACTTTTACCTTGAAGACTCGGGTAGTTATGACTTAGTCTCCATTGCTCCTGACAATGTCATATGTAGCGTAGTCACTGATAAACCAGCTCAACTTATTCTATTCAGTACAAGTGAAGATACAGACGATGGTGATGGAGATCCCCTCATGATGTTGGTACCTCCTGTGGAACAATATACTAGTTATATCACATTTGCCACAATTAATGATAACTTCACAAGTAACTACATCAATCTTGTTCTTGTCGGTAGTCCTCACCATGTTTTTCTTAACGGAGAACCCATTTATGACTGGACGTCTATTTACAGTAGCACAGGCTCGTTGCTTGGCTATGGTTTGCAGATGAATGTCTCCACTGATAACCATACACTCACAGTGTCAAACACATCTACTTTGTTCTCTGCTTGGATATACGGATTTGACTTCTCTGTTGGATATGGACAAAGTGTTGGTATGAATCTCTTCTTAACTGGTATGTGTGTGTGTGTGTATTTGTCAATGTGATAGTATACAATTATACTATAATAATAATATATATATATATTATAATATAATACTATAATACTAATATAATATAATAATATATATATATATATATTATTATATTATACTATAATACTATAATACTAATATAATATAGTAATAATATATATATATATTATAATATAATACTATACAATTTCAATTATGTCAACAAAAAAGAGTATAGTTAACAATGAAATTTCAATTATGTCAACAAAAACATTCATGTTTTTGTAAGTATTATTAAGAAATGGTTTACTAGTTAGCTTTCACATTGTTAAATTTTTATTGATTTTTTCAGGTAACTATGGACCACTTGGAGTGACTGTTGATTTTGGAAGTGGTCAAGTTCCATTTGGTCAGAGTATACAGTTAACATGCACTACTACAGGACCTCCAGCATATGCTATACGTTGGAAACAAAGCTCCACATTAATCATGCCATCTTGTAAATACTCTGTTGTCGGTAACAGCTTGAACACCAGTGTACTGACCATCTACAATGCTAGTATTAGTGATGTAGGAAAATACAGCTGTGTTGCTTACAGCTACTATACTTCTGATGTGATTTCTGACGACAACTATGTCTTCGTTATAGGTAAGTGTTATACTTGATTCCTTCCATTGTAATTTTCTTTTGATGTAGTTAAGACAATAAATACCTTTACTAATGCTACTAATTACTACCGCATACCTCATGTTTTAAAAGGAATCTTATTGTAGACTGTAGTCGTGTAAACTTTATATGCCTGAGTAATTTAATTAACTACTTGCCAACGGTGTTTTTTGTACTTAATAGTCCATTAATACTAATGGCGTTGGAGGAACAGGGAAATTACATTTGTTTCCTTATTTTTATAGTTCCCATTCCTGATGTTTTATTGACCACACAACCATCAGACGTCGACACATTTGTAGAGGGAACATACGTTGATCTTGTGTGCAATGTCACCAATGAAAACATTGGAATTGATATTAATATCACTGTGAATTGGTTTCGTAATACTACTACCCTTCTTTCTAATAGTACTGAGTATAGTATTAATACAATTGTTTATGGGATTGATGTTATCAGTACACTGCGTATCAAATCACTCAATTTTCCCAACGATGATGAAGAGATTTTCTGGTGTGAAACAACTGTTGAACCATCTTCAGTGCTAGACTTTGTGATTGGAACTACTGTTTCACATTATATCATTCTCAATATACAAGGTGCATAGAAATATATGTTTATTTTATTCACTTACAATAATATCTTCTTTAACTAGATTTCACTGCAGATAATGTGACTGTCAACATAAGTAGTCCATTAACTCCAACAGCTGGTGATAGTTTTAATATGACATGTAATGTGATAGTTCCAGAGAGATTTGTAGACAAACCAACTGCAATAATATGGAGTTATGACATGGCTAGTACACAGCAAGTTAATGAAGAAAACTCAGATGCTTTTGTGACAAATTTTACTCAAAATGGTAGTCTCTTTTTTAGTCACTTGATTTTAAGTCCAGTCAAAACATCTGATGCAAGACGCTACTACTGTTCTGTAATATTTGAAACTCTAAATACCACTGACTATACCTTTCAAGATCTCTCTGTAAACGGTACTTATATAATATCATAAATTGAAATATATATAATGTTTTTTTCATAGTCCCTTCTCCTATCTTGAATATACGTCAAAGTCTTTCCGAAGGTCCCATTTACGAAAGCACTGAATTTAGTTTGATATGTGTCGCTTACTTTCCTGGTGTTGTTGATACCAATATCTCGTTTACAATGTCATGGACTGATCCTCTAGGAAACTTGATTACCAATGATGGACGACGTAGTGTTCTTAATGACGGGTTTACATCTACACTAGTATTTTATCCTATTGATATCAATGATAATGGAACATACCATTGCAATATTATTGTCATTGAAGGACTTAATACCACACTGTCAAGTCAATTCCTGACTATTAAATGTATGTTGACTGAGTTATGGTTAAACTATTATGATCATCCTGTTTTCTTTCTTTCAGCTCTACCAAGTTTACAAGTCAAACTATCAACTTCTGGTTCAGCTGAACTGGGAGGAACTCTTTACATCACATGTACTGTAAACACTGTGGAGCATCTTGTTGGTCATCCTGATGTTTTCTGGTTGAAAACAGATGAAGTGTCAAGTGGAACTTTAAATGCTCTTGATATACCATATACTAATATCACAGTGGGATCTGAGACCAATGTGACATTAATTCTGGATCCAGTCTCCTTAGAGAATCGAGGGTTATATTTTTGTTATGCCTATTATAATGAGACAAGCTACACATTCAGTTCAGATAGTCAATATGAAGTGTATGAACTTGTACTACCATGTAAGTTTATAGTATATATTATATTTGTAGTAAAAATGGAACTGTTGCCTTAGTAAATTTCAGACATAATTGCTGTGGGTGAAGTTATTGTAAGGAACAAATACCAAACTATGTAGCGTATACTCCCTTTAAAAATGATCCCATTGACTAACACAAAACTAAAGTTGAATATTTTGTAGTAAAGGAATTACTAATAAAACATTTATACCACGTTTAGAGCGCTGATGAGTTAGTAATCTTTTGAACAAGCTGTGTTTCTTAACTCTACTTAATCATGTTCTATGTCAATACATGTTGTTTTTATGTTCTCATGTTCTAATATGTGTTCTCATGTATAAAGACATGAACTAATAAATGTTCTCATGTATTATAATACATGTTCTCATGTATAAATAATGTCTAATGCATGTTCTTATGTATTATAATACATGTTCTCGTGTATAAATTTATAGCTTTTAAATATTGTGTTTACCATGCATGTTTATTTTTTATCTATAGCTCTCAGTCCTAACATATCAGTGATGGCTATCGCTCCTTATGATGGTGCATTTGCTGTAGGTACAACAGGCACTCTTTATTGTAACACATCTATTGATACTGTTGTGAAAAGTGTTACTGTAGCGTGGTCTCGCAATGGAGGTTCACCTCTAGTCAACAACACTAACTACACTATTAGCTCCTTGATGATTGTCTCTGGCACTTATATAGCTAGCTCACTTACTATTAAAAACTTTATGCCAGATGATAATGGTGCTTCTTATACATGTACAAGCTATATTGAGCATTACTATAGCAACAATGTCAGTTCAAGTGATACCATCTACCTAACAATTGCATGTGAGTTGTTAAAACATCTGTTACTTATTTATGATACTTTTTGTAGCCTCTCCCATCATTACAGTGAATCCGGTTAATCAAACACTTGGTTTAAATAGCACAGCAACTTTTTATTGTGAATACAACAGCATTATTCCTACCACAGTGACATGGTATAAAGATGGTAAACTCCTTTTGTTAAATGTTAATGAATCGAAACTTGTTTCTACAACAACAAACAATAGTTCCACACTCATCCTTACAAACATTGAAGAGACAGACAGTGGCCAATACTCATGCATTGTCAGCAATAGTATTGGCATTACTAATAGCAGTGGCGTCTTAACAGTAGGTAAGAGAATAAAAGTATTTACTACCTACTACTACACAAACATCAGAAATATGCTATTATC
The DNA here is from genome assembly GCA_963693285.1 of Xestospongia muta. Lineage (NCBI taxonomy): Eukaryota > Metazoa > Porifera > Demospongiae > Haplosclerida > Petrosiidae > Xestospongia > Xestospongia muta. The sequence continues at coordinate 1,159,036 of OY848921.1, forward strand.
TTTCAAGTGAATCCCTTTATGAGGAAGTGATTCATTTCATGACCACTTAGGCTGTTCCCTCATATCTATGTAGTAGGAGTAACTAGCTATGTTATTTTTATTACAACATACCTCATGACCTACCCAATATTCTGAATACTGCATATTGTTCTGTCAGCATTGAGTTATATGATGTAATCATGAAGATAAAGTGTTATGATTGAACAACTAGAAATGTTTATGATTACTATTTATGCTAACAATCCAAATTAAAACAGCAATTATCTTTAATCATAAACCACATATTTGTTGCTTGTAATAACAAAAGGTGTAACTAGATCCCTCACCTCTAGGTTTACTCTATGCTGAGCTACCAGTGGCTATAAAGACACTTCAATATGGTGACTACTTCAATCTAACGTGTATGGCACATAGCAACATCATGCTGAACAATATTGTTTATAAATGGACCTTCAATGATGTATATATTGACACAAATGATTCCTTTATTCTTATAAATTACACAACATATAACTCAGTTCTAGAAGGAGGAGTTTATCGTTGTTACATCTCTGTTCTTGATCCATCACTTGAAGCAGTATCTGAAGATACAATTATCCTTTTTGCTCCAGTCTTCACAACACAGCCATCATCACTTGGTATCAGTGTAACCGACACTGTTGAGTTTAGTTGTACTGCATTTGGTTATCCAACTCCTACAATCCAGTGGAGACGTATTAATAGTACAAAGGAAGTATTATCATTGGAGGACATAGACGATTTATCTGTTGATCTACCACTAAATTTCTACAACATTTCTTATAGTGGATATGTTAATGAGACATCAACTCTAATGATATATCCTGTTGATTATCAAGACTTTGGATACTATATCTGTATTGCAACACTATCCTCATCTAACATCATATTTGTATCAGACTGTTGTTCTTCAAATGATTCTTCTAATTCTACCATAAAAGATTACAATACCATATCTAACATAGCTACTCTGACAGGTACATATTTAAGTATTATAGAATTTTCTATAATCAATCTTTCCCTTGACAGTTTCTCCAAAAGGAAGTGTTATTGTAACTCCAGATAGAATTGATGCTTCATTTGGTGATGTTGTTTCTTACTATTGTACAAGTCTTGGAGGTCCTGACAACCAATACGAGTGGAGACACATGAGAACTGGAGAGAACCTAGGCAATGATTCGCAACTAACATTAAGTCTAACATCACTTGATCTGTTTGGAGAATACAAATGTATTGCATCTAATGTAGCAGGAAATGACAGCAACACAACATTGTTAAATGGTAAAGGAAAACGTGATGATAACTTGCTTTATTTTTGACCATTTTTAGGTACATTCTCAGTGAACATTCTTCCAGCTAGATTGAGTATTCTTCGTTTTGGTGACTCTATCAACCTAACTTGCACTATTGATAAAGGCATTAATCCTGACATGGTATTTTACACTTGGAAATTCAATGGCAATATTATGAATCACACATTACCATTTATCAACATAAACTATAATAATTATAGCTCAACTAATCAAAGAGGAGAATATCAATGTTTTGCATTTAACAATGATTTGTCTGCTAGTGGAACATCTCCTAATGTTTTTGTGGCATTTGCTCCAGTATTAGTCAATGAACCAATGTCTGTTAAAGCTGTTGTCAATGATACTGTTGACTTTAGTTGTACTACATTTGGTTATCCAACTCCTACAATCCAATGGAGACGTATTAATAATACAGAGGATGTATCATCATTGGAGGACATAGATGATTTATCTGTTGATCTACCACTAAATTCCTACAACATTTCTTATAGTGGATATGTTAATGAGACATCAACTCTGAGGATATATCCTGTTGATTATCAAGACTTTGGATACTACATCTGTATAGCAACACTATCCTCATCTGACATTGTAGTCGCAACAGACTGTTGTTCCTCAAATGATTCTTCTAATTCTACCTTAAAAGATTACAATGCCATATCTAACATAGCTACTCTGACAGGTACAGTTAGAGATGGTTATATGATTCTGTATAACTGTTCTTCTTTCCACAGTTTCTCCAGAAGGAAGTGTAACTATAACTCCAGATAAAATTGATGCTTCATTTGGTGATGATGTTTTTTTCAATTGTACAAGTTTCGGAGGTCCTGACAATCAATATGAGTGGAAGCATGTAAGAACTGGAGAGAGTCTAGGATATGATACCAGACTAACATTAAGTGTAGCATTACTCGATGTCTTTGGAGAATACAAATGTATTGTATCTAATGCAGCAGGAAATGACAGTGACACAGCATTATTGAATGGTAAGAACTTGTCTAACAAATTAAATTGATTTCTTAATTTAGGTACACTATCAGTGAACATACTCCCAGCTAAAGTGAATGTACTTCATTTTGGTGACTTATTGAATTTAACTTGTATTGTTTTTGGTAACAGAAGTGACCTTGGACTTATACAATATTTGTGGACAGTCAATGGTAAATTAATTAATGTATCATCTCCAGTTCTTATGATAGACTATTTAACTCTTGAGTCAATCAGTCAACATGGAGTTTATAAATGTACCGCATTTGGAATTGATGGAGTAAGCATTGGAGAGTCTAGTAGTACACTAGTTGCATATGCTCCACATTTGACAAGACAACCATCATCACTTTCTATCAGTATAAACAATACTGTCTCATTTAGTTGTACTGCATTTGGTTATCCAATTCCTACAATTCAATGGAAACGTGTTAGTAGTACAGAAGGCATATCAACATTAGAGGACATAAATGACTTTTCTATTAATTTACCATTAAATGCTTACAACAACTCTATCAGTGGTAGTATTAATGAGACATCAACTTTAAGAATTGATCCATTTGATTATGAAGACTATGGATATTATATCTGTATAGCAAGACTATCCTCATCTGAATTATCAAACTGTTGCCCTCCTAATACCTTCAATATATCAACACAGTACAATGCTATATCTAATATTGCAACGTTGACAGGTACAGTCAAGATATGTTATATTTTTATATAAACTGTTCTTCTTTCTTCCAGTTTCTCCAGAAGGAAGTGTAACCATAACCCCAGATAGAATTGATGCTTCATTTGGTGATGATGTTTCTTTCAATTGTACAAGTTTCGGAGGTCCCGATAACCAATATGAGTGGATGCATGTGAGAACTGGAGAGAGTGTAAGCAATGATTCCCAACTAACATTGAGTCTAACGTCACTTTATCTGTTTGGAGATTACAAATGTATTGTATCTAATGCAGCAGGAAATGACAGTGACACAGCATTATTGAATGGTAGGAACAAATATGATAATTTAAAATAAATTTGATTTTTCTTTAGGTATATTATCAGTGAATATATTACCATCAGCTAAAGTGAATGTTCTTGACTTTGGTGACTCCATCAACTTGACTTGCAGTATCAATGAAGGCATTAATCCTGACATAGTATTTTACACATGGAAATTTAATGGCAATATTATGAATCACACATTACCATTTATCAACATAAACTACAATCATTATAGCTCAACTAATCAAGGAGGAGAATATCAATGCTTTGTATATAACAGTGACTCATCTGCTAGTGGAATTTCTCCTAAAGTCGTTGTGGCATTTGCTCCAGTATTAGTCAATGAACCAATGTCTGTTAAAGCTGTTGTCAATGATACTGTTTACTTTAGTTGTACTGCATTTGGTTATCCAACTCCTACAATCCAGTGGAGACGTATTAATAATACAGAGGATGTATTATCATTGGAGGACATAGATGATATATTTGTTGATCTACCACTAAATTCCTACAACATCTCTTATAGTGGATATGTTAATGAGACATCAACTCTGAAGATATATCCTGTTGATTATCAAGACTTTGGATACTACATCTGTATAGCAACACTATCCTCATCTGACATTGTAGTTGTATCAAACTGTTGTTCTTCAAATGATTCTTTTAATTCTACCTTAAAAGATTACAATGCCATATCTAACATAGCTACTCTGACAGGTACAGTTAAAGATGGTTTATATGATTCTGTATAACTGTTCTTCTTTCTTTAGTTTCTCCGGAAGGAAGTGTAACTATAACTCCAGATAAAATTGATGCTTCATTTGGTGATGATGTTTCTTTCAATTGTACAAGTCTTGGAGGTCCTGACAATCAATATGAGTGGAAACATGTGAGAACTGGAGAGAGTCTAGGAAATGATACCAGACTAACATTAAGTGTAACATTACTCGATGTCTTTGGAGAATACAAATGTATTGTATCTAATGCAGCTGGAAATGACAGTGACACAGCATTATTGAATGGTAAGAAGTTGTCTAACAAATTAAATTGATTTCTTAATTTAGGTACACTATCAGTGAACATACTCCCAGCTAAAGTGAATGTACTTCATTTTGGTGACTTATTAAATTTAACTTGTATTGTTTTTGGTAACAGAAGTGACCTTGGACTTATACAATATTTGTGGACAGTCAATGGTAAATTAATTAATGTATCATCTCCAGTTCTTACGATAGACTATTTAACTCTTGAGTCAATCAATCAACATGGAGTTTATAAATGTACCGCATTTGGAATTGATGGAGTAAGCATTGGAGAGTCTAGTAGTACACTAGTTGCATATGCTCCGCATTTGACAACACAACCATCATCACTTTCTATCAGTATAAACAATACTGTCTCATTTAGTTGTACTGTATTTGGTTATCCAATTCCTACAATTCAATGGAAACGTGTTAGTAGTACAGAAGGCATATCAACATTAGAGGACATAAATGACTTTTCTATTAATTTACCATTAAATGCTTACAACAACTCTATCAGTGGTAGTATTAATGAGACATCAACTTTAAGAATTGATCCATTTGATTATGAAGACTATGGATATTATATCTGTATAGCAAGACTTTTCTCATCTGATTTATCAAACTGTTGCCCTCCTAATACCTTCAATATATCAACACAGTACAATGCTATATCTAGTATTGCAACTTTGACAGGTACAGCTAAAATGTGTTATGTTTTTATATACAACTGTTCTTCTTTCCTCTAGTTTCTCCAGAAGGAAGTGTAACTGTAACCCCAGATAGAATTGATGCTTCATTTGGTGATGATGTTTCTTTCAACTGTACAAGTTTCGGAGGTCCCGATAACCAATATGAGTGGATGCATGTGAGAACTGGAGAGAGTGTGAGCAATGATTCCCAACTAACATTGAGTCTAACGTCACTTGATCTGTTTGGAGATTACAAATGTATTGTATCTAATGCAGCAGGAAATGACAGTGACACAGCATTATTGAATGGTAGGAACAAGTATGGTAATTTAAAATAATTTGATTTTTCTTTAGGTATTTTATCAGTAAATATACTTCCATCAGCTGTAGTGAATGTTGTCAACTTTGGTGACTCCATCAACTTGACTTGCACTATTGATGAAGGCATTAATCCTGACATGGTATTTTACACATGGAAATTCAATGGCAATATTATGAATCACACATTACCATTTATCAACATAAACTATGATCATTATAGCTCAACTAATCAAGGAGGAGAATATCAATGTTTTGTATATAACAGTGACTCATCTGCTAGTAGAATTTCTCCTAAAGTCATTGTGGCATTTGCTCCAGTATTAGTCAATGAACCAATGTCTGTTAAAGCTGTTGTCAATGATACTGTTGACTTTAGTTGTACTGCATTTGGTTATCCAACTCCTACAATCCAGTGGAGACGTATTAATAATACAGAGGATGTATTATCATTGGAGGACATAGATGATTTATCTGTTGATCTACCACTAAATTTCTACAACATTTCTTATAGTGGATATGTTAATGAGACATCAACTCTGAGGATATATCCTGTTGATTATCAAGACTTTGGATACTACATCTGTATTGCAACACTATCCTCATCTAGCATCATATTTGTATCAGACTGCTGTTCTTCAAATGATTCTTCTAATTCCACAATAAAAGATTACAATACCATATCTAATGTAGCAACTCTGACAGGTACAGATAGAGATGATTTTGTATTATTCTGTATAACTGTTTTTCTCTCCCACAGTTTCTCCAGAAGGAAGTGTAACTATAACTCCAGATAAAATTGATGCTTCATTTGGTGATGATGTTTCTTTCAATTGTACAAGTTTCGGAGGTCCTGACAATCAATATGAGTGGAAACATGTAAGAACTGGAGAGAGTCTAGGATATGATACCAGACTAACATTAAGTGTAACATTACTCGATGTCTTTGGAGAATACAAATGTATTGTATCTAATGCAGCAGGAAATGACAGTGACACAGCATTATTGAATGGTAAAAAGTTGTCTAACAATTTAAATTGATTTCTTAATTTAGGTACACTATCAGTGAACATACTCCCAGCTAAAGTGAATGTACTTCATTTTGGTGACTTATTGAATTTAACTTGTATTGTTTTTGGTAACAGAAGTGACCTTGGACTTATACAATATTTGTGGACAGTCAATGGTAAATTAATTAATGTATCATCTCCAGTTCTTAGGATAGACTATTTAACTCTTGAGTCAATCAATCAACATGGAGTTTATAAATGTACCGCATTTGGAATTGATGGAGTAAGCATTGGAGAGTCTAGTAGTACACTAGTTGCATATGCTCCACATTTGACAACACAACCATCATCACTTTCTATCAGTATAAACAATACTGTCTCATTTAGTTGTACTGCATTTGGTTATCCAATTCCTACAATTCAATGGAAACGTGTTAGTAGTACAGAAGGCATATCAACAATAGAGGACATAAATGACTTTTCTATTAATTTACCACTAAATGCTTACAACAACTCTATCAGTGGTAGTATTAATGAGACATCAACTTTAAGAATTGATCCAGTTGATTATGAAGACTATGGATATTATATCTGTATAGCAAGACTTTCCTCATCTGATTTATCAAACTGTTGCCCTCCTAATACCTTCAATATATCAACACAGTACAATGCTATATCTAATATTGCAACGTTGACAGGTACAGTCAAGATATGTTATGTTTTTATATAAACTGTTATTCTTTCCTCCAGTTTCTCCAGAAGGAAGTATAACCATAACCCCAGATAGAATTGATGCTTCATTTGGTGATGATGTTTCTTTCAATTGTACAAGTTTCGGAGGTCCCAATAACCAATATGAGTGGACGCATGCAAGAACTGGAGAGAGTGTAAGCAATGATTCCCAACTAACATTGAGTCTAACGTCACTTGATCTGTTTGGAGAATACAAATGTATTGTATCTAATGCAGCAGGAAATGACAGTGACACAGCATTATTGAATGGTAGGAACAAGTATGATAATTTAAAATAAATTTGATTTTTCTTTAGGTATATTATCAGTGAATATATTACCATCAGCTAAAGTGAATGTTCTTGACTTTGGTGACTCCATCAACTTGACTTGCAGTATCAATGAAGGCATTAATCCTGACATGGTATTTTACACATGGACACTTAATGGAAAAATTATGAATCACACATTACCATTTATCAACATAAACTACGATCATTATAGCTCAACTAATCAAGGAGGAGAATATCAATGTTTTGTATATAACAGTGACTCATCTGCTAGTAGAATTTCTCCTAAAGTCGTTGTGGCATTTGCTCCAGTATTAGTCAATGAACCAATGTCTGTTAAAGCTATTGTCAATGATACTGTTGACTTTAGTTGTACTGCATTTGGTTATCCAACTCCTACAATCCAGTGGAGACGTATTAATAATACAGAGGATGTATCATCATTGGAGGACATAGATGATTTATCTGTTGATCTACCACTAAATTCCTACAACATTTCTTATAGTGGATATGTTAATGAGACATCAACTCTAATGATATATCCTGTTGATTATCAAGACTTTGGATACTACATCTGTATAGCAACACTATCCTCATCTGACATTGTAGTTGTATCAGATTGTTGTTCCTCAAATGATTCTACTAATTCCACAATAAAAGATTACAATGCCATATCTAACATAGCTACTCTGACAGGTACAGAGAGAGATGGTTTATATGATTCTGTATAACTGTTCTTCTTTCTATAGTTTCTCCAGAAGGAAGTGTAACTATAACTCCAGATAAAATTGATGCTTCATTTGGTGATGATGTTTCTTTCGTTTGTACAAGTTTCGGAGGTCCTGACAATCAATATGAGTGGAAGCATGTAAGAACTGGAGAGAGTCTAGGAAATGATACCAGACTAACATTAAGTGTAACATTACTCGATGTCTTTGGAGAATACAAATGTATTGTATCTAATGCAGCAGGAAATGACAGTGACACAGCATTATTGAATGGTAAGAACTTGTCTAACAAATTAAATTGATTTCTTAATTTAGGTACACTATCAGTGAACATACTCCCAGCTAAAGTGAATGTACTTCATTTTGGTGACTTATTGAATTTAACTTGTATTGTTTTTGGTAACAGAAGTGACCTTGGACTTATACAATATTTGTGGACAGTCAATGGTAAATTAATTAATGTATCATCTCCAGTTCTTAGGATAGACTATTTAACTCTTGAGTCAATCAATCAACATGGAGTTTATAAATGTACCGCATTTGGAATTGATGGAGTAAGCATTGGAGAGTCTAGTAGTACACTAGTTGCATATGCTCCACATTTGACAAGACAACCATCATCACTTTCTATCAGTATAAACAATACTGTCTCATTTAGTTGTACTGCATTTGGTTATCCAATTCCTACAATTCAATGGAAACGTGTTAGTAGTACAGAAGGCATATCAACATTAGAGGACATAAATGACTTTTCTATTAATTTACCACTTAATGCTTACAACAACTCTATCAGTGGTAGTATTAATGAGACATCAACTTTAAGAATTGATCCTGTTGATTATGAAGACTATGGATATTATATCTGTATAGCAAGACTATCCTCATCTGAATTATCAAACTGTTGCCCTCCTAATACCTTCAATATATCAACACAGTACAATGCTATATCTAATATTGCAACGTTGACAGGTACAGCCAAGATATGTTATCTTTTTATATAAACTGTTCTTCTTTCTTCCAGTTTCTCCAGAAGGAAGTGTAACCATAACCCCAGATAGAATTGATGCTTCATTTGGTGATGATGTTTCTTTCAATTGTACAAGTTTCGGAGGTCCCAATAACCAATATGAGTGGACGCATGTGAGAACTGGAGAGAGTGTAAGCAATGATTCCCAACTAACATTGATAACATCACTTGATCTGTTTGGAGAATACAAATGTATTGTATCTAATGCAGCAGGAAATGACAGTGACACAGCATTATTGAATGGTAGGAACAAGTATGATAATTTAAAATAAATTTGATTTTTCTTTAGGTATATTATCAGTGAATATATTACCATCAGCTAAAGTGAATGTTCTTGACTTTGGTGACTCCATCAACTTGACTTGCAGTATCAATGAAGGCATTAATCCTGACATGGTATTTTACACATGGACACTTAATGGAAAAATTATGAATCACACGTTACCATTTATCAACATAAACTATGATCATTATAGCTCAACTAATCAAGGAGGAGAATATCAATGTTTTGTATATAACAGTGACTTATCTGCTAGTAGAATTTCTTCTAAAGTCATTGTGGCATTTGCTCCAGTATTAGTCAATGAACCAATGTCTGTTAAAGCTGTTGTCAATGATACTGTTGACTTTAGTTGTACTGCATTTGGTTATCCAACTCCTATAATCCAGTGGAGACGTATTAATAATACAGAGGATGTATCATCATTGGAGGACATAGATGATTTATCTGTTGATCTACCACTAAATTTCTACAACATCTCTTATAGTGGATATGTTAATGAGACATCAACTCTAATGATATATCCTGTTGATTATCAAGACTTTGGATACTACATCTGTATAGCAACACTATCCTCATCTGACATCATATTTGTATCAGACTGCTGTTCCTCAAATGATTCTACTAATTCCACAATAAAAGATTACAATGCCATATCTAACATAGCAACTCTGACAGGTACAGATAGAGATGATTTTGTATGATTCTGTATAACTGTTCTTCTTTCTTCAGTTTCTCCAGAAGGAAGTGTAACTATAACTCCAGATAAAATTGATGCTTCATATGGTGATGATATTTCTTTCATTTGTACAAGTCTTGGAGGTCCTGACAATCAATATGAGTGGAAACATGTGAGATCTGGAGAGAGTCTAGGAAATGATACCAGACTAACATTAAGTGTAACATTACTCGATGTCTTTGGAGAATACAAATGTATTGTATCTAATGCAGCAGGAAATGACAGTGACACAGCATTATTGAATGGTAAGAACTTGTCTAACAATTTAAATTGATTTCTTAATTTAGGTACACTATCAGTGAACATACTCCCAGCTAAAGTGAATGTACTTCATTTTGGTGACTTATTGAATTTAACTTGTATTGTTTTTGGTAACAGGAGTGACTTTGGACTTATACAATATTTGTGGACAGTCAATGATAAATTAAGTAATATATCATCTCCAATTCTTACGATAGACTATTTAACTCTTGAGTCAATCAATCAACATGGAGTTTATAAATGTACCGCATTTGGAATTGATGGAGTAAGCATTGGAGAGTCTAGTAGTACACTAGTTGCATATGCTCCACATTTGACAAGACAACCATCATCACTTTCTATCAGTATAAACAATACTGTCTCATTTAGTTGTACTGCATTTGGTTATCCAATTCCTACAATTCAATGGAAACGTGTTAGTAGTACAGAAGGCATATCAACATTAGAGGACATAAATGACTTTTCTATTAATTTACCATTAAATGCTTACAACAACTCTATCAGTGGTAGTATTAATGAGACATCAACTTTAAGAATTGATCCATTTGATTATGAAGACTATGGATATTATATCTGTATAGCAAGACTTTCCTCATCTGATTTATCAAACTGTTGCCCTCCTAACACCTTCAATATATCAACACAGTACAATGCTATATCTAGTATTGCAACTTTGACAGGTACAGCCAAGATATGTTATGTTTTTATATACAACTGTTCTTCTTTCCTCCAGTTTCTCCAGAAGGAAGTGTAACCATAACCCCAGATAGAATTGATGCTTCATTTGGTGATGATGTTTCTTTCAATTGTACAAGTTTCGGAGGTCCCAATAACCAATATGAGTGGACGCATGTAAGAACTGGAGAGAGTGTAAGCAATGATTCCCAACTAACATTGAGTCTAACGTCACTTGATCTGTTTGGAGAATACAAATGTATTGTATCTAATGCAGCAGGAAATGACAGTGACACAGCATTATTGAATGGTAAGAAGTTGTCTAACAAATTAAATTGATTTCTTAATTTAGGTACACTATCAGTGAACATACTCCCAGCTAAAGTGAATGTACTTCATTTTGGTGACTTATTAAATTTAACTTGTATTGTTTTTGGTAACAGAAGTGACCTTGGACTTATACAATATTTGTGGACAGTCAATGGTAAATTAACTAATGTATCATCTCCAGTTCTTACGATAGACTATTTAACTCTTGAGTCAATCAATCAACATGGAGTTTATAAATGTACCGCATTTGGAATTGATGGAGTAAGCATTGGAGAGTCTAGTAGTACACTAGTTGCATATGCTCCACATTTGACAAGACAACCATCATCACTTTCTATCAGTATAAACAATACTGTCTCATTTAGTTGTACTGCATTTGGTTATCCAATTCCTACAATTCAATGGAAACGTGTTAGTAGTACAGAAGGCATATCAACATTAGAGGACATAAATGACTTTTCTATTAATTTACCACTAAATGCTTACAACAACTCTATCAGTGGTAGTATTAATGAGACATCAACTTTAAGAATTGATCCTGTTCAACATAAAGACTTCGGATATTACATTTGTATAGCAAAACTGTCTTCAACTGACATCTTGTTTGTAGCAGATTGTTGCTCTTCAAATAACTCCTCTAATTCTACAACAAGGGAATACAATGTTCTATCTAGTTTTGCAACTCTGACAGGTATAGATGAGAAGTTTGTATAATTTTGTATGACTTCCTCATTCCTACAGTTTCTCCAGAAGGAAGTGTAACCATCACTCCAGATAGAATTGATGCTTCATTTGGTGACAATGTTTCTTTCAATTGTACAAGTCTTGCAGGCCCTGATAACCAATATCAGTGGAGGTACACAAGATCAGGAGAGACTGTTGGAAATGATTCTGTCCTCCTTTTGACGTTTGTTAACATCACTGTTGGTGGTGCTTATGAATGCATAATATCAAACATAGCTGGATATGGAAAGCAATCTGCCATTCTTAATAGTGAGCTGTTTTATCATTCATACACTTTTAGAGAGCATATATCAATGTTTTCTATCTTTAATTTTTGTTGATGATCATTTATTTTATATTTATTATTACAGTTGCTCCATTAATTGATGTTCATCCAATTGATATGAACGTCACTTACGGTAGTGTTGTTGTGTTGACGTGTGTAGCTTCAGGTATTCCAGCTCCGTCAATTTCTTGGACTAGCACTAGTAATACAGTAGAAGGTGGAAGTGGAAGTGGAAGTGGTGACAACAACTTGATGTTGTCACCATATGAGACTGTGTTATCTTATGGTGTTGTACAAAGTGAACTTACTCTTTTGGATGTAATGTTAAGTGACATTGGACAATATAAATGTATAGCTACTAGTTCAGTATCCACATACAAACCTGCTGTCAGTGATGAAGCATCGTTAAATGTAATTGGTAAGTGATAGATTTTGACACCACTACACTGTTCCTTTTCTTTTTCTTGTATAGTTCCTCCCATTTTGATATCTGGTCTTCAAGACATCACCAAAAATTCTTCTGAAACTCTCACAATGAGATGCATATTCTCTGGGTTTCCTAGACCAGAGGTGACCTGGTATCAAAACCTGACAAATTTTGAATCAACTGAGATAATTACTGTTAATGAACGAATTGATATTAACACCTCTGTTTATGCACTGCCTTTGAACAATCAAGGACAATATTCTATCATATCACAACTCACAATTTTCAATCTTGTTGGAAGTGATGAAGGTTATTATGAATGTTCTGGTAAGGAGAGTATATTTGGGACAACAAATTCAAGCAAGTCCTTTTTGACAATTCAAAGTACGTGCACTAAATTAAATTTCTTTTAATTGTTTTATCTCTTTAATAGTACCTCCTACTATTGCTTCTTCCTCAAATTATATAACAGTGGCAGAGGGGAACAAAGTGGTTCTCTCTTTCAATATATCTGGAGCAAAACCATCTGTCATTCCAGATCAAGTTATGTGGTCATTCACAAATTTAGCCGGTCAACATTATGACATTAATATCAATGAACGATACAACTTTTCAAACGATAAGAGTAAACTTATATTAACAGATTCCCATAGAACAGACCGAGGTAACTACAGTATCATCGTCAACCACAATACTGGTCAGTATATTTCATCAATTAAACTCTTTATTAAAGGTAAGATATAGAACATAATATTGTTATCTCTATTTCTAAATGAAATACAAAGCCTATAAAATTTTCTTTGACTTGTTTCTGTTTATTATCTTGTCTTTCTCCAGTGTCTCCTGAAATTATTCAAGCTCCACAATCACTGACTGTTAATGTTACTAATACAGCTCAATTCAACTGCACTGTGCTTAGTTATCCAGCTCTTAATTATTTGCAGTGGTACTTTCTTGATACTAACAGATTGTTAAACAATGATGATGGACTAATTGTTATCATGCACAGCAGTGAAATCAATGCAACTGATGGGACAGTTATCTTGTCTTCTGTGCTGAAGATTGTTAGAATAACTTTATCTGATGCTGGAAAATATCAATGTCGTGCTGGAGTCCCAAACTTTCCTCCTGTTAATGTAACTGCCACTTTAACTGTTCAATGTGAGTTTCTGTTATTAATTTTCTTACTTTTACTTATACTTTTGCAGCTCCTCCAATTGTTCAAGCCACATCCAATAATGTTATTGGTATCATTACCCGACAAATTACCCTTAAGTTTAACATCACTGGGGATACCCCTCTCGTTACACCTAGCAACATCCATTGGCAATTTAATGGGACAGATCTAGTTGGAGGAGACATGATAGTCTTCTCCGATGACCGTTTCTCTGTAACTCTCAGCAACTTGTCCTTATCAGATGAAGGTTTCTATACAATTACCGCTAGTAATCCAGCTGGTAGTGACATGGACAGTTTGTTTCTTGATGTAGAAGGTAAGAGATTACTGCTGGTTATTCTCACTTTCTTCTCTATTCTTTTACAGTGCCTCCTATTTTAATTGAGGGACCTGCTGACAGATTAGCAGTTAATGGTACAAATGTTGAATTTCATTGTTTAGCTCAAGCTGAGCCAGTCCACAATATCCAGTGGTTATTCAACAATGGAGGAGAGCCTCTAGTTAACAGTAAGAAGTACCGTCTATCTGATAGGGACAGCAGGCTAGTTGTGATCAATGTGATGTTGAATGATACGGGTACATATACCTGTATTACAACCAATGTACATGGAATGGCTAATTCAACTGCAACTTTGCAAGTACAAGGTAATGGTTGCATTGAACTCCTGTAAATCATCTCTCTCTCTCTCTCTCTCTCTCTCTCTCTCTTTAGTTCCACCTCAAGTTTCAACAGATTTTAATGATGTTAATGTCACTGCTGGGACTACTATAATCTTCACTTGTAATGCTACAGGTTTTCCAGCACCTGATATTTCTTGGTATAAAAATGGAAACTACCTTACGGAAGAACAAGAACTTGGAGCAGGGAGTGTTACAATATCAAGCTATTTTGTTGGTAATCTGATTACTGTATCACAATTGATACTTCAAGGACTAGATCTTTCTGATAATGGAGTTTATGGATGTAAAGGAAACAACACTTTAGCTGAGGAATTGAACGATACTTCTGAAGTGTTCAAATTGAGTGTCCATAGTACGTTTTATCTTTATGCATGTGTGCTTAATTTAACTGCTAATTCTTATGTCATGTGACAGTCATCAGTCCATCCATGTATACCATGTGATAACCACATGTATGTTTCCTTATATACAGCACCTCCTGACTTACTACAAGGTTTTAATATGACAGTATACAATATATCCAATAAACTTCAGCTTTTCTGCATCTTTTTAAGTATTCCAGTTTCACAAATCAGATGGTACCGACGAACTGTTTCATCATCAGTCGTTGAAACTCTCATGGAAGGGAACAGAACCACTATTCTAACATCTGACGACAGTTACTTCTTCTCTTCTGGGAGTGGATCTGGTTCAAATGAAGACAACAAAATAGATCTCAATCAACTCATAAAAGAATTTGAAATGGTGTCCACATTACCTATAGCAGCCTCTGTCCTCGAGATTGAAGATTTAAAATATGCTGACGAAGGCAATTACTCTTGTGCAGCTTCCAATAATATCAGTAATGTCATCAACTCAACTGATAGTAATACAGCCTATGTGATAGTACAACGTAAGTAGAGTTTGGACTACTATACTTGTTTGGGTAGTCAGTCTAAAGAGCTTTACATTCTCTAAGGTTTTTCCTTTTTGTCGTCAATTTCTTACATTTTTTTGAAAAAAGTAATTTGGTATGGGTAACTGTAAGTGTGATAATAAGGTACATTCCTTTGACATTTGAGGAGTAATTCCCAATTTCTCACAAATTGTTGACTTAATAAGTAAACTACCAAATACTTGAAACAGTAAACAACTATAGTATGTGTGTTACTTGTTGTTTAGGGTCTCCTGTTGTCCGAGCCGTCTTGACTTCTCCTGTCATTGGTGTGTTTGGTAAATCTATCACTCTGCAGTTTAACATCACCAAGGATAATCCTCTGGTTATCCCTGACAACATCCAATGGCAATTCAATGGGACAGATCTAGTTGGAGGAGATAGAGTAGTCTTCTCCGAAAACCGGTTCTCTGTGACTCTCAACCAATTGTCCCTATCAGATGAAGGTATCTATACAGTTACAGCTAGTAACCCAGCTGGTAGTGACACAGACAGTTTGTTCCTTGATGTTGAAGGTACAATGATTTACTATCAGTATCTTTCATCATCTTTCTCCAATCTTTCTTGCAGTTTCTCCAATTGTTCTTAGAAGTACTCCACACATTGACACTTTACAAGGACGTAATGCTACGTTTGTATGTCATGTTGACTCAGAACCTACACATATAACAAAATGGTACTTTAATGGACGCTCAATCATAACTAGCTCTAAGTATATTATCACTGGTAATGGTACTAACTATGGGACATTGACTATAACTAATACCATTTACTCTGATGCTGGTAACTACACATGTACTGCATTGAATGTACATGGAATGACAAATGCAACGGGCACACTAGCAGTTCAAGGTTAGTAAAGAATGATTACAAACCATTTATTAATGCATTAAAATACAATGATTAATAAAGTTATGTAAAGATATATTTTAAGTCAATATAATTAATAGCTAATGAGTACTAAATAAACAACAAGTTAATTTTGGTATTTCTCTATGAACATCACCATAACAGTCTTAAATCATTCCCACCTTCCTTGTGGTTTATTTCAGCTGTCAATGTTCTTACAAGTTATATTTCTGTTTCTAGTCCCTCCAAGTATTATACAATCCCCACAATCCACTCGTACTGAAGTTGCTGGCATATCTATCAATTATATCTGTAGTGCTTCTGGTTATCCTCCTCCAAACATCACATGGACTCATCCACATGGACTAATGACAGGAGCTACCTCTCAAACTGTTAATGAAGCAGCTGCTCCACCCATTGTAACAAGTGTCTATACCCTAGTCTATCTGAATCTAAGCGATGTTGGAGACTACAACTGCACAGCATCCAATTATCTTGTTGAAACTCATAGCAATACATCATCTATTGGACATCTTGCATTACAATGTACGATATCTCTTAACAAATTACATTTTATTTAACTCTTTCTTACACTTTTTTAGACCCAACTAATATCAGTATCACACCAACAATTTTAGTAAAAGCTTTCAATGAACAAGGAAGTTTTACATGTCGTGGATTTGGGATTCCACATCCAACTCTCACATGGTATAAAAATAATGTTGCCATCACTTCTTCCTCTGCTCCTAAATTGAGATTGAGTGAAAGTACTGGTACTGAACACGCTGTCTCAATCTTAACTTTGACGATATCAAATACTGCTAAGTCTGATGAAGCAAGCTATACATGTCGTGGAGTTAATAATATTACTAATAATATTGGAGTCCCTGATCGAAGGACTGGACAATTCCTCATTGAATGTACTAATTTAACCCTTTGTTTTCTGACTGTCCATTTTTGAATTCATTTGACCATCTATCTATCCATCCATCCATCTATCCGTCCATCCATCCATCCATCTATCATTAATTTGTTCATTTATTTAATATCTCATTTCAGCTCCACCAACAGTTCGTGCCATTAAAAGTGAAGTCATTGGTCTTCGTGGTAAAAGTATTGACCTTCAATTTGAGATCATAAATGCAGCACCTTTAGTCCTTCTTGAAGATATAACATGGCAATTTACTCCAACCTCTGGAGAAGGATCTGATCAAAACTCACGGATAACTATTACTTATAGTAACAATCGTTGGACTCTAACTATAACTGATCTAAAAGTCAGTGATGATGGTACTTATACCATAACTGCAACCAATAGAATTGGATCAGACAGTGCTTCACTTCAACTGATTGTGGACAGTAAGTAGATTCATTCCATGTCTTTTATGAGTTACTATGTGTCACACGTTTTAGTTGAACCAGTTATAACTGTCTTCCCATCGGATATGAACGTCATCAGTCCTCTATCTGTCACTCTCTCTTGTGAAGCTGAGGGAAAACCTACACCAGTCATTACATGGCAATTTAAGGGTACCACTATCTCAATTACAGGATCTAAATACAGTCAGAACACTCGTGGCCATTTAAATGTGAGCGTTGAAAGCATTGCTGATGAGGGTACTTATAAATGTATCGCTACTAACAAACATGCTACTGCTTCAAAGTCAGCTGTAATACGTGTCCAAGGTATGAATAGACAGATGAGAAAGATTAACAAATAGACAGTTAGATGGATGGTCAGATTCACTAGATAAATTGAGGGACAAAAAATAAAATGATGATCAATTTTTATTTTTTATCAGATCCACCAATCTATACAATAGTTCCTCCAAATATGAATGGAACAGCTGCTACTGATAGTAAACTAACTTGTCAAGTAAAAGGTCACCCTCGTCCTGATATACAGTGGTTTAAAAATGAAGAACAGCTGTTTGATGACAGTATAGGATCTGGTATAAAATATATAATTGAGACATCTACAATTGGTAACTATAATCAAGAGAGTTCTTTGAGCATCATTGATTTAAATTATGGAGATGATGGAACCTATTATTGCAAAGCAAATAACACATTGTTTGAAACTCGGATTACTGAATCCTCTAAATCAAACTTCAGAGTCCATTGTAAGCGAATAACGAATGTATGTATGTATGGCTAGATGGATGGTGACTGGGTTGTTAATAACAAATATGCTATTCTTTTCTTCTGATTTAGATCCACCTGACTTACAAAGCAGTTTCTTTGATATGATAAAAAATGAGTCTGATACTTTGAAACTGCACTGTAACTTTACCGGAACACCTAGTCCTACTATCAGTTGGTATCGTAATACCACTTCCTCCAATGGTTTTCAGTTAATTAAAAGTTCTAGAGCAGAGATTAGTGATCAGAAAAGTAATGAAAGAAGAATATCAGATTCTACCTTGCAAGTATTTGATGTAGTGAAAGAGGATGAAGGTACATACCGGTGTCTTGGAGCAAACAATGTAGGTAACTTCATTTATGCTGTTAACAGTTCCGAAGCCTTCATAACTATACATGGTAAATGTCTATTCGTTTTTCTTTCCATTTATGCATCATCTATCCATTTGTTCCTTCCATTCATTTATTCATCCATTTATTCATTCATTCTTCTTATAGTTCCACCAACTATTTATCCCAATCATCGAGAATATATTGTAGTGGGTGTAAAAGATTACGACTTCAGTTTTGGTTTTGTCATTGAATTTGACTTCCCGCCAGTTAAATTGAATAATATTCAATGGCACTTCACTAATTTATTAAAACAAACTGTAGACTTGCTAGCCAACAACTCAAGAGATCCACGTCACACTTTTTCAGATGATTTGCGATCACTAATGATCAAGAATGTTTCACTTAATGATCGTGGTAACTACACATTAACTGCTACCAATGAAGCTGGTATCAGATCATCAACAGTCTATCTGGAAGTACATGGTAAGAAAAATCTATTTGTAATAAAAGTAGTCAGATACTTACGTGCCTCAGTTAAATATCCATCTTCTTTTTCTTGTTGTTCTATGATCTCATAAAATACTTATTTTCTTATAGTGCAACCTAAACTATTGAATGATACTGGAGGTTATGTATTAGTGAATGGAACAGGACATACCAGAACATTTAACTGCTCAGCTGACGGAATACCACGTCCCAATATTCTCTGGAGAAGAAATGGATTTTTGATTTTAAATTCAACTCGTGTTGAAATTATAAATTCTCCTGTCCCAGATTCATCACGATCAATTCGTGTCAATTCCATACCAGACATCCAGGAAGCTATTAGCATCATGACTATCACCAACATGAAAGAATCTGACAATGGTAATTATTCTTGTCGAGCTGATAATTCTGCTGGAGAAGCTGATATTTTAGATGATCCATTTCGAGTAAATGTTACTTACGGTGAGTATGGATAGCATGAATGATTGCTTTACTAATCCTTTTAAAAGATCTTGTATAAATTTAACATTTTTCATTTATCTCAGTTCCTCCTCCAAAATACTGTGAAGTTCATAGAAACCAAATTATCTGTCAAAATGGAGGTACCTGCCAAGACCTTACTCTTGGCCGTTTTATTTGTCTTTGTACTGACAAATTCACTGGAAGTCATTGCCAAGAAAGTAATTCATTATTTTATCACCATTGTGGTTTTTATGACATAATTTGTAGAGGTTATAATCAACATTCCACCTGCAATCACTGAGGTTCTAGCCATTATTGGAATACCCCCAGTGACGCATAAACTTCTTCCACCTAAGAATGCAACAGGAGATTTCCAACAACCACTAAATTTAACATGTAATTCGAATGGTAACCCTTTACCTACTGTAACCTGGTACAAGGGAAATAAAATTGCTTTTGACAAAGAAAAAACACTTGTAATTGAAGAACTCGATGTCAGTGACAGAGGTTATTACAAGTGTGTTGCTACTAACAGTGAAGGTACCGTAGAAAGTGGAACATTTCTAGTCAACATCTCAAGTCAGTTTTAATACCTTAATAAATGTTTACATTGTCATATTGTTTGACAGGACTTTTGCAGTACAAAATGGAGGTCAATATTAATAGAACAGACATCCGTAGTCAAGCAGAACTACAAGAACTGATCACAAAGGTACTAAAATATCACTGATGTATTATTAGAAATGATTATTAAACAATTGTAGATCAGTAATGAAGTAGCTGGTGGAACCTTAACTGGTGCGGATTTATTTGCTTCCGTAGTCATGAAATCTAATTTCTCTGATGCGTAAGTTTTATCATGGCTTTGTTTATTTTAGTAACTAATTTTGTGTATTATTTTATAGGCTGCAAGAAAAAGAAGTGACAGTAGTTATCACTCTACTAACAAAGGAACAAGGCAGCGACATGTTATTACACATGGTACAAACATACATGAGCAAACTTCAAGTGAGACTGCAGGGTTTAGATATTTTCATTGAAAACAGGACAATAGCCAGATTTGGTTAGCACATATCTAACAATAAAATATTGTTTCAGCATTTTTCTGCACAGATGGATGTCCAGCAAATGTTACAAGAATTCCAGGTCCTCCAGGACATCCTGACCTCTTCCTTGATCTTCACTGGCCAGAGACTAACCTAGGAGACACAGCTGTGATAGATTGTCCCTGTGGAGGTATTGATTTAAATTCTACAGCTCTTTTTGCTACAAGACGTTGTGAAGGGTCATATGAGGATGGAGCAGTTTGGCAAGAACATCCTTATGATGTTAACTGTAACTTTAGTGTTATTACTAGAAGGATATGTATTCTGGCAAACGTAAGAAAAATACTATTTCAATATAAGGAACACAATTAGCTCATACTTTGTTATACCTGTCTAGAAACCAGCAGAGGAGAAAGTAGAACAACTTGAAGTCTTAACTGAAAATACTGAAACCTTTGAAACTGCTGAAGTCACTGCAGCTGTTGCTGTGTTGGTAACAGCCACAGAAGATGTTGCAGGAAACGTTACAGTAAGAAGACTATTATTACATAGATTATATATAACGTGACTATTATTTCAGCTAACAGGAAACTATTTTGATGTGGTCGATAATCTTGTCACTACAAGCACAGAAGTACTGCAAGAAAGTCAATCTGAAGCTAAAACAACTTCAAAGTATGTCAAGCAAAGAAGGCATTAGCAATCTACTAAGGCTTTAGTTACTTGTTTATAATCTTTTAAAATGAATTTATATATATATATATGAGTTAACATTTCATACTGTCAAGAGTCAATTCATCATTTTTTATTTATTTCTGTAGGTTACTGGATTCCATAGAGACATTGACTGAAGATCTTCCGTTAACAGATGATGAACCACTTGTTATTGCTCGAGAGAGCTTTGCAGTGGCAGTACAGGAAGTCAAACCTGATGAGTTTGCAAGAAAGGGTCAAGTTATTTCACTCAATCTTGGAGATAATGCCTTTGGTGGTCAAGGATTGGGTAATAGCACTCTCGATTTTAGTGGCAATCGTAGTACCTCACCCCCAACTGCCTCTTTGGCACTACCAAATAATTTGTTTAGTGCTCTTGCTAATCAAAATTCTAGTCAGAACTCAACAAGAATTACAAACTCTGTGTTCTTGACTGATTCCCTGTTTCAACGTCGCGACAAAAGATACAAAGAAGTTGGTAGTATTATTATATCTGCTGGAGTTGTAGGTATAGATAGAGTGACTGGTTTAACAAACCCACCTGTCACTTTGGTATTTCAAAAAAATCCTGTGAGTTTCAATTGTATTTGTATGCCTCTGGTTTTAATTACATATTATGCAGGCTATTGAGAATGGGACTGATCCATTGTGTTCATATTGGGATGAAACATTAGATAGTAAGGAAGTGATGTTATAAATTTATATTGATCCTGTACCACTTTGTGTTTTAGATAGGTTTGGAGATTGGTCCTCCAAAGGATGCTCTCGTAATATGACCTACAATGAGAGTCAGACAGCAGTCACTTGTTATTGTACTCATTTGACAAGTTTTAGCATTCTATTGGTAAGGATGTTTACTCTCTTTCATTCTCCTTTCATACTTATTATTTACCTATAATATTAAATAGGATGTGTCACCAGAAGTTAAACAGACTCATCAGGAGAGACCAGTAGATAAAGCTCTGTCTGCTGTCACCTATATTGGTGCAATTATTTCAATCTTTTGTCTCTTGATAACGATAGTGTCATACCTTAGTCACAAGTATGTCATATGATGTTACCAATTACCACTGATAGTCTAAGATTAATCTCCTTACTGTATAACCCAATATGATAATAGTGATGATTATAAAGAATGAATATTTTGTGTTACTTTAGAAAACTTCGTACTACTGATCATGGTCAACTTCTTCTCAACTTGTGTTTTGCTCTGCTTGGTCTTTATATTGTATTTATTATGGCCATTCATAGCGCAAAAGTTAACATTCTTTGTGCATTAGTTGCAGCTTTACTTCAGTATTTCTTTCTGGTGTCATTTATGGTGATGGCTGCTGAGGCTATTAACTTGTACATTAATCTAGTTATTGTTCTTGGAGGAAAAATAGAACATTATGTCCTCAAGGCAGCTGTCATTTGCTGGGGTGAGTAACATCAGTAGTATTGGTCACAAATAACTAGTAATTATTTCTGTGTAGTTCTTCCTGTGTTCATTGTTATATTCTGCATTGCTCCTGACTATGAAAACTATTTTAGTCCACATTTGTAAGTCCATCCACTTTGTTCGTCCATCTCTAGATCCATCTATCTATCATTTACATGTACTCTTCATTAATTTATTGTTCATCCTTTTTCCCACTTTGTAGCTGTCGAGCATTTGATATCCCATTCTATGTTGGAATGATAGTCCCATTTCTTATCATCTACATCTTTAACTGGGTCGTCTTCATCATTATCTTTACATCTCTCTTGAGAAAGAGTTGTGACAAAAAACTGAAAGAAGTCAAGGAAACAGACAAGAAAAAAGGAGACAAAAAAACCTCACCAGTCAAACAACAGTTCCTGGTTGCTGTAACTCTATCAGTTTTATTTGGATTAGGATGGGGTGTTGGTCTCCTAGCCACCGATAAAGTGTATGTGTCAGCTATTAAAGATCTTTTTGCTTCTTTGTTTGTCATTTTGACTACATCACAAGGACTGTTAGTTTTCATCATGCATTGTTTGCGATCTAGAGACATCAGAAATGTTTGGGCCAGGTGGTTTAAGTTTGCCACTGGGAAAGAAGTCAACGAATTTACATCTGTAGTTTCCAGGCAGAAAAGAAAATCTGGTCCCACAGCCTCTACCTCTCTGGCTACTAAGGAACGCAGACAAAGGTTTAATAAAGGCAGCACTAAAAGCACTTCCAATGCTGGTGAAGAATTTTCCTTTACATCAAGTCTTGAAGATGATAGATATGGCACTCTTCAACGCAATGTACAAAAGACTGGAATACTCAACGAGTACAGTACACTCGAACGTTTTCAACAAGCACCAATTGGAAAAGGTTTGCCTTTAATCAGAGAAGATGATGAAGTAGACCTAGACCGTCAGTCACCAATTTTGATTGAAAATGCAGGAATAATAGGTTCTGAAGAAGACTCTGATAAAGCAGAATTGGAATATGGCGTGGCAGGATTTGAGTTACCTGAAGGTGTATATGATTATGTTTTTGATAGTGCTTCTGTTGGGGGAATGACAATTGTCTCCGAAGATGGCAAAGAATGTACCGTATTTGAAAACCCAATGGAACTTCAAGAAATGGATCCTTTTTACAATATCGAGCGTCCTTCCACATCTGCCTCTCAGCATAGCTTCAAATCGGCAGATTTTATAGATGAATCACAAACTTCATTCACTAATCCATTTGCTTTGTTTAAGAAATAAACAGTTGACACTTGAAGTAATTTATGTATTGATGTCTCATTTTATACAGTAATGTTAAATCATAATAATTATTGTTTTTTTGTATATTTAGTGATAAATTATGCTTTTATACAAATTATTTTATTTTAATAAACTAAAGTTTGTTTTTACAATTATTTCTGATAACTTACGAGCTCTGTATTATTTTGCCACATGTCAGCTGATAGTTAAGAATATCACATGAGAAATGTAATAACATGAAAGATCCAAGTTTGTACATGTGGATCAGTTCCAATGCAACACCATAATTTATTATATCTTACCCTATAAATTGTGGATAGAGTGCAGTGGCCAGGTAGGTCGCGTTGGCCCCTAAACCCTAAACCAAACCTAACATCATTAACTCTATGACACAGTGATGTCATCATAGGAGATGTTATTACGTCATCATTCAAGTTACACCAAGAAGCACCCCAATTGCATCATACTTACATAATAGCACAGCACAAACAATTCACCAAATTCACCAACTATCTAAATCACTTAAATAGTAATAAATAATCACTTAAATAATAATAAGTAATATCTTGTTGAATTCTGTGCACGTGACATTTTACTGTCTTGTTTGCGTCCTTTGTATTGGACTGATATTGTCTATTAACCATTTTTACATTTACTTCATTTTAGAAAAATTTTTTTGCTTACTTGTATATAATAGTAAGCGATGATAACTACTTGCTGTATCAGCAGTTTAGTATTATTTTATTGTTAATAACTGATAGTTATTAATAAAAATAACCAGTTAGCTAGCAGCTATGTTCCTTACTTAAAATTTAGTGCTTTTCATTCAAGCAGAGTGACAAAGAGGATGAAGATAGCTCTGTTCTTAACAGTTATACTGATAGTAATACTATCATTAGCTACTGGACAATCATCATGTCCTCTCCCTACAGTTGATGATATAGAGAGGGAGTTGAATGTTCTACTTGTTAATGAAAATTCAGGAGGAGGACCATATAATCCTAATGTATCATCACATCAATTTACTTGTCTTGCTCAAGGATCAACTAGAGATACTTATCGTAGAGTGTCTATTATAGCTACATTTACTCCTAACAGTGGACAACCTTCACAAACACAACACTTTCAGTTAGAGTGTTCAAATGGTACATGGAGTGCAAGAACTAATGATAGTTTTGGTACTCCTCCCTCCAATCCAATGGAAAGAAGAGATTGTTTAACTTGTGTACCTGAAAATCTTGGTGCTGACTCTAACCATTGTTCAGGTAAGTTAACATGATATTATTGTTGATATTATTAATAATGTACAAATAGAGTGTAGTGCAACCTGCAGGAATATGGGACAAGGAAGTTGTGTATCATCTATTAATGACTGTTGTCCATTCTTTGGTCTTGATAATATGTGTACTACATCATGTCCAACTAACTATGTTACAAATAATGATACTGACTTTGTATGTGGTAAGTAAACTAATATATATATATATATATATATATATATATATATATATATATTGATCCTATATTATATAGTCTGTAACTATACCTGTGGTCCTGGTGAAGCTGCTAATACTACATGTAATGGATGTGATCTGATTGATATCTGTCTACGAGATATGCCTTGTCAAAATGGAGGATCATGTATATTATTATCTATCCCTGATAATTACACATGTAATTGCAGTGGTACTGGATATATTGGTACTAATTGTACTGGTAAGTTGTCTATGTTACTGCATACATTTTGTCTTCGTATTCGTTACTGGTGAGCTAGTAAAGCGAGCACAAGTTATGGGTACTACTACAAGGAATTTTAATAAGTCATACTCCAACAACCTTAATTTGAGTTATCATGTTATTGAACCATATCCTTACTAGGTCCTCCAGTGATAACACCATCAGGATCAGTGATAGTATTACATGGCAATGATCTATTAGTTAAATGTGAAGCTAGTGGTAATGTTCTCTCCTATCAGTGGTTAGATAGTAATGGAGTTATCATCACTACTTCAAATTCAAGTCCTCTACTATTGAATATAACTAATGTGACTCAGTCTGACAGTGGAACATATATCTGTAAAGTAATCTATACCAACTCAGCAACTGAGAACTCAAGTATTAACATAATAGTTAAAGGTTAGTATTATAATTACAAATTAAAGAGATTGTGTAAATTAAAGGAGTGGATTAGAAACAAGCAATGAGGGAGCTATTCTCATTTTATATTGTTTCTATGGGCATTTATTTAATATTAAATAAGCATATTGTCATAACTCGTTAGCCTCAACACTCATTTTCAATCCTTTTACTTCCCTTTATTTAAACTCTATCACATATAAGGTTTTAATAATAACTTAACAATTAAAGATATAAATGAGCTATTATAAAATGCAATTTGTGCTGATCTTAAATATGTCATTATTATAAAAGCCATTGGTAAGAGTTATGCTTCATTACATGCTTTCCTTTTAATGTAGTTAAGACAATAAATACCTTTATTAATGCTACTAATTACTACTGCATATTTTAAAAGGAAGTTTATTGTAAGGTGTAGTAGTGCGAACTTTATATCCCTGAGTAATTTAATTAACTACTTGCTAACAGTGTTTTTTGTAGTTAATAGTCCATTAATACTAATGGCATTGGAGGAACAGGGAAATTACATTTGTTTCCTTATTTTTATAGTTCCCATTCCTGATGTTTTATTGACCACACAACCATCAGACGTCGACACATTTGTAGAGGGAACATACGTTGATCTTGTGTGCAATGTCATCAATAAAAACATTGGAATTGATATTAATATCACTGTGAATTGGTTTCGTAATACTACTACCCTTCTTTCTAATAGTACTGAGTATAGTATTAATACAATTGTTGATGGGATTAATGTTATCAGTACACTGCGTATCAAATCACTCAATTTTCCCAATGATGATGAAGAGATTTTCTGGTGTGAAATAACTGTTGAACCGTCTTCAGTGCTAGACTTTGTGATTGGAACTACTGTTTCACATTATATCATTCTCAATGTACAAGGTACATAGAAATATATGTTTATTCTATTCACTTACAATATCTTCTTTAACTAGAATTCACTGCAGATAATGTGACTGTCAACATAAGTAGTCCATTAACTCCAACAGCTGGTGATAGTTTTAATATGACATGTAATGTGATAGTTCCAGAGAGATTTGTAGACAAACCAACTGCAATAATATGGAGTTATGACATGAATAGTACACAGCAGGTCAATGAAGAAAACTCAGATGCTTTTGTGACAAACTTTACTCAAAATGGTAGTCTCTTTTTTAGTCACTTGATTTTAAGTCCAGTCAAAACATCTGATGCAAGATGCTACTACTGTTCAGTAATATTTGAAATTCTAGATACCACTGACTATACCTTTCAAGATCTCTCTGTAAACGGTACTTATATAATATCATAAACTGAAATATATATAATGTTTTTTTCATAGTCCCTTCTCCTATCTTGAATATACGTCAAAGTCTTTCCGAAGGTCCCATTTACGAAAGCACTGAATTTAGTTTGATATGTGTTGCTTACTTTCCTGGTGTTGTTGATACCAATATCTCGTTTACAATGTCATGGACTGATCCTCTAGGAAACTTGATTACCAATGATGGACAACTTAGTGTTCTTAATGACGGGTTTACATCTACACTAGTATTTTATCCTATTGATATCAATGATAATGGAACATACCATTGCAATATTTTTATCAATGAAGGAGTTAATACCACACTGCCAAGTGATTTCCTGACTATTGAATGTATGTTGACTGAGTTATGCTTAAACTATTATGATCATTCTGTTTTCTTTCTTTCAGCTCTACCAAGTTTGCAGGTCAAACTATCAACGTCTGGTTCAGCTGAACTAGAAGAAACTCTTTACATCACATGCACTGTAAACACTGTAGAGCATCTTGTTGGTCATCCTGATGTTTTCTGGTTGAAAACAGATGAAGTGTCAAGTGGAACTTTAAATGCTCTCAATATACCATATACTAATATCACAGTGGGATCTGAGACCAATGTGACATTAATTCTGGATCCAGTCTCCTTAGAGAATCGAGGGTTATATTTTTGTTATGCCTATTATAATGAGACAAGCTATACATTCAGTTCAGATAGTCAATATGAAGTTTATAAACTTATATTACCATGTAAGTTTATAGTATATATTATATTGGTAGTAAAAATGGAGCTATTGCCCTAGTAAATTTCAGTCATAATTAACTAAAGTTAAATATTTAGTAATAAAGGAATTGTGTATAAATTTACAACTTTTAAATAAATTACAATTCTATCATGTTCTATGTCAATACATGCTGTTGTTTTTATATTTTCATGTTATAATAATGTCTAATACAAGTTCTCATGTATAAAGACATGTACCAATACATGTTCTCATGTATAAATATATATTTTAATATATGCTTTATGTATAAATGCATCTTCTCATGTATTATAATCCATGTTGTCATGTATAAATAATGTCTAATGCATGTTCTCATGTATTATAATGCATGTTCTCATGTATTATAATACATGTTCTTATGTATAAATAATGTCTAATGCATGTTTTCATGTATTATAATCCATGTTCTCATGTATAAATAATGTCTAATGCATGTTCTCATGTATAAATTTACAGCTTTTAAATACTGTGATTACCATGTATGTTTATTTTCTATCTATAGCTCTCAGTCCTAACATATTGGTGATGGCTATCTCTTCTTATGATGGTGCATTTGCTGTAGGTACAACAGGCACTCTTTATTGTAACACATCTATTGATACTGTTGTGAAAAGTGTTACTGTAGTGTGGTCTCGCAATGGAGGTTCACCTCTAGTCAACAACACTAACTACACTATTAGCTCCTTGATGATTGTCTCTGGCACTTATATAGCTAGCTCACTTACTATTAAAAACTTTATACCAGATGATAATGGTGCTTCTTATACATGTACAAGCTATATTGAGCATTACTATAGCAACAATGTCAGTTCAAATGATACCATCTACCTAACAATTGCATGTGAGTTGCTAAAACATCTGTTACTTATTTATTATACCTATTTGTAGCTTCTCCTATCATTACAGTGAATCTGGTTAATCAAACACTTGGTTCAAATAGCACAGCAACTTTTTATTGTGAATACAACAGCATTATTCCTACCACAGTGACCTGGTATAAAGATGGTAAAATCCTTTTGTTAAATGTTAATGAATCGAAACTTGTTTCTGCAACAACAAACAATAGTTCTACACTCGTCCTGACAAACATTGAAGAGACAGACAGTGGCCAATACTCATGCATTGTCAGCAATAGTATCGGCATTACTAATAGCAGTGGCATCTTAACAGTAGGTAAGAGAATAAAAGTATTTACTACCTACTACTACACAAACATCAGAAATATGCTATTATCTTTCAAGTGAATCCATTATGAGGAAGTGATTCATTTCATGACCACTTAGGCTGTTCCCTCATATCTATGTAGTAGGAGTAACTAGCTATGTTATTTTTATTACAACATACCTCATGACCTACCCAATATTCTGAATACTGCATAATGTTCTGCCAGCATTGAGTTATATGATGTAATCATGAAGATAAAGTGTTATGATTGAACAAATAGAAATGTTTATGATTACTATTTATGCTAACAATGCAAAAATAAAACAGCAATTATCTTTAATCATAAACCACATATTTTTTGCTTGTAATAACAAACAGTGTAACTAGATCCCTCACCTCTAGGTTTACTCTACGCTAGAGATTACTGCTGGTTATTCTCACTTTCTTCTCTATTCTTTTATAGTGCCTTCTATTTTAATTGAGGGACCTGCTGACAGATTAGCAGTTAATGGTACAAGTGTTGAATTTCATTGTTTAGCTCAAGCTGAGCCAGTCCACAATATCCAATGGTTATTTAACAATGGAGGAGAGCCTCTAGTTAACAGTACGAAGTACCGTCTATCTGATAGGCACAGCAGGCTAGTTGTGATCAATGTAACGTTGAATGATACAGGTACATATACCTGTATTACAACCAATGTACATGGAATGGCTAATTCAACTGCAACGTTGCAAGTACAAGGTAATGGTTGCATTGAACTCCTGTAAATCATCTCTCTCTCTCTCTCTTTCTCTTTCTCTTTAGTTCCACCTCGAGTTTCAACAGATTTTAATGATGTTAATGTCACTGCTGGGACTACTATAATCTTCACTTGTAATGCTACAGGTTTTCCAGCACCTGATATTTCTTGGTATAAAAATGGAAACTACCTTACGGAAGAACAAGAACTTGGAGCAGGGAGTGTTACAATATCAAGCTATGTTATTGGTAATCTGATTACTGTATCACAATTGATACTTCAAGGATTAGATCTTTCTGATAATGGAGTTTATGGATGTAAAGGAAACAACACTTTAGCTGAGGAATTGAACGATACTTCTGAAGTGTTCAAATTGAGTGTCCATAGTACGTTTTATCTTTATGCATGTGTGCTTAATTTAATTGCTAATTCTTATGTCATGTGACAGTCATCAGTCCATCCATGTATGTCATGTGATAACCACATGTATGTTTCCTTATATACAGTACCTCCTGACTTGCTACAAGGTTTTAATATGACAGTATACAATATATCCAATAAACTTCAGCTTTTCTGCATCTTTTTAAGTATTCCAGTTTCACAAATCAGATGGTACCGACGAACTGTTTCATCATCAGTCGTTGAAACTCTCATTGTAGGCAACAGAACCACTATTCTAACATCTGACGACAGTTACTTCTTCTCTTCTGGGAGTGGATCTGGTTTAAATGAAAACAACAAAATAGATCTCAATCAACTCATAAAAGAATTTGAAATGGTGTCCACATTACCTATAGCAGCCTCTGTCCTCGAGATTGAAGATTTAAAATATGCTGACGAAGGCAATTACTCTTGTGCAGCTTCCAATAATATCAGTAATGTCATCAACTCAACTGATAGTAATACAGCCTATGTGATAGTACAGCGTAAGTAGAGTTTGGACTACTATACTTGTTTGGATAGTCAATCTAAAGAGCTTTACATTCTTTAAGGTTTTTCCTTTTTGTCATCAATTTCTTACATTTTTTTGAAAAAAGTAATTTGGTATGGGTAACTATAAGTGTGATAATAAGGTACATTCCTTTGACATTTGAGGAGTAATTCCCAATTTCTCACAAATTGTTGACATAATAAGTAAACTACCAAATGCTTGATACACTAAACAACTATAGTATGTGTGTGATACTTGTTGTTTAGGGTCTCCTGTTGTCCGAGCTGTTTTGTCTTCTGTCATTGGTGTGTTTGGTAAATCTATCACTCTGCAGTTTAACATCACCAAGGATAATCCTCTGGTTATCCCTGACAACATCCAATGGCAATTCAATGGGACAGATCTCGTTGGAGGAGATAGAGTAGTCTTTTCCGAAAACCGGTTCTCTGTGACTCTCAACCAGTTGTCCCTATCAGACGAAGGTATCTATACAGTTACAGCTAGTAACCCTGCTGGTAGTGACACAGACAGTTTGTTCCTTGATGTTGAAGGTAAAATGATTTACTATCAGTATCTTTCATCATCTTTCTCCAATCTTTCTTGCAGTTTCTCCAATTGTTCTTAGAAGTACTCCACACATTGATACTTTACAAGGAAGTAATGCTACGTTTGTATGTCATGTTGACTCAGAACCTACACATATAACAAAATGGTACTTTAATGGACGCTCAATCATAACTAGCTCTAAGTATATTATCACTGGTAATGGTACCAATTATGGGACATTGACTATAACTAATACCATTTACTCTGATGGTGGTGACTACACATGTACTGCATTGAATGTACATGGAATGACAAATGCAACAGGCACACTAGCAGTTCAAGGTTAGTAAAGAATGATTACAAACCAATTATTAATGCATTAAAATGTAATGATTAATAAAGTTATGTAAAGATATATTTTAAGTCAATATAATTAATAGCTAATGAGTACAAAATAAACAACGAGTCAAGTTTAGTATTTCTCTATGACAGTCTTAAATCATTCCCACCCTCCTTGTGGTTTATTTCAGCTGTCAATGTTTTTACAAGTTATATTTCTGTTTCTAGTCCCTCCAAGTATTATAGAGTCCCCACAATCCACTCGTACTGAAGTTGCTGGCATATCAATCAATTATACCTGTAGTGCTTCTGGTTATCCTCCTCCAAACATCACATGGACTCATTCACATGGACTGACAACAGGAACCACCTCTCAAACTGTTAATGAAGCAGCTGCTCCACCCATTGTAACAAGTGTCTATACCCTGGTCTATCTGAACTTAGACAATGTTGGAGACTACAACTGCACAGCATCCAATTATCTTGTTGAAACTCATAGCAATACATCATCTATTGGACGTCTTGCATTACAATGTACGATATCTCTTAACAATTACATTTTATATAACTTGTATACTTTTTTAGACCCAACTAATATCAGTATCACACCAACAAATTTAGTAAAAGCTTTCAATGAACGGGGAAGTTTTATATGTCATGGATTTGGGATTCCACGTCCAACTCTCACATGGTATAAAAATAATGTTGCCGTCACTTCTTCTTTTGCTCCTAAATTGTCATTGAGTGAAAGTACTGGTACTGAACGTGGATACACTGTCTCAATCTTAACTTTGACAATATCAAATACTGCTAAGTCTGATGAAGCAAACTATACATGTTGTGGAGTTAATAATATTACTAATAATATTGGAGTCCCTGATCAAAGGACTGGACAATTTCTCATTGAATGTACTAATTTAACCCTTTGTTTTCTGACTGTCCATTCTCTAATTCATTTAACCGTCCATTTATCTATCCATCCATCCATCCATCTATCATTAATTTTTTCATTTATTTAATATCTCATTTCAGCTCCACCAACAGTTCGTGCCATTAAAAGTGAGGTCATTGGTCTTCGTGGTAAAAGTATTGACCTTCAATTTGAGATCATAAATGCAGCACCTTTAGTCCTTCTTGAAGATATAACATGGCAATTTACTCCAACCTCTGGAGAAGGATCTGATCAAAACTCACGAATAACTATTACTTATAGTAACGATCGTTGGACTCTAACTATAACTAATCTAAAAGTCAGTGATGATGGTACTTATACCATAACTGCAACCAACAGAATTGGATCAGACAGTGCTTCACTTCAACTGATTGTGGACAGTAAGTAGATTCATTCCATGTCTTTTATGAGTTACTATGTGTCACACGTTTTAGTTGAACCAGTTATAACTGTCTCCCCATCGGATATGAACGTCATCAGTCCTCTATCTGTCACTCTCTCATGTGAAGCTGAGGGAAAACCTACACCAGTCATTACATGGCAATTTAAGGGTACCACTATCTCAGTTACAGGATCTAAATACAGTCAGAACACTCGTGGCCATTTAAATGTGAGCGTTGAAAGCATTGCTGATGAGGGTACTTATAAATGTATCGCTACTAACAAACATGCTACTGCTTCAAAGTCAGCTGTAATACGTGTCCAAGGTATGAATAGACAGACAAGAAATAATAACAAATAGACAGCTAGATGGATGGTTAGATTAAATAGATAAATTGATGGACAAAAAAATAAAATGATGATCAATTTTTATTTTTTATCAGATCCACCAAACTATACAATAGTTCCTCAAAATATGAATGGAACAGCTGCTACTGATAGTAAACTAACTTGTCAAGTAAAAGGTCACCCTCGTCCTGATATACAGTGGTTTAAAAATGAAGAACAGCTGTTTGATGACAATATAGGATCTGGTATAAAATATATAATTGAGACATCAACAATTGGTAACTATAATCAAGAGAGTTCTTTGAGCATCATTGATTTAAATTATGGAGATGATGGTACCTATTATTGCAAAGCAAATAACACATTGTTTCAAACTCGCATTACTGAATCCTCTAAATCAAACTTCAGAGTCCATTGTAAGCGAATAACGAATGTATGTATGTATGGATAGATGGATGGTGACTGGGTTGTTAATAACAAATATGCTATTCTTTTCTTCTGATTTAGATCCACCTGACTTACAAAGCAGTTTCTTTGATATGATAAAAAATGAGTCTGATACATTGAAACTGCACTGTAACTTTACCGGAACACCTAGTCCTACTATCAGTTGGTATCGTAATACCACTTCCTCCAATGGTTTTCAGTTAATTAAAAGTTCTAGAGCAAAGATTAGTGATCAGAAAAGTGATGAAAGAAGAATATCAGATTCTACCTTGCAAGTATTTGATGTAGTGAAAGAGGATGAAGGTACATACCGGTGTCTTGGAGTAAACAATGTAGGTAACTTCATTGATGCTGTTAACAGTTCCGAAGCCTTCATAACTATACATGGTAAATGTCCATTCATTTTTCTTTCCATTCATGCATCATCTATCCATCTGTTCCTTCCATTCATTTATCCATCCATTTATTTATTCATTCTTCTTATAGTTCCACCAACTATTTATCCCAATCATCGAGAATATATTGTAGTGGGTGTAAAAGATTACGACTTCAGTTTTGGTTTTGTCATTGAATTTGACTTCCCGCCAGTTAAATTGAATAACATTCAATGGCACTTCACTAATTTATTAAAGCAAACTGTAGACTTGCTACCCAATAACTCAAGAGATCCACGTCATACTTTTTCAAAAGATTTGCGATCACTAATGATCAAGAATGTTTCACTTAATGATCGTGGTAATTACACATTAACTGCTACCAATGAAGCTGGTATCAGATCATCAACAGTCTATCTGGAAGTACATGGTAAGAAAAATCTATTTGTAATAAAAGTAGCCAGATACTTACGTGCCTCAGTTAAATGTCCATCTTCTTTTTCTTGTTGTTCTATGATCTCATAAAATACTTAATTTCTTATAGTGCAACCCAAACTATTGAATGATACTGGAGGTTATGTACTAGTGAATGGAACAGGACATACCAGAACATTTAACTGTTCAGCTGACGGAATACCACGTCCCAATATTCTCTGGAGAAGAAATGGATTTTTGATTTTAAATTCAACTCGTGTTGAAATTATAAATTCTCCTGTCCCAGATTCATCACGATCAATTCGTGTCAATTCCATGCCAGACATCCAGGAAGCCATTAGCATCATGACTATCACCAACATGAAAGAATCTGACAATGGTAATTATTCTTGTCGAGCTGATAATTCTGCTGGAGAAGCTGATATTTTAGATGATCCATTTCGAGTAAATGTTACTTACGGTGAGTATGGATAGCATGAATGATTGCTTTACTAATCCTTTAAAAGATCTTGTATAAATTTAACATTTTTCATTTATCACAGTTCCTCTTCTAAAATACTGTGAAGTTCATAGAAACCAAATTATCTGTCAAAATGGAGGTACATGCCAAGACCTTACTCTTGGCCGTTTTATCTGTCTTTGTACTGACAAATTCACTGGAAGTCATTGCCAAGAAAGTAATTCATTATTTTATCACCATTGTGGTTTTTATGACATAATTTGTAGAGGTTATAATCAACATTCCACCTGCAATATATGAGGTTCTGGCCATTATTGGATTACCCCCAGTGACGCGTAAACTTCTTCCACCTAAAAATGCAACAGGAGATTTCCAACAACCACTAAATTTAACATGTAATTCAAATGGTAACCCTTTACCTACTGTAACCTGGTACAAGGGAAATAAAATTGCTTTTGACAAAGAAAAAACACTTGTAATTGAAGAACTCGATGTCAGTGACAGAGGTTATTACAAGTGTGTTGCTACTAACAGTGAAGGTACCGTAGAAAGTGGAACATTTCTAGTCAACATCTCAGGTCAGTTTTAATACCTTAATAACTGTCTACATTGTCATATTGTTTAACAGGACTTTTGCAATACAAAATGGAGGTCAATATAAATAGAACAGACATCCGTAGTCAAGCAGAACTACAAGAACTGATCACAAAGGTACTAAAATATCATTGATGTATTATTAGAAATGATTATTAAACAATTGTAGATCAGTAATGAAGTAGCTGGTGGAACCTTAACTGGTGCGGATTTATTTGCTTCCGTAGTCATGAAATCTAATTTCTCTGATGCGTAAGTTTTATCATGGCTTTGTTTATTTTTGTAACTAATTTTGTGTATTATTTTATAGGTTGCAAGAAAAAGAAGTGACAGTAGTTATCACTCTACTAACAAAGGAACAAGGCAGCGACATTTTATTACACATGGTACAAACATACATGAGCAAACTTCAAGTGAGACTGCAGGGTTTAGATATTTTCATTGAAAACAGGACAATAGTCAGATTTGGTTAGCATATATCTAACAATAAAATATTGTTTCAGCATTTTTCTGCACAGATGGATGTCCAGCAAATGTTACAAGAATTCCAGGTCCTCCAGGACATCCTGATCTCTTCCTTGATCTTCACTGGCCAGAGACTAACCTAGGAGACACAGCTGTGATAGATTGTCCCTGTGGAGGTATTGATTTAAATTCTACAGCTCTTTTTGCTACAAGACGTTGTGAAGGGTCATATGAGGATGGAGCAGTTTGGCAAGAACATCCTTATGATGTTAACTGTAACTTTAGTGTTATTACTAGAAGGATATGTATTCTGGCAAATGTAAGAAAAATACTATTTCAATATAAGGAACACAATTAGCTTATACTTTGTTATACCTGTCTAGAAACCAGCAGAGGAGAAAGTAAAACAACTTGAAGTCTTAACTGAAAATACTGAAACCTTTAAAACTGCTGAAGTCACTGCTGCTGTTGCTGTGTTGGTAACAGCCACAGAAGATGTTGCAGGAAACGTTACAGTAAGAAGACTATTATTTCATAGATTATATATAACATGACTATTATTTCAGCTAACAGGAAACTATTTTGATGTGGTCGATAATCTTGTCACTACAAGCACAGAAGTACTGCAAGAAAGTCAATCTGAAGCTAAAACAACTTCAAAGTATGTCAAGCAAAGAAGGCATTAGCAATCTACTAAGGCTTTAGTTACTTGTTTATAATCTTTTAAAATGAATTTATATATATATATATATATGAGTTAACATTTCATACTGTCATGAGTCAATTCATCATTTTTTTATTTATTTCTGTAGGTTACTGGATTCCATAGAGACATTGACTGAAGATCTTCTGTTAACAGATGATGAACCTCTTGTTATTGCTCAAGAGAGCTTTGCAGTGGCAGTACAGGAAGTCAAACCTGATGAGTTTGCAAGAAAGGGTCAAGTCATTTCACTCAATCTTGGAGATAATGCCTTTGGTGGTCAAGGATTGGGTAATAGCACTCTCGATTTTAGTGGCAATCGTAGTACCTCACCCCCAACTGCCTCTTTGGCACTACCAAATAATTTGTTTAGTGCTCTTGCTAATCAAAATTCTAGTCAGAACTCAACAAGAATTACAAACTCTGTGTTCTTGACTGATTCCCTGTTTCAACGTCGCGACAAAAGATACAAAGAAGTTGGTAGTATTATTATATCTGCTGGAGTTGTAGGTATAGATAGAGTGACTGGTTTA
Organism: Xestospongia muta; assembly: GCA_963693285.1. Taxonomy (NCBI): domain Eukaryota; kingdom Metazoa; phylum Porifera; class Demospongiae; order Haplosclerida; family Petrosiidae; genus Xestospongia; species Xestospongia muta. The sequence continues at coordinate 1,197,050 of OY848921.1, forward strand.
ACAAACCCACCTGTCACTTTGGTATTTCAAAAACATCCTGTGAGTTTCAATTGTATTTGTATGCCTCTGGTTTTAATTACATATTATGCAGGCTATTGAGAATGGGACTGATCCATTGTGTTCATATTGGGATGAAACATTAGATAGTAAGGAAGTGATGTTATAAATTTATATTGATCCTGTACCGCTTTGTGTTTTAGATAGGTTTGGAGATTGGTCCTCCGAAGGATGCTCTCGTAATATGACCTACAATGAGAGTCAGACAGCAGTCACTTGTTATTGTACTCATTTGACAAGTTTTAGCATTCTATTGGTAAGGGTGTTTACTCTCTTTCATTCTCCTTTCATACTTATTGTTTACCTATAATATGAAATAGGATGTGTCACCAGAAGTTAAACAGATTCATCAGGAGAAACCAATAGATAAAGCTCTGTCTGCTGTCACCTATATTGGTGCAATTATTTCAATCTTTTGTCTCTTGATAACAATAGTGTCATACCTTAGTCACAAGTATGTCATATGATGTTACCAATTACCACTGATAGTCTAAGATTAATCTCCTTACTGCATAACCCAATATGATAATAGTGATGATTATAAAGAATGAATATTTTGTGTTACTTTAGAAAACTTCGTACTACTGATCACGGTCAACTTCTTCTCAACTTGTGTTTTGCTCTGCTTGGTCTTTATATTGTATTTATTATGGCCATTCATAGCGCAGAAGTTAAGATTCTTTGTGCATTAGTTGCAGCTTTACTTCAGTATTTCTTTCTGGTGTCATTTATGGTGATGGCTGCTGAGGCTATTAACTTGTACATTAATCTAGTTATTGTTCTTCGAGGAAAATTAGAACATTACGTCCTCAAGGCAGCTGTCATTTGCTGGGGTGAGTAACATCAGTAAATTGGTCACAAATAACTAGTAATTATTTCTGAGTAGTTCTTCCTGTGTTCATTGTTATATTCTGCATTGCTCCTGACTATGAAAACTATTTTAGTCCACATTTGTAAGTCCATCCACTTTGTTCGTCCATCTCTAGATCCATCTATCTATCATTTACATGTACCCTTCATTAATTTATTGTTCATCCTTTTTCCCACTTTGTAGCTGTCGAGCATTTGATATCCCATCCTATGTTGGAATGATAGTCCCATTTCTTATCATCTACATCTTTAATTGGGTCATCTTCATCATTATCTTTACATCTCTCTTGAGAAAGAGTTGCGACAAAAAACTGAAAGAAGTCAAGGAAACAGACAAGAAAAAAGGAGACAAAAAAACCTCACCAGTAAAACAACAGTTCCTGGTTGCTGTAACTCTATCAGTTTTATTTGGATTAGGATGGGGTGTTGGTCTCCTAGCCACTGATAAAGTGTACGTGTCAGCTATTAAAGATCTTTTTGCTTCCTTGTTTGTCATTTTGACTACATCACAAGGACCGTTAGTTTTCATCATGCATTGTTTGCGATCTAGAGACATCAGAAATGTTTGGGCCAGGTGGTTTAAGTTTGCCACTGGAAAAGAAGTCAACGAATTTACATCTGTAGTTTCCAGGCAGAAAAGAAAATCTGGTCCCACAGCCTCTGCTTCTGTTGGGGGAATGACAAATGTCTCCAAAGATGGCAAAGAGTGTACCGTATTTGAAAACCCAATGGAACTTCAAGAAATGGATCCTTTTTACAATATTGAGCGTCCTTCCACATCTGCCTCTCAGCATAGCTTCAAATCAGCAGATTTTATAGATGAATCACAAACTTCATTTACTAATCCATTTGCTTTGTTTAAGAAATAAACAGTTGACACTTGAAGTAATTTATGCATTGATGTCTCATTTTATACAGTAACGTTAAAAAAATCATAATAATTATCGTGTTTTTGTATATTTAGTGATAAATTATACTTTTATACAAATTATTTTATTTTAATAAACTGAAGTTTGTTTTTACAATTATTTCCAATAACTTACAAGCTCTGTATTATTTTGCTACATGTCAGCTGATAGTTAAGAATATCACATGAGAAATGTAATAACATGAAAATCCAAGTTTGTACATGTGGATCAGTTCCAATACAACACCATAATTTATTATATCATACCCTATAAATTATGGATATAGACATAAGAAGGTATAAGAGACAGGATCAATATACTGATAGCCCAATATCACAATATTGACAATCAACTTACCAGTACAATTAATATCAATACATATGATACCACTGCAATTACATATGTAAATATCAGGGATAGATAACAATATACATGATCCTCCATTTTGATGAAGCATATCTTGTAGAGAGACATTGGTCAGATCATATCCATTATGTGTACATTCACCAGGACCGCTAGTATAGTTACAGACTGTATAGTTAGTTGGACATTATGTAGTACGTATACAGTTGCCATCAAAATTAAAGAACAGACAACAATCAAGAATATATAATACACAACTTTTTTGTCCTTCAAGTTACACACTACACTTTAATGGTTAGATACAATGGTTAGAATCAGCACCAATACTTTCAAGTACACAATGTCTTCTCTCCATTGGGTTTGAGTTTGAGGTAGGAGTTTGAAAACTATCACTATCACTCCATGTATCATTTGAACATTAACTGAAAATGTTCTGTTAGAAAAAAATGTAGCTATAATGGATACTCTACAATAAGAGAATGATCTCTAGTTGATCCTTGAGCAAGACATGTATAATGATATGATGATACAATAACTATAGTTCTCCCCAGAGCCTAATCCATTAATATCATCTAGTAGATTGATCAATTCACTGTCCATATTATCTACTGTAGGAAGAGGATATTAACCAATAGGTAATGTCAATATTACTATTAGTACAAATGATACAAAATATAAGTGATAAACTAGACTACTTTAGATAGATATGTTTATTACTAATCAGTTGTGAGAGTTTTGATACAAACTTTGCGA